>OX376375.1:26266325-27491825 GCA_947369275.1 Nemotelus nigrinus | reverse complement strand
TTCGAGTTTAATTCACACAATTTCTGCAATTATTTTTCGTAAACGACACTTACCTGGTACACTCGTTACTGTTATAGTGAAAGGCTTTTGATTGGGTTGACTCGATGGTATAGACTGGGGTATAGCTGGTGTCACCGACACACTTGGTGGGATTTGCGGTTTCTTCGAAGAAGGAAGTGAAGGATCCGGGAATGTTTTCTGTTCCTTGGCCGCTGAGAGACCCAAAACGATTTCGTCGAGTTTTTTGCGCTTTTTCTCTTTGCCCACTACAGGCTCTTCGATGTGCTGTAAATTGAAATCTTGATACTAAAACTGATCGGCTATATGACAAGAGAAATACTTACGCAGTTATTTTTCTTCATCAATTTGCTCAATGTATCATCAAGTTTTCCTTTACCAGCCAGACCGTAGCTCATACTCAGATTTGCCGGTTGTTTTTTCGAGCCCATCGAGAAATCTTGTACTTCACTTAAGTCTATTGGACTCTTCATTTCGTTTATGTTGACTTTCGGAAGGCTCGACGAAAGGTCCATTGCTCCCATAGATGACTGGGGCGATTGCATGGGCCCTGGTTTATTATATGACGTCGACGGAGCTCCCCTTGCAGTAAGGGGTTGGTGTTGATGAGCAGGCGGTGGTTGCCTCTGTTGCGATTGAAGAGGCGGTGCGTTACGCCTTGAATCAGCACTAGTCGGTGTATTAGAGCTTCCTGAATCATCATCCCATTTTTGCCCGGACACTAAGGATAATAGAATTTTGATTAAAAAATACAAAAAGTTTGAAGAGATCGATTTAAAGAGATTTAAGCTTACTTGAAACTTGCGAGCTGTTCAGTAGAGCATGAAGCTTAGCTCTTTCCGTCTCCACATCGATGGCTATGTGTTTTTTCCTTTTCTTGCCCATTCCGGCGGTGGGGTCTGAAATCATACTATTTGGTGATACCGTAACACCACCAACTCCGGAAGTTCCCAGACCTGTGCCTACATTTGACGGTTGCATCGGACTCAGTGTCGTTGAGGGACTTGGTGCGGACAACTGCGCTTGCAGATGCTTAGGTACACCTTGATCGGTTGTAATTGTGATGACATCAGGTGTTGTTGAATGTCGATCTAATAAATTGACATGCTTGATGGTCTCATACAGCGGAATATCCAAATCGACTCCTTGGCAACCAATATACGCCGAATAGCTTTTACCAACAGGCCATTGGTTCTTTTCCACACAAGAAACGATATGGGAAATACGCTTCTCGAGAGCGAAATCTCTAAACCAACGTACCATCATCATATTCTCCATCTTGGGTTTATCGCGCTCCGACTTCACTTTCATTTGTGGTTGGATGACTTCAAGATCAGGGAATCGTGCCTTCAGTTCTGCAGCCTGTTTCTTGCATTCCTCCTCAACAGCTTTTTCCTTTTCCTTCATCACCTCATCATCATCTGGATCTCCTGAAGTCAGATCCATCATTTCCACATTTTCCTTCTTCAGACAGTCCGCTAATTCAACATTCTTTGTCTCAGCGACTTCTTCCTCTTTCTTATCGTCTTCTTCTTTAACCTCGGTCTCGTCTTCATCTTTAGCTTCTGGTAAATTCTCAGCCTCTTCCTTCATATCTTCATGCTCCTCAGGCTTTTCTTCTTTGCTTTCGGCAACTTCCTCACTGTTTGTGGCAGTAGTATTTTCTTCTTCTTTTGCTTCAGGTTCTTCTTCAGGATCATCTTCAGTCTTAGTGACTGCGTCCTCTATTTCCTCTTCGTCTTTCTCTATTTTCGTCTCAATTTTTTCAGCTTCATCTTCAGACTCAGCAGCTTCTTTCACTTCGCTTTCCGATTTCACATCGGTAGCTTCCTCTTCTTTCACCTCTTCCTTGATAATCTCACTTGGTTCGTCTTTAACCGGAGTCGTTTCTTTAACGAGCGTCACGTCATCATTGATCGTTATCACTTCTTCGGGTTTGGACGCTAGAATCGGTTCAATCTTGATATTTCGTTGGAATTGAGCCTCCAACTCACGTGAATAACGTCGTTCACAATCTGAGAAGCTGAATTGAGGGTCATTGAAAATATAGTACTCCGACTTGTAGAGACCGTGCTTCAGAACACCTGCGATTAGCTCCTTATCATGTCGACCGGCCTCCCACCAGTCGGGCGTGTCGAAGTTGTTCTGACACAATTTGAGCCTTTCGTCAAGCATCGGATGCCGCGACACTTCTCGCAGCTTCGACAACAGTTCCAATCTGTCGAGTACCAAACGAGCGTGATCTTCACTAATATCGTCAATGATTCCTTCGAATCCCTTTTCACTTTCTGCCAATTTCACACCCGCTTGTCTTTTGCACATAGCAATGAATACCTTATAGTAGTCACTCAATGTTTCATCGCTTTTACGATCCAGTTTCGACATCGCCTTGAATTTCATCCAATCCGGAACTGGAACATTCGATGGCTGTAGATCGATCCCGTATCCGGTAAGTACACGAAGAAATTCGTTTTCTTCTCGTCGATTCCATTTCTTTGGTAACGTCTCCAGTCGTGAACGTTCTCGTTCTTTAGCCGCTTGTTCGATTTTACTTTGCCGCTCCATTTTCTGTGTGCATTGAAATAGTTTTTTTTTTGAAAAAATGATTATTACTGTTTTTGTACACTGTATTTTAGCTGTGAAGAGTTACGTGTAACATCATGTTTTCCCACACCAATAATTTTTTTAAGTACCAATATCAGACATGCAACAACATAATTTCAAAAATAAATACTAAATATGATATTATATATAGCAACCGTAAGACTGAGCAAACTACTCTTTTCACGAACTAATTTACTAAGTAGGGTGTGTATCATTATTTCAACAAAAGTGCATACTACATTTCGAGGTTAATACTTTTAATGCACTAGATGTGCGGCTGCCTGGAACCCATTGCAAATAAACGAATGGTCCCTGGAGTTTTGAGTTGTAGGACAAATCTTGGATTTTTTTTGGGAGATTCTGCTGAAAAAAACATAATAAGCAGGATTTTTTTACTTAGGCGAGAATTTTCCTAAGCTTTTTATTCAACCCCAAAAACAAAAATTATATTTGAGGAGCTAGTTTTTTTTAAATAAAACTAGAGATGCTCTTTGTGAGAGAAAAAAACCAGACGAGATTTATGATTTATAATTAGTATAAGAACTGATCTTTCAAAGTATCAATATCTACCACCCTCAATGCTAGAATATGCTTGCAGCGAGATTCGCACTGGATTTTGATGAAACGAGTTGCTTTCTGGTCTTCTGATTTGTTATACTATTTGGTCATGGCCACAATTCGTTTTCATCGTTTTTTTCAGTATTACAGAGCCTTGTTCAAAGTGCTTTTGTCTGTGCATTTTCGAAGGAAATATCACAATTATGTTTAGATTCGTAAGCCCCATTTCGTCCCCAAGTTTTAGCCACCACGCTTGTCTAACCTAATTTTTATTTGAGCGCATTATAAATTTTAATATTACGATTTCTGTGCATTAAAGGTCCCAAAACTAATTTTACGAAAATATAAAGTTCTTCTAAATGCCATCGGAAACACAAATATTGGAAGTACAAATTAGTTCGGTCCCTTTTCAAAAGTCGGCTCTGGCTGGTATGAATGCTTCATGATGACAGTTGATTTCGACAGTTTCAGAGAGGCTAGACATCTGTCAATAATATTCAGTTCATACGGCTTTGAGTTTCAATAAGAACCTTATTTTTTACTGTGTTGAATGTGTCAAATGTTGTGTTAACTAAGCAGCATGTGCGTCAGGTTTTAGTTTTCTGCTTTAATTGGAGTAAAAGTGCAGCTTAAGAAGTTTACGGTGACGCTGCTCCAATTGATAAATCGTGTAAAGGATGGTTTGGACGTTTCAAGATTGGTGATTTCAGCGCTGAAGACAAGTCTCGCTCTGGACAAAAAAATTATCGAAGACAAATAGTTGGAGGTATTACTGTATGAAGACCCGAGTCAAACACAAGAGCAGCTCGCAAAATCGTTGGGAGGGACTCACGGAGCAATTTCCGCACGATTAAAACCCTGGTGATTCTATTACGGGTGATTCTATTACGGGCGATTGATATAAGCTACAATTGAGTCGTCTGAGCCGTGCATTACGTGGTAAAACGGCCGGGATGTGAGCACAGACATGATAAAGTCATTCTTTTCCACTAAAACTCTCAGCCTCATAAGTCGTAAAAAAAATACTTGGTAAAGCTCAGGTGCGATCTTGTACCACACCCACTGTATTTTCCAGACATTACACCTTCTGATTACTGGTTGCTCCGACGATTGTAGCACAATTTAGCAGCTTGCAGATATTGAAAATTAGTTCCGAACTTAGATAGCTTCAAAGACAAGACATTTTTTGAGATTGAATTCGAAAATTGCCTGAGAGGTGTGAAAAAGTAGTAGCCAGCGATGGACAATACTTTGATTAATCTGCTCATTCATTTTGTTCTGAAATAGCATTTTTGATAGCAAAAAACGGACCGAACTAATTCGAACTTCCAATAACATTTTTCGAAATTTTATATACAATTAAAACTGAATTTTCCGAATATGCCGATTAAATTTGTCTATTTTTAATGTTTTGGAGGGCCACACGCAACGGTTTCAAGCCAAGTTTCAAACAATTGTTCCTTCTATCCGCGATCTAAATTTAGAAAATTCTCAGAGGAGTTTCTGTTAGCGTTTTCAAATTTTATTCTTCCCAACTTCGCGTATTGTTTTTCCCTTTTGGGGTTTCAGCAGATATCCAGGCTTATTCTACTGATTGAACCGAGTAAATTCACTTGCCACGTAACATTCGATAATGAAAAGTTATATATTAGTATTCTACTGCTTTTGGTACATATCAAATAAGAGTTCCTACCATAACCCATTGTTATTTTTAAATCCAGGGCGGTTAGTTGAAATTTAATGCCGGGAAAATTCGACAAAATTCAATTCGTCGTCACGTTGTTGTCACTCTCTCTTTTAACCCTGGAACACAAGTTGATTTTCTTGCCAAATTATAATACTCTCGCGTGAGCTTCAGAAAATTTTGATAAGTTTGATTTTTGTGTGTATCGTCTGGTGGATGATGAGTGCTGTTCCAGAGTTAAGTTTGAATCAAATGCTTCCCCAGAAAGACAATTCTCGATTGGAAAAAAAATCTGACAAAACCTTCAGAGTGTAAACACTAACGTAATGAAAATTTGGAAAAAATTGAACTTCGAATGTGCCAAAATTTGAAATGAATATGCATGATGAATCGAAATAGCTTTTTTGAAGTTCATCGAGTTTTTGTGTTTTTGTTGTTGTTGTTTTCGTTGTTATTCATTGATATTATGTTATAGATGATAGCATATACTAACCAAATACATGGCCAATTTATTCAAATCCAAATTGGCTAACTGACTTGGATCGGCGGGATTCAGTAGACTCAGCATCAGTCCGATATCGGCTGCTGTTGGCATTTGTGATCCCTGTGCGGACGATTGTGCCTGTGACTGATTACTATTTGCATTCTGATTAGCCAATGCAGCGAGATTTGCAACCGAGGTTGGCGTCAGCACGCCTCCTACACCACCGCTTGCCGCCGCCATATTTCCACTGATTCCACCTGCGGCAGTAGTTTGAATCGAAACGCCCGCCGTTGTATTGTTTTGTGATGATACAGCAGGAACAGCACCAGCACCCGACATTATTTGCACCCCACCGAGTGTTGTGGTTGGTGTTGATTGAGATGGCGTTGATACTAACGCTTGTAACTATATTATAATAATAAGTAGGGTACGAATACATATAGCTGAGAGTTGTAATTCGACATCAAAATTAAATGTGATATTTTTCTATTTTTCTTCATGTTTCTTAACTAAGCATAAAATCATGTATTAGCGAAAGGAAAAGAGAGATATTTCAGGTTAACTTCAACTAATATCAACTAAATTTAGCAAACATCAAATTACGTGCCAAAACTATCATCATAATTTCTTTTGTTATATTATTATTTTCCAATTCGTTCTTAGTTTGCATAATTTTTTTGTTACCGGTGCTTTTCTTGTAAAAAAAAAAACAGCATACATCATATGATTTCAGATTAGAGCCCTCGTAAAATTTTAACGAACAGAATAGAAAACCAAAAATAAAAACTGCAACAAAATTCTACATTTTAAATCAAATAACGAACAAAATAGGAAATATAAAAGACAATTTTTTAATCAAAATCTACTATACGTGTTTTCTAAAATATCATCAAAAACACAAACTAAATTTTCTTGTAAATACCTTGGCTTTTTGTTGCATTTTCATTTCTTCCTTTTTGTAATTTCGTTGGTACGAGGTTATAACGCGTCGCAAACGTGTATTAAGATCCTGCATTGAGGGCCATGTATTGTCGTCGGAAGTCATGCAACCGGGGTACATGTTCATTGCATTTTCATCTTCTTCAAGTCCTGCAAACATAATAGTTTCAAAAAATTTTCTTTTAACTTATTAGCAATTAGGAAAACAGAATTTGTTTGGCATTTCATTTCTAGCTAACTAAACTTTATGGACCTTTAATGTTCAAAATTATGTTTTTAATACTTTTACTCATATAATAAATATGTGGAATGGCTCAACTTGTTTATAAAATATCAATGTATATAAACCGTTGAAATCTGAAAAACTAGTTTTTAAATTTTTTCGATCATCCGCCTTCTTAATTGGTCTGAATTAGACTGGTGATCTGTGTTAGATGCTCGTATCATTTCGAAAAACTTTAACTTCTATGCAATACTACATAGGATCACTCACCGGATGAGCTTGGTCTATCCATTTCAGCTTTTGAGTCTGAATCTTTTGTTGCCATGCCATCTTCATCACCATCTTCACCGTCGTCATGTTTCGAGTTGGCATCGTCCTCGTTACTAGTTAAGAAAAATGAGAAAAAAATAGAACAACAATGAATACTCCTGTAGGGAAAACATATCAAGTCTACATTGTTTTCTCTCCTGTTTAAAGGTATATAGGTGATCATCTACAAAACTAATAAAAATAAACCGTGATTTACAATGACGGCATGCAACATGGTATTAATTAGAGGAAAAGCGAAATGAAATTATTAATTAGCGTCACATGTGACTATAGATGTAATCAGAGTAAAAGAGAAATAGTACAAAATCAAAAGGAAAATCTAAACATTCAAGCAGAGCTGATTTCGAAATGCCAACATACATACTTACAACGTGTACGCATAATTATACATACTAAACTATGATACTTTCATACAAACTTTTTTCAAAGTCTTGCTTCTAACTGAATAAGGTTTCTTTTTTTCGATTTCTTGTTTTGTTTGTTTTGATATTTTTTTTTTCACTTACTTAATGTTAAAGACGGAAGCATCTTCACCAGGACCAATGTGACTACTGAAACACAATGACGGATCGGCTCGGATTTGTCGATACATTTCACATCCATGTTTGTACGTTCCAACCAATAGACTCTTGTCGCAACAGTTCGGATTCCACCACGAGCTAGGCATCTGATCGGGTGTTGTCGGCGGGCGAATAGGGAGCTCGCTACGTAATAATAATACAACGAATCATAATAAACCCAATTTTGAATTTTGACAACTTTTTGTTTGTTTTTTTTTTAAGCTAAAGTTGTTGAATAAAATAAAAACACAATGCTTTGCGTGACTTTTTCAATTTGCTCTCTAAACCGAAAATATGGACTACTTTAGTAAGATCAATTCAAGTAATTGTTTTTAACATTTACCGAATCGTTAAATAATTCATTAACTCAAAAATCAATTAATGCGTATATTTTTGGGGTGTGTATTTACAGAAATGAAGAAAAAAAAATCGATGTACACATGCAACATGTATGCGCTGATCCAGAGGCAACAAAAACTGTTAAATCGCTACTGTAAGTTTTTGATTAACGATAAGCAAAAGTAAATCATAAAACTTGTGTACATTTGATTATTGCATGTACATTTACAATGAATTTGTATAAATATGTATATACTGCTAAAAAGCTTGTTATATTTTAGTTAGTTTCTATATACGTTCCGATTATTTACTATTCATAGATATGCTTTCATAAAGACACGGTTTTCGTTTTGAAATTGTTTGTAAAGTTTTATATCGACTCAGCAACAACTCCCGTATGCATCAATTCAAAAAACAAAAAACTAAGCCACATATTGTTACAAGCATTCACTTCCGCCTTCCAAATCGCATCTATTTTGGTTATTGGAGTCTAGTTTCAACCGCTTTTGCAAAAGTATTTTTCAAAAACATATTCAAGTACAAAGAACGTATTATAATAGTGTTAACTCCTTTGCAATGCAGAATATCGCAAAGCAATGCTTACCATGCTCTTGCGCGCCCATAACATCACTTAGCCAAGCGAAGCAAAATGTTGATGAGCGAAAATAAATGACACAGTTCCGAAAACTACAACAACCACAATTTTCAGGGACGTTAACATTTTCTATCACTCAGCGTGGCGGCGTGTCATTTTTCATTAGTCTATACAAATTAGAAACTAACCCTAACTATACCCTCCGTTTCCCCGCACCGTCGTTTGTTAGCAAACAAAATTTTACAAGAATTGCATTACGATTCGGTAAATATAAATTTTTCATGTGTACCTTTCAGGTCAAATCTTGTATATTTCATAAAAACCAAACTGTACAACTAAAAGAAATATATAGTCCAAAATCTTTGATGTGTGTAGCTTTGAACGCCCGATTCGCCAGAGTTATTAATGTCTCGGGGTTGTCTTCTTTTCTTTCTTTTTCGATGATACAAGGACATTACATTTTGTAATTTTATCTCATCAAAGGAACTGTGCATTCCAACATCAGGTTAAATTTGGAAGTTTTCCGTTGATATCAAATATTTTTTTGCGGATTTTTGCGGATAAGGGAATTGATTTTTAGTGATGAGATACATTTTACCGATTTGAAAACTAAAGCTGTGCAATTAGCAAGTTTTTAGTCAAAACAAAATCTAATGAATTTCTTCGATGTTTTGAACTCTATATTATCAAAAAATTAATAACAAAACTGAATTGCGAGAATTCAGTTAGAGACCGACTCATTTGCTGACTGCGTTTTAAAGTAGTTGTTTCTGATTCCGCAATCGTGACACTAATTTATGGAATTGTGACAATTTGTTCATTTTTTTCAGTTTCAAGTATTCATTCAATTTCTAATGTACTGGAGTTATTCGATTTAAATATGGCACCTCCCTCAACACAGATTTTAGTACCATCCTCAAGCTGCAAAAGGATTTATTCGACTGATTTGAACTGATTTGGCTTATTCAGTAGAAGTAGTCCGTTTATTCCGATGGATGGTAGCTTGATAATTGCGCGTCAAAGCAGATGATGTCCTTCATAACACTAAACCGATAGCTTTCTCCCGACAACGATTCAAGCCAACATTCATATACCTTACAGATCAATTAATGCGATCAACATCTATTCAAAAAAACCATACGCTTTTACCATAATATATAATTAATTCCCTCCAACATACACATTGTTACATGAATGAATCGATGAAAAGAGCGCTTGAGAACATAACAATCCATTTGTTTTCAATAAATAAATTAAATTTAATGAAAGATGCGTGTGTGTGATGGAAACATAGAGATTTTGAAAAATTTCTCACAAGCTAAGCGAAAATTATTTTGTTTTGCCTGTATAATGAGATTCATGAAAAATGTAGATATATATATGTAACTAGACAGAGAATTTCGATTTCCAAAAAGTAGAGAAGGGAATGGGGGATCACAAAGCAAGCATAGAAATAAAAACAATACTTTTTTTATTTTAAGATTTTCATTGTTTTTTTGATAGCTTGTGTCGACGAGCAATATTATTTTAAATAACATAACATATCTCAAAAGACTCAAAAGACAAGTAAACGGGTGGTGTGTTAAAATGCTTTATTGCGAATAGGCCGTACATGAAGACTACACATATGCATTCAAAATAATTGGCATCAAAATTAAAGTTGTTGCTAGTTTCAAAACAAAATTATTTCAACCTCATCGAACACTGACGTGTTTCGTTGACATTTCCCAGAATGTCTTTATGAAATATACGACTCTCTAAATTTGATTGTAATACACCGATAATTCAAGTTTCAGCGTTGAAGGGCTTGCTGCTGCGTTCAGTCAAATCAATAGAAAATGGAACTTACAATTGCTCTCAGTTAATAGAAGCTGATTGCCAATGAGCCCAACATAATTATTTATATAGCTAGAAATATGCCTGCATTTTGTTTAGGCTCGTAATTTTTACCGACCTATACAGCAGCAAATCTTTCATTTGTCAAATAAAATTCATGTTATTCCAATGGTTTGTAGATATTAAGAGAATTGTAAAAAAACACACATAAATGGAGACATTTGAAGACCGATAGAGAAACGAGTAAAATCGAATTAAATAGCATACCCATATGAAAATGAATTTTATGGATGTGATTTTTTTTAAATAAATACATTAAAAATTTACTTCCAGAAAGCAAAGCACATTGTTCATTTTTTGTTTTGTTACAAAAACATGTTTTGAGTTCCGTTCTTAATCAATTTAGAAGACCAATTCAATTTTCGAGCAAACTAATGTTAATCGAAAATTAATCAGTAATTTTGACCTTGAATGCTTCGATTTTGAAACAAAAGAGAGAAATGCATGCATTTTTCGAAATGCACATAGAATGTATTGGCTAAGTTTTCTTGAGCAGCCTCATAAAGTCAATGCAATCGAATCATGTTTCAAAATAAAGTGGCATAGCAAATCCAAAGAAATGTTTCCTAATATTTGCCCGTCATTTAACCATTCAGTAACATTTATAGTTTTCGATTAATCGATCGACCAATTATATTTTCCCACATAGATATCTTAGAGGTGAAGCTTTTCCAATAATTTTTCGATGAGCAGAGCAAAACTCTTTACCAACATGAAACATTATTGTTAAAGTATGAAACCTGCAAAATTTCTAAATCTCTTTAAGCTCAACAAATGTTCATCGAGACAACAGTTCGAAGCATTCAAGAAAGAATATCCAACTGTTTTAATTTCAAATTCATTACAAGTCAATTACCAAAAAAATACAACATTTAGACATTCATCGAATTACCTTGCGTGTACGCCTTCACTAATCTGATTAACCAGGTCGCCAATCACTTCATGTTGAATGTAGTACAGCATTCGTACTCGCAACAGGACCCTGCATAAAAATACAACGATTAGCATTCAAAAAATACTTTTAAGACAAACATTTCGATCCAACACGACTCACTTGTTGGCATGCCGTCCTAAATGCTTCTTATATGCACATTCCAAAAACGATTCGGCATCGTATTTTTCATCTTTGCTCCAATGATTCGGATCTAAAATGTTTTGTGCGCCCGGTATTTTTTCGCGTTCCTGTTGCTTCGTCGGATCCTTTTGACCACCTTTACCGCCATTTCGACCTGTTTTAGAAAAAAATGCAATGTATGTATTTGACTAGAAATTATCTAAGTGCTTCGAGGTAAATAAGCTAGTTTTACCTTTAGCATTCCTACCTCGTGGCACGAGATTGTGTAGGCCACTGTGATCCCGACTGATTTTCTGCACTTCACCATCCTCCGTCGGTGTGATAAGATCCCAAATGAAATTTTTGATTTTCTCATCACCTTTATAAATGTACAGGCAATACAGTAGCTGGAAAATACAATCGAAATGTAATTAAACAATAACAACGTTTACACTGCAACAAGTCATCCAATGTTTGTTTGACAGTCATCAGTCTTTTTTATGAGAAATTATTTAATTCAGCGAAAACCTAAAGTTTTCTCAATATTAGCATGGTTGTCGATCATCATTAGATAGTGGAAGATTGGAATGGCTAGAAGAAGTGGAAAATTCTTTTTTTAGTACTACTTACAATTATTCGAGCGCAATCTTCGATATCACTTTCACGCCATCCTCTCTTGAACTGACCCAACTCTTGAATTTCGGTCCAACGACCCCAACTGTAATTAAAGACAATACGATTTAGTCTATATAGCGAACGTTTTAGTAAAATCAAAGTTTGTACGTTTGTATGTTTCTATACAAATTGTTTACTTGCAACAAACACAACAATACAATTCGGATAAATTTTCACCATTATTACATGAACTGTTATGAGAAATTTTTCTTTGATACCATTGCTGATCACTGTCTGAAAACTATGATTATTTAGGCGTGCATTTGTTTATTTTAACCTCGTTTAAAAGTACGAATTAGAGATGGGCAAAATGCCTCATGACACACCACTGATCGCTCTTTTTTAGAGTATTTTACAGTATTGCGCCGTACTCTCAGTACACTGTTCGCTTCGCATTTCATTAAGTTTATTCAAACGAAAGCTTTCGCTCACAGACTATGCTGTGCTTTTTTCAGGCGCTGCACTGTAAGAAAGAGCTATGCCTCATGAGTCATGAGGCATTTTGCCCATCTCTAGTACGAATATTTTTTTTCCTCCTTCCTTCCACTCTCTGCATCACTCTATCAGCATGCACAGTCATCCGTATGCATCATTTTTCCTTTCGTGTAAGTTTTTCATAGTTCTTCCCAGACAACTAGTTTATTGACTAACATTCCGTCAGAAATAGCGTGGACTTAGAAAAAAAAAACAATGTCGACATAGCCAAGCGAGTTGAAAGTGGAGTGGCAGAAACGCGATTTGCTGACAAACCGGAAATAAACCAGCTATGTTATCAGGACTTAGGGAGATTTCGAGGGCGGAAGGTATCGATTCGGAAAATTTGAATTTCCAGATGAGGAAACGGGCCAGTGTCACGGCCAACAAGAGCAAAGCAGCGTGGGAGAGAATCCTATGATGGATTTGCTGCTGAGAATGGCTTACGATATGCAGCGACAAACCATGGAATTCGATCAGAAACTAGAAGTAAAGAAGCAGTTCGTAAAGTTCCAAGAGTAAGTCTTAAGAGTTTAGTGCATGTTTTTTTAGTCACACTTCCCTATAATATAATAGGAAATAAACAACTATGTCCGGTCTTATTTGTATAGATGGAATTCGAATCAATGCTAGCTAGTTATCCTCTTCCCACTAAACACTTTATATATTCTATTTTCTGCATTTAATGTCATGTCGTCAAATAATCATATACTCTGATCCAATCATATTTGTCTAAAATTTGTCAGATTCATATATTTCGCACTAATATTTATTTGCCTATCATATATTTTGGATATAATTTCGTACTCTGTCTAATTTTATCCTATTTATTTATCTATTCTAATCTATATATTTATAGCTAATTCATCATCATCATGTCAAGCGCATTCGTCCTTAACCGCTCAACAATGCCAGCTGATTTTCAAAATGATAGTCGCTACACTGGCACAGCTCTCGAAGAACTGAACAACGAACAACTCTTCAAAGTCCTAGAAGATGTCAAGCGAGAAACGGGTTACGTTCAACTCGATAACTTTTTACTAGAAGATTTTCTTCAGAAAAACGATCCAAAACTTCTTATCGGCGTAACAAACGCCTTGCAATTCAGCCAGAAGACACCAAAGATTCATTTTGCCGGTATTGGAAATAGGTCACGCGAAAAAGCCGAAGAGTACGCAAATTATTTTCGAACGCGAAGTACTGATCGGGGAAGTTTAAGTGGGCTACTTGATGACTCGTCGTCAATCAGGACTGCTACTTCGTTCTCAAGACGCGCGGGAGCGTCTATGCGTACAGTCGACTCTCCTCGTACAGGTATCGACTACAGAATCAACTACGGCATGAAAATTGAGCTGGTCGAAAAGCTCTGTGAGGAATTCGCAGAAAAGTTAGCAGCAATTGAATCAAAATCATTGCATGACATGAAGGATCTCACGGCCAGAATTCAAGAACAGAACATGAGCAAAAGCGAAGCATTTCAAACCAAAGGCGCCTTTCAAAAATTCATTGCGCTAAATACGAATGACAAGATCAGTTCTCGCATGCCAGCCGAAAAGTTTATAAGATACATTAACGACTGGATTAAAAACGGGATGGCTTTGGTGGGAAAAATCCGCCTACGTCTCACTGCTCTTAAACAACAACACTACAGTCAAAAAATCATTCTCAACAAGAAAGCAGACTTGAGTGTTATCCTTCGTCCGATCGACTTCGAGCAACTTCAGATCGAAAAAAACGATTTCGTGAGACAAATCGATGAGAAGAACAATCATTTGATAGCATTGAAGAAAGTAACAGGCCAGGCAGCACTCATGCTTAGCAAAAATCAAAAGAAACTGAAATCGACTGACTCCAATTACAAGAAACTTATCTCCGAGGCTGCTACCATTGAGGAGAACATTGCTCGGTTGGAAGAGGAAGGCAACCAGGTACAGAGCGATATAGTTAAGTGTGAGGAAAGTATTGAAAAACTTCAAACAGATATGGATAATTATACGGCTCCTAGTACTTTAGACTATGTAAGCAAGAAACATGAGCTCACTTGTCTCGAGAAAGAGAAAAAGTTATTGAAACGGCAAATTTATATCTTGAATATCAAATTTACAAATGTTCGAGCTAAAGTAAGGAGGTCTGCAGGAGATCAAAATTTCAAGCCTATTTTCGCTGATAATTGACTTGTAGTATTGGATTTGAGTGCTTCGGTTCGGAATACTTTTTAATTTATTTCGTGTTAAATTATTGCTAAAGTTCTTTTTAATTTATATATGGTTAATAACTTAATCTTGTCATTACTGTTTACAATTTAATTAAATGAATTAATAACAGTTTATTTTTACACTGAGACTCCGCACTTTTTTATTTAGTTATGTACGGGCTCTTGTACATAAAGCATTATGAATTTGAAAAAAAAAAACATTATGAAAGAAGGAGATTGTTGTCATGCTGATAAAACCGAAGATACCAACTGTTATACCTATGACAGTTGGCTTCGTTGGGGTCCACCCCAGCTAGTCGGTCAGGTATCTAGGGGTGACCGTGGACACCAAGCTCACTTGTTGGGATCATATCCGCAGGGCATGTGGTAGGTCTACAGTAGTTGTCATTTCACCGAGTAGGCTAATGACCAACGTCGGCGGACTCAGTGAGACGAGACGGAGGCTGCTGAGCGCAATGATAAATTCTATCTTGCTATATGGGCCGAAATTTGAGAAGATACCCTCCGAAATAAGAAGTTCTGGAAGAGCATTGCCCGTGTCTAGCGTAGGGGTGCTCTGCGTACAGCTTGTAGCTACCACACTGTCTGAGAAGAGATCGTTATAGTGGTATCGGAAGTAAATCCGATAGATCTATTAGCGCGAGAAGGCAGGCAAGGGCACCCCTCTCATTGAAAGTTGTAAATGACTTTGGACGTTAATTATATTGAGCCTTGGATTATATTGGGTATTATTATAATATCATATTTGTAATATTTAATGTTATTTATAATATTATAACATGGAATATTTTGTTATTTATAATATTATTATCTAATATACTATAATTTAATATTTGAAATTATTTGCCGTCTACGAATTCATATTAGTTGGCTATCATTTTCCAAAGCCAATACTGTTCAACGGTAAAAAAAATAAGATCTACGCTACTACGCTTTTACTAACTTTCTTAATGCTTCATAAGATAAAATATTTTTCACATTGATTAAAATATTAGTTCAAAAAGTCAAAACATTAAAAACCAATTATACATTTTTCTCAGTATTTTAAAAAAATTTAAATTACATTTAACTGTTGTGATTTTGATTCATCGATATTTATATGTATATTATTTTACTTGCTAAGCAGGCGTCGTTTCTAACATCAAACGAAATACCCATGCATTATTCAGTTTATCTTTTCTTTCTTCTATCTTCGTTTTAACATATTTTACAAAGATTTTAAAAAAAACTACACAGGGCTTCAGCAATCGTCAAGATATGTCCTTTCTAAACGAACAACGTGGGCTGCTCCAACAGGACGTCACTAGTCGGCTCGATCGCTTCGATATCGATCAACTTTTCGAAACTTTTGAGACTATCACAGGCGATATCATGTACATGCAATTGGAAAACATGTTATTGGAGAAATTTTTGCGAAAACACGGCGAAAAGACATTATTAAATACGGCAGAATCGATGACAGGAAGACGAGGTGCGAAAATACAATTTCTGTTCAGCGCAGCCACCGAACGTAGTCACGGGCTAACTCCGATCACTTCAAGCCTGAGCTTCCACTCAAAGCCAGGCAATGAACAAGCCGCCGATCAGGCCAGCGACAGACAATCAATGTCAGAATCAACACTAGGTCGGTCACCTACATCCAGTTTACGGACTCATTCGCACACCTCCTTGCGACTGCACGGACGTGGCTCTAATATTCGAATATCTGCTGAAACTTTCAAACCACCAGAGCAAAGAGTTAACTATAAAACCAAAATCGATATGGCGGAAAAATTATGCGAACAAATCGAAACACGTTGCACTGTCCTTGAAAACGAAGCAAAGAAACAAATGAGAAAGTTGAAAGCAAACATTTTTGAGGCTCGTCTGCGGAATACTGAGGTGGAAAGCATGTTGACCAGAGTCAAGCAGTTTCTCGTGGATAATGATCCTGCCACAGCACGCGCACGCTTACCATCCGAGAAATTCATTCGGCTCCTGGAAGATTATTTAAAGAGCGGTAATATTATGCTTGGCCAGATTCGATTGCGGAACAAGTCACAGGAAAGGCAGTTGATCTTCAAACGGCTAGCCTACGAAAAGCGTTTCGAATTAAATTACATTCTCATGCCAGTCGATCTGGAACTTCTAATGAATAAAAAAGCAGACCTGCACAAAGTAATGGAAAGAAAGAACCAAGAGCTCATTTTATTGAAGAAAGAGCATCACAATGTGATTAATACACTGCAAAAACAATCGCGAGTTCTTAAAGGCATCGAAAACCGTGTCGCTGACATTCAACGACGGGTCAGCGGGACTGAAGAGCTTATATCAAAGCATGACGAAATAATTCAAGACGTTGCTTCAGACATTTCAAAATGCCGATCTCAAATGGATGATTTACAAAACCGTATAAACACCTACGCTGCTCCTACCACCATTGATTATGTGTCTAAAAAGCAACACCTAGCAGTATTAGATAAAGAGAAAAAATTTATATCACGACAGATATACATCATTAATATTAAACTTAGAAATTTATGTGCAAAGGGTAGAGATCTAATCAAATCACGGGAATATTAAGATTTCTTTAAGAACTCTGGGAACGTTCTTTGTTGTCAATTATACGATGTGAGTCTGTGGTGATTGCGACTGATTGGGACTGGTTGTGTTTGCAAATCAAATGTTTTCGCGTCAGATTTATTAGTCGAATTTATCAAGTCATGTTTTATTACTGTATTATAGTGTGAAATATTTTAACTTCTTGCGAATAAAATGTATTCATATTTTTCCAAAGAACTCTGTTATTTTGAGTAATGATAAAAATTTGCGATTGTGTGTAAAATATTTGAAATGCAAGGCATGACATTTATTTTCATGCGCTAATAGAAGTTATAGAGCACAATAGTTATATCTGTTTACGATTCAACTAAAAATTCTAATCTCCAGTTAAACCAAAAATCTGACTTTTATCCGTGAAAAGTTACACTAAACTACTTACCCGTACGAAAGAAGACCCTTTTCGACTTTGAAGCATTCCGATTTCGCCCATGATCCATATTGAATCTCATCTAGACCAAGTGCTGCAAGGGTGTCCCTGTCTCTTGGTATGTAATCATCGTTACCAGTATTACCACGTCTTCTCGCAGCCAATTTCTCCTTGCGTCGTCTACTTCTCAATCCTAAATTAGTCAAAACTATACCAACTAGTCATATAATTCAAAAACAAAAAATCCACAAACCTATACTATCCTCATCACTATTTTCTGCCGAAGAATCTTCAGACATATCCATAACTCCTTCATCATGACCATATCGTTTAATTTGCGTCCTTCTCCTCGGTTCACTTATTACCAAATCTTCGGTTTCGTCACGTTCTCCAGCATCCGGGTCGACTTCCGCTTTCTTTGCCCACTTATTCCAGAAATCGGGATCGTCGATTTTAATATCCGAACGATTGCCCGAAGCTGCAAATGAAGCCTTCGAGAATGTCGAGCCCTTTTCATACTCCATTGTGATAATTTGAGTACGCCGTTTCAGAATCGAGTCAATATCTTCTTCGCAGAATTTGTCCCCGGCATTGTCATCATCCATTACGGCACCGTAGGCGCCCTTTCGCAACAAATCTTCGATTTCTTTCTTCGACAGTTGCCGATTATTGGTTCCATCCTTGCCTTGTGTGTTCATACTCTGCAAGATGGCCTTGTCTAGACCCAATTTCAAAGACGCCTTGTCGAACATTTCCCGCTCATAAGTGTTACGACAAAGTAAACGGTAGATTTTTACCATCTTCTGTTGACCGATTCGATGGCAACGAGCTTGAGCTTGCAAATCGTTCTGAGGGTTCCAGTCACTATCGTATATTATGACTGTATCGGCGGCAGTCAGGTTGATACCTAAGCCTCCAGCTTTCGTGCATAACAGAAATACGAATCGATCTGAATCTGGCCGCGAGAATCGATCGATGGCTGCTTGACGTATGTTACCTCGGATTCTTCCATCGATTCGTTCGAAAGGATACTTTTTATACATCAGATAATCTTCCAATAGATCAAGGCATCGCACCATCTGACTGAAAATCAACACTCTATGGCCGTTAGCTTTCAGTTTAGGAAGCAACTTGTCAATCAGGACCATTTTTCCCGCTGAATTTACAAGGTTTTTATAGTAAGCGTCATGGTCATCACCGTGCGACATTTTATAGTCGTATTGTATTTGATCTTCCGCGCCATTCAATAAGTATGGATGTATACAGCATTTTCGTAACTCCATCATCGTATTCATCAGGTTTGGAATGTTAGCAGATGTCGTGCCTTTCTTCAAGAAAGAAAAATTTTGCTCTAAAATACCGCGATAATATTTCTTCTGAATATTCGTCAATTCGACTTCAACTATTGTTTCCTCCTTTGGCGCAAGTGATTTTTCCACGTCATCTTTCAGACGACGCAGCATCATCGGTTTCAACAAAGCTTGCAGCTTTTGAACCTCATCTTCTGTTTTAAGGCTACCGAAATCTTTGAGGAACGTGTCGGAGCACGCGAACTGTTGCGGCTCCAGGAAGTTCAGTAACGAAAACAGTTCATTCACGTTATTTTGCAGTGGAGTACCAGACAACAATACGCGGTGCTCCAAGTTCAGTTGGCGCAACCCCTCCAGCAGCTTGCAATTTCGATTCTTCAGTCGATGGGCTTCGTCTATCACGCAAACACGCCAGTTGAAATTTCGCAAGTCGTTATAGTCGGTAACGATCATTTCGAACGTTGTTATCAGTACATTAAACTTGGTCATATCTTTAATGACTTTGCCATTATCATGCTTGTAGTAGAATTCGTACTCTGATATCATTTGTTTGCTCGTCACCGAACCGTGATACACAATCACATTCATGTCGGTCCATCCCTCAAACTCTCTTTGCCAATTGGGAATTGTAGAAAGTGGTGCTATTACTAAAAATGGTCCTCGGATCCCGTACTCCCACACCGAATGCACAAATGTCAAGCTTTGGATCGTTTTCCCCAGACCCATTTCATCGGCCAGTATACAATTGCGAGCGTTGTACCACGAAAACTTCAACCAATTCAAGCCTTCTAGTTGGTAAGGTCTGAGGGTGTTGTTGTTTTTGAAAATCGGCGTAGCGTCTAGTTTTTTCCACAGTTCAGCGGTGGGACGTTTCTTTGCTTTCCACTCCGACTTTGGTGGCAATTTATTAAACAAATGGAACTGTTCAATCTTATCTTCGTCGACATCTTCTTCCAGCTCCCACGTACAGTCTTCGTACGGAAGGCTCTTCCATTTTACCAGATAATGTTTGGAAATTTCACCAGTCTGGGCATCTGTGTGTTCCGACATATCGAGAACACGATCAACTTCCACAAAGTCCGGATTGAATGGTTCTTCTTCGATATTATCGAAGATGTTCATTTGTTGAGCCTGTTTCATTTGGAATCGTTTGATTTTAGATGCTATGCGCCGATCTCCTCTAAAGAGCTCCTCCTCCGTACGCCATTCGCAATGAAGGTACGAAAAGTTTCGATATTTTACCATATATTCCTCCACTTCGATGAACACAGGTTCTTTCTTCTCCGTTGTCTCTTCTAGAGCTTGCGATTTGTCCTTGTTATCCCCATTCAAACGGTCAACCTCCATCTTTTCTTGAGATTCTTCCTCCTTCGGTTTCGAATCATTTTCATCATTTTTTTCGTCTTCTTTTTTCTCTTTCGAAGTAGATTCAACCTCACTTCCGTCAACGTCCATCGCTTCGACCCCGGGCTTTTCTTCCAATGACGTTTCATTTTCGATCACTTTTTCTTCGTTAGTCGGCTCTTTTTCCTCTTCTTCTCTTTCTTCTTCTTCTTCATCTTCGCCTTCTGGTGATTTGTTTTTGGCTTCGTTTACGGTTTTATCTTCGTCTGTGGGCTCATCACTCACATCCTCTTTCGGATCCGACGATGTTTCAACTGGTTCCTCACTTCCTTTTTCCAAAGCATCTTCTTTGTCTTCGTCTTTTGGCTCTTCCGTTTCACCTGATTCTTTGGTGCCTATATCCTTATCTTCCTCTTCTTTTTCTTCACTGTTTTCATCAGCTGCATCATCGCCATCAGATGCCTTTTCTTCAACTTCTTCACCTTCACCATCTGACTTACCTTCCGACGGAGGAATTAACGGCGGCGGTGGTGGTGGTGGATCTGGTTTCAATTCTCGCTTTCCTATCCTAACAGCCAGAACATACTGTACAACCATTGAGTCTTCGTCTCCAGTATTTACATAAACATAGTTGGGTTTATTCGGTTCCTCCGCCTTTTCTACAACTTCCTCCTTCACATCACTCGACATTTTGCTTTCCTCATTTGGTGTAGTCGAATCGTGTTTTTCTACATCGCTGCTCGTTCCAGATGTTGGCGCGGTCGCAGCTGGCTTCTTCTCTTTCTTTGCCGGCGACGAAGATATCAAACCAGTTTCGTCATCGGAAAATCGCAGCATCACATCGTCTATGTATTTTTTACGCTGAGTATTCCTGGCCGATCGCCGTTTTGAACTGTCGATTTCTGAATCGTTTTGCGGCGACGGTGGCGGAGTGGTTAGCAAATCGTCCGCTTCACCGTCCGATTCAGGCACAATGCGTCCTTTCTTCTTTTTCTTCGATGACGATTTGCTACCGCCGACCGATGGCCGCTTTCGTCCAGACGACGAGCCCGACGACTTTTTCTTCTTCTTCGGAACGCTATTGCCATCTGGATTCTCGGACGATTCTTTCGGCGAATCCTCATTCTCAGCTGCTTCCTTGAGAGCTTCTTCTGGTTGGCTCTTTATGATTTTCGAAACTGGAATATCGTCAAAATCGGGAGTTTCGTCGTTTAACGTCGATCTACGTTCTTCAATTACAGACACGGCTTTTTCATCGCTTTGTGAGCTCTCCGAAGCAGCGACCGCTTGCGACGAGTCATCGTTGGTTTTGTCGTCCAACGAGTTTTCAGTCACCGAAACTTCGACTTTCTTACTTTTCTTTTTCTTCGGTTTATCTGGATCCTTTGGCTCTTTTTTCTTCTTTTCTTTAGGGGTTTTTTCTTTGGGAGTTTTATTTGGATCCTTGGGAGGTCGTGGCTTTCGAGACTTCTTCGATTTCTTCGGCTCGGTCGTCGTTGCGTCGAGTTCATTCGACGAGTTGTCCTGTGAAAGCTCGCAGCTTTCGTTGAAGTCTGACAAGCTTACGGAAGCGTCCCCGGCGCCTTGCGTCACACAATCTTCGGAAACCGGGAGAGACGATGGAGGGACACTATTTCCAGAGTTCGACTCAGCTGTGATGGTTGGAATAGCATTCTTATCCTTTTTCTGACGAGGTTTGCGAGGTTTGGATGAACCTTTACTACGACCTCGACCAGTCGTGCTGGAAACCTGTGGACTCTCCACCATCTGACTGCCATAGATTGGATTTTGCAGAATACATTGTGGACCGCCATTGCATTGGTCGTTAGCTTCATGTTGTTGCAATGCGTTCAAACGTTCCTGCAAGTGAACGATCTTTTCTTGCTGCTCCGGTACTGGTGGCATGCAGTATAGCTCCTGAAGTTGCTGTTGAAGCGCTGCTCGTTCTTGGTGATGCAGAATTGGACCTGGTGGGTACGGAGACAGAGGATGAGCACCCATTATCTGTGCAGGTATATGAGGTGCAATTGGTTGTATTGCCCCTGGTGCCACAGGAGTTAAAACTCCACTCATCATCATTTGTTGCTGTTGTGGATCGAACAGAACAGGTTGCGGAGGTGCTATAGGCATAACGTGCCCAGGTCCTACTACCATAGGATGAATCCCGCCTGTTGGAACTATCATTGTGTTGGGGTTAACTATTGGCGGTATTGGTTGTGCTGGCGGCGTCTGCACTGGCTGCTGCAATTGAGTTTGTAGTTGTGCTGGTCGAGTCGTTGGAGTCGACTCTAGTGAGGTAAGCTCGCCGCTTGGATACATTTGTACTTCAGTACTAGTTTGTGTAGTCGGCTGAAGAACAGTAGACTCCGAAGTTTCTTCTGGGGCACTGACTTCTGCCGTCTGTGGCTGTGAATCACTATCCATATGTTGCTCCGTATCCGCTTGATTTGAAGTATTGTCCAGCGAAGGCGTGGAAAGCTGAGACGATTCGTTTATTTCTTCAGAGCTTTCGACCATTTTTGAGTTTTGCGCTTCAGGTGCCACATCGTTTGAGGTCTCATCTTGCGACATGTCCATATTTGGGGGTGG
This sequence comes from Nemotelus nigrinus, assembly GCA_947369275.1. Lineage (NCBI taxonomy): Eukaryota > Metazoa > Arthropoda > Insecta > Diptera > Stratiomyidae > Nemotelus > Nemotelus nigrinus. The sequence goes on along the minus strand of OX376375.1, from coordinate 27,468,966 downwards.
TTGCTCGTCTGATTGCTGCAAGTGCTTAAACGGACCATCTGACTGTTGCTGCTCTTGTTGACCTGGTTTCGACTCTAAAGTTAGCAGCTGTTGGTTAGAGTTTTCGAAGTCTGCTCCCATCGAGTTTGTATCGACTGGCACACTGAACATCATGCTGTGATTCATTGAGTGGGTCGAGTTGCTATCATGTCCCGCTACTGAAGGAGGCCTATTCACAAGAGTGTTGCTGCTCGGGTCACCAGTCAAGTGCGCTGAGTCATTCGAATTGTGGTCGATGCTTTTCAGTTGTGGCGAAGGTGTCGAGACCGCTGGATTCGTGAACGTATCTATCAGGCTGTGTTGCGTATGTTCTGGAGGCGGCAAGGACGCCGGCGACTTGGTCGACTGCATCAGATTATTTTCACCCAGAGAATTACTGTTTTCACTCAGAATGGCCACACTCAAAACCGAATTACTCGATTGCGGCGGCTGGTGATGCGATAGAGTAGGCGAATGTAAATGATCTGGAGCTTGCTGTGGGATATGCGGGTGCTGTTGATGCGTTTGGGGTTGCATATGCGGCTGTGGAGGCATCAGAGGCGAATGCGTCTGAGGTGGAGCAGTACTGCCGCTTAATGGATGCGGAGGAAGTGAGAGCGTTTGCGACACGGGAGGAACTTGTTGCTGATGAGGCGCCGTTAGCTCACTTATAGAGTGCTGAAGTTGTTCACTCATTTGAAGGGATGATCCCATCGACTGCGAATGTGTTTGCGGTTGCGACTGCTGTTGCGAGTGTGGTGTGTGAATCACCTGTGCCGTTTGATGGTTCATAGGCTGTGCATACATATGCTGAGGCGGAGGTTGCTGCTGTTGAGGTGGAGGTTGCTGCTGCGGCTGTGATGACATGCCGGTTAGTGCTGAGTTTGGATTCGGCGGCTGCATATTCATTAATGGGGTCCATTGCTGATGATGCTGCGGAGACATAGGCATTCTCGGCCCCATAGGTGACATTGGGTTGCTATTTGACATTTGCTGCCTATACGCTTGAGGATAATCTAAACTACTAGGACCTAATGAGTTCTGCGTAGGCATCACCATTTGCTCAAGAGCTTGAAGCGTATTTACAGCTGTTGGCGGTTGCTGCGCATTCGAACCACCTTTTGGCGGCGGCTGAATGGGTTGAGGTGGTTGCTGCTGCATCGGTCGCGGACTCGTCATTCCCGACAAGCCTTGACTGTGATGAGGCGAGGATGTGTTTGGAGGATTAGTCTGAAGCTGTGACTGTTGCTGCTGTGGCGGTTTAGCTGGCGACATTACAGGCCGTGGAGACATTTGTGAATGTGGTGACATTTGTGGCGGTCTAGGTGACATTTGCGGAGAAGATTGTGGAAATGGTGCTCTGTACTGCGGACTACTACTTAACTGGGTTGCTGACTGAGGTTTAGCGGTAGTCATGTACGGTGATTGTTGCTGCTGCTGCGGACTTTGATGTTGGACGCTGTAACCAGGCACCATTCCGTGTTGAATTGAGAGATTACCCCCGGGACCTGACTGATGTTGACTTGTCACGGGGCCAGCATTTGAGTGCAATAGGCCGGGATGCGACGGTAAACCTCCAGGATTTTGGGAGTGCATGTGTTGCGCACTCATATGTGATTGATTTTGGCTTGCATTTTGCGCTGCTTGAGATTGCTGCTGACCAGGACCCTGTAAATTAGTTAATCCGCTCAAACTTGGCGGATTCGACGCCGGATGAGGCGGTTGCTGCTGCGATGGATGTACCACTTGACTAGGATGTAACGGTTGCGGCGCTTGCGCTTGACCTGGAACCGATAAATGATTCTGGGAGGGTTGTCCTAAATGATTTTGTTGCGATTGTGGCGGATGACCTGCCATTTGTGGTGGAGGTTGTTGACCCGGTAGTAAATGTCCAGGTGCTGTCGAACTAGGCACATGTCCGTAACTGTTGAATCGAACTTTGTTATTGTACACTGCTCCGTACAAAAATGAAAGACAACATACCTTGATTGATCTAACGAAGCGTGCGAGTAGGCAACATGCTGTGGCGGTCGTCCAGGTTGATGTTGCATACCAGCTGTTGGATATGGGCTATAAGGCTGTGCTCCTGCTGCAGACTGTGCTTGCGGTGCACCTGGGTACATTGGATGACTACCGGCTTGAGGATAGTGCTGCGGTATCCGCTGCTGCTGTGAGGGTTGCTGCTGATTTAAACCTACATAGCCCGGCTGTTGCATCATTGTACCCATTAGACTTTGTTGTGTTGAAAATGAAAGTTTCTGTTGATCTTGTTGTGGATATGCGCCTAAATGTTGTCTATATCTGAAATCAAGAAAAAGAAGAATACAAACTTAGTAGGTTGGCTAGAATTATTGTGGTTTTTGAATTGAATTTTTCAACTTTAACCATGCATTACCCAGTTTGGGATTGTGTTTGTCTCTGTGGTGATGGTGCTGCTTGTGGATGACCGTATGCCCCCAAACCAGGTGCGGCATATTGACTTCCCTGTGCTGGTCCGCCCGGACCACTTCCCCAGCCACCTAAGTCACCCATTCCCATTCCAGTGTGTTGATCGGCACCCATGGGGTAAAGAGTTTCCGCCGATGGCTGGTACGATGGGTATTGTGGCTGCTGCGGAAGCGGATGCGGTGGTCGATGTCGTGGGTAACCTCCTGGTGGGCCCATTGCCCTTGGTGAAGGCGCTGCTGCAGCGGCATCATATCGGTAGTAAGCATCCCTGAAAATACAAAAATCAGAATAATTATTTAGAAATTACAATAGGGGCTACAATCCACATACCCTTGGTGATTTCCGTGGAACATATTTTGTGCATTTCCATCCATTAGAAAATTGACGTCCAATGAAAACTGATCCAACCCTCACACATCCATCCACTCTTCTACTACCAAAATTGTTTACTTCTTGTTATATACTTTTCCCTCTCTAATGTTCCGTACAGATTATTAAAACTGTTTGTAATTTTAGAAAGCATTCTTCATGACAATGTATTAATTATCCAGTTTCTAGATTTAACTTGTAGATTTAAGTTGATTCTTTGAGTAATCAGAGCTTTGTCTTATTTTATGTTGATCTGAAAATCAAATGACACATGATTTATTGATTTGTACATGGGCGGATCGAGAAATATTAGAAATAGACATAAAAAATGAAAAAAAGTATTTGTTTGCAAGCACACTTGATGAACGTGACACAATTTTCAAGGGGAAAAGCTATACGCTTATGATTTCAAATTCAACATAGAACGTACAGCATTACCCCTGGAGCATTGCGCATATATATTGTTCATTATTCGGTAATATATTTTAAAATTGGTTATGTTAGGTGACATGTGTAAGTGCAAAATGTATAATTTAAAAGTTTCAGTAGAAACGATTTGCAGTCCTGTAAATAAAACGAACATGTAAAGGCAACATAAGACCATATCGTTGTCATGATTTATATATTATTGGGCGGAAGAAGCCTTTCTTTTATCTAGCATCCAGCAAATTGGAAAATAAATTATTTTCATGTGTCCTTTTCTGTAGTTCGAAAATGTTTCTATGTAAACTAACTCATTTTTTGAATTATCATGTCGTCAAAAATCCTCGAAATTCATTGGATCATTTTGACAATACCTATTTGCGTGGTTTCATACAACCCAGCAGTCATACCATTTTTACACAATACATTTCCTGTGAGATGTGCTCGCCATAGCGATACAACACGCAGCATCCACCACCTCCATTACGCAATCACTCGCTCGCTCTTTGCATTGCTGCCAGTCGAACTTAAGTATGCATGTTCGAAATAAGGGATTATTTTAATTAAAAATCGATAGGAAAGTGGCAAACACTACTCAAATCTGCCCAACCAGTGGAGCAGCAGATACAGCACAGGAGGCGTCGGTCGTGTCGGTGCTTTTCCTCTCATCGCCATCGTCGTCGTTACATATTCATTTCATTTTCCTGTTGTCTTAGCTGCACCGCGCGGGGTCGTCTGGCACATGTATGCCAGCCAGGCCAGTTTGACGAAAATTCTCGGCTTTGGATGAAAGCAACACAGAAGGGATACAACAGTAGGTGGAATCAGAGTATCTACCGACAAGGACATGAAGAATGAGTAGTAAATGCCACGGCATTTGGATAACAAGGGAGTTGAGTCGCAGCGAGAACGGGATGGGGATAACACCCGTACAGCATATTACTTAATATGGGAATCAACTCCGAATAAAATCAATATATGCACGACAAAGGACACCCCCGACACAATTCGCTTCACTCATTCATCCTCTCGAAGCTCGATGTTGTTCGAGAAGCTGGAAAATAAGTTGTTCTACGAATTCCTTATTTATAAACAAAATTTTCATTCGAAACTTTACTTCTTTCATTATCATCCTTATAATATATCGATGGCGCAAGAGTAATGTGGGGTTGGACGACAGCAGCGGAAAAAAACAATCTTTATCTATACTTTCAGCCATTACGTTTGCTCAATGTATCTGTATGTATGTGTGTACCAAAACTGAAACGGAGAAACAGGCGAAATGAAGTCGATAGAATGGGCAAGATTATCCTTTTCTCAACTTTACATTTATACACGTATACATATAATTTTTCTTCTTTTTTGCTTTTACTCCTTGCCTGCCTGGTCGGTTAGTGCCAACAAAACACATCGCACTATCGATTTTTCCATCTCCTTCAAACGCTCTGGCTACATTCGTACTTTATGTTTATTAAAAATGTCATCGGTTGGCTTGGATCTGATTACATTTCACATACATAGAGTATTTCTTATTGATTCAGTTGATTAATTTCTTCAGCATTCTCTTTGGACGGAGGCCTTGACAGATTTTTCAGTTTACCCTTTTTATCGCGAATAGCAAACAAATGCCCGTTTAAGTTTGACTGACAGGCCACAATTTCGAATTGCAATTTGTGTGTAGTGTAACAAATTCAGGGCACGCGTTAGTTCGCAGGACATGTAAAAGAACATTCGATTTTATATCAGTCTCCATACCGACACTCACAGCATTCATACAAATATCCGTGAATCGACAGCAAGATTCTCCAGCGTTAACTTAGAATCAATACTCTTCTTCTGGCAGCCATTCGATTTTTCAAGTCATCGAATTACAAAAACGGCAGAATATTGAAGTGACAACACAGAGCAGTAGCATGTCATCACATTTTTTTCCAATTTAAAATCAGCCAAACACAAGAAAATCGTCTAGTGCGTTAAGTGTGAATGACCCTACGTTCCTCCATAAACCTGTTTTACAGATATACTTATAAAACTTGCGTAACACATTATTAAGCCAAATGAGAAAATATCCCAAAGAGAATACATATTAAGATACACACATGCAGCGCTAGTTGTCTGAAAGCTAGCTAGCTAGCTGGTTGGTGATCTGGCTGTCTATCTGTTGGAAAGATGGTTTGTATTGTCAGCTAGAGTTCGCGCGCAGCAAGTTTTAGCTTTAGTTGATCTCCCATTGAATCGAAGAAGACGTGCACGTTCATTAAAGCTCTCCGGATCCGATCAGATCATCATGGCAATCGTCATAGAATTTTTCGTGTAACGACCAGGTAAGTGAGTGTATTAGTCAAACAACGAACTGAGAAAAATGCTCGATCCGTCAGGCAAAACCAACGGCAACAATTGCAAATTTCAAAAGAAATTGTGCTCGATGTCCGATTGCAAGTGAAAGATTCCTGTGTGAAATTCAATGAAATTCAACAAACCGAGGTGTGAAAGACGCTCGGCGTTTTATGTACTATGAACGGTTTGTGAGATTTTTATTTATTGTTTGAAGAACAGATCGAAAGAAAATTAAGAAAAAAATCTTTATGGCACTAATCGCAACTATACGGTACTTTTTGGAACATTCTAAGATTTTAAAATATTGTGAACAATGACCTGTCAGCAGATTTTTTTGATCCCTTCCGGCTTTCATAATGATTTGGGAATCATTTAATGTAATTATGCAGAAGATATAAAGTGCAGAGCAGAAGTATTAATGTCCCTAATAATGAAAAAATTAAGAAATTATAGCAACTACAATTAAAGAGTTATTATTATACCAATTTATTGAACACAAAATCTACTTTAATTTCAGCAAATAAAATTATTACACACAATACATACATTAAAATAAATTCAAAAAAATACTTAAACGCAATTTAATCAAAATAGTACCAAGCAAAAATATTTATTATCCACTTATTGTTAAAGCAAAGCTCGATGCACGGTCCTCCATTCATACTTGGATTGGAACCAGAGACCCCACAAGCTACGACCTAGCGCTCGACACGTTAGTCTACACGAGCTCAGACAAACAAAAAAATCTTCACACGGAGCATTTTTTTTCTTAATTTACAACAATAACTTTAATGTTAAAAGATATTTTTAACAATTGAATGTACATACATATTTTACCAATTATAGAAAATACGATTTACATCTATTCTTCACAATTATATACATAAAAAAGTTTCGGCACGAATACATGGCAACATTACATTTTACAAACTAGTGTAGTGCTAAAGACGCCTAAACATAGCGTAAACAAACACGCGTAAACTACCGTGTCAATTTGGAGTCATAAAATAGTCTCGTGCGTATTCAATTTGTATCCAGAAAATGAAACTATCAGTCATGGGTAAAGCAATTTATTTCGATACGCGGAAAATTATTATAGCACTAGCCGCGTTTTTTAGCGACTCTATTGAGAGCTGGTTGGAATAGTAGTATTGAAAATAATAATTGGTGGGAGGGGATTGTTGTTGTTTTCACTGCTACTATCCTAACCAGATCTCGATAGAGCCGCAATCAGATCTTAGACGAGTTAATCACACCTTTGTGGCGAGAGCATTGAATCTATAATTTGTCAATAAGAATCAACAAATTAAATCACTTAGGAATCCATTTGACTGACCGAATCGCCATCTTGACATGTCTTCTATTTTTAACAAAAAAAAAAAAATAGTTTGTAATTACTGTTTTTATACAGTTTTTCGACTGCTTTTAAATACTAAGACTCATGGAAGAAACAACTCCTTTGCATCCTTTCCCACTTTGCGTTTTTTTTTTCTTGGTAATAATTTTGATAAAATGAGGTGTCCGCAATTGGCGTAACAGATATTAACTACTGGTATAAAATTTCGAAGCAAAATTAAAGTTCGCTATCAATGCAATATGTTTCCTGGTAACAATGAGCATAAAGGAGAAGTCAACCCTGTAAATTTCGGTTAGGTTCGATGACTTGATCGATGGTTATAGAGATAGAAAGATTTGGAGGGTTATCGCCCGGAGAAGTTGAAGAAAATATAAACACATTTTTGCTTACTTTCATTTTAGGGCGTTTATTTATCGTGTGGATATACATATCATTCACATATTATATTCTATACATACTTCATAGCTCTCACAAACACTCTTTTCACACAAAGAAAATAAACCTGAATTAAATTTTTTAAATTAATAAGTTGATTGGAAATAATATGAGAGAAACAAATTTTGGGCTGTTTTAATCATTAAATACTAATATTTCCATAGATATTGATAAGAAATAAGTCTGAGACGAGAAAATATCCAAATTCGAAGGAAAAAAAATGGTGGGAATTTAAAGGAGTTGATTTCTTAAACGATATTCATGCTGGGTATTTTTTCAATGAAATTTCATTAAAATCTTGATATTTCAAGATGACACCACAACAGGGTTGCTTGCATATTTGCCACATTTCTATCTGACATGATTCTGACTAATTCATCCTGTGGATGTTATTTCGGTATGATGATCCCCGGTCGTATTTCTCACAAAAACAAATTCTGGGTGATCAGAAATAGGTAATCTGGCGAAGGGTCACCACTCTTGTGGGGTGTTGAAAATGTCAAACTGACAGAGTAAGAAAGCAGTAATTTTATAAATCGCATTTGTATTTTTTTCTAAAAAGGGAAAACTTGTGAGGAGAATCGGTAAGAGGAAAATTGGGAGAAAACTCCTCATAATTAGTTAATTAATTAAAACTTGAGATTAAACTAAGAACTAATGTAATACTAAATATAAAAATTGGGGAAAAAAAATCATTGAATATTTATTGCAAACAATAATCAGATTTGATATCGTATTTTCACGACAAGTAATTTAGAATGAAGAGAATATATTAGACGGACAAATTTTGGACTATAGGATTATTGGATTGTTAGAACAATAGTCAAGTAAACGGTTGCGGATTGGATTTTTTCGCTTGAAACTTGAATATTGGCTTTCTTGTGGAGTACCTTTGTAGAGATGTAAAACGGTCGGTATTCCGTTTCAAAAAGCCATTTTAAAAATCAATTTAAACAGTTGACGCGATATATTGGATTCATGGCCTTTTACCTTTAATCACTTTCTTTCGTGCACACGATTTCGTAATGGATTTTTCACATTTCTTCATCATTATTATCATCGGCGCTACAACCGAGGTCCGGTCCTGGCCTCAGCAAATTTTTCCAATGATCCCGATCGCGAGCTGATGTCATCCAATTGGGCACCCCTAAACTAAGAGCGTACTGGTCAACGCCATCCCTCCAGCGCAGACAAGGTTTCTCACGCTGCTGTCTGCCTTAAAATCTGCCGCAAAGGGTTTTTCGAGCAGGATCCTCTTTCCTCATTCAAGGAAGTCCGGAGCCTATCAATCTTTATCTTAGTAATTTTATCTGTTTCTAGGTAGATAGCATACAACTTGCTTGGTCCTCTCCCACAATCTTTTATTCAATTCAAGCATGCATTGAAAATGCTATCTTGAATTGCTATTTACCTTAGTTCTAATTTCAGATTTCAAATTATAATTATTTTAATTATTTTTTTTATTTTTTTTTATTTTTTATGTTCATTCTTCTTTTTTTTTGCTTGACGCTGTAATTGCAGTTACATCGGTAGCGCAAGGGATAAATAAATAAATAAATAAACTCATGGTTGTAGCGTCTCAGAGAATCGCCCTTCTTCACGTATGAACTAGACACACAGATGGACTTTCCTCTCGAACGCGGTTAAGAGGTCAGAGTGCCTTTTGCTGAGCACCCAAGTCTTGGATCCATACGTGAATACTGGCAGGACCATGGTCTTATATAGCAAGAGCTTTGCTGTACGGGTGAGATTTCGAGATTTGAAGAGCCTTGACAGACTGTAGTAGGCTTTGTTGGATTTGAGCAGCCGCCCGCGTATATCTTCCTCCATGTTGTTATCGGCTGCTACAATTGAGCGAAGGTAGTTGAAGGTTGGCACTACTTCAAATTCATGCTCCACTCCCTGAAGGTTCGATAAGCTCTAGGTGATTTTCCTGTAGATCCTGCCACCACGTACTTTGTTTGCTCTTCATTTATGTGCAGCCTCCGTTTTCGTGCCGCTCGCTCGATCTAAATGAAGGATTCTCGTACAGCTCGTTCCGATCTTCCAATTATATCAATATCATCTGCATAAGCAAGTATCTGGCAGGATTTGGTGACGATAGTCCCTCGCGTTGACGTGTCAGAGTCTCGGATTGCTTTCTCCAACACCAAGTTGAAGAGGATACAGGCCAGATTATCCCCTTGTCGGAGCCCAGTGAAGATGTTGAATGGTCTGGATAACAATTCGGCTATTTTAACTTGGCTTGTTACATTGGTCAAAGTCAGCCTACACAATTGTGTCAGTTTGTTTGGGATGCCGAATTCTCTCATACAGTTCTACCCTGGCTATGCTATCATAGGCGGCCTTAACATCTATATAGATGATACAGTAGAATATTGAATTCCATACATTTTTCCATCGCCAGCCTGAGAGTAAAGATCTGATCAATTGTTGAGAATTACGGCTCTTCGTACCTCTTCTTCTACCATCATAAGGTCTTCTTCTTGCTTTGGTGGAGCTTCCAATTTTTCCTTGAGCTGAACGTTTAGCAATTCACTAAAGTGTACTTCTCATCGCTCCAGAATGCCTTCAGAATCGGTGATAAGATTACCCTCTTTGTCCTTCCATTATGTCCAGCCTGGTGTGTATGGCGTCATGTTTCGGGCTATTTGGTAGACCTTCGTGCCTGGTGCGGACCTCACTCTCCACCTCTTTCTATTTCACATATCAGGTCTTTTTTCCAGGCTGTTTTTTTTTCTGGCTATGAAGTCTCTTCTCTATTCTTCTGAGCTCTTTATATTCCTCCTCAGGTGACGGCGTACTATGAGATTGCTGCATTGCCCGATATACAACATTCTTACTTTGGCATTAAAATCTCCAAGGATGATTTTTGCATCATGCCTTGAGCAGGCATTGAGGATCCGCTCGACCTGTTCATAATATGATTCTTTTTCGTCATCATCTTCCTCCGTAGGTGCGTGAACGTTTATAATGCTGTTTGCAAATTTGACTCGCACGCGAAGGGTACGTAGCCTTTCATTGATAGCGTTAAAGTCGATGATGGTAAACTTCATTTTTTGCTGACGAGGAAACTTACCTCGAGCACATAGTGTTTTGGATGATAGCTGTAGTATAAGTCATATTCTTTCTTTTGTAAAACACCATTTTCTGCCCATCTGATCTCTTGTATTGCTGTTATATCAGCCTTATATTGAGACCGGGCTGTAGAGCGATCTAACATTCCACGAGAAAATTTTCAAATCGTTTAGCCGTTTTTGTTTGCGTGGTCGTCATTGTGGTATCAATCCGATTCCAAGGTTTGTTGATCAATCCGATTCCAAGGTTTTCTGAGAGAAAGGTGGTTGTCCGCAGCCACCGCGAGGAGATTAAATTTAGGCTACCATCAGCCGAAACAGGTACGGCACGTGCGTATATTCATATACTTCCTGTTACTCCCCCTATCCGACTGACTATCCAACACATTTTCTTATCTCACAATTAACATAATTAATAAAAAACCTTCACTTAGATTATATATTTATTGACAGAATGGTTTTTCTTTGTCTGTAATGATTGATCTATTAAATCTGCATCTAGGTAGGTTACGCACAACTCGTGGTTGAGGGAGTCCAGAATCAGCCTTCCATACATACGGACCCAACAATTCTTCATCAAGATTTGCTCTCGAACGTGGCTAATAGGTCAAATTAAATTCTAAGCAAGCGTTGGATCCGAGAACAACCTCTATTCCTTGAAAAGCGAAGTTACCATACCGAATAGCCTCTAAATCACATCCATCCTGCAAGGGTCTTCCATCAGGGTCTATATTATATGACAGGTTTATTCTCTACATAGGACATGGGCGAAACATTGGATTGCGACACATTTGATTCTCGGATGGCATCCACAACCAAGATAAACGACACAAGGGCTTTGTAAAGCAGTATCTTCCGGTCAGATTTCAGGATTGAAAAAGCTTTGAAAGACCTTAGTAAGTCTTATTGCCCGTCGCTAGTATATTTTTTCTTCCATACTTATATCAGCTGTTACTATTGTCCCAAGATAGTTAAAGGACTCCAATAATTCAAATTTATGCTTCACACTATTCTGATTGACAAACTCTAGATGTTCTTCTCGCAAAGAATGCCATCACATTCCTTTCGTTCATTTCTGCGCAGCCTCAATTTTCAAGACTAGGACTGAATGATTCCAGTACACCTAGTTCGGATTTGCGGATGATGTCAATGTCATCTGCACAAGTCTTGGATTGATTTCTCCGACGCCAGATTGAAGATGAGGGTAGGCCAGACCATTCACATCAATCGAAAAAAATCAAAATCAATCGAAAATTGAAATTCTTGGCATTTTATCCGTCAGAAATGAGCAGTGTCTCTGCTTTTCTCCATAGTCAAAATTTTCGCTCGAAAGAATGACCAGATAATGGAGCTTCACGATAATGTAGCTTCACGATTAACTTAGCACCAGCTTTAAAGGAAAAGTGATATTTAAATTAGAACATTTGGCTCTTTTTGTACTTTACTTTTTTTTACTCATTTTCTAGACTCAATTGACGACCTAATGACAATTCAGGATTTTTTAAACAATAATTTGAAATGATTTGAAAATGTCCTTGTAAATGACTAAATGATGAGGAAAGCTCTGTCGTGCATACTGCAGGGCGATTAATCTTACTTTATGCATGATTTTCCTACTTCTAACTCAAAATTCGTATATATGTATTCATTTTCCAGACAATTTTAAAAAATGGTGCAAAATTTCGCTGACTATACTTTATTTGGCTATGATGCTTTGATGAATTGTGATGTGAAAATATTTAAGCGCTCGGGAAATCCACTACTTAATTTTTAGAATTTTTCTTCTGCGTGTACAAAACAGCTTATTTGAGAAAGTATTTTTTTTTACCACAATATTCGGATATAATCGATAGTTGGAAATCAATCATAATTCTCAAGATAATGATGATGACGCTGCATAAAAAATGATTGTAGATAGCCCAAATGAAATAAAATCTACATTTTTGCAATTATGACAAAAGACTCATAACAGCGCGCATGAAGAAATAGTTCAATGATCAACTTAAACTTGAGTGCACTCCACTTTTACGAATCGTTTCTATGGTTAGTTTAAAGCCATGCAGGGTTATTAACCTCATCACCAACTTTGCCAACCAGCTATAGCTAGCTAGCCTAGAGCTTAGGCGAAGAGAGTTTCTGATCTACAACATTTTATGTATTGCAAAATGCTTTGGCAGCGTTAACCTAAATGACTCGACGACTGGTTGGTACAGTACTGTATTTCACTGTTTTCCTCTTTTTCTATTGTGTGTAATATACACATTTATATACACACAACAATTGCATCGTTTTCATTCCGACTATTGTACACGATGTTTCTTTTCCACTTTTTTCAGTCATTTTTATTATTATATTTTCGTTTCTAAGCGAAAACAATCTCCGTTGCTTGTGCTTCGATTAGAGTAGTAGTACACTTTCATAATGAGACGAGACAAGATGAGACGAAACTTCGCCTCATCAAACATAAACAAGAGGACGAACAAGAAACAAGCAAAGAAGCACATGTTAGCGCTGTTGTCGTTGTTAGTTGGTCGGTTGCTTGCTCCAAGATAAAACTTATGTAGATGGGGAAAAAGACGAGCATACAAGACAAAATCTCAAGATCGTTTGAATCTTTTTCTGGTTTTATTGTGCATCTTGTTGTAACCATCTCGTCCGCCATCTTCAGCAAGCAATAATAGCGCAATGGTAGCAGCAAGCAATCATACATCGAATTCCAGTCTGCCTTAAGGGGCAATCTTAATTCCATTAATTGGAAAAATTAGGTTCGAATGACTGTGAATTGTATGAAGTGATGATGAAATGGCCGAAAAAGTTTCAGTCGAAATTTGATGCGGTTTATGGAGAGGAATTTCCAGATAATCGTATGCCTAGATTTGGATTAAATTGTATACCACAACTCATGTCAATAAAATAGTTGTGTCCACAGATTTTTTGAACCTGACTTGAGTTTCCCAATCGACAAATTACGATCGAGAATTTGAGAGAAAACTAACGGAAGTCGCTGTGATTGTTTTTGAAAGCACATTCCATTGACATACGAGTATATATATCCAGCCCCTTAATTGAGATGTCGATGCTTTCATCGGAGTGTTGTCGATGAGCCTATTATAGTTTGATTCGCGCATACACTGCAACAGACAGCAAGTTTGAATCTCAGCTCTAATGGTTTTACTTTACTTGTCCCTTGGATAGAGCTCTTTCCACACACGGCGTCGTCGATTTTGTTGCGCTTAAAAATCACACATAATAAATGAATTCAAGCTAAAAGTTAGCTTGGAAGCTGCCATTTGTTTTATCTTCACAGATTCAGACTTGGTTCGTTTGCACTAATATACCCTTCGAATTCTTGTCGCAGCCAGCTGCTATATGTCTTATATGTTTGTACATAATTAATAAAAGCTCGAGCTGAAGTTCGAATAAAAGACCATGCTCCCAATCAAATATACCGAGTACGTAGTATGTAAGCCCATCACGCCTGGCGATATTCAATAATCAAAAGAAATATATACAAAATATCACCTTTTAGAAGAAATCAATTTTATGAAAGTATGTATGTAGAGACATGCAAGAGAGCGAAACGAGACCGTTGCAGACGAGAAAAGAAAACAATTTTCGATTCAATCCATACAACAGAACACCACACACAGCACCGCCTAGTTTGCTTGCTTGCCTGCTTGGCTGGTCCCGCTGCTTGGGTGCACGAGAAGAGTGCGCAAGTAAGCAAAATGAGGCAGCGAAATTTAATGAGTCGGCTACGTTATGTTTTATTAGTTTCTTTCTATTCGCTACGAATTTATGAAAAAAAAACTTGAAATACGAATTATACACACAGCTAAGAAGATATTCTCTTTTTATGTGCGAATTGAGGTAAATTTTATATTTGTATAGATTCGATTTGAATACGTGGTACATACTTGTGTGTAAATGAACTGCAACGGCGGATGAGGCGGGCGGGCGCTGTAGGAAAGGTCGTCGTCGTCGTTGTCGTAGCGCTTTTTCTCGACTATTCTCAATTCGAATCTGCAAATTGGAGAAGAAAAAAAAAGCCATGACAGTTCAATGAGTTTTATTATATGTATTTGTAGTTGAAAAGAAAAGTATTGAGGACACAACTGTTTTCGATTTGTCATAGTTGCAAATCGATTATAACTGCTCTTTATCTTATAAAATTTATTTATTTTTCATCTGATTAAAATCGATTGGAAATTTCAATAGAATAATATTTCAAAGCGATCCGTTAAAAATAATTTTCATTTACTAGTTTGGCTCATGTAGCATAAGTAAATGTCCAATTTCACACTTAATCACTTGTCAAACTCTTTTCATTTTTTTAATTTAAATGTTTTTTGTAACTTAAGCTTCAATGTATCCTAAATACAGGGCTATTCAAAAAGATAGACTCAATCTAATTAATTTGTATTAACGAAACATAAATTGGACACGAGCAATCCACATACTAATAAAAGAAAAAAGTTTCTAGGTTTTTTAGCATAGATTAAACATGTTGAATGTGCCCCCTGTTGATGCACGGTAAATATCTAAGCGGTAGCCAACTCATCTCACACGCGAGAAAGCATATCTTGTGTTACTGAGTTCACGGCAGCAGTGACACGGTTCCGCAGGTCTCCCAGATGTTGGTAAATGCGGGGACGTAAGCAACCTCTTTAATATAGCCCCACAAGAAAAAGTCACATGGTCTAAGTGTAGTGGCCAGAAGTGTATAGCCATGTCTTGATTTTCCATGCGATCGGTGAGGAAGGGATTGATTTTAAAATCATCGGTTCATGGAATAGCAGTTCCAATGGGGCGCAGTTCCATCCTTTGAAAAAAAAAGTCTTGTGAACCTTCAATTAGTTAAGGAAAAAGCCATTGTTCCAACGTGTCCATGTACGTTATTCCACTTACAGTGTTTTCCGTAAAAAAGAATGGTCCATAAACTTTTAACGTTTAGCTCGTTTAGCTTCGCTTAGTCTCTCTTATGTTGCAATGCTGTACGTAAATTTTGTAGACCCCATAGCCGAACGTTGAGTTGATTCACTTTTCCACGAAGATGGCTCAGAGCTTCATCGGTAAAAATTAAGCGCGGAAGAAACACATCATCCTCCATCATTTCTAGCATATCACCATAAAATCAATACGCTTTTCTTCATCATTTTCAAGGAGAGCCAGCACAAGTTGTAAGAGTTAGGGCTTGTACAGCGAAAGCCGTCTTATAGCTCGCTGTGCAGTTGGTTTGGGTATTTCTAGTTCTCTACTAGCTCTCTTGATTGACTTTGTTGACCTATAAACAAAACTGTCTTCTATTCGTTTGAGCTCATCCTCTGATACACACGGTCGGCCCGGGCTTTTTACTTTGCAGAGCCATCCTGTTTGTTGAAATTGCTTAAATAAACGGCTTATGCTTTTCCTAGTTGGTGCTTCAATGTCGAATCGAAGACGAAATGACCGCTGTACTGTAACTGCTCACTGACTTCTTCAAAACTTGTGAACGCAGAAAACATTATGGTGCATAATAGTCATCTTACTCACATCTGACGGTGACACGAAATGCCTGCAAATTCACGGGAGTATCCTAGCGGCAGTTTCCAGCCCAAGTGGTGGTAAACAAAACTTTGAAACTTCCTCTTTCCTTCGGTTCGAGGGTGGGTCATTAAGTTCACGGAATGAGAAGGTGTCATTAATGAGGGTACTCTAATGAAACGTAATGAATTCAGCGATTCTTTATAATTATAAATAGCCAGTTCAATCGCGCCATTAATTTTTGAGCTATCGTCGACCAACCAACTCAATCTGAAAGAAAGTTTAAAGTATGGGGAAAATCGAGTACTGCGCTGTTATAAAGTTTCTCGTCAAACAAGGAAAGTCGGCCCAAATTATAATGGGAGAAATGGCATCCGTTCACGTGGACTTTTGTCAGGCACAGTGTTTTTAAACAAGGAAGAGACTCACTTAAGGAGAGATATCCACCTAGAATGGTCGGCAAAATCGATTTATTTTTTATTGCATTTTCGTGAAGATACAGGTCTCAAAAATATCTGGTGAAAACACCAAGTTAATATTTCTATAAATAAGCTAGTTACAGCCGATATAATCAAACGTGTTTTACGAAGTATGATACAATAGTTAATAACATTCATTAGGCTGCTTCAAGTATTGTTCAATTGGTGTTAAAACAAGCTGTAAAAGAAGTACAACGGGAAATAAATGCAAAATTCGAATGCTGGGATAACCAAACTAACCGTTTTTGGAGATAGTACGGGGCGAAAACGTGGTTTTACCTCATTGTAGGGAGTTGGGGTTCTCATTGGACAGTTTACAGGAAAAGTTTTTGATATTCTTGTAAAATCTTATTGTGCTAAATGTAACTATTGGAATAAACTCGAAAATACTGAGCAATGTGAGGAATGGAAATCGAATCACGATGGAAATTGCCAGGCCAATCATGATGGATCGGCAGGTAAAATGGAAGTAGACGCCATGAAAGAATTGTTTTCACAATCTGCCGAAAAGTATAGAGTTATGTACACTAATTATGCCGGGGATGGTGACTCTAAGACGAACACGGGATTAGTGAATGCGAAACCGTATGGTAACGAGATTGAAATTACAAAAAAAGAATGAGTGGGTCACGTTCAAAAGCGATTGTGAACCCTTCTTCGCGAATGAAAGAAAAAAGTCCTGGAATCAGCAGCAAAAACAAATTGAGGGCAAAGTTTATAGATATACTGAAGATTCACTATGGCTTAGCTATTTGCAGAAACTGTGCCTCCAAGGATGAAATGAAAAAAGTGATACGGGCAACATTTTACCATTACGGCTCAACAGACAGCAAGCCTCAACAACATTTCTGTCCCGAAGGCCCCGAATCGTGGTGCCAGTTGCAACGAGCAAAGGCTAAAGGAGAACTGGAAAATGTTCGTCACAATTATTGAACATTGCCAAAAATGGTGTTAGATGTCATCAAACCAGTAAACGAAGACCTCAGCAATGAAAAATTGTTGGAACGCTGTGTTGGTCGATATACCCAAAACTGCAACCAACTTATTTGGACAATAGCCCCAAAAACGATGAACAGCGGGGCCAAAATCGTTAGCATTGCAGTATATCTTGCAACATGTACATTCAACAATGGTTTCACCTCATCGCTGGAAGTCATGAACGCAGCGCAAGAAGACGAAACTTGCATAGCGAAAGCCGAACTGCAAGCGCAAGAACAGACGAAAGAAGGTTGAATACGGCGTCGGCAAGACAATTTAGAAGCCATGAATATTCCGTAAACAGTAAAAGACTTACACTATGGGCCTGGTATCGATGATTCCATGTTAGTTGACAAATTTAATGATTTATTCAGTCCTAAATTTTCAAACGCGTTTTTCTTAAAAACACGTTTTTCAAATCGGTACCCAAAATTTCTCGGAAACCAATTAACTGATTACCTTAATTCTTTTTGTGATTATTTTATATAACATTATCTAGTACTTGTCATAGGATTTTTCTTTTCCGTTACTTAGTTTTTGTTTTATAGCCAAAATAATATCTAATTTTTGGTCAAAAAATCACTATTCATGTTCAAACGTCCGCCATTTTGTCATTAATCGATATTTTCAAAATCGGCTATGACACGAACTAGATTATAGTATCTAATTTAATAATTTTTTTCCATTTTTTTCTTCAGATAATTTTTGAACAAATGCCAGTGGGTGCCGTTAACGTTGTTTTTTTTACAGTGTTCCAAGGATCATACAATATCCTTGTATATTTTTTATATTTTTAAATAAAAAAAAATTAAGCATACTTTTGAATGTGTATACTTTTAGATAATTAAACTCCCAATCCGATATTTCAAATAGCTTTCCTTAAAACAATGCACAAAAATGACCGTTTTATCCGGCTCCTAGGTGTATATCTCCCCTTAAAGACGACCCACGACCAGGACCGCCAATCGATATGACCACTTCGGAAACCGTTCCAAAAGTCCAAAAGTGATATTAGAAGATGCTAGGCTAAAGAAGAAACAGTGTCAACAGTGGAGTGTCAGATACAACCATTTTAAATATCCTGCACTATCATCTACACTCAGTAAATGTGATACCATTGAAGACATGATTATGGTCTTATAAAAATAAAAGGATCAAATTTCTGATGAATTCCTAAGAAATTGGATGGAATTAATAGTATTTTGATCGTAAATGCAATAGGATCAAAACTTTCAACCGATTTCTTATTATTAAAGCAAACTTTGCGTATCTAATCATAATGTCAATAGTATCTACTATTAACAATACGCAGGTACGATCTTGAACTAATGGTACACAGTATTGAAATTATAGGATCGTACCATTGTGTGCACTATAGTGCATGAAATGCTATATGAATGGGATAAACTATAGAAATGATTCGATCGTTTCATAAAATCATACTACGTTGTAATGAATTTCTTTTGCAGATTGCATTAAATGACTGAACATTAAAGTGCATTGGTCGTGCTCCGCTTTGTTATTTCGTTAAGTATCAACTAAAAAATGTTGGAAGAAGGTTTAATTTTGCTGGGTGTACTAAAAAAAATTGTTTTTTGTGGATTACTCTATAAACATGAGTTTTATTTTGTAAAAATGAAAAAAAAAAATGGTAACAGAAACGTCGATTTTTGTAAAGTTAAAACTCATTATAATTTTACGCATTAAGTTTATGTATATACTAATTATGTTTATATAATTCTTTAAAGAACTAACAAAGATTTATTTACCACTGAAATGCTTTATTTTTTTATTGTATGTGATTGATAGGTTTAGATTATGTATATTAACATTTTTTTTTTATTTCCGTAAGAAAGTTAAATTTTTGGGCAAATCGAATAAACCCGAAGTGCTCACAAATTAAATATATAGGTAAACCAAATTCAGGATTTCAGGAAATAATATTTCAGGAAACCACCAAATTGTCTAATTAATAGCTTCTGCAACTTAGGTTTTTATCAGAATATAAATGAAAGATTAACCCGATAAATTAACCATTTGTTAGAAAAGTCATCAAATTACTATTCTTACAGTAATTATTGACAACAGTACTCATTATTTTTGTATGTTTTTTTACTTTGAATTAATTTTTGAATAATAAACTTAGTTCTTATTAAGTTTTAATTTCTACTGGTGTAGAAAGAAAATGAGTTACCATTTCATTTCGGTCATTTCTTAAACAAATGCACCTATAGTGAGATTAAATAAGCTTTTTACGAAGATTCGCCGCAAAATTTCCCTGTCTGCAAGGATTGGTTCACACTGTAAACTCTTATAGTTATTCCAAAAAGTATTCGCACACTTGCTAGTTTCCGAAAAGAACGTAAATTGCAAATTAAAGTATGGTATCACATGTTTATTTACTATAGTATTATGGAACTATTATAACAAAAACATTTCATTGAATGTAAATAATAACTATACAAAAAAAATTTTAAGAACTATTCCGTTTAACACTCAAAATGTATTCGCACTCTTGTTTCCATGAAAAACTTTGTAATAACGGCAGTTTAATTAACGGGAACTAGTTAGTGACGTTTTGAAGACCGACAGATATAAGGTGTATGTTTGAATTGAAAAATCGGTCAAATATAAATCAGTGTTAAATAAAAGTCAAAAAACCAGCGGAGACTGAAGAGGAGTAAAAATAAAAATAATATGCATAAGCTAGGTAAATCGCTGTTGAAAATTGGATCTTTGGTAAATCGGGTGTGGTCAACTGTAAAGGGAGTGGTCGATAGATTTGCTGAGAGAAAAATCATCAAATGCCGTACTAAATTCTAAATTGTTTCTCTTTAAATGGTCAAATCTTCAAAAAACAAAATTTAAGATAAAACAAACGTTAATAGTTCACTCTACAAATATTCAGAGGTACATAACAAAATTTTTGGGTGGTACCTATATGTGGTTTTTATGATATAAATAAAAACTTTAACAAATAAAAATTACCTAAAACCCAAATATTTGTTCTAAAAATTATTTAAAATTAGAATACGCACTGTCTCTAAAGATTTGGTCATTTTGCTGCAAGTTCACACATTGTAAGATATTTTTTATTTTGGAAGGCTGTAATACTCACAAACTTTCGGAGATACTAGCACATATCCCCCCAGAGAGGTAAACCTGGCTTTGCAAAGAAAAACCTATGGTCACCGTGGCACATATTATAGGTCTGTTTAAATTATTTAAAATTTTGTTGGCGATATTATATTTGAAAAATTTTTATAAAAAATTTCCGGTTGGCTAGGCAAGAATGGAGAAGCTCTGCTCACAATTATGTTCGTCAAAATCCAGACAAAATTTAATAATTTTAATTTTTTCAACTTTCATTCTTATTCGTTGAGCTCGATTGCTACTAAATGGCAGTTTTTCTCTCTAATAACCCTATTTTAACACTCGCCATTGCAAATATCTGCCATGAATGACATTCATCTAAATATTTCGTTTCAGATATACATGAAACCTAATTTATTTCTAAAATCTAGCCACACTAGCAATTTTCAATTCAAAACACTTTTTTCCTCTAATTTTATATCCTTATTGTCTTATTTTTAATGAAATTCATATCAAAACAAAATCCCAGTTAAAACTTGTGTTAACCTGCAATTTTCTCGAGACCACAGATAAGATTCATTTCTTTGTGTTAATGTTTCTATTCACCGCTTCACACACATATGAAATTTATCAGCCCGAGTGTTCACAAAACAGCGCCCCACGTGAGCGGCCAAGCCAGCCAAGACGATGTCTGACTGCCTGCTTGCGCCTGATGCTCAGCTTTGGATTTATAGGTCAACAGCGGTCGTTCTCGTAATGTCTCGTCGTCCGATGACGCTTCGCCGGCAACCCTGGCTGCAGGCAAATTGCTTCCTTTTGACCTAGTCGAATCAATTTTCCGCAAGTTGTCCCGAAATCGCCTGCCTGCCTGCCTGCCTACATACCGAACATCGCGTCACATTTTCTGGGCTAAGTTCGACGCGAGTACGGAATCTGTTTGAGCACCGGTTTTCTCTATTATGACAGCAACCACGGCGTGTTGTGTTGTCGTTCCCGATGTGCTGCCTGCCTTGCTTTGCCTTTCCATGCCGCCAAGTAGCAGCACCGTTTTTTGATGTGTGTGTCATCATGTCGTCACGGCACGTTGCTCGAGTACAGCTGGCGGATTCTCGTTCTAAAATACTCTAGGGGTGCGGCGGAGACGGCAGAACCGTCCGGTCATGATCCAGCCAGCCAGCAATTCGTTTTGACTGGCTTTGGATGGCGACGTCGGTGTCGGTGTGCCAGGTCTTGTAGTGGTTGTGTTTTGGCATTCAACTCTACATGCACTAGGCCAGGCCAACCGACTGAATGCCTGACTGCCTGCCTGCCAGGCGCAGCAACCCGCTTCGGCGGCTCATGGTGTGAAAGCTTATGAACGAACATCGATGCCGACGAACGACCTCGCTTGTATTTTTGCGTTAGCGACTTGTTATCTGAAGTTTCTTGAAATGTTGACCGCAAAATATCGCTAGGAGGTTGGTCTTCGTTCGCATACAGCAGGTCTTCCATTGATTTGTTGTTCGTTCGGTGCTTTGTCATTTCTCTTCTTTACAGGTTTGAGAAGGCCTCCTAAAACTTCAAGCTAGCCACAAAATGCATGAAATTTGACGGAAATAGAGGTTACGGCCATCGTGAGTTGTTATTAATGTGCAGATTTTAGCAAAATAAAATTATAGTTCGGAAAATCGAATATTTTGTGGAATTATAATGAATAACGAGGAACATGAATGGAGAGCACACAGATTTGTTTATCATTTGTGGTCAACTGAAATATTTACTGACACAGTGTGTTTGTTCCTTACTTCATTCATTGATCAGATGGCCATCAGACAGGCTTTGTTTGTTGCTTTGGATGTCTGAGATCTGCCGACCATAGGCCAAGTTTAGTTTTGGTGAAGTATTGCAGGGTTTTTGGGTTGTATGCATTGTGGAGATGTACCAAAATTACCATGACATGCATATTTGAGGAATACTAGAATAAATAGTGATGAGAAGATGCGTTACTGAGCTTTTAGCATCCTTGTTTCAATTCTGATAAATTGCGAAACGGTTAGGTAATCATGCTTTACTGATGTTTTCAAATATTTTTGATTCTCAGCTCGACCGCACGTTCAAATCAGTGCCAGAGATTTTCTAAACAAGCTAGGTATTCACTTCTATCAGAAAGATGATCCTGGTATCTTTTCAATCTTCGACGACTTTGGGAATTAAGTACTAATCTACAATGCGATAGATATGGGTACATAAACGTTACTGGGACAAGAATGAAAATCGGGTTTTTCCTTCAGTTTCAATCGTGGTGAATTTTCAGTAAACTGGAAGTTTACAGCAATGTTGTTGACTTTAGAAAGAAAATAAAGGCGGTTTTCAGAAAAATATTACTATTGATCATTTAGACGCAATTTTTGAATCCAAATATTGACAAAATTTTAGGATTATACCTAATAAAAAATACATTTAGTGTTTTTTGTTATTTTTTCTTTTTCCCCGTAACAGTTTTCATAATAAGCATGGCTGGGACTTTGAATGGACCGTCATACGGTGGAAGCAGTAGTGTACGAACAAAATTGATTCTGACGAATACGTGAGAGCAAAAGTCGAGTGACCTGAAGATGAATATTTTCATTTTTGTGCGTCTGCCGGCCGAAGTTATACCATTATTGACGAAAGTTCGAAAACATAATCGGTTTGACTAATGTTCCCAGGATTTTCTTGAAGAAAATCGTTAGGAAGACGCGGCTTTTCCCCGTACAATAGTTATGCTAGTGGCGCTGTGAATTCTTTCTTCTGATTAGAATTCTGCGCCCAAGGAGAATTGGGACAGTGTTCTGGTCCAGGAGGATGCTTCCTGGATAGCTGATTTGAGTGTACGATAACATCTTTCTCAGACCGTACGGAAGGTCGATACAAGTTTGATCTCGTGCCTAGTTATCTTGCATTCTTGACAAGATACATTCTCGGACCCAAGTGTCAATGTCCTTGTTCATCAAATGCCAAAAGAATTTTATTTGAATCTCGAATACCAGGGTGAGCTATGTTGTGTTCGAACTTGAGCACCTGTTTCCTGATGGCGAGAGGTATGCAAGATCGTATGGTTGGGCCAGTCATTTCACAAAAAAATGTCGCTGTTGATACCAAAGATTAACTGCGTCTTGGAGATTTATTTATTCTTTTGGATTTTGTGAAACTCTGTGCTTGATTTTTTGTGAGGAGGCTGTTGCGGCAAAATCGAGAGTACTGGGGAAAATGATTTCTTCTCTAAGAGAGAATATGCCATCTCTATGCGAGGCCGCCCATTCTTGTACGATGCGACTCACAGAAAAGGGTATAGTCGAAAATTATATTAACCATGACTAAAGCAAGATTTTAGTAGATATAAATAGCTGCATAAGACTTGTGGTAAAGGTGTAGTTTTAGGGTCCATTCGCGGAGGGGGTGGGGGGTTACTTTGTTTGATTCAGGGAAGTGTTCTAGTTTGCTTGATTTAGGAGAGTGTTCATATAACATCCCCATAAAAAAATTTCGGTGGTCACCCCCTGAGAAAAAATTACAGCCCCCTAAAGTACGCGCATTTTCAACTTTTTTGCACATTAGACTGCTATTATAATTAAAAACTTAAAACTCATAACGACTGCTATAAAGAAAGGAATTTATTTAATATTTAAATTTAATTTACAATAAAGTATGCAACATTACAATTCGCATATAAAATCTGTACGGGGTGGTTTAGTGCCGTGCGGGGTGGTTTAGTGCCGTGTGGGGAAGTGTCGTGCAGGGTACTTCAGCATTTTAATTAATTTCGGCACATTTGCCAGACATCGTAGCTGAAGACTTTCCTGATTTAAATGTATATACGCACCACATTCACGGCACTAATACAAAATATAGCCAATAAAAAGACAGATTTTTTTAGCAAAATAGCGCTTAATTATAATAGCAGTATAATGTGCAAAAAACTTGAAAATGCGCGTACTTTAGGCGATATAACGTAGATTCTACGCGTACTTTAGGGGGCTGTAAATTTGTCTCAGGGTGTGACCACCGAAATTTTTTTATGGGGATGTTATATGAACACCCTCCTAGATCAAGCAAAATAGCCCCCCACCCCCTCCGGGTCTCCCACCCCATTTCATTTAACTCCTTTTTCCCTCAAATACGCGTACTTTAGGGGGCTGTAACTTTTTCGACCCCCGCCAAAATTTTATGGGGATGTTACAACACCCCCCTGAACACCCCCCTGAATCAAACAAAGTAACCCCCCACCCCCTCCGCGGATGGACCCTAAAACTACACCTTTACCAGACTTGTTTTAGAAAAATATTATATCTTTTTGAAGTATGCAAGAGGGATAGATGGCTATTGAAATACTTGACAAAAGCAGGAGGTTATTGAAAACAAACATGTTCTTTAGGTTGACGTGGTTGCCGATCTACAGAGGCCTGACGACCAGCACACATAGGCACAAGAGAGGCCCGTTGTGATGAACATGTTCTTTAAGAAAACATCAAACTATTATTGAAATTGGCACGAAAAACTGGATTATTTATCCTGCACGTAACGCCAAAGTGCCCCACTAATCCCATAATACTTGTCCACCTTGAAATTTGATAAAATGTTTATTTTACAGTCAGATAAACCCGAATAGTGTATATTCTGCGCATTTTACGATAGATTTTAGCTTCAATTAATGCTTGGAAACTATCCTTTTCGGAGACTGGTGCATTTTCGCACACTTCAGAGAGAGAGAAATTCCGAAAAACTGATGGCGATCCTTGCTCGTTTGCATATGGGTTACTTATTCTAGTTTCAAATAATCTTGTCTGTACTTCGACCCGTAGGTTTTCCATTGAATACTTTTTAGCTACTCGGCGCTCGTCCATTCGCTGCATGTGACCAGCCCATTGCTGCTTCCGCTGCCTGACGATTGTAGCGACATCTGGATCGTCAAATATTTCGCACAGCTTGCGGTTGTACATTATTCGCCATTGCCAACCGCTCTTACGTTTTGCTACAATTATTAGCCTCGGGGCCGACTTCTGAATGCGTTCATCAAATTTGCAGATGCTTTCACATCCATAGCACAACTAAGGTCTTATTATTGATTTACAGACTTGGAGCTTTGTTTTATCATTAGCGAGCTGTATTCTTCGTTTTATTTCATACAGTTTCCTAGTATTTGTTGTACATTTTGCACCCTTTTGCATCTGAATTCATCCACATTTTCTAGATTATAATCGTCAAACCCTATATTTTAACAATTGGGGGTCCTCTTTCTTGTTTGAGATCACTTTGTAGATTGCCTTTATGGTACAACTTCTACCCCATTTGATTAATTCAGCCGGAATTTCTTCAATGACCGGCGCTCAATTATTATGTTGTTAAAAAAAATTACATAGGTACAGTTTCAATCGAAAGTCATTAAAGATTTTTTGATTCGAGGAATGTGAGCAAAATCGAAACGAATCGAACGATACCTATTGACTATCGACTAGTCTGCCCGAATAAATTAACGACTACTTTGACACAAGAAGAACTACCAGAATCGAGTAGGAATTCATGGCTCGCCTCCCAGCCTTCTCTTTTCTATTTCAATTTTATACAATTGGCGTAGGTACTCCGTATTCGAAAAGCGCGCATACACCGAAATTAATGACAACTATCACAACCCAGCAGCAGCAGCTCAGTAGCAACAATACAACAAACTTATAAAAGGGCATAGGCGAATGAATGCGATGACGACGGATGGTGGAGATTAATGGGTGGGTGTTTGTAGCACAGTTCCATCGCAACATTGCCCAAAATATCAAGACAGAAAAATTTTCCAAATCACAACAAACCTCGATTGCCCGAAACAATAATCAATTTGAATGCTCTTTCTGGCAGAAAATATCTTTGGAGAATATTTTTCAGTCATACAACTCTCAAGTTTTGATGACACTTGTTTTGATATGAGAAAACATCCCCCCATCGATAATTCGCCGTCGCCGTTGCGATACACACACACATACAAATAGCTGAAGAAGAAAATCTATCGGCGAAGAGATGAAAGAGGCAAGCGACGGTGTATCGGTGGCGGCGACTACGAGATAGAGAGAGTAGAGATTTTCCGCGCACACGAAAAATGGAGGAAAACCGGACAATTGTCGCACCGCGCAAAGAAATGTAATGAAAACAATTTCGAATTATAAAATCGCCATGTTTAATTCAAGCAGAGAACAGAACAGGGTCGGGTCGTCGGATCGCGTCGTATTATTATCATCTCGCTTGCAAACGTTTTGTAGACGATGATGGTTTGGTGTGGCATGCATGTGTGTATGGATGTCAGATGTTGGGGAGTTTTTCTGTGTGTATTTAAAAGTTATTCCGAAAGTTTCGGTTATTTTTATATTATTTAATTTTTTGTGCATAATTTTTAGTATAAAGTAGCATTGCCAGATGCTTGATGTTGCACTAATATTCTAAAAGTTCGAAAAGTTTATTTCAACAGTCCAAAGCGTGATTTACTCCTGAGCACAATCACGAAAAAATTAGGGAAAAAATGTTAAATAGGTAAAATCAGTGGTTTCCCCCAAACGTTTAGGTCAAAATCAATTGAAAGCTGTTTTATAGTTTCGCCAATGGGTCTTAATGCATCTACAAATCAAAATTGCTTAAGATACTGAATCCAATGCGAAATACTTGACCCACTATCCATACGAATTCGACTAAGTTTCTGACAGTGCCAAAAAGGAGTTTGATGTGAAGCCAGGAAGCAAGCCCCCATGTCTTAATTCAAAGCGATTTTTGGTCAATGGGTGTTTAAAAACTTTACATTAGGTAGCTCTTGAACGGGTGAAGGGTAGAATCTGAAACACGCGAAACAAATTTTTCGACAAACAAGCCTACCCTAAAATTTCTTCCTTTACGAAAGCCGCAGGACGACAATGCTACATTGTTCTTCCTTGCTAGCGTAACTGCTGCTCGAAAATCTCCCATTTATGCACTGAATATTGGACACTGAGCACACGAGGTGAGACGACAAGAAAGTCCCGTGCTCGTGTGTCCCTCTATTCACGTATTCGCGTTCATGTGTCACCTCCGCTTACGCCACTCCATGCTCCGCTAAGATAACTGCTGGCATGTTGGCTGCTGGTGGCTAATGCTACACCAGCGCCAGCATTCAGTTTTGACTGGGTAAAATGCAACCTAATCGGTCTCACATACGATTCGTGTGACGTCGGCGATTCCGCCGATGACGAAACCATCTGCTCTGCGGATCGCATACGGTCCGTGCGTGTGTTCTCAAAAGCTGTTTATCTTCTTCTTGTTCCCAGAGTTCGTAGATTTTCGTGTTCGATTCCGATTCACAAGCATTTTTGCTCCCACACCTCTATAGGCATAGTTATAGTTATATTCGGCCAAGCAGCTATAGTCGAGCCCCACAGGCCGACCTCATCTCGTATCCCGATTTTGTTATCCGACCGTTTGTTGTTGTTATTGCTACTGCTGTTCCCGTCAGAATCGCTCCACCTTTGCCACTGCTGTCTGTTGTGTTATGAAGACTTGTTGTTGTAATTTCGAATATGGACTGGAGGTTTCGTTCCTTTTGAACCGTTATCGATATTTAGTGTTCTGGTCGACAATGGAGTTGACTTAGGATGTAGTTCATTTCGTGGAGGGCACCGCTAAGTTTTTGGACACTCAGTCCTTTCTTTTATTCACTCGGAGTGTCTGTCGCTTGCAAAATGTAGATGCATATGAATCCATAGCATATAATTGTGCAAATAAAACCATGATAAGATATCTGATGTAAGAGCGCTTCTCAATAATACCTTTTTTAACTATATTTTTAGATAATATGTATGAAACACTCGCTTTATTGCACCTATGTGGAGTAGTGCCTGTGTATCTTTCAAATTATTTGAAATATTTCGTGCACTAGGCAGATACAGTGTGCTTTTTTTTGTACTCGGTGAAAGATCGTGTGATAGTTGGCTGCCATTAGCACAAAGAAACGCATATTTATTTTTGGCTTAAGATGGAATAATGACTTCTCGAGCGTTTGCGGAGTTTACGAGTGAAAAATATCAATTTATTAAAAGAAAACTTAAACGGTTTTTTCCAGGTGGAGTCTTTTTATGACTGACCCTACAATATGAATGAGGGAATTGATTGTCCAACTACTTCATATATAAATTCTATAATTATTTAGACTCGATCTAGCTTGCTTGCTTTCTAAGCCAACATGATGCTTCGTGTCGAAAAGATTCTTTTTTTACGATCATTAGTCACACGCAGTTTTCACTCGATGAGATGAGTCGACCGCTGCGTTTTCTGCTTTAATTGTTAAAGATATGGGATCATGTCCCAGGACAAGGACGGTGTTGTTTCGAATCAAATTGAAAATTGAACCGGACTGTATTATATATACCTAAATTATTTTTTTCTGAAGGTTGATGTAACTTTTATAGGTTCTAATGTCAATTTTTAGTGTGATCGAACGTTATTTGAGTGTTTTAAAGCTTTTGCGAGAGAATATTCGTCGAAATGGTCCAGAGTTATCGACGGAAAATGCATGGCTCTTGCACCACGATAATGTACCGGATTAAACAGCACATCTTATACGAGAATATTGGACCTAAAACAATTTCAGTATCGTCCCACACGCATCATATTCGCCAGATATGGACCTCGTGTGTATTTTTTATATTTCAAAATTTAACTTTTTCATATTTCAATTATATCAAATTTTCAAAACTCAAATTGCGACTCCGTCGAAAACATTTTGAGAATATGAAGTCATATAAGAGAATTCGCAGAGGGAGTTGAACGCCATTCCAAAATTGACCTGCCAAAAATGTTTTGAAGATTGGAAAAAATGTTTATCACCTATGAACGTGTTTATTTTCAAGGGGTTGAATAAATATTGCAGAACAATTTACCTTTGTTGTTTTATTTGCAAAACCCGGTTCAATTTTGAACAGAAGATATATACAATGTGAAACAGTTCAAGTTATTCTAGATACTACGACTGAAAATGAAGATTACCCTAATAACTTTATCTTTGAATGCACTGAAATCGTACGAGTTTACAATGTTTCGACGTACACACTTTACACTCAAGATTGTCAAAAGGAGTTTGGTTTCAGAGCAACCATTACAGCAACAGAATTTGGCTTGATTTTTTTTTTTAGCTCCCTTTCTAAATGTTTGCAATGAAAAAGGTTCCACTATCATTCCACACACTCTAAATGAGCAGACAAGATTTATTAGTAGATTTTCGCAGATAATGCATTACAGTCACTGTAATAACTTGTTTCTCGTATTATTTTATGTAAGTTTGCATCGGTAGCATATCAAGTGCCCTGAGAAAAAATATGCCGTGCTCTATTTAGATTTAGTGAATGACTTCGAAAAATGAATATCTAATTGTATTTACATAATCCAAAAATTTCACAACTTTTTTCGGATATTCTTGATTAAATGCCTCTGCGTCCTTTCACATTCTAAATTTCTCTATATGTATTCCCCACAGATGCGCCCCTGATAACATATTATTTGTCATCGAGCGTTTGACCTTTCATATTATAGCTAGTTATTTGAAAAATGTCCTGATTTTCGTCTAGCAACTACTTATATTACCAAATAGTCCGTCTATCAAAACATGGCAGAATATTCCTACTTCAGTAACTTTGCCATCTGTCACACAAACGTTCTCGAGTGCCACGCATTTTATGCAAAACAAACATTTGTCGAATAATGGCCGCGATTCTCATCAATTGATTCTCTTTTTTCAGTGATTCCATATCAACATTGAATGGCCACCAGCCAGCACTCAATAGTAGATCCGTTCCCGGGACGTCGTGGACAGATAATCAACTGCCAAAAGCTTCAGTCTGGCAGCACTTGCAACTAGCTTTAATTTCAATTCTCCTCATTATTTGCCTTTTAGTAGAAATTGTTTCTGTTTTCGGGATCGGACGATATGAATATAATTTTTTTTGTCTATTTTCCAATGATACATTCTCGCCGTATTCTGTCCGTGTGTCTCGCTTGCGCTCCCATTCTCATCAGGCCGGCGGCTTGAGCGCAAAGCGGTCACAGTTGTCGCCTTACCGCCACAGCCGTCATTTCTGCTATTCTGCCGTTGCCATCGACTCGCCACCAGCCCGTGATGTTGCTTGGTGTCTCACAAATTCACTAGATGCCATTTGCTGACATCGCGGCCGTACCGCAAAAGAAGACGCAGCCAGCAAATCAACGGCGAAATCAACGAAAACGAGACATATCGAACATTAACCGTGCACGCACACACCCCAATCATCTCGTATCTAAACACAATGATAATTACACGGCGGCACCCAATACACACTCCACATACACCGCCACCATACGGCTCGCTCTGCCCTGGCCTGGCTACGAATGACTACGGCGACGACAACTACGAATACGATGATGCCAACGGTGGCTGAATAATACGACGGCACGACGACGAAAAAGAAAGAAAAAGAAGTGAAGGAATTGAACTTTTCAATGATGGCAGCGGTGATGGCGACGACCAACAAAACTCAATTTTGCCCAGCCATTGCTCGATTTTCACCCAAAAATCCACATTTTCATCCTCTTTTTCCAGCCAAATGATCAGCGTTGGCCATTTCCAAACCGATTTCGGACTAACGCAAACATTTTTTATCAAGAGAAATTATGGCGACTACTACTTACTTTGACTTAACTCTTCCAAGACCAGTTTCGATACTCCTAATAATCCAAAATGCTTATCCTCGGTTCACCAATCGAGTCGGAGATGATTCTTTTCGGAATAATCCGGACATAAACTGGTAATAGAAAATTTGCATCTACCGCAATACCGACACGATGCTCGCACTACTCCGTTTCCACTGCACGCACTTGCTTACTAGTCAAATACGTCGTTGGCACACTAGTTTCTCGACGAGATGTGCAAAGGAAATCGCGTTTCCGTCCGATATTTGCACTCGAATTTCCACCCAACCCAGGTGGGCTCACGCACCGGCCGGACGAATTTCACGACAATTTCCACTCTGCTCGCTGACGATTGCAAGTCCGGATTCCGCTCCGTAGCTCTTTCCTTCGATTAACGTGCCGATAAATCCACCTTGGGCAAGTAGCAGACTAAAACGTGTCGAAAATGTTGGTATATTATCGAAACGATTCGATCACAATACTTCTGCCCCGACATGCAAACAGAGAATATCAAGAAAAAACACTCCGACTGCCACCGAGAATGCTTAATGCCTGCCTGCTCCGCTTCGTGTGACACAAAAACTACCAAGATTACAAAGCTCTCGCCCGAATTTCTGACTTAACACGGAAAACAATTTGCCTAAAAACTTCCAACCGAAAATCAACTAAACTACCATTCTTTCGGCAGCAAACATATCAAAACTTCTTGCGGGGGGCGATCAGACGACAAAGTCCTTGTGCTGCTGCTGCTTGCAATCAAAAAACCAAAACCGAAAATTCGACGACCCGACAAAACTTTTCTCCTGCCATTTACTTTTATGCACATTCACTACTCACTCGTTCGCTCGACTTTTACACTCGCGTTTCACGTTAAACCAACAATTTTCAATTCAAAAACACACAATATTTGCAATTAACTACTTTTTAGTTTATAAAACTCATTGAAAATCAGTGATTTTCAAGTGAAAAAGTTTTTTCGATCAAAACGTACGCACCACATCGATACCCTCCATTTTGTTTCAATCCGTCTCGGCTCGCTTTCGTCGTCGTCGTGTGTGCTGCTACATACGGCTGCGGCTAGTATTTGATTTCGCGCGGCGAGAGTTCAGCTCGAAGCGAAAATCGCGATGCTAGTGACATCTGCATATTATTAAAGGTTCAGTTCAATATTAAGTGCACGAAAATGGCTGTGTGACGGGGAAATATTTGTTTTGATCGGCTGTGGCGCTCAGAATTTCAATTGAAGGTGCTGTATCAGCTGTATGCCTTCAAAAAAATAGTTTCTGTAAGTAATGATCTTCTAATGATCTCTGAAATTAAAATAACTCGAACATATTTACACTAAAGAAAAGTTTAAATCTAGAACCGCAAATTAATGCCGCTTACCAAATACCTGTCGAGAATTCCAAATATTTCAATTGGAAGCGGCATTAATGACCCTAGAATAAATATTCGAGTGATCGCTGAGGTACTCCGAGGTGGATTATTTTCAACATGTACCTCATCTAATGAACTTGGAAACTCAATGCAATGTAAAGACTGATTCATTTAAGTTGCGCTTTTATTATAAAAATCATATTTTTCCGGCTGAAAGTACTCCCATGACTTTCAACTGAGTTTCTTCTTTTTATGTGGCTGTTGATCGCAAATATCACTATCCATATCCTCCTCATTGCGATTATTACTTTTAGTCTGTCCAGCATTGTCCTCTTCACTGTCGCTCTCGTCGGACGACGAAGAAAGCACCGTCGGTCCTAATTGTTTTACAAACATTATTGTTTTCCCTAATCGGCGCGATTCTGCAAAATATTACGGGTTAGCTTACAGTAAATCAGGTTCTTTAAAGTTTTACCCGCTTTAAGATAAAGAATTCGACAAGTGTTCATCACAGCGCTTTTTCCTTGTTCTTCAGTTAAACCGAAAATAAGACCTCTAGAAGGATTGGATGGTTAAGGATGATACTTATTACTTTGGAGAAAATTATAGCTTCGAAGCGCTGATAAATGCACCGAAATGTTAAATATAAGCAAAAGTAGCGCATTCAAAGCATAAATTACATAAACACGAAACAATATACAAAATCATCCATTCAAACTTATGTCAATCGATCGATTTAACTTTGAAAAAGGATACAAATTCGCCACATCGTACGGTCCACGAATTTCAAATTCATTTGTGGCTCCGCTTGTGAAAATAATATTTTTCGATTTCCCTCGACTGTGGTAGCTGTGAGCAATTCGAATTGTATCCTTTCGACATGAGGAATTCACGATAGCCGGTGCGTATTTGATTTCGAAGCACATTCCTCTCTTTACTGCCATCTGATATGCTTTTCTGTTTGCGAGCAATCTTGTTTCTGGGTCGCAGCTAACAATATCTCCGTTGAAAACCGTACAACAATGCTTAAAATACAAATTCATTCCTACTGGACTCTTCAATCTGCAAATTTACTTACTGTCAGAGCAGCATCACACTTTGGCGAGCCAGCGACTAGATGATACTTTCTAATATTCAAGGAATTTGTCTGGAAGAAGTATTAAAAGTGAAAATACTAATGAAGTTATGGCTTTCGTACCATCGAATGTGCAACACCGATGTCGGAATAAATGATTGTCAGTCTATGCAGAATCTTCAGTTTGTTCTTGAATTCAGCGA
This sequence comes from Nemotelus nigrinus, assembly GCA_947369275.1. Lineage (NCBI taxonomy): Eukaryota > Metazoa > Arthropoda > Insecta > Diptera > Stratiomyidae > Nemotelus > Nemotelus nigrinus. Next base: position 27,435,091 of record OX376375.1, on the reverse strand, counting down.
GGAAACCCAAGTCTATGGGCTCCGGGAATATGTCACTAGCCCGTTTCGTATCATTCTTTTTCGAATGGTCGAAAATCTGCTCAATCGCTACTGTTCGGTACCCAACTGAAATAAAAAAAAAAACTCGTATAGTTACATTGCACCGTTCGGTAACAAAATAATACTGACGATTGTGGGCTTCTCGTAGAACTTTGATTAATGAAATATTATCATTCTTGTATGGTATACAGAAATCGTAGAATCCTTTTGTTGTTTCCATTGCTGAGGATGCGAATAAATGTTATGGAAACTGATACATTAACTTACAGCCTACAATACTTTGATCGGAAAATAGTAAACAAGCTATTGTCACACGTGCTACGAAATGTCATGTCAGTTTAATAAAAAACACTGCAGATGGCACTCGAATCGGTTTGTTGCAAATATTTCGGGAAATCCCCTACTAATCTTTTTTTCGAAAGTGCAAAACAAAATTGCAAAAATCATTGAAACGTAAATTATTATTAATTTGAAGAATTATGAATCCAAACGGACACTATTTTCTACGAAAAATCGAACACAATGTTCGATTTCTCATAAATTTTATTTACAAACTATACAAACAACACGAAATAAAGCTCATTATTTCATTTAAAAAATATTTTCTCATATTTTGTATTACCTAAAGTACTTGAAGTACGTGTCAGCTATCTTTCACATGGTGATTTTTATCTAAACCACATGCAACAGAGTTCTTTCTTTCAATATTTTCTGTTCCATTGATTTCCACTTGTATTTGGTTTTCATATTTCTTCGCTTTATCGCGGTTTGATTTAATAAAAAGTTTGTGGCCGGGACAATCGAAATTTTCTTTGTAGCATTTATCTCGACAGCATGTACGGCAAAATCTGAATTCGCATTTCAGACCCTGAAAGAAAAAAAGGTAGAAATGCATAAAATGGTCGATTTTGTGTTTTTGGTGATTTATAAATCATAGCTAATTTTCGAAGTACAGTTTTAATGGAAGATACAGAAAGCATGACCGAGTAGGTATGCACTCTTCATATCTATCCAAATTGCATTAATCGTAGCTATAACAGTACTTACCAAAGGATTGCCACATTGCTCACAACCTTCGATATGCCGTTCCGGACACCCTTCCGGTTTCGGTGGCCTTCGACTTATCCGCCGAAGTTTTTTCATTTTCTTTCGTGAAATCTCGTTGCCGTCATCGTCGACATGTTTTGTCTTGAGCGTCATAGGATCTTCGGCTATTCGAATTTTCTCCTTAATTATTTTCATATGCTCCTCGGGCGAAGGTCGAATATAAGGTTGGCATAGCCACGGCGGTAATGATAAATTATAGTCCTCCTGAAAAACATTTATTGTTTATTCGAAATCAATAGAAATAAGAGAAAATGGCAATTTACTGTTCCATTATTAGTTGTTACGTTCGGGTCCATTTCCTCGGGCCAGTACGTCAGCTTTCCGTCGTGGAAAGGTTCGTATTTATCACGTAATTTACTAACTACATCTCGAAATTGTGATATTTCACGCGACACAGCCAGAGCCTCTCGGATTTGAGCGTTTGGTTTCAAGTTGAGTCTGAAATGAGAGAAATATAGCCCTGAGAAGAAGGTATATGGCAATTAAGTAAAGCTGTTTGAAATAGATAAGTTAACCTATTGTCTAGAAAATATGATATTGATGAAATGGATGATTCTATGGAGCGTAATACAACCTTCAGGCGGTTGATTGAATCACCAGTTCATTGCTGTTATATTGATTTTAGATCATTTGGTATTCATAAACAAAATCAACAAACACAATTTTATAATTTGTTGCATAGTGTAACAAAATTGCTGAATAAATCATTATGTCCTGGTTTTAACAAGCATAGTAATAGGTCAAAGCAAATACTACGAAATAAGTTACGAAAAACAAATGTAAATGCTATAAATTCATTTTTCATGATTAAACAATAAAATTTGTGCATATTTATTCAAATGAAACAGGAATATCAAGCGGAACCTTATTGCTTTAAAGGGTTATACGCTGACAGGATGTTAAAAAATATTATTTCATTTTCGTAATGTACATAGATTTAAGTATATACACAAAAATTTTATCCGACAAATATACTCGAAGCCACACGCATTTTTGTAAATATGTTAAGGAACGATGCAGAGTGCATCACGATCTCGGACCGAAGTGCGCATGAGAGCACACGAGAGTCACAAGAATCGTCCGCAGCCAACAACAAATCGGACTATAAGAAGCGGTCGAAAGAACGAAGGGTTTGTTATATGGGTATGAAATAGATAATTCTATTTAAGTTGAGAACAGTTTTTAAGTATTTACTATGTGTAAAGTGGTTTTAAAACTTTGAACGAGTGTTTCTCAAAACTTTTGTCTGAGAAAGGCTAAATCGATCAGTCTCAACTTTCCAACATGCAAATCCTATATAAAAACCGATTTGCGGTGATTGTCACGGTTATATTCGTAATCAGCACGTCAAAATACAAAGTACACCAATTTTCAGACCAATCGGAGGTAAATGCTTTTCGGAAGTTTGTTTTTCGGCCGGAACTATTTTTGGAGAGATTTTCCATATCAGTTGCCTATAGCTCTCGTTGTTGTTTTGAGGGAAACCACCCACACATCTTTTTAATAATTTCTCATTGCTGAGATCTGTATAATAGTCCGGGGAAATTTAGCATGGTGCTTCGGAAAAATTAGGGGAAAGCTGAACCGTTACTGAGATGAGCTTGACCGTTACTGAGATATTTAGGAATGGTTACTTTTGGTGAACTTTGACCCCGTATAAAAAAACGCAGCACTCAGATCGATGGGGACTTTTGACATTTTGTTCAACATGCCAGTATCAAGGTTCACTCCAAAATTCAGTTTTCCCCTAATTTTTCCGAAGTTTCGCCTTTTATATGTTAAATTTCACTGGGCTATAAATCCGAAGCAGAGCCTCAGCAACATCTTTTGGTAATGACGGATAATCATGCTTGAAAGTCGATAATTCATTGGCAGCTACTGCGCGCTGGCAACTGCACCATGACTCTGGTCCGATCGGGCACATCTCGTGTTGAGGTTTTTTGTCCGTTGAGCAATAATGATAATATGTGGCCCAGATAGCATTATGCATTTTTTCAACGGAATCACAATTGTTTCTAATTGCTAAGCCCTAATAAACTGTCAACTTATCGATAATTTTACCAGTAAGTTTGCCTTTACAGCCAAAAGTTTCTTTTTTTATTATTTTTTTATTTTTAGAAAGAGACAAATGTAAATTTATCTTGCAGGTATCAAAAGAACACTAATGCACTGTCACTTTACGCGTCTGAATACATTAGAAAGGAACATTTATAATAGACAGGTAAATAAAAGGGACAGTGTTCTAGTAAGCGCTGCCGCTCCGACCTCCTACTTTCAAACGTTCTGGCACGTCTTTACAAACATGCGTGTAGCTTCGAAGATAATCGCCGGATTGACTTGAAATTTTCGGTGTGTACTTAAATATAGGTACATTACGAAAACGAAATAAACAAATAATCGATTTTTTTTAATTCTATCTGTATATAACCCCTTAAGGGGTTAGTAAACTGGCAGGAAATAATTATTAGAAAACAAAATGGCGACCGCCACAATAGATCGCCGCAGCAACGCCGAAAAAAAAGTAAATTGCGCCTCGTAAATTCCTGGACAAAATAAGCATCAGTGAACAAATTACCAAAAATATTACATGAGTTTTTAGTATAAAGGACTGCACGGGCCTAAATTTAGAACCCTAAAGCGATTAAAAAAAATTTGGTATACTTTTGAACACTGGTTATCCAGTTTTTCGCGTTTTTTCAATCAAAAAAGGGTTTGACAAATGGGCAAAAAAATTTTTTTTTTGTTCTAAATTTAGGCCCGTGCAGTCCTTTATACTCAAAACTAATGAAATATTTTTGGTAATTTGTTCACAGATGCTTATTTTGTCCAGGAATTTACGAGGCGCAATTTGCTTTTTTTTCGGCGGTGCTGCGGCGATCTATTGGGGCGGTCTCCATTTTGATTTCTAATAATAATTTCCAATGAAAATGATAACTTTTAACCTCAATAAAGATGTACATAAGATTTCAAATCGATATCTTGAATAGTTTTTTTTTTGGTAGCTGTTTAAAAAAAATCATTTTGAGCAGTTTAATGTGGACTAACCCCTTAAGCAAACATAAGTGCATTATACTGCCCTACTAAGCGCAAAAGCGGTATCCAATGAAAGCGAGTTTCGAGATAATTGAAGTTTTGTAAAAGTAGTAATATTGATATACCTCTAATTCCCTTAGTGATTTAAGGTAAAATTGAGATAGGCGACGATGAACTGGGTTCGTTTGAAGCTGGTGGAGGATTCTCCTTACTCCACTTTTCTCGGTGAGCGGTCTTCCGCTCTTGGATACATCGGGTACTTAGATTTAAAAAACTTTCTTAAGGTGTTTTCCATATGTTTTAAATAAGATACCATTAAAAGGCTTAGTTCATTAGATGCGTATTGTTCTAAGCTTTCTAATGTTATAAAAATCAATTTTTCGATTTTTTTTTTGAGATACCACTTTTGCGCTTAGTACGGCAGTATAGTTGGACTTTAAATTTATATTCCGTGACGAGAGTATGATGAGTTCAACTCTACCAATGTCCCGAACTATTCGTAGATTCAAAGGCGAAGATTATTTGTCTACTTGTGTCACCAGTGTGTCAAACAATCGATCAAACTGTCCTTATAGGTACGAATTAACAGAATTAAACTTGATAAATTAATAATAAAAACTAAAATGTTTTTATCTTTCATTTCACTTACAAATGATGAAACAGTTTAAACATATGCCCACGAATGTACGATATCGGGCAAGGATATTTTTCGACCAGATCCAAATATTCGTCTGCCATCTCCCACGTAATCGGCACAATGCCATCAAAAATTGCTGGATTGTGTAAATTTCCTTCGGCCGACATCACGCCTTGAGCTCCTGTCTCGTCCAGGCATCGTCGAACATCTTCAAAGCCCAGTATATTTCCGTTTGCAAACATTGGAATTTTTATTTGTTCCCTGAAATAGTAACAGGATCAATATACAGTATAGAAATCAGCAATATTAACTTATTTATTGGAATTTATCGTTTTTTCAAAGCACACTCCGGGTACAAATTAAATGCTGAACGCTAGTGAATTTCATTTCATTTCATTTCTCGCTACTCTCATACCTTCGGACCGGTATGCGTGAAATTGCTGCTCCTCTTCTCCTGCCTTACTTACTTACCTTACTGCTTTGATATAGCTCCAGTCAGCAATTCCTGTCAGAGGTCCTTTCTGTTCGCGTGTTCGACCATGCATTGTTAGTAATTGGCAGCCTGCTGCTTCTAGCATTTTTGCATAGGCAATTGTTTTCGGTTTGTCCTCGAAAATGCGAACTTTGCACGTGACCGGAATGGAAAGGTTCGCATGGAGCGTTCGAACTGAAAATATGGAAAATTTCAGAGAGAGAGATTCCCCGAAGTAAGAATTATGTATGTTGATTCGTGGGATCGAAAAGCGAAAAAAGATGATATCGGCACGTCGACGATGCCACAAATTTATTCAGGACTTATCTTTGCTTGGTGGATTGGTTTCGTTATGAATTTCGTACGGCAATGGATGGTAGGAGCTTAGCAATCATGATGAGTCATGAGATTAATAATAATTATTGTGAGATAATGATAAATGAGAAAAAGGTTGGGAATTTTATTGTAAAATGGACTTTTTGCAATATGGTTAGTTTAGTTATGTGATGAAGATTACCGTTACTTGGCTTTCAAAGTCTTGTTTTTTTTTTTGTAACTTTAAAATTGTTTTGCCACATTTTCAAATGCAAAAGACAGTAGTTGTCGCTGGAAGTTTCATATTTTCATGTAACACAGTAAGTACACAGCTTTGCTTTGAAATAAAATGTTTTTAGATGTTCAGATTCGTTGAAGTTTACGTCAATATTAGTACGTGGAATCTTTCAGGGTGGAATATATCAATATCTGCAATTATGGAAGCGTAAGCTAGCTACTTAAAAGAGAAATACATAGTATATGTACGGTGAAGCTCATTGAATGTATGTATGCTCGGTTCCGTTGGTTTAACATATTTCGGAACCATTAGTTTCTAGCTTTCAACAACATACTTGTTAGATTCAAAGATCATTTTTCACCTTTAGATACTAGACTTATTTTAATTTCTTACCAGATATCGTTATTTAAAAAGTAGTCTGTCCATAGTAAAATCGATAGATACTGGGGAGATGGTCTGGATTACCGTTTTAAATTTCAATAAAATTTCTAGTGCAAATTTGTACGAATTGAAAATGGTGTTTTTTTTACTGTTTTCATTAAATTAAGACGATAGTCTTTACTTGTTTTTCCTTTAACAAAATTACAGGGACATTTTGCTTGAGTAGAATGCTTTTAACATTGAGAATACTCTTTCGGACTTATCTCCGTAAGTACAGTCTTTTTTTCCGTTTCTAAGTATCGTTTTTTATTCTTGAGGTACGTTGAAATCGTCAGTCAAGACATTATATTTAGCTTTGAAAGATCTGCATTGAAAAATAAAATGTATTTTAAAGCTAGAATAATAGAAATTAATTTAATTAACAAATACATGCTCGCTGGACATTAAGAGAGAGCCAAATTTGATGGAAGTTGGAGAATAATTATCCTAAGTGACTAAGTTAAATGATGATTGAATTTAAGAGAGTGCAGAAATTCACACAATCGAACTTTACCAAACGAAAAGCGGGAGCCTCTGTCCGCGCCAGCCCGCTTCTGCTTGTGCTTGTGCCCATCTCTGCTCCGGCTCCTCTCTCCTCACCTCTCGACCCTTTGCGCCCACCCCTTGCCCTATATTCCAGGCATATCAAGTAAAATTACAGGAACATTATTTTAACCCTTAATCGCATAGGAAACCATATATGGTTTGACATGTTTACAGTTCATTTATTTAAAAAAAATAAAAATAAAAAAACTGACGGATAAACCCTAATGGGGTTTGTTTGTGATATCATGAGCTATTACTATTTTGTTTTCCAGACATTTTCGCTGTTTTTGACACACACGTTCGACTCCCAACTTTGCAAAAAGAAATAAAAATGACAAGATGAGTTTTTTGAGCGAAAAAGAATATTTTTTGTTGTGTGTCATAGTCTCTAGTTTGCATCCACTGTAACATATTTTCACTTTCTATTCGATTTCACCCATTTTCAACACCAATTGTTTCGGGACCATACCTGAACTCGTATGCATTCCTCGCTTTTTTCGCTTAGACATATGTATGCATGTGGTTTCCTATGCAGTACTCAAGCATGAATACTTTGGATTATTAATTAAGCACGAGGATATGGTTTCGTTCCAATTTCCTTTACGTTTTCTTTATGCTATGCTATCTTTTTCTTTCTTGGTTGTAGAGTGGAACCTGGGCGTTTTTATAGGCATAATAGGCATACTGACTCAATCCCTGATCATGGCCTTAATCATGATGATTTAGCTTCCAAAGCCGACACCGAACTGCCTAAATCCTTCATACCATTTAGACGCCCTGTTATTGTATCCAGGACGGACGATGAATTTTCAGACGAAGACGACGTTCCTTTCGCTTTACCCTCAACATCAAAGACCAAGAAAAGCAAACGTCGTAAAGAACGTAGCGTTAGAATGAACTGGTCAACTGAGAGCTGCCTGCTTATAACCCGTATCGTAATATTTTCACTGCAAATGTTGAACTTCCTGACGATATGAGAGAGCTAGATTCTCCAGCCGATTTCTTCTTGTATCTATTTACAGACGAGTTGATAACAATGATAGTAGAACAATCCAATTTGAAAGCTTTACAAGATAACCTCAACAAGCCAGTCCACATCTCGAAAGAAAATATGAAACAATTTATTGGTATAGTAATTTTTATGTCATTGGTGAAACTGCCGGTATCAAAACTTTACTGGAATTCAGACATAGGGCAACCTCAAGTAAATGATTTAATGATATGGAACAAATGTTTCTTAAATTTCAACGGCAACACAAAATTTATTTACACTGGTAAAGAAGGACACGATAAGCTGCTCAAAGTTCGTCCTCTGATAGAGAGAATTCGACAACGCTTTTGGCTTTAGGAATATTTGACGGTATATGAGCAGATAATACCTACCAAAGACATGAACTCAAACAGTATAACCCAGTGAAGCCGGATAAATGGGTGTATAAAAACTAAGTTTTGAATGGAGTCTCAGGATTTAGCTATGACTTTGAGTTATTTGCTGGCGAGTAAAGCAACAAAGTTCCTGATGGCGCACCTGACCTTGGAGTTAGTGGCAATGTTGTAACCCGTTTAATGTAGTCGGTACCAAAACATAAAAATCACCAAACCTTTTTTGGTAATTGGTACAATAGTCCCAAATTATAGGTATATCTAACTCAAAGTGGTCTTTTGCCTTTGCGTACCGTGCGATTGAACCGAGTGCCAAATGCTCAAATGCCTTCCGAAATAGAATTTAAAAACAAGAGAAAAAGGCTATATAATTGAAAAAATTGTTTCAATGGATGGAATTCATCTAGGTTTGGTCACTTTTTTTGACAATAAACCTGTGAATATGCTTTAAACGTTGGTAGCAAACCTGCCACAGAAAAGCAAAGATGTTTCCGCAAAGATCGCCAATACAAAGAAGTAGACTGTCCACAAGCTGTTGAAGTCTACAATCGTCATATGGGAGGCGTGGACTTACTTGACTCAATGCTGGGCTTTTACAAGATTCACTTGAGAACAAAGAAGTGGTATAAAAGGATTTTTTTATGTGTCCTAAGTGCGTGAATTTTGTGGTGCAGAATAAACGAAGACTCCAATTTATCTCTGTTCGTCTTCAAAAAAAACCATCTCGGAACACTTTCGCAAAGCAGGAAAGGCCCTTCCTCGTAAACGGGGTCGTCCATTGGGCAATTCAGTGACTGATTCCCCATCTACGAGCCGCCAAGCAAGTCCATCAATTTGTTCAAGGCCTGAGATACCAACCCAGAGGAAGAAGATGAGAAAAGCTCCAGAAAAGCATCAGTACCTACCACTAGCCTCTGTGCGGACTGACAATATTGGACACTTGCCAGATTGGCAGAAAAATCGACAAATTTGTCAAGTTTGTTCAATGAAAACCTATACTAAATGCCCCAAATGTATGGTGTATTTATGTTACAATAATAAAAGAAATTGCTTATATAAGTTTCATCAATAATTTTGTATAACATTCTTTTTTTACTTAATTTTCATCAGATATAATGAGGTTTTGATAGCACTTAACATATTTGCTTAATATGCATACGAAACCATATATGTCCAAGGTATTTAAAGCTTTGATGCATAGGAACATATATATGGTTTCTGAAAAAAATCTGTAACAGATCTGCCATTTGATTCAATTTTTTCCTTTTTATATTCAATTTTGAAGAAAAAAAATCTATTATTAATTTTAAAGCGTTAAAGGGTTAAAGTGTTGATCTGTTATTTTAAATGAATTCGTGCAAATTGAATGGTTGTTTTCGTTCACATGCGATTCGAGAGAACAATAGTGAATTTCATTTAAATTTGAAACGATTATTTCTCGGTATTGGAATATCACATGTATTTCAATGGTGTTTTTAAAAGACATGGTGACATATTTTTGATTCAGTAGTTCTGAAAATGTTTCCAGCTTCTTTTCTTTAAAAAGAAACATTGGGTTTGTAGAAAATTCCAATTTATTCCAAGGACCTCACAGTTCGCCTGGTGTAAGGGACGTACGTCACATTCCAATATTCATTGAGGTTATCCATATCATCAATCTAATTGAAATTGGTTTATGGAAAAGGAGATCAATATTTACGCACAATAATGACTGTAATGCTCGTCAATCTCTATAAAAGCAACTACCCATAATGAGAGGCAAGTATACATCAATGTCAATAAAAAGATTAATTCAGAGATAAATATATAACAAGCGATTACTGGAAACCCACAATACAAATGCTATCCACAGCATTACTAATGTTATTATTTTATGAAAATATCGAAAAATGTATCACTAAATCAATAAATTGTAGGCATTGTGCCAGTCAAATTGAAAATAACAGAAAATAATACAAACTAAAAGTTCACCATTTTATCTACGGGGTCTATGCACCACAATATTTCATAGTTTTCTTTTCAGCTCCAAATAGTATTTTGAACCGGTGCCAATACTGCATTCATACTAAGGCTAATGTCCGTTTAATTATTTAACCATTGCTACGACATCGTGTAAATGTCTGGAAAAAGTATGAATATTTTTCAATTGAGTGAGTCAGAGCCGTGAGTAATATAATATGTGTTGATTTCGAATTGATAGAATAAGACGTTGTCGATGTTTTACATATTAAATAATAGAGCAAGTTTATAAATAATTTTATAAATTATCGAAACTGTCAATAATATGTGTTAATTAATTATATTTTCCATTCAAATGCAATCGAACAAAAAATAAAGTTTAAAACGTCTAAAAAATATTTCCTTATTATTCTCATCTTCAAATCACTAACGTAATTAACTAGCATCCTATACTGCAGGAAATCTCAACATTATTATGTCGCTTTCAGAGCTCATAAAAATCAAGTTTTTCATCTTGAAATAGTGCAGAGTGTGGCATGGTTACTACTAGTGTCATAAATTTCTCGTGCGATAACAGGGAAGAAGAAATTCAACAGTTTTTGGCCTTGGATTTGTTGGCAAAGCTTAGCCTCGAGGATTGCCGATTGGGAGAGGATGGAATTTCACAGTCCCGATACTAGTTGCTAGTTTGGTCATGCAGTCACTTTGACTAAGAAAAATAACTAAAAGTACATGTACTGCAATTGCATTGGCAGTTCGTTAGAGAGAATTGCCTATTTGGTTTTGTCTCAACTTCTGTTTTTGTTTCGAGGCTTTTTTGATAAGCGTTTTTGAGCAGAGTATAAATTTATGCTGTATATTTTTTATTTGATTGACATACTTGATTGGTTTAATATTCTATCCATATCAGTGATAATTCCCTTAATGGTTTTATCATAAATCCATCATTTCCTTGCGTTGCTCCATAATTTATATCCTTGTGGTACTGATGGTCACATTTTGTGTCTCTTATATTATTATACCATTTTTTTTTATTTATATGGTATTCGATTTGTTTGTTGTTGAGCCATTCCCATCTTTTGTAAATATCTTGAAACGCATTTTCATGTAACACTTAATATAAAAAGCCAATTCTGATTGTATTTGAGATATTTTTTTATCGAACAATTCAGTGTATTTAGTTTTTTGCTACTTTTCCATACTCTTTGTTTTGACAACGTCGAAGCCACTCCTTATAAGTTGTATTCTTCTATTCAAGTCTAAGATACATTTTCGCGGCACATTTTCTTGCCATAAAATAATGAATGCAACAACATTTCCAAAAAACGATGTTTTGTTGGAGTGACATTCACCATTTTGAACCGAACAAAAGAAATACCTGCTTACGCTTAGAACAAATGGTGTATATTTTTTTTGGTTAAATGGTTCACTCCAACGAGGAACCGGGGTTGGCTTTATCCAAATAGGTATTGGCCATCGAGTTCGGTTGACTTGTTATCCAGTTTTTACTGTTGCATACTTGCCCAGGGATTCCACTAGGACGGGATGTGGGTGGTATGGGATCAGGGAGTTTGATAATAGCGATAAGTGTGTGAGAACTTATTTTGGCTTATAAAAATATTATATTGTAAGCGCTACTCCATCGGTTTTGTATTAATTGTATTAAATTGATTAAAAGCTTAAAATATAGTTTATTCTAACTTTAACTTAGTCAGAGAAGTGTTGTTTGCTTAATAATAAAGTATTTAATATATTGTGCTTTAATATTTAGAAGAAACATTCAATGTTATCACTTACTCTAAGTGATGTTTGATATCACTTATTCTAAGTGATGATGCTATAACTAATTGGCATGAATACCTTTAAATGATTAAAATCAAAAATTAAGTTTGAGTGTTCTATCTTACAGCTAATAATCATTCTGTGTGCATTTCATTTATTTACCTCCTATATTTTTTGACTTAATGTAATTAGAATTAATCATAGGGAAATTCAAACATTCGAAAACGTTTATTGTAGAAGTTGTGATCCTTTGAGGAAAGTATTTTAAATAAGTCATATTTCAAATTTAGTTGCCGCTGTCTTTCAACTTAAGCTGAGTTATTTATTTCTAATATATTTTTCTAATCTAATCCTTAACTCATATACTTGTCTATTTCTAATTCTAACTCTAATATCTAGTCTGTTTCTTAATAGCTACTTAAGGAAAGTTATAAGCTGTGAGTTATAAGCCAATCTTTCCTTCCTCAATGAACTCTGCTAATTCTATTAAATTGCTTTAACTATGGTCCGCCGTTAATCTAAATAAGCTGTTATATATTGAAAACAAGTCCTGCCCCCTCCTTAGATGTCCCAGAATTGTACACTCAAAGACTTTATGGTTGAAAGTATCTTCCTTCCCACATCACTCACAAAAAGGGTCACTTCTGGCTTTGATTTTGAATATTTTGACTATTGTATGCTTTCCAAGTGAATATTCTATTTATTGCTTTGATATAATTACTTTTGATGTTGGAGTTTTTGAACTAGGTCCTGTCTCTGAAGGCAAGGCCTGCTTCAAACCATGGACATCTCATAAGACTATGAGCTTTGTTCTGATACTCCATTTGCCAAGCACTATTAATTTCATTCCAGATGTCTGATTGAGTGTCATTTTGCGTAAGTGGGAGTGTCATGGGAGTCCTATTTAAAACAGCTTCTTTCGCAGCCGTATCTACTAGATCCATTATTGGGATATTTTTGTATCCTGGTACCCAGTGGATTCTGACTATAGTGCCATGATTTTGATTAAGAATTGACCATATTTTTTGCATGATTTGATTTCTAGTTGCTGGTTTGACTAGTTGGTCACATGCACAGTTGTTATCCGAGAGCACTGTGATTTTGTCCCAGCCTAGGTTGATTGCAGTTTCCAGAGCCCCCATCATCGCGGATATTTCAGCATTAAAGACAGAAGAGGAACTTGGAAGAGAGAAACGAAACTCAAGTCAGCCTCTACTATAGATGCATATTCTGCTCCCAGGCTGGACTTAACTGCGTCAGTCGCAATATTCCTGAAACCCATGTTTTTCCTCAGTTAGAAGGTTATTGAATCTTTAACAGAATAAATTATTGGTTTCTTGTAATTGATTGAAAACATCCTGCATGTTTGCAGAAAACTCTAATATTGGAATGGGCCAAAGTTTCATCTGTAGGGTTCTGTTGTTGAAAGAAATTGGAGAATTTGTTAAGAATAAAGCGATGATTTGACGTAGGGATGTTTAGAGCTTTCTGGTAAACTAAGGGACAATTTTCCTTTACGTTGAGAATTGAGCTCTGTAGAAGGCCGGAAGTTCATTTCCCATGGTAAATGCTATTATTGTAAGGGTTTGTGTGGATATGCCAAGACATCTTTTTAATAAAGCCGCTTTAATTGAGCCAATTTTCTTAAAGAAGTATTTCGGAGCTTTAAGTTTCGAGGAAAGGTGTTTTTTCAAGTTTTGGTCTGATTAGGGGTCTTTAGATGATAATGCTGATATGCGGGTTTAAGCCACTCTTCCTACCTGTGAGCATCTGCAGTACGCTGCTGGTCTTACTTATTTTGTTTAAAGATTCATTTAAGCCTAATTTGATGGTGTTACTGTTGGAGAAATGTTTTCCGAGATATTTTATGTTAGATGACCATTGTATTTGTGTAGCAGAATATTTTACATTTTTTTGGATTTACTTTAAGTTTAAGGTTTGACGATTTTCTCAAAATAAATTGATTGCGTATTGTAGGCTTTGACTGCAAGATATTGTGTCCTTGTGAGTAGTAACAATAAGAAAATCATCAGCATACTCCAAAAGCTGAGAGGCCGGTAGGTTCAGACTATGAAATGATGTAGTGTATAGATTAAATAAGAATATCACCCGGCGGTAGACCATTCTTGACATAAATGCCATCTAACAAATGGTATAAACAGTGGGTCTAAACTAATAACAACATTTTACTGTTACGTCTGTCAAATACAACTCTTGCCAGATGTAACAAATATAAGTAGCAAGATTAGCGACAACTAGCCAAAAATGGCGGAAACATTTATTGCGGAAGTAAGATCCCAGGAGTAATAACAGTCCAGTTTCACCGAATAATTTCTATATGAGTATCAGGTTTTTTTTACCAAGTATTTCTGGTCGTGTATTTACTCTCTTGAAAGGCTAATGCTGTAAAAATGAGATGTGACCCTAGTTTTCATACAAAATCGACACAAAACGGAGTTTTCTTGAATTTCAAACTGAACAAAATCAAAATCAAGGGACACCATCTAAAAAAGCTGCCTGAATACTTCGCATCGTTTAACCATAAATTTATCATAATAGCGATTTGTCCTCCTACATACTATCTACCGTTAATAATTACCATATCAATTGCAGTCAACAGTAAATTTTACTTACCGATTTCACTCAGTAGATCCCATTCATCTTGCAAAAACGCACCGTAATGTCCACGTTTCGCTATCGCTTGCGGACATCCCAGATTTATGTCGATTGCGTCGCAATGATTTTGAGCTAATAGAGCAGCCTCGAGAATCGTTGTTGCATCGTTGCCGCAAAACTGAAATCACAAACCTTCATCGATGGAAATAATGAACATAGTAAATCGACAATAAAATACCCTCGAACATACGTACGTGCGATGAAGCATCATTAAAATAGTCCAATGGGATTATTTGGTGAATTGCAAGCGCATTGGACGTTTCGGGTGAGTCGCACCCTTTATCGTATCCTAGATTGCCTCATCGCACGTTTACAAATAACCTGTTCGATGGTCCGGGAGCAGTTTAGCATTTAACCTACCTGAATAATTAATGGTCTGTCTTCGGGACAGGTTTGCAGAGCTTCCTTCTGGTATTTCTGGTCCTTGGCGAATAGATTGCTATGAAACATTGGCGAGTAACAGAGCTGTGCACCGTGACGACGACATAACATTCGCCAGGCCAATTCACTTTGATCGACCATCGGAGCAACCTCGAAGGATACGACATGTAAAAGGTTTTGATTTCAATGGTAATGATAGTCGTGATAGTGAGTGAATGTTGGGTTATTGGAGCGAAATGGTATGGTTTGTTTTATGTAGAAACGTGAAATGCTAGATAGCATTTTAAAGATGAAGCAAAGTTTTGGGTCTTATTCTGTCCTTGACTTGCAACTGTTTGATTTAATAGCCGATTGATAAGTAAGTTGTTTTAAGGATTTATGTTAGGGAAATAATCTAACTGCTTAAGTGGTTGAAGATTCAAGGAATTGTATTTGCACAGCTTACTAAGTAAAAAGTTTATTTAAATATAAAGGTTTTTTTGACGATATGTCTCCGAATAACGATAGCTTTTCTCATCATGACAGTTAATTCATTTTTTAATACATCGCTCAATATTCTAAACTGGCACAAAGGACCCGGATATGAGGTTAGAAATGTACTTTTAATTTGTTTTTAATATATTGTCGTATATGTAATAACATTTATAATTCCCTTTATTTTGAAAAAAAAAATTATCCACTCCTCCATTCCTGTCATTTTCACGCATTTATTGGCCAATCGGTCCCCTCCGTTTTCGTTGTTTCGCGTCATTCTCCTCGAGTGCCGACTTTTCGAGAGTCTCCTCTCGAGTGTCTAATAAACAAATTCGGACCCACATTATGCTTTTGAGCCTCAATGTACTTGCTCATAGCCCACATTAAATTTTGTAGTCGTCTGTCGATCCTATCAAAATGGTAACGTCAAATAATGAAAATTGATTGTTTCAATTACTAGGACGACTGAGCGCGAAGATAGTATGAATAGAGGTTTTTGTAAACAAATTCACGTTGGAAAAAAATATGATAATACTAATAATTTTTTGCTGAAAGCCAATAATGAAAAATTTCTCTTTAACATATTAGTGACAAATATGGCAAAATTTTTATCCAATTGCGCCGAGAAGTGAATAGCGACTTATACATAAGTGGATTTATTATCTATGAAAGATTGTGTTTGCTTAATTTTTTCCTAGCGGGAAAAATAATGTATGATGCAACAAAAATACTTATGGTACGTCTTCTAACTAGCGGGAATATAAAAATGTGGAATTGGACTAGTCTGATGCCAGGATCAACTGCTCGCCAATTATTTTTGAACTCTAATTTAAGTGTAATACTGAACGTTTGTTTTTCGAGGCAGCAGCAAGTGGTATTCCACAATTTTCCAGATTTCTATCCCCAAAAAATTAATTTGACCGTTTTTTGCCACACAATGGGCTGAATGTACTAAAAACTAGCATGCATTGCTGTACTAAAAGTACTTTGGATTGCTGAATAGTAAATATTTTGAAATGTGCGCGGCAAGCAACATATTTTTTGCCTAATGCTGTTATGAACTGACACTTTTTTTTTTTAATATTCTGGAAATGCAATCAGAGCGTTCCCGTACTTTTCATGAATTTCCCCACCAGATGATTCTGGAAAATTCAGTTACTGAAAGTACGGGAACATACCTTATACATTGTCTCATGATACACAGAGCCCTGGGGTATTAAAAAAAAATTAAAAGTACATTCCTCACCTCATTTTGTTTTTACAAACACTTAACCTAGGCCATTGTTGTCATCATCATACTTACCACATACTTTGGCGCACCTAAAACTTTATTATAAAAATCCCAGCTTGTCATCTTTTCATCTTTCTTTGTATCATTTTCTCTCGCCATATTTGACACAATTCACCAGCAACACTTCAATCACTTTCTGAAAAGAGAAAATGTACAAGATATACATATATGCAAATTAGTAAGGAATATAATTTCCAGATGCTCTGCAAAATGTAAGAATAAAAATAGCCTTCAAACATATTTCGAATTATTTTTGCGGTTTAGTGGTATTTGCAATTAAAGAATTAAAAAGAGTATTTGAACATGTGCCAGGAGCCTCAACAGCCCGAGCTGTTAGTAGCTGCTCTTGTGACTGTGGCGAGAAAATGCTCGAACTTAGCACGGCTACCTACAGTCGCAGACATCGTAATGCGTGACCACAAGGAGACTCCGAGCATCAAATGAAAAGGAGTTCGAGTTAATTTTAAATTTTACTCAGTGTGGAATACTGAAGAAGTTGAGGAATGCAAATTCCAGCCAAGAAGTTTGAGCCAAACAAGAATAAAAGCAGAAACGTGTCTGCCTGGTTGTCAGCTACCCTGCATGCTTGCATTTTCTTTCCGTTGTGATTTTGAATTTTAATAAGTGCATTTATTAGGGGGGAAACGTGCTTCGAAGGTCTATGAATGTGAATCGGAACACTTGCATTATTTTCGCAACCTAGTTGCATGTTTTTTTTTGTGTTGGAGTTACCAATTCGAGATAACAAATAATGCTTTATTGTGTCCATTTGGCATGGTTATAGTATTGAAGTGAAGATAAACTCAGCTTGTTCTAAGAAGAATGAGATTCACTATACCAAATGGCAGCACTTCCCGTTACACCGGTATGTTGTAACATCTCAACGCACTGAATAGTGAAAGCAAAAATAAGGAAGGAAATACCAATTTTCTAACGTCGCAGTTACCTGTTAGTCGTAGGGTCTATCGCAAGTGACAAGACAGCTCTACATTCATTTGCTTTCCTATTACGCTGAAGCAGTCTCGTCAGTATGTTGTCACTAGTCGTAGAAAAGGCTGCACACATCTATCAGCTACACACCCACTAACTCACTCACTCTAAATATTGAAACATGCTTTATCGACCTTTTTATAATTCATCAAATGCAGGAGTCAATTAAACTCTTTTGACCCTGCAATGAACGTGATTGCAAACAAGGATACAAGCATACGCGAAGGAATGAAACGGTTAATTTTTCTTCAGATATACTGTATGAGAGGTGAAAGGAGATTATGAAGTTCGAATAGCTCCTAAAAAATGCATGAACCCCACTAGTTTAGCAAAAAATAAGGGTGAAATAAGTACATGCTACGGGTACTTATGTATGTGTCGTTGGAATTGATGATTCAAAGCTTAAGAGCTTGTATATTCGAATGGTAACTTGCGGGTTGATTGGTCTCGGATAGTTTGTTCAAGGCAAGAAGTCCTTCACGGCATGCGGAAATTGTCGAATGACAACAACATACTGAGTCAGTCTGAGTTGGTTTAATGAGGAGAAGAAAGTGAAAAACCATGCACAGTTGAGGACAGGCAAAGGAATTGCACGTATGAACGTGTATATATGTGACAGAGGAAATTGCTCGACACCAGAACTGATAAATTTTCAATGGAGGAACACACGATACAGTTTCCGACCTACTTTACAATATTTTCTTTTTGATGGTGTAGAAAGAGATACAAGTACTACCGTGATGTGATATGGACAACGAGCCACTCATGCGGAAATTTCCGCCTGTAAAAACGATCGACCTAATGTCCTCGAGAAATGACTGAGTATTAAATTTAGATGGATATACTTGCGGATACTATATCTAATTTAATAAGAAACTTTTTATTCAACGTAATCGAACCGTGACTAGTTACTGTTGGGGAAGAGTGTTTCTTAGAAGTATGAACTTAAATATGAAATAAAAAATATAAAACGCGTGGTAATGTTTGGCTTTAGTAGAAAATAATGTTTATGGTATTAGTGTTTAAATATATTCTCGGACATATGAGTGCTGCAACTGGCTCGAAAAAACGTGACCTAGGACCCTATTATGATTCGAATTCTGAAATCGGAATTCGTAAAATTTTCCGACTCGTCAATGGTCAGAATTTCATATTATCATCTATTCCGAAATCGATTTCCAATATATTTCCAATCAAGTGTCAAAATAGCTATTTAAATTAGAAAAAATGGGACGGAGTTTCAAAGTTTCTTGTTGAATTTGACTTGATAGCAACTTATTTTGCATTGCCTAAGTATGGTCAGTCGGAAAAAAAACGAAAAAGAAACATTAAAATTTAATAAGTCGAAATAAGTCCACTAGTTAAGGAGAATCTTATAGGAATGTAATCTAACGAATTTGGAAAAAAGTTAGCAATCATGAATTTATAGGGCTCTTCATTGAATGTAACATTCTAACCCGAATCATTTTTGAAGAAAGATGAATCAATAATTTCACCAGCCAATAAAGCACACCTAACAGTGAATTTTCGTCACTTTTTCTACTAAAAAAAACTAGATCTCAAAAAACTCTTACAAACTCAGAAGTAAATACTTTGCTTATTGATTTGTACTTACTTCGCATAACGACCACATTTTTGTTGATAAAATATGATTCCTAAAGCATATGATATTTTTAACGTTTTTTATGCAAGTAAAATTTACAACTTGCGTTATACAAACGATTTTGACAACAACCCATATGACAAACAACCGGAGAATGATTGCACTACGAAGGCGAATTCATGTGTATCAATCAACTAATCGACAAAAAAACTTTGAAAAAAAAACTTTCGAAAAATCGAATATTATATAAAATTGGAAATTTAGCAGCAGCCTACTTTAATTTAAGAAATTCTACAAATTTTATCAAAAAAATGTATATAATCTCATTGAACAGCATCAAAATATTTAAATCTTTAAAGAGTTCAAGGAACAAACGACGCTTGCTCCGATACTTAATAAAATTTATAATATCGCTTTAATTCACTTAATCTCAACAAAATCTAACCAGTCTCACATGCTCAATTAATTAAAGAACACTTTTCATACCAACACATATCCATATTAATAACTAAAACACGTCGTCATAAAATCGTTCACGTAGATTGCTCAAGTCGCACCGGGGAGCACATTTCGTTAAATTCCAGATAATCTCGGCTCCTTGCCATGGACACATCTTTCAGATACATACAACAACTCTGGATAACTACACTACTACTCTTCTAGCCTAGCTGCTCTACCAGGTAGTCTTGGAAAAGTTTAAGCTTCTTTGCATTACAGGCAATATAGTGGTGAATACTGAGAGTCCTTTGACAACAATAAGGACTGCTACTTGACTTAAACAATATATTGTTTTCCGACAGTTTGATGGAAAGTTATGCAAAAAGCTATAAGCCTGTTACGTGAGACAAAAGAACGTTCGATCGAAAGATTTTATGAGCTTGTTCGTGAGGTTCGATGGGAGTAGGCGTTTGTTTTAAGGGAAACTACCGTTATAGGGAGAAGCATGAAGAGCTAGATGTTTGATTTGCGAAAATATTTATAATTTAGAAGCTATTGGCGGAGTGGATCAATACATACTTTAAATATTCAGAATAGTTTTCAATTGATTTGTATTTATGGGGACTCAGAATAAAACACGAATCTTAAGCACGTTAAAATAAATATTTCAATATGAAATATTGTTTTTAATTTTCATTATTTATTTATTTCAATTCCAAACTTTTCCTGTCCAATTTGAAACTCTCAAAATATTGGAAAATAAATTTCGATAATATTTTCGCAAGTCAATAATTTCTACTCAAATTCACATTACTTTTCACCAGAACCAACTTTAATATCTCACAAACTTTTCCACGTTTCAATCCTTAAAAGGCTACATGTCACTGCCGTCATTATCGCCTTCCAATCGTCTCCTGTCAAAGTTTTTCTTTTCTCTAACATCTGCCCCTTCCATTACAATAGGCTGGCAAAACCTGTCAGTCGCAGGATCGGGCCTAATTCGAAATCCTCTTTCGGTAAGTGTAGAACCAAAACAAAACAAAAAAAAAGAGGACATTGAAGAAAAACGGTTTACCATACTACTACTACTGATGAATGAACGCTTGGTGCGAGCGCATCTGGCTGCGTGGAGAACGAACAGCTATGTTGTTCGCTAACGGTATAATATTAAATTAATTTGAAAAGTGTTTTACGTGACGTATTTCGTTGAAATGACTTTGGTACGACAGCAATGAAGAAATGGAGGTAGAAAAAGTCGAACCCAAGTGAAACATGCCTTTGTTTCAAGATTAGCTACCTATCATCCATGTCACGATTTTATTCCTTTAAATTATTCTGCTTACATCAGGTGCCTGAAACTCATGAAGTTGAAGGGACTATGTCTGTCGTGTAAACGCTGAAATGAAGAACGACGAGCATGCATACCTAAGAGGGGGAAAAGTTGAATATTATAGAAAATTTTTGGTTATCGTTCAGTTACTGCCACCCTAACACCTTATCGCTTGCATTTTACATGAGAGCTTATGTGGGGGTGGATATGTGAGCAAGCTTATGAAAGGATTCCGAAGAAGTTCAGAGGTTCAATAGCTACATATGTGTGTCACACTTCGATAGGAAACGTCAAGGACAGTTGAAAAAATTGATAGCTTATTTGCGTACTTTTTGCTCATAGATAAATGATTGGATTGATGTGAATCTGATTGAAGATATAGTGAAATTTCGTCATAGGATACGTATTGACCGACAATATGGGATATTAATATCGTAAGTCATCGGAAAAGTAAAACTTAGTGCTGAAAAGTGAATTTTCAGAATTATTAGGTCTCGTGGATTATCAAAGTGAAAAGTGTGACACCGAATACATAATTTAGAAATAGTTTTTACTAATGTTCGAAGAACAATAGTATTAAACTCGTTTCGCCGAAAATTCATATTTCTTTATATATATATATATATATATATATATATATATATATATATATATATATATATATATATATATATATATATATATATATCAGCAAAATGATTAAGGGAGATAATCTCTGGAGTGGCCGATCCGATTGAGCTGAAATTTTCGGAGAACGTAGATGTATATATGTGTAGTAGGTAGGTCCACGACTTTCTCAAATTCAGATATCCTAAACCTTTTGGCGGCGGCGAGCGTTTTAGTGAATTTTGAGGAACTCCTATATTTCCAAGCAGTGTAAATTTTTGTTAAAAATAAGTATTGGAAATGAAAACTAATTATGTTTTAAGCTTGTTTATGATAAAGAATTGGAAATTTGGAGCCGTGTGTGGGTGCAGGGTGCCTAAAAGTAGGCAAGGATTTTTTTTCAAATTTTGATTTGTCATTACTTGTAAGAAAAACAATGGATCATCGTGAAAATTACAGAGCGTATTGAAATTGACCAAAAATTGGCACATATATATTTTCAGTATAAAGCGGGTAACCCTGTAGCTGTGGCAGGCTGCTGAAAAAAAATCCTTCAAATCATTGACATTCCTGAAAAATTTTTAATTTTTGACAAAAATTTCAAATCTTTGATAAATTGTATCCTTTGTCCTTTATCTCAAGATAAAATTTTCAAAATTCCGATTTGCATAAGAACGGCAACCCATCACCAAATTACCTCTATTTTCAGCACTCAAAAGTTCTGTTCACGAGAACTGACGACCGGATAGTCCGATCATAATGAAATATACAGGATATGTTGGTATTAGCTAGGACCAGGTCTGATAGAAGCTATTTTGAAATCCGGGCAACCCTGTGGCAGTGGTACCATCTTGAAAAATAGCTGAGAGAAAAAACTGGTTTTAGGCCTATAACTTCCGATTCAGCCATCAGATTTGGACAAGATTCATACAGTACTTGGATCTTACTTTAAGTAACATTTGGTGAAAATTTGGTTGAAAAATTAGGATAGAGTTGCCAGCTATGGTGATTTTTGTCTACTAAATCTTGCAAATTTGCTCAGCAAAATAAAGCTTTTTTCCCTATAACTTCCAGTACAGTGCAGAAATCAAATCGAAGTTCACGCAGTAAATGGACCTTAATGTGAACCAAATGTCGTAGAAATTTCATACCAAAATCATGAAAGGGCTGCCAGCTATGACAATTTTTGTAATTTTATGAAATTTGTTTACTGAGCGATTAATGTCATTAGATTTGCAAATGGAAATGATCCTGCAATGAAATTTAACCACAAATATTAACGCTTTAAAAATTTGAAAAGTTTTGAGGCTGGTAACCCTAAAATTCTTTCCACCCGTATAACTTCCAGCGCAGTGATTCAATCGAAACGAAATTTACTGGTTGGGTTTAACATAACGTAAAGCAGATTTGGTATGTATTTTGCTTTGCTGCTGACACAGGCTAACCAGCATTAGCCATTTCCGTAAATATTGCACCAACAGATGCTTCAAATTACGTTCTCATATGCAAAGCATTTGCAATAAAAATAAGGAATCAATTTTCAAATTTTCCGAGTTTTGAACATTTTTCGGATGGCAGCCTCAAACAACGTTCAACCGCTGAAACTTTCGATGAAATCCTGCGATGAGAACGAAATTCAAAGGATAAGTTGATTTGAGTATGAACTTGTTATGGTAAACTTATTATTGCTTCGTTGGGAAAGTGTTGCCAGCACTCAACATTTACATTATTTGTGTTATAGTTGACTTTTGTTGCTTTGGATAAGGAATGGTTGATATTATTCTACAAAACAGTGTATTACGTCTTTCCACACTTTTTTGTCACTCAAAGACAATTTCTTCGAAAATTAGTTTTCTAGCGGTTCAGGTGCGCTAGAGTTTTTTTTGCTATTTTTACAATATAATGACCAGTGACAGTTAGCGAGGACTCTTTTTCGTACTATCGACCTTAAGTACGGTCTTCAGCATAATTAATTGTCTTGAGGAAAAGATATTACCCTCGAAATATTGATATCAAGCAATTGAAATACATATATCAAGTTATAAAGTTTTGAAATAAAAAATATTTGGATTCAAAAGCTAGATAAAAATGGAGCCAGGTTAGTTTAATAATGCGTCCAATATGCAAAGATTGTTATAAACAAAGTGCCACAAGCCATAAATTATGCTAAAACATATGTCATGTCTACAAAATGTCTTGTGTAGACGCTAAATATCATGATATTTTTTTGTGTCATGCCATATATTAGGGGGACGAAAAAATAATCATAATTTTCTCGATAAGCTTATTTACAGTTAAACTTAATTTGTATCGAGACTCTGTCCCGCAAACACGTAAATTTAATTATTACGTAAAAGCTATGGTTGTAAATTTTATTTTTAGGTTAGAATAAGTTGTTTCTATCAAGACCAAGAAAAAAAAAGAAGCACACGTACGTCATTACATGCTATTTACGTTCGATCAAACAATGAAGGCAAACGAAGCAATGAAAAAAATTATCAATACTTACGGGGATATTCTAAAACTAAACAAGAAAAACTCAAAGATGTCGGACAAAAAAGCCAACCCCTAAAAATTGATGATGATATCCTGACGGCGATGGTGGATTCAGGTCCTCGTCAAACCATTGAGGAATTATCATTGATGTCCATGATCTTGCAATTAAGGATCATTTTCGTCGCATAGAAAAATTGTACACACAAGGAATTTGGGCGTCCAAAATATCGCAGGAAAAAATAGGGGAGTTTTGATTGGAACTTTTAATTTTTACACCCTATTCATCGTGTCTCGAAACGTCTGATTACCGCCTTTTCAGATCGTCAGACCATACACAAGAAGGTGAAAAATTTTATAATGTTGGAGAAATGAAAACGCAGTTGGATAAGTTTTTCTAAGAAAAACCAAAGGACTTTGAAAAAAAGGAATCGAACAACTACCTTTACGTTGGTAAAAACTAGTAGAAAGTGATGGAAATTATTTTGTTCATTACAGCTGCGTTGTGATATCGACATACAGTGACTCACACGTCTAACCGAATGACGAATGGAAAAAATTTCAATTATGCAGTTCGTTGTGAATAAATTCGACAGATAGACCATATTACATATTAATTAAAAGGAAATTTTGTCTAGTTTCATTATTTTTTGCAAAAATTATGAAAACTTAAACTGTTAATTCAACAAAATGATAAAACTTATTCCAATTCAGAATTAAATACCACACGACCAACCGGATAGCGCATTTTACAAGCTGCTGTAGTTGTATAACGGTACTTTTTAAACAAAAAAAAATTCATTCAAATCGAAATCAATGATTTTATAAAAAAAAACTCTCAAAATAAACTAAGAAAACAATCAAAATAAGAAAGTTTCTTGTGGGAGAAATACAGTCAAGAATATAACAGTTCAGTAATGTAACAACGGACATGCAGAAAAACCGGTGGCAAGCCACTGACAACATCAAACTGAAGCTATCAATCGCAGTTGCTACTTACCATGCTGGTTGAAATTGCACTTTGGGGATTTCTTTCACGATTTCACGGTTCCCTATAATTTTACCACAGATTCTTCCGTTAATAGCTTGCGGGCTTTATTAGCATTCGGGGATTGAGATCGACTCTAAATACAAAAAAAAAAAGAAATTTCGCTACATCATACCTACAACGAGTAATATTAGCATCGTCAGTATTTATAGTGAAAAAGGCGAAAGGTAAAAACAAAACACTCAACAGGACAATTGTAGATTCAGCAGGAAGATTCATATTCTCAACAAACAAAATGCTTTTCATTCGGAAAACTACGTTAAGGGATTGAATGATTTTTGTCTTTATTAACAATTGGTTTGAATCGACTTATCGACGCACGAGTGAATTACAAAAAACCTAAGACTCTAGCTTCTTGCTCGAGGACTATTCCTCACGGTTCCTTGATTCGATCTTTTGTTCGGTCTGTTCATGCCACCCTAATTTTTCGAATGCCGTGTAAACATTATGTAAAAGGATTTGCCGGTTTGTGTTTAATTGTAGTGCATGTCCTGCATTGAAAAGAGGATAAAAAACACGGGAGACAAGAAAGTGGAATAATGTTGATTTGAAATTGATCAAACATTTTTGGTAGGGAATAAATTTACATTACGTGTTTATGTTTACATTGTGGGTTAGAATAGGATATTTTGAAGAAGCTCACTACTTTGCATTGGAATGAGAATTTTGGTGAGCTTTACTTTACAGATAAATATTTTAATCAGTATGTCCATTTTCATATTTCGCTTTCATTTTACAATATTTTCATAGAAGGCCTTAGTTTTCAGGTCATACGGAAGTACAAATACTTCGATTAGCAAGTGCTTTCATCTAAAATTAATGAGTCTTTTCGAATTTCGACAATTCGCAATTTCGTTTGCAGTCAATTATTTCACGAAAGGCGAATCATTCAATTCTAGAGAAGGTGTTCAGGATGCAGTAGACTGCTATTGAAAAAAAAATGTTATTGTGGTGTCCTCAACTTTATAATATCAATAAAATGATATAAACTTCATTTAAGTCGAGCGAATTATTTCTTTACTTGGAAATTTCAAGTCAACATTTTTTACCATCATTTGAAATTCTTAGAATATTTGTAAAATTTGCTTACCTACAATCAGGTCAATATTTTAATGTCAACATGTACAAGGTAACATTTCTCGTTAATGTTGCCCTGAAGTAATTTAGAAAATAAGATACCTTTGTTTTGTTGAATTATACTTCTCAATATTTTTCATTCTTGGAAAATAGTTTTCTAAGAAAACAAATCGAAACGGAGCTTCATGCGCAATTTGTTTGATGAAAGCAAGAAAATTAGTTAAATTCGCTTTCTTTGAAATTTGACGAATTGAAGTTCGAGTCCTGTCAAATAGTAGTGAGAGAAAGCTAGTTTAGCGTGGATAGATATGAGAAACAGAAGCAGGTAGCTAACCAATTTAATCAAAGAAATTACTCGTTTTATTATGAAAATGCAGAGTAAAGTTCATGATAATTGAGATCATTTTTTTATTAATTTTAGAAATGTCCCACTTCAATCCATTTTGATTACTACATATTAATTGAATTCTGTTGTCAATTATTTTGTGATTAATTTTTTTTAGTCAGTTGATGAAGATTAAGAGCACAATGTATTTTGCTTTCGATATGCCTATAGTTACGTCTGTAAGTAATGCGAATGACACAGAAGGGAGATTTATACAATTAAAAATTTATGATTCTTGTAATGTTTGATCCTTAAAAGCGAGCACTATAAAATTTCAGGCAATTCAATTGAGTAGTTTAGTTGTTATGATCATGTCAAGCAGACATGTCAGGGAAATTTTCGAAAATGGAGCAAATTGAAATTCGTGCTGTTATAAAATTCCTCCATATCAAAGAGCTAACGGCTACTGGAATAAAAAATGATACTAGTCTCTATTTTGGTGACTGTCTATCTACTAGACTATGCTGGATTTTGTGTTCCTACTAATATTGTTTATTTTATTTTCAACAAAATGAGAGTTTTCAAAATCAGCTAATTCGATAGATTTAGGATATAAAGTATTTTTCTGTGATACTATTTGAAAATTGAATTTACTAAGTTTCGGTTTTGAAGATATGCACCATTTTCTCATCAGACATCAGCTCATTTGGCTTATCTAACAGCTAGGGAGTTGGGATATTATTGACAATTGTTTACTTAGTTGCGACAATTTTTTGTATCTGCCGATGGTTTTTTCTTAGACTCTCGAAATATTTTCTTGAACTAGACCTTCCCTGATTTTTTGTTAGCACCCCTGATTTTTCCTACACTCCCAAAATTTTTCTAGGCTCCTGTGATTATTTCTAGAGTCCCTGAATTTTTCATAAGCTCCTACAGTTTTTTTCCCAGACACCTATGATTTTTTATAGAGTCTTTGTATTTTTTCTAAGCTCCCTATGATCTTTGCTAAGACTCGTAGAATTTTTGCAGTCCTAAAATTTTTTTAAGCTCCCATCGTTTTTTTTCTCTAGATTTCCGAGTTTTTTTTACAAATGCTGATTTTTTTTCTTAGAGTCCAGCATTTTTTCTAGAGTCTCCCGATTTTTCTAGGCTTCCATATTTATGTCCTAGGCTCGCGAGATTTTTTCTTGGCCCCCTATCCCTGATTTTTCTTTAGTTCCCATCAAGTTGTCCTACATTTTCGTTATTTTTCAAGACCCTTTGATTTTTTCTTAGAGTTTTCCTACAGTCCCAAGATTTGTTGAGACTCCTTAGATATTTTGTAGACCTCTTGAATTTTTCTAAGCTCCCATGAGTTTTTCTCTTATAATTGTTCCGAGTATTTTGATTTTTACTAAGCTGCCATGATTTTTCCTTGGAGTTCGAGAATGTTTCCTAGATCCCCCTGAGTTGTTCTAAGTTCTCATGATTTCATTGAACGGATAATAATAATCTGAACAATACTCACAGAGATTCCAAGTCGTAATCAAAATCGGATAATATCAACATGCCGTTGAGAAAGTGGATACTGTCAGTTACAAATGTTTAGATCAATATATCTCAAAAACGGTTCTGGTTACAAGAAAAAATTATAGAATCTTTTTTGTTGGAAATTTTTTAAGCTACAAATTTTTAATACATTATTTTTCTGTAGACGATACCGTAACTGAAATACTTAGGTAAGGTCACTTTTGGTGACCTTTGCCCCCGTATAAAAAATAAAGC
This sequence comes from Nemotelus nigrinus, assembly GCA_947369275.1. NCBI lineage: Eukaryota > Metazoa > Arthropoda > Insecta > Diptera > Stratiomyidae > Nemotelus > Nemotelus nigrinus. The sequence goes on along the minus strand of OX376375.1, from coordinate 27,406,664 downwards.
AGTATCAAGGTTCACATTCAACACGCCAGTATCAAAGTTCACACCAAAATTCAGCTTTCCCCTAATTTTTCCGAAGCACCATGTTATATTTTCCCGGACTATTAAGCTATTATCAAAACTTAGAATATCGCTCCGTTTTGATTCGAGTGAGGAGACTGCGCTTTGATGGCAATTTCAGAAATCAATTTTAACAATTATTTCGAAGAGAAACGTTGCTATCAGTGTATGGTTTCGAATGGCGATATCAAAGGCCACAAAATAGATTTAGAAAAATTAATAAAGACTATCCATTTTTTTTAAAGAAATTCACCTTCAATTCTGATCACAGCTGTATATAACTTCGCTGCCATTTCCCACGTTGGGCGCTATATTTTTGAGCCTCTAAATAGCCGATATTTGTAACAAACAAAATAATTGTTGACGCTATTAATATGCATCACCATTGCATACGACTTTGAAACACTGAAACTGTGTTCGGAAAAAAACTTTAGCGAATAGAAACCGCGAGAAAGACTGATTTTCGAAGAAAAGCATAGTGAAAATGTGTCGATTTGGGATGCATGTTCTGTCTACTTGTGTAGAAGGTTATGTGGATAGATAATTTTTATTATATAACAAATAAATGTTGCGCCAACATAGGATGGCGCGAAGTTGAAGAAATGTAAGGTAGTCCAAAAGATCAAAAGCATTAAAGCTAAGAGTTGTAGCGTACGCACAAAATTAGGGTGATATGTTGGCGTTTGCCTGGATTTCACTCAGATCGGACAACATAATATGTATATTGGCTACATTAGAGCTACTGTGTACCAGATCAGCAAACTGTCTAGTTATCGCCACAAAAAAAAAACTCAAAATACTCTCTTTTTGAGAGCATATGGTCCTATGCATTTCATTTTAATCTTACAACAGCATCGAAAGTTATAGGAGTAGAACTAAATTTCGAGGGGATGATATAAAACAAATGTTGCTTATCTAAGATATTAAACAAATGTTGCTTATCTTGGTCACAGAGTGTTTATCATATGAAAATTTTACGGTTCCATATCAAAATGACAAAAATATCCGATGCTGGCAGCCCATTGCTAGCACTGCAACCAAAATACTATGAGAACTGTTCCTCTTTGAGGCCAACCTACCGTGTGAAAAAATTACCAAAAGGTTGAAAGTATGGTTAGGAATTATGATTAGGTTGAAAGAATGCTAATCCATTATTTTTTTAAATTAATTTAACACTGGGCAAACCCCTTTTTATGTCCTTTTTCTATGCTTTTGATGTTAATTGGACCGTGACTGAACCGTAAGTCTGAATTGAACATTATGATACAAATGAAAGCAAAGAATAGGAAAAAATGAAAACAAAGAATAGGAACAAAGGAAGAAGTGTTCTTCAAAAGCATGTTGAATCGTGCGAATCTTGATTCAACATTCATGGAACGCATCAAAACTGGTGATAAGAAATTCGATTATGAGTTTGACATGCAAATAAGCCAACAATCATCGGAATGTAAAGAACAAATGACCCCTGAAACGAAAAAAACACGCCAAAGCCGCTTTGAAGTCAAGGTTATACTTGTGGTGTTTCCCGTCAAAAATTGCAGCAATTACAGAAAAACAATCGTGGATTTTGCACGACAATAATGCACCAACGCAAAATTCGACGAGCTGATGTGGTTTTGCAAATTTAAAAAAAAACGAATTATTATAGAAGTGCTGGATTTCCAGTACATCTCTTAAAATTTTATTGGTTTTCGTGCAAACTTAGTATCCAATATTGTCCCTCATTTTATCCGTTACTATTTTAATCTATGGTCCAGTGTGTCTAGGACCGGAAATGGTTTACTCTCTATAAATAAATTGCTATGCTAAAAAAATCCAGTATGTCATAAAAATCCATACTCTTCATTTCTAACAATTTTCTGACTTTGGATTAGTACAAGGAACCCCAAACTTCAACCTAAATTACAATATCTAATCTTATTTGCGACCAATCAAACACAAAACTTATCTGAACTTATTCCTAATGACAGCATTTTCCCAACCGCCAAACAAAACCATAAAATCCTGTATGCAACAAACACACACTAAAACTACTCCGGAAAGGACTCTCCAAATAAATACATCCTTGACATGGGTATTTGCCGATGGAATTCAATCAATACTTTCTTCAAGACGCCGCAAAATAGAGTATCTTACGACGACGAGCAAGAGAGCAAAAGTCTGGCTCGTGTTCATCCGACATTCCATTATACGACCGAGGAGCAAGTCAGTGAGCAAGAAGTCAGTATTTCGAATCCAGATGACAGCGAATGGCGCCATTATGGCATCCCATGTCTCTTTCTCTATGTTTTGCTTCTATTAACAATAATATGAAATTCGAACGGAGCCTATACTAAAGTCGCAATATTCTAGTGGTAGATTTTTTTTTTTTTTTTTTGAAAGCTATCACAACTTTGACCTGTTTTCATAGACCCGGAATTTCAGGTCCAGGTCCTCGAATCCAGCAGTATGTTGATAATTTTCATGCAGATGGTTCCTGAATTAATTTGCACGATGACTAGTATGGGGCGGGTGGAGAGGCATAGGAAAAAAAGGTAAAATAAGTTATACAGTGGTCGGACCGTGATGAATTTGAAAATTAAGTGTTTCCGTAGTAGTTTTTAAGGATGTAGAATATATTTGCATGTATAGGTTGGCTGTTGGTCAGGGGAAAAAACGAAGCAATGATAAGAGGGAAATAGAGCTGTGAGCTAGGTCAGACAGGAATATGGAGTTGTGCGTTGAAATTCAATTGACCGTTATTAAGGCGAAAGGATATTAATTTGGGTGTGCTATAAAGCCAACTTTAATGATTTTGGATGTCATAATTTAATTATAATGAGTCAATCAATGTGATACAAGATGAGCTTCGAAACGAACCCAATGGTGTATTTGGAAGAATTTTGTGGGAATTCATATTTTTAAAAGAATATATATGTAAAGGGAAATGTTGAAATGGTTTTAGTTAGGTTTTTTTATGCCGCTTAAATAATTATCTGTAAAATTTGGCTAAATAATAATAACAATAAATAAAAATTCTTGGATTCGAATTAGCATAATTTTTAGTTAGAGCTAAATAATTCAATCAAAACACGCAACTCCTCCATTTCGCTCTAATGAGTTGAACACATACAAATTAGCAATGTTAATTAGTATACTAACTTCAACACTAAAAGTGAAATTGACCGAGAATTCATATTGTCTGCATAAAAATGACTTGGCAAATTAAAAACAAATCTATTGTTTCTAGTTAGCGAGTTTATTTTGAGAAAACTTTAACGAGTTACCGTAGATTGATTGACTGCACAAGCCGATCTAAGCAATCTTGTTCGTGTAGCGTGAAACAATTTTCCAGTTGGTTGCCTTATTCACATTCTTTTAGTGTTTTCCTCCAAAGAACATTATTCCCGTATCGTACTTTCACAAGCTGCTCATCGCGCACTGATACTCAAGTACATGAGTACTCTTATCGTTAAAAACTGCATGCCTAAGATTGTTGCTGTACATGAATGATTTTTATTTCGCTCGTTCGCTTTTCATTTTCATGAATACTTGACTTTTGAAAAAGTTCTTCTTTCGGTTTGTTGGCTTACTCGGTGCAGTTTGCAATGGTAGTGCACTAATGAACACGACAACGGTGCAGTGAAAATAAAGCCATTCCGAAAATACAAGTGCAAAGTTGCTTAAAGTTGTGCGAAATGGTAGAGTTGACACAAGAACAATATAGATGCAAACAAATTACGTTCCAATTTACTCCTTGACCTCAATCGTTGCAGTCAGTTGAAATACAGAAATAAAAGAACCGTGAAAGTACGATCTGGGATAGGTTTGTGGTCTAGTGGTGATTATAGATAAATTTATTTAGGAAATATTTGCTGAATCTGGTCGCTAATGATGATTAGCTTAATTTGTTCACACGAGCCGTCTTATTTGGAAGCTGTATTTACGTATATGTATCCTTGTGCCATATAAGGAACTAGATCTTTCATCTAACTATCGCTTTGGGCACAAAAATAAACCTAGATCCCTAAAAAGCTGAGACTGCTGGGATTTTTTTTGGTAATTCATTTTAATCTTAATTTCACTTCTATCCGAATTCGATAGAAGTGATCAACACATACACTACCGCTCATAATTATTTGAACGGTAGGTTAATTCAAAGTTATTCGCAATTAAAGGGAATGATACATTTTATTTTAAGTTTTAATGATTTTGTGACTTTTATGTTGTTTGTATGCAAAATTCCGTTAATAGTATTTTTATGACTACCTCTCGTTAGACTACCTCTCGTTACCTGCTGGTAACCAGGACTAAATTGCCTCAGACACTGATTACAATTTTGACATCGTCCTGAACATTTAAAAAAACCGCGTTAATATGCCAAAACGTTTTGAATTATCAGTGGAAACGCGTTCTGCGGTTTGCACTCTTCATGAAGAAGGATATTCTTGCGAACAGATTGCGGCCCATTTTAAAATATCAAAGAGCGCTCGGGAGATCATTAAGATGAAGGAAGAAATGGGCAGTGTTGTCAACAGAATTCGTTCCACAAGGAAGAGGAAGACGTCTGTAATAGTTGCCAAAAGCAAACGGAACAGACGTCTAACGGCACTCGAAATAAAAAAATGAGATCAACAGGAACCGTCCCAATCCCATATCTGCTTCAACTGTCAAGAGACGTCTGAAAGAAGCCGATCTGTCAGGAGGCGCACCAGCAAAGACGCCTTTCTATCGGCCTGCAAATAAGAAAAAAACTTTTGAGGGTCAAAAGGGCACAAAGATTGGACTTTGGATCAGTGGAAAAAGGACCTTCGCACTGACGAGTCGACGTACCGGAGAGCGGATGTTGGATAGTTGCATCGTGCCTGCAGTTAAGCATGGAGGAGGAAACATCATGGTTTGGGGATGTTTCGGTGGAGGATCTACTCGTGACCTTGTGAGAATTAACGAAAGGTTAACAAAGGAAGAATACAAGAAGATATTTGAAGAGCATGCTTTGCCATCAGGAATTAGACTTTTAGGTCAAGGATTAATTTTTCAAGAATATAATGACCCGAAGCACTAATCACATTTGTGCGGAACACTCTTGGGCGAACTGGAAAGGAACATTGTACTAAATCGGATAGTATGGCCACCACAATCATCGGATTTATCTCCTTCCGAACTTTTGTGGGACGAGCTTGATAGAAAGGCCACCGCTTTATATCCTGCAAGTATAAAATACCTCTGGGAAAAACTTCTTCATAGTTGGAGTGAGGTCACACCAGAAACTTTGGAGATATTGCAAGAGAGAATGCCAGGAATTTCTGAGGTAGTCATAAAAGCAAAAGGTTGATATACAGAAGAAATCATGTAATGATCTTATTTTATGTATTATTTAGCTTTATTGTTCTTTTTTCAGTTAAATATATATTTAAGAATTCAAATCTGTGGCACAACTTGCTTACACTGTTTTATTTTAAAAAAAATATCCATCTATAATTGCGAAAATATTAATCGTTCGAATAATTATGAGCGATAGTGTAGTTAAGTTCCGAGTCAATTGAACAATTCTATCTGAATTGAACAATTCTATCTAAAAGCCCTTAGTCGATAGAGCACTGGGCTCCAAGTGTGTGGGGTACATGGTTCGAATCTAGCTACACACGCAACCCGAGCTTTGATTTGACCTAGTTTCTAATAATGTGCCTGAGTGTCAAACTCGGAGCAAATTGAGGTGTTAGACTAATCATTTCACGCTCGTAGAAAGTCTCTTCCACTTTCACTTTTCAAGGCCCCAAAATATGGATTATGGTGGGGCAACTTTGTGGTAAAACTTGACTACATGCCCAGCCCCCATATCCGTCAGACATCTTTATCGATTTTTTTTATGTGTTTTTGTGGTTGCGTGTTTTGGTTTTGGCGTGGTTTTTGTTTGTTGATCTTCGTTATGTTGTCTTCTCGTGTATTTTTCGTAAGTTTTTGTTAGTTCAATTTTTGATCCCTGCTCCTCCTCTGGTGGTAGCAGGGGCAACAATTTGAAGAAGAATACTCAAAAACATACCGAAAGTAGACGAAAAAACCGCTCGATGATGATAGACAAGCAAACAAGCAGAAAAGACCCTCGAAAACAAACACACAGCCACGAAAACACATAATTGATAAAACTGTCTAATGACTTTTGGGGGCACATAGTCGAATTTAGCCAAACTTCGCTGTGCTATCTCCAAAAACTACTAGACAAAAATAAAACTTAAAATGCTCCTAAATCAACATTCGAAATGACGTAAACGAAAACTAACAACAGTCCTCACAATCTGTTGCACAAATATTTCAAAATGCACATTCAAACAATTCACAGCATAACCTTCGCATTCAACTTTTGCGCTTATTTCAAGCTGTTTCGAGCTACATACATACAAATAAAATGGCAGACAGAGGAAGTTTAATTGCACTCTTTGCCTTGTATATTCGCAAGCTGACGCTATTTTTATCATCAACACACAAACACAAAATCCTTTGTGGAACTAAACATTGAAATCGCTCCATACTGGCGTCCTCATAGACTAGTCCATGTTTTTGTACATGCTAGCAACATAGAAAGATACCACCATTCCGTTATCCTGTTTTCATCGATGATTTGAATGAAGCAACACAATCTGCTACAGTTGTTGGTGTTGTTTAAATTATTGTATGCATAAAATGTTTGCATATGGCGGCGCCGAGAATCGCAAGAGACAAGATCTAATAATACAACAATACATACCAATAGCGACGAAAAGCATCGCAAAGCATCTTAGCAGTCTGCAGTGCAGTACAATATTCACGAGTTTTGGGATAATCAGAATAGTGCGAAATGTCCATAAGATGCGAGCACAACTCAGACGTTGCGAAAAACCGAGAATGTACAACGGATTTATCTGGGAAACGTTGAACGGAAATTGATTAAGTATTTATAAGAAAAGCTCTTGGTGAAAATCCCTCAAATGAGTCCTGCTTCATTCTGCTTGTCTTCATCAAATTTAGTGGAGGTAAATATCCTGTTTCTTGATTATGCTGACCTTGATTTAATTATGTAGGCCTAAGTGATCTATTTAGGCAAGTTGATTTGATTAAATATCTCATTTCAATGAGGATGAACTCAGGGGTCTATGTTTAGCAATTGCACGTATCGCAGTTGAGTGATGAGTCTCTTACGAAATTAGGGACTACAGCTCGAGAAGTTCTTAGGTGGTAGCGAGGGGAATTCAGGGACATAACACCTAGACTTGCATTCTAAAGCTAATTTACGACATTACGAATAAATTCTTTTTTTATTCATCATTGAACTGTACGTGCTGTTTTAAAGGCGGATCTGTAAATAAGATTAATTTGAAATTGCATTTACTTATATTAATATCAAGAATTTTTAAACTTTGACAAAAATTTTTGAAAACTTGCGTAAAATTCGAAGAAAGTACTCCAAGCATGTTTGAATTAATCGAATTTTTATCTGGCGAACTTTTGCTTCCAGTTTTATTGCAATTGCAATATTTCTGTTGTAATTTGATGAGATTTAATGCAACGTTGCATTTGATGCCATTTATTGCATTTTACCAAATTTACTGCCCGTTTTATTTAGCGAACACATTTAGTAAGTTACATAGTTCCCACAAATGTAGTCCCTTTAGTGTAGATGACAAAAAAAAATCTGCTTACCAGATCCCCGGGTGACCTATCACCACGGGGTATGTGAGGCTTGACTCACTTAAAAAAGACCACTACAAACCCACGAAGTTCCGAGTCGGGACCCGCCTACCGGTTATGCAGCACCGAGCGAAAGAGGTACCCTTCATTGTGTTCTCGCGCTAGTAGGTCGATCGGGATTATTCCCGATACCACCATCACAGCCTCTTCTGACACCGTGTGGTAACTACAGGCGATTCGCAGAACACTAGACAATGAATACGCGCTTCCGGAACTTCTTAGGTCAGAGTGCATCTCCCCAAATTTCGGCTCCATATAGCTAGATGAAATCGGTTGTTACCTTCAGTAGCCTCCGTCTCGTTTCACTGGGTCCCCCGACGTTGGCTATTAGCCTATTCAGCGAAGTGGTGACTACTTGAGCCCTGTCACATGCCCTGCGGATATGATCCCAATACGTCAGCTTGGTGTCCAAGGTCACTACCAGATACCTGACCGACTTGCTGGTCTGGACCTCCACGGAGCCAACTGTCGTGGGTATGACAGCTGGTGTCTCCCGCTTTGTCAGCATAAAAATCACTGTTTTAAAGACTGCCACCTGGGGGCCGTACTCGTCATCCACACTCTAAAAAGTGGGTCTATAATTAATACTTTGATAATAGGAAATATATTAAATTTTTCGTTTAAAATAACGAATCACAAATTTTTTTACACATTCGATGTGCATTTTTTGCTTTTATGTCATATCAGGTGAATAATACACAGCTTTTTGTAAATTGAAGCAAAAAGAGTGTAAATTTACTAGTTTGCTATTCACCTTTGCGCCAAAGCCATAAAGTTGCATCATTATTTAGGGTAAAATGACACCATTTGGTCGTAAAAAAAATATTCTTTTTCCGCACTTTTGTAAATTTACATATTTAATAGTAGGATACCAGTTTCCTACTATTATAAGGGTAAAATTCAACCAAAATTTTTTTGAGTGCACCGGTCCACTCTCCTTATGACTTGGTTAAGTCTGAGTTTAGCCAATTCGGCAGATCTGCAAGTGATTACCACTGCGACGTCATCAGCGTAACCTAACAGAAACACATCCGCAGGCATTTCCACGCGCAGCAGATCATCGTGCATGATGTTTCAGAGGTCAGGTCCTAAGATCGACCCCTGTGTCGCACCTGAGGTGACGGACTTCCTTTTGATACTTCGTCGGTGTCGTAGAGTCGCCATCGGTCGCTGAGAAAGTCCTGCATCAGGGCTAGCAAGTACTCAGTATACAGAACCTCTGCTGAAGAGCCCGGAGGATGTCCGTTCATTTCGCCGAGTTGAAAGCGTTTTGCACATCCAGCACTACCAGCAGGGCGGCCGGTCTGGTTTGATGACATGCCTCTTCCATTCCTGCTACAACCCCAACAACCTCTGAGGTAGCATCGAATGTTGGCTTTCCGGAAGCTATGCTGCCTGCAAGAAAGATCACCAGCAGAACTCACTGCTGACAGCAGCCGCGGCTTGAGCATCCCTTCGAGAAGCTTCCCCGCAGTGTCCAGTATGCACAGCAGACGGTATGCTGATGAACTGCCCAGGTCACCCTTCCACTTGGCTACAAGTACTAGTCGAGCTACAAGGGGCATTCAAATATGCACGCGCTTTTTGCAAAAAGAAATTTGTTTTACATTTAAGAAAACACAATTTATAGTTATTTTTATACATAGTTACCTTCCTTAGTAATGCATTTTTCCCATCGAACAGGTAGTTCGTTCATGCCGTTTTCGAAGAATGACTTCGGACTGGTATCCAACCAGTTGCACACAAACTGTTCCAACCTGTTGATCGTTCGCAAAAGGCTCTCCTCCAAGTGCTTCCTTGAGAGGCCCAAACATATAGTCAGGGCTGTAGGGAGGATGATCAAGCGTAGTCCAATGCATTTCGTCAAAAATTTGGGTTGTTAGGGCTGCAGTGTGGGATTTTCCATTGTTGTGCAAGACCAGGATATCTCGAATGGGTTGACGGCGCCTTTTTGATCGATATGCAGCTCGAACCTGGCCAGGAAGTTCACAGTAGTAAGCAGCGTTCATTGTGCGACGTTCTTGAAGGAAATCAACAAGTAAAATTTCTTGAGTGTTCCAAAAAAAAACCGCTGACATCATCTTACCGGCTGACAAGCGAGTTTTGGTTTTTGATGGTCCTGGTTCCCCCTCCATAGAGGCGCTTTTGGGCTCGGGAGTGTAGTTGTGAGCCCAAGTTTCAACGCACGTCACAATGCGTTGCAAAAAAGCTTGCCCTTCATTTTGAAAACGAGCAAGAAGCGTTTGACAAACTTAAACTCTCGCATTTCTGTTCTCCTGCGTAAGCAGACATGGAACGGAATTCAAGGTGGTCACTGTTTTCCGTTTCCGTACTGATTACTGCTACAGTGAAGCGACGATCTCTTTCAATGCCCGGCTTTGGCAAGAAGAATGATGGCGGCGCCTGGTGAACCCTCTCATTCAAATTTGACCAAATTGTACCTGGTCAATTGAAGGGGGATAGTGCGGTTCATCAAAGGAAGCAGATGGTTCCCTGATTTCAGCGAGTAGGAGAGAGAAATAAATTACTGTAGCATCACAACGGGCGTCTCTTGTGGCTAGGTGTGTCAGTCGGCAGGCCTCTGTCGATCAGCAGCGACTTCAACCTATCTACAGCCTAGCTTACATAGATTCAGTGTAAATCTTTAGCTGCGTATTTTTAGAAACTGTTTTCAAAGTCGATGATCACTGTAATTCAAAAACCACTCAAGGGACTTGAATGAAATTTATACACGTAATTGAAAACATAAAAAAACTAGACCCTGATCGAAGGAATTTCTTTTTTTCCAGTACACTAGTGATTTTTTCTTTGACATTCCGTGAGTAAATTATCAGAGGCCGCCATTTTGATTATTTAAAAATAAATAAAAAAGCGTAAAAGCGTAAAAAATAAATAAAAAACTAATGATTTTTTTCTGTTTGATCGATTTTAGATCAACCAGTTAAATGTTTTGACGGTCACCACGAAGCAAGGCTTTTGGTGCGGAGTGCCAATATGACGAGAACTTTATCTATAATAAATATTTTTTGTTAAACAATTTCAAACAATGTCAAAACATAATATAATCACATTGACTTCCCCCAACTCCTTAAGCTACTTAAACCCAAATACCAAAATTTGATTGATCTGCAACACGTGGAATAATAATTACACTGTGCGTTAATAGCATATGTGCATTGAAGCCAAAGTACCGATATTTCAAATTATATCCAAGGAAAACAAATACACCGACCCTTACACACTCTTTTCTCTTGGGTTGTCTCTGCTTGATGGCATAAAAGAAAAAAAACATGTCGCGGGCGGATTAATGCGATGTGGTGGAACTAGAAATATAACCAACAGCAACCATTAGTCAACAGAAGCCTTTTCCAGGTTCCGCCAGCTCGATTCACTCCCATATGTACATATGTATGTATGGAGCATGGAGCAACATGCTGTATAATGAACTCAATTCAGTGTTCGCATTTAAGGCTGGTACTGAGTTCGAGTTCACGTGAAATTTTGACATTTCCCCATTATCTGACCATTCTTTCGAGCGAAAATTTTGACAACAGAGAAAAGCAGAGACACTGCTCATTCTTGACGGATAAAATGTCATGAATTTCAATTTTCGATCGATTTTCTTATTGGAAAGTCATTTGCACTGCTCAATTTTCAAATTCAAACACTAAATGTCACTTTTTCGCTCGAAAGAATGAACTGCACAAACTAAATTTGCGTGAAATGATTGACAACATGTTTTAGTGCCATCTATGTTTTCGAAGCGAAAGCAACTTCAAAGCAACTTTTCATGCTAAGAACACAGTACCAAACTTGCTTATTTTCAAGCTAAATTTTCCCCGAAACAGATTTCACGTGAAATTTTGTATGAAAATTTCACGTGAAATCGAACTCAGTACTATGCTTTAGCTGAAACGATTTGTTTGTGTTTTTTATTCAGTTCGATATCCCACAAGTCGTTCTTTGTAATGAACGAATTGCGTTTACGGAGAGGGCAATGCACCTAGCAACATAAGCGAGTAAGTTTTTGATTAGGCTTTTAGGGAGTCGATCAGAGTGCTTGTTCTTTATCCTTCGACTAGAAAATGGAAGTAAGAAATATTGAATAGATTCTGCTTGTTCGGCAGATTGACAATCTCATTTAATATTTATCAGATACGCTGCAAAGGCGTTATTATTTTTTTTTCTCTCTCTCTCAGAGAATGTGTGGAATACCTTCGTTAGAGGAAATAATTATGATTGACAGTTCGACTAGAGTGGAATGGACTGTTTTCAATCAAGTATAATTATGTAAGGTATGCGTGCTCTGCTCTGGATTTCAGCAGTTCGATTATTGATTTGTGTGAATTCACAAATTACAAATACATACGTACGATAAAGCAATTCTTATAGTCCTTGACCATGGGCATACATTGCACTATTTGGATCCAACGAACGTCTTCTCAAACGGAAGCAACGATGAATTAATCAGCCCTAATGACTTTCCAAAATGTAAGTCAATATATTTTCAACTCATTGAAAATCTGGCAACATTTTATTAATCCATACGTGAAACACACCATCTTGTTGTCAATCTAATTATTAAGTGCTAATCGATCTTCCACTTTTCGATTGCTTCCTCCATCCTCAATTGAAGCCTGTACAAATATGTTGACTTTTAAGGACATTCTGACGTCAAAGGCGAATCCAATAATAAAGCCGGCAGCTAAGTTTGCTATCAGAACGTGTCTAAATCAATTGGCGGGTACTTGGAATTAGAGATTCTTCCAAAATCAACATCGTAGCAATATGTTTCAAGGACAACATTATTGCTACGAAAGATTCGTGTCGTTATGTCAATTTATCGTTTATTTGTAGTCATGATTTAATGTTTGCAATAAACCAATATTCTCCACCCGCCATAAGCAATCTGTCTTTTCAAACTCCAGCCAATCTCATTACTGACACAATTCGACATTGTATTTCAACATAAGTTTGATATCGAAAACATTCTGACAATGGCCTAGAAGATACTACGGAATTTCTAGCAATTTCTCTTCAACATCCCCTGAAATATGTAAGCAAGTATGTAGCTCATCGAACTGGTTTCGCATCAACAATAAAATACATACTTCGTGCAGCGATAAAAATAGCGAAGAAACTCGCTTGTATCTAATTTTATCGCATCTCTGCTCCCAAGTCGTTGATAATTTCGCTTGATAAACAATTCCACCCAAATAATTTTTCGCATCTTCTCCTAGAATAGGTATCATTTTAGGCGCACGATATTTTTTTTTGAATATTTTATCTTGAACAGTGCGTCACATCTCGCGCTCTTCTTATCAAATTCTATTTTCACATTTATTTATTTCGATAGGATATGTAATCTTGTGCAAAATGTATAAATTGTAAGCTGTGGCAGCTGGCACAGGACGTTTTCGAGCAATGTGCCAGCGTAGTAAATGTTTGGAAAAATACTGAAGGAGTAGATCAGAATTAATGATTTTCCGTAAATTCTGTGCTATATAAGATTTTTACGCGCAGATTTTTACGTTAGCGGATGGTAGATAAGGGATTTGTATGTGTATGATAAGAATAATTTACGGTATTTTTCCGAGAAGTTTGGCTTAGCAGGAAATTGAGTGAGGTTGGGAGGAAGATAATATTTGGATGTTTTATTTTTATGGTTTGAAGACATCAAAGCTTAAGATAATTTGAAATTATAGTTACTAATAATGATTGGTGCTAAAAAGTTACAACCATTAGTTACCAAAAGTGTCTGCGCCTACATACAGATTAGTATTGCATAGTCAAAGATCCCAATCGCAAAAATGCATGCTATACATATTAAATCACTATAAATTCCTTTGTTATCAACAAATACCGACTATTGAGGGGGTTCAAAAATATGGCGCCCAATGTGGGAAATATCAGGGAAACTCAAAATTATGTCCCCTTTACCCAATTGAAATATGCAGGAGATATTGATGTTTCTCTTGAGATACCTTCAAAATTAAGATATTTTTAATTCTTTGGCTATAGCGTACATTTTAGTTTAAAGTTAACAATTCTCGAAATGTGAGCTTGAGTAAACTTCAACAAAAAAATACGAAAGATATTTATTAATACTGATATTCGACGGAAAAGGAATCTTAAAAAAGATACATGACTAAATCTTATGATTGTGCCACCCGATTAGGCTGAAATTTTCCGAATACACTGAAGTACATATGGGATCGATCCATGTCTCATCGAAATTTAGTTATCTTCCTTGTGGTGTTGGGGGACATTTTAATGATATTTTAGGCACCCTTATGAAATGAGAGTGTCATAAATGAAATTTGAACATAATTTTGACAAAGTTTTTGCAATTTTCGAACCCTAATGGTGGGTGCGAAATGCCTAAAAGTGAGCAAAGTTAATTTGTTAAATTTAGAAATTGCGATAACTTCTGACAGATCATCACAGCATTTACAGAACACATTGATGAACATAAAAAATGCTTTTAAGTCGTTTTAGATGAGTGTATGTTTAGTCACGGTAGGTATATAAACATATATCCTTCAAACTATCGAACCTTTTGAAAAATGTTTGCTTTTTAGGACAAAATGCAATCGATTGATAAATTTTATGCTTTGGCTAAACAGTCAAATTGAAATGTTCAGCCTTTTTCAAATTGTTTTAGTTTTTTAACACTATAATTGTCAAATGAAATAAATAAAAAACAAATATAAAATTCAAAGAAAAATTATCGTACACTCAGAAAAATATGTTTCCGCGAATCAAAGAGAATATTTACTTGTTTACGAGATGTGAAATCTTCCACAAATCAAATAAACTTTTATTTTATGTCAGTAATTTGTAAAATTATTGTGTAAAAGTTTCTTACATTCAACGAAATACAAATTTTACTTTAACTTATTTTAAGCAAATAATTCAAATAATTTCAAGCAAATAATAACGCGCCAGTCCAAAGCAGCAATCTACTGCTCGCGGGTTCGAATCCCGCCGGGATCATGGTTTTATTTGTTCGTCTTGAGTTGTCTTAAAAGCCGGCGACTGGGCATAATCACATTAGAGCTTTAAGTGATGACTAAATAACACTAGCACTTCAGAAAATTGTGGCACTTAAAAAAAAGAATGGAATAATTGATATCCGCTTCTCTCATATGTCTCCCTACCGCCATAGCTAAGCATTCGCTGCAAAAGGTAATTTTCTGAGCCTCGATATTGTAAAAAAAAATTACTTATTACAAGTTCAATATTTATCTGAGGTCAAGCCATATTGCTTTGGCACGTGAAAATTTTTTTTATTTTTTTTCACTCCCTTCAAAATAAGCCGCGCTTTTGATATGAAGAGAGGGAGAGCTTTTGCCCGCTGTCGCTCAACACTACTTCACTTCGGTGATCGCACGAGAACCGATTGATGCCAGATTTATGGCAGCATTTCCTTGAAACTATACCAAATTTTACTCAGGGCAAGTTCAATTTCAGTTCTTTGAAATCAATAAATTTCTTTCTTTCGACTGGGTAAATATTTCTTTGGCACAGAATAGTTGCCAATTTTCTTTGATAATGTGTTCATTTTTCCCAAAACAAATAGAAGTATTTTTCTGAGTGTGGGCATAAGAAATACTTTTACGTCATTTTAGATGAGTGTATGTGTAGCCACGTTCAAACCATTGAATCTTTTGAAATTTTTTTGCTTTTTATGAAAAAATGCCATCGATTACTAAATTTTATGCTTGACTACACAGTCAAATTGAAATTTTCAATCATTTTCAAATTATTTTAATTTTTTTTTAATAAACCTCAGATTGCCCCTTTTTTAAAATAATTTTCTATAATAAGCGTTGCTTTTCAAAGTAATTTATATTAGAGATAGGCAAAATAGTACATCCTACACTTTTATTGTGTTCTACTGTGCGTACAGATCTTTCGTTCGACTGGACATAATTATAGGTTTTTATCACAGTGTACTAGGAGTACTGTGAGCTAGAGATGTTCATGTAAAAAATATATCGATATTTCAATAAATCGAAATATATCGAAACTCTCTATCGATACTTTGCGATATATCAAAATGTAAATATCGATTTTTTCGATGCATCGAAATCGAATCGAAAGTAATAAATGGGGTGTTTCACGTGAAGTGTACAACGAAAAAAAGTCGAGGTTCTGGATTTCGTTCATATTGTGCATAATGGTACTTCTAGATGATATGAACTAGTATACACAAGTTTTTGTTTCAATCAGATTTAGTTGTCGATTTACGGGCTTCTGAATAATTGACGAAATTGATGAAAGACTTTTTGGAAGCGGATTCTGAGATTCAAAGAAAAAATCTAAAAAACATTATATATAATGATTGGTATAGAAAATTAACTGTTCTTTTTAATTTTGAAATTAGATTTAAAAAACAATTTTTTCCCCTGTTTAAAACCGGAAGTAAACATTTCAGCTCGTTATTTGAACAATTTGGACCAGGTTAATTTTGTTTATTTTTATAGCAATACAAAGCTTAAAGTATACTTATTTTATCATAAAAGTTTTAGAATGGGATGGTCAGTAGTTTAGGAGGTAGGTGAATTCCAATATATAGAAGTCTAATGAGACGTGATACCGGGAGTTTGATTTTCCTTAAGGATATATGGATTATACGTGCAGAAAAATAGTCTCGGAGTCCCAGTAATGAAGCCAGGTTAATAAATAGAGTTTTCGTATGTATATATTGCACTCTGCAAATATTCAACTGAAACCTTCCTATTTATTTGGGAACGCACCATAAGATTAAGACACAAGGAGCTCTGTTGAAGTAGTCCTGATTAATAGTCTGATCCGTTAGACAGAATAGCATAATAAAAATCAATAGCCTGTATCTATTCAAGTACATACTTAATACTGATATTTTCAGTTGACCTTTCAACTGTATCCTGTCATTCAGTCTATTCCATGAAAATTCGATGAATACGATGGTCATTGTCTAAAAGGATTCGAAAGCCGTCCAGTTGCGTGTTGAATTCGCATTAGATGAATTTGCGTGTATTTGCGTCCATTTGCAAGCGAATAAACTTTTCTTTGACCAATGGACTTTTCAGTGGAACGGGGTTAAGGTCATTTCGAGGAAAATGTATTTAGTAGCCGTCATGGCGCACCTAATCCCATCGACTTAACTCATCCCTTCGATAAATCGACGGCTAGGCCAATGGACGATTCGGTTCTATATTTGCTACGCTTGGAAAAATTTTGTTGCTGACCGAAAACGAGTGAATATTTTTTTTGAGCATAGAGCTTTGTACGTATGAAAAAGGAAGTTGGTATGAGTCGTTTTTCAGCACATTATTAAACTGATGGTTTGGAAATAGTGTTATGCTTGCTTATTTTTTTTATTAATTTTAGACTGCATGGAACTTTTATATATTTAATTGTTTTTTTTTTAGTCGCTAAACGAAAGAAAAATTTCCGTTTAGATTATTGATTATTCACCATAGAACCTATTTATGTTTAAACTATAAAAACAGTCGAAATTAAATCACATTTCATACATATTGCTGTTTATTTTTTCAGCAGGGATAAAATATGTACTACTAACGGTTACGTGCTCTATATTCGTGAGCGCATGCAACACTTAACGGATAATTTACAATGAAATTGAAACCTAGCATATGTTTACCAATAGCAAAATACAAGTAACGGCTCTATTCTAATTACAAAAGCCATGCATTCGCTCCAGATTATCATTGCGCTCATTTGTGCATGAATATTCTTTTTTTGAAAAACAAAAACCGTCTTTGTTATACAACGAATAAATCATTAGTAACTTGACGTTGCACCTATAATGCATCTACTCACACATTCAAATACAATAGTACTCTTTGTATTTCACACTGAAAACGATGAGTTTCATTAGCATAACATTGCAAAGTAATAAACAACAAGTAGTAGACAATGAAAATGAATATAAAGTAGGTTTTTTTTGCGCACCGATCAGCACGTTAAGGATTACTATCAGGTCAAAAACTTTGCACATGGTAATGCCACTTAGTTGTCAATCATTAAGTATTCATGTGACATTTTAAAATGTTGTTTTATGTTGTTGTTTTATTTCTAGTAGATGTTGTTTTATTTCTAGTAGAAAATTGGATGGAAGGAGCTGAAATGCTAAAGAGTTGATACATTTTGAAAAGAATATCAGTTTAGGGAACATCAATTTAGCAACCTAATGTTTTATTAATTCACGAATACAAACGAACACAATTAAAGTTAATATGAATTCAACTATGACATTTTATTTTTCAATAACAAGTTTTTTGTTCATATGACATTATTTTGTCCGAAATTATGTACATATGTCAGAAATCGAAAAACTTATGACATTCATTATTATAGCACTACACTTCAACAATCGGCATCGAAGAAGAATTTCCAAGTTGTTTTGAAATGTCCTGGACAAATTACGTTCAAATTTATGCTGACATCGATCAGAAAAGAAAACTTTCTTGTTTCGTCGTTTGGATTGTCGCCTCGGGTTTTGACATTTCAAATGCCAAAAGAAACTTGAAATTTTTAAAGATATCATTTACATATATTTCGAATATAAATTCAAATCCTCGGCCGTTTTTATACATGCATCGAGGAAAAAACGCACAAGCAAAAAATGCCGAATCGAATGATAAAAGTTTCGAGACAAGTTTTTAGACTATTTTATAGTCTTATCAAGGGCTATACACATAATATGGATTCGTTTTTTTTTTCTTTGTTTTGCACCCTATTTCGTTTGTTGGATGAAATTTAATAAGATGACAGAGAGATGATGATGATGATGAGAAAAAGGAAATCAGTGGCGTTTGTCAAGGACACTTTCGAATTAACTTGCTCGGATGAATGAACAATTACTGGGAAAACCGAGTTAAAAGTTTGATGAAGGTTAAAATGAAGAAAATAATTAGAGTGCTTCGCACGAATGGAATCTATATAATTTTCGAGGAGTTGATGATCTTCTTCGCTTGAATGATTCACGACTTTCAAAAACTTTATCCCTTGATTATTTTACGTTATCTATCATTTTTGATTCACAAGAAGCAGCTATTATGATGGGACAACTGGAACTTTATGGAAATTTTTCATCAAAATGAAATGGGATATGGATGATTTACTTTGATATTAATCAATGGATAATTTATTTCATTTTCATCGGCTAATTTGCAGTTTTGAATCGCTTTTAATTTCGTAGATAGAGTTTCTTGGTTGGGATTTGTTCACATGCAAAGCCTTCAACAAAAATATTCTATGTAATAATATTACTGAAACGTTTTATACTACCACGCGAACGAACGTCGCAATACAACGAATATTTTTGTTGTGTAAGTTGAGGCTGAGATTTTTCAAGACGTAACTTGTTGTTACCTTTCTATGATTGTAAACAGAGAATTGAGAGAATATATAACAAAAAGCATTCCAGCACACCAGAACCGCTAGATACATTATGTTCGATGAGCAGTAGAGGAATTGTATAGATTTTGAGTGTTCTATCCTCAGAACATAGAGATCTAAGGAAATGAAACAAGCGTATACATATACGAAATTTAGTGAAGCAATTTTACTACAAAGGTAAAATCTATAAATAGAACAAATCGAGAGAATTGCTACCTCAGATATTCCCCTTGGTTTCCCCGATACCTTAGCTTTTGTTGTTGCTGAGCTAGTAATTGTCAAATTCGCGTGCACATGGCCAACTATTTTTCTCTATCTATCTCACTCTATCTTAGTAAGTGAATGTCAAATTCGCTTACTACTACTAACGCTCAGCCTAGGCAAATTGCTTCACTTCTCACTGCCATTTTCATTTTCTTATATCTCTCTCTTCTGAGGTTCTATCAGCCTTATTAGAGCCAGCCTGTTTCGAGGGCTATGTACCGCTTTAATCACAAGAATGCATTGAAACCCATAGGGTGGAAAGGTTTTCAGAATTTCAAAATTTAGGAAAGTCAAAACTTTTTATTTTTTTATGTTACAAACTTCTAAAAGAGCATATACTGAAACCAATATGAAGAAAATAGCCAGTGATTGCAGCACTATGCAAGCACTGCAACTAAAAGTCTACCACAATTGCTTGCCGTAAAAATCAATCCGTCATCGAAAGAACGTTTTGAGTTGCAATCCTACTAATTTCCAGAGCTTGGAAAATTAAAAAATTGGTTACTTATTTTCATTGTAGATTTCCACTACATGAAAAATTAACGTGAGCATTTATTGGTACGGAAATGACAAAAACGCTTCGTGCTGGTAACCCGTTGCTGGCACTAAAGCCAAAAATATATCAAATCTGCTTCACGTTCAAGTAAACCTACCCTGCGAATTTCATTTCAATTCTATGACTGCGTTGAAAGTTATAGGGGTACAAAGCCATTCAGGGCTACCACTCTCAAAAATTTTCAAATTTTGGAAATCATAATATTTGTTTTTTATTATCACTGCCAGCTCATTACCATTTGAAAATTTTATGATAAAACCATCTACTAAATATACGCCAAGAAATACAAAAACAACCATCACTGGCAACCCTATCATGATTTTTCAGCCAACAGAATATTGCTTTTAATAAGATTGATTTACCAGATGCATTTTGATTTGATTTCATGACTCTAGTGGAAGTTATAGGGCAAAACGCTTTATTCTGCTGACAGAATTTTCAAAATTCAAGACAGCAAAATTACCGTAGCTGCCAGTTCCAACCTAATTTTTGTTTTAGAGTCAGCTTCAGCTACTCTGTGAATTTTGTAAAATTTTGATGACTGAATCAGAATTTATGGGGAAAAAAGCAGTTTTTTCCAAATGATTTTTCACGATGATACCACTGGCACACGGTTGCCCACATTTCAAAATCGTTTTTATCGTACCTAGTCCTACTCAAAACCAATACATTCTATGAATTTCAGTTGTATCTGATTACCGGGTCGTGAGTTCTCGTGAGCAGAAGTTTCTGATTCTAAAAATATTGGAGAAAGGTTACCGTTCTTATTCGATACGGAAATTCCAATGTCTTATTTTGGCTTTCTAGACTAAGCATAGGATTTACATATGAAATACTTTTTTTCTAAAGAGCGAAATTTTTTCAAGAGACTTGATAATTTGAATGTTTTCACTTTCAGTGACTGCAGTAGCTACAGGGTTACCAGTACGTTGCTAAAAAACTACATAGGTCTACAACTTAGTAACATTAATATGCGTTGTAAATTTCATAATGATCTGAGAGCTATATAAAAATTCATCGCAGTTCAAAAATTTTCAAATTTTCTCGATCTTATATTAGGCACCTAGCGCAAACATAGGGTTCGAAATTTCCAAAATCTAATAACATTCACATTTGAAACTCGTTCGAAATTCATTTCGCAAACTTAGTTTGACTGAAAATTATTTGCCGATAGAATTATAGGGATAAGTAAAATACCACTAAAATGGCCGCCGGCGCCAAAGGGTTCAAGATAATTATTGGTGAGATTGTCACGGTGTACCGAATTACGTCTATTTAAAACGAAAAAAAAATTCTTATCGCCATCCACTAATATAGATTTAATCAAATGATATACACTCTAAAACGTGGCTTATCAGTTTTGGTAGCAACATTACATTAGCAACCGCTTTCCGATCTGACGGGCAAATCCACACGACGATCAAATCCACACGGCACCGAATTTTCGCCCGCATTTTTGATAAAATATATACATATATTTCACTTACCTACCAACCAATTGGTTTTTGTCTAAGATACCAAGTCAAAATAATTGCATACTTTCGGGCACTTATCATATTGGATTCTTCTGAGCATCGAATCGACAAATTCATTAATTAATCATGAGCTTCAAGTGCAGCCTCGAAAATTGCTTTGCATTCGACAACACGATGAAATTCGTGATATGCAAAGCTTTCTGCAGTAGGAAGTTGCACGGTGCCTGCATGGGTGCTCCCAGAGATTGGTTCCACCCGTATCTCGAGAGTCATTTTATCTGTACAGACTGCCAAAATATTGAAAGACTCTTAAAAATTATGTACGACAACTTGATTAACTATATTGGGACACTTAATTCGGAAAAAGACAATATCATATCCAAGCAACTTGCACAAGCGCGAGCAAATGAGGAATTCCTGTCGGAAATATCAAGTCATTTCGATGGTCTGGCGTCTACCTTTTCTAAATCGAACAGTATTAGCCACGGAAAGTCTTTTGACACGCTTGGGAAGAAAATGGATACTCTAATTGATAAAATGGGTTCCATTGCATCGAATTTGTCCACTCTCAATAACGCTAATCATACTTGCCAAACAAACAACAAAGGTACGCTTGTAAATTTTGAACAATTTTCACGAACGTTAAAAATGCAAACTGACAGACTCACAGACGCTTTTTCTGAGCAACAACTAAAATTAGCTGATATCAGCAGAAAGTTGGAGGATTTAGACCGTCATTGCAAAACCTCAAGAAATGATGCAGACGAAGATTTATTAGCGAACGAGATAACACTCCATCAGGAGCTCCTTAACACAACGTTGGAAATAAATAACACAACGGCTATGAATACGAGGACGCAGGACAAAGCAACATCGCCTATAAGGAATCTAGCTGAGGGTACAAATCCATCTATTCAGCAAAAATTTTCGAACCTCAACGGTGAAACACCAATTTACAAGTTCGGTACTTTTTGGTCCCAAAACGATTGGCAGAATCGTATACAAAAAATAAAAAAAACGAACGATATTCTTCACAATAAGAGCACGTCTTCCAATTTAACGACTTCAGTAAACAAAAGTGCATTCTTTGTGAAAGGGATTCCTTATTCTGCTGACGACGAATGGTTGGGAAAGATTCTCGAAGCAGATTTCTCGATTTTCATATAAACGACTACGAAGTGAAATTTTTATCCCAGCGTAAACATATATCCTCAAGACGGTGTAAGGTCTTCATCCCATCAAAATATGCCTGGCTTTTTACTTGCTTGAGTGGAAACAACAGCCCCATCAATTGGAAAGGAGTGACATTCAGCCCCTGGAGAAACATCACCGACAAAACTAGCTATAAGAAAAAACAAAAAATTGTAAGAAAAAATTGTATCCCTAGTCACACCTTTACCCAATTTCCTTCCATCCATAAAACTCACTCATCACGTACTCAGTCTCAATTTTCAATGACAACAGATAATTCTTCCTTATCTGACTGTTCCAATGCTTTTACTCATAATAATAGTAATGCACTGATACCCCCAGCAGTTAACACGGCATCTTCTCCCTCAAGCAGGTGTACCAACGCTGCTAATAAACACTCCTCCAAGGTTTCCAGTCAGGCCGCCGCAAACTTAGCTCCTTCTACGAGCAATATAAATTATTCTTCTAATGGTAGTAATATGACATCTGAATCTCTTCGAAGATCAGGCAACCCTTTTAGGCATTTTTCCTAACCGATCTCAGAAAAGCCTCAAACTTTTTTACCACAATTGTGGTGGTATGAGAGGCAAACTAAGTAAATTATACCTTGACGCCAAATCGTGCCATTTTAATTTACTCGCCATCACCGAAACTTGGCTTAATGCCTCTCATAAGAATGAGGAGATTCTTGATAGTAGTTGGACTATTTACAGAAGCGACCGTGATTATTGTTCTACGGGTCAGTCGCGAGGAGGTGGTGTCTTACTTGCTGTTAGCAACACACTTTCAAGTGAGCTTGTAGATACCACTCCAAATGTTTTCTTCCAATGTATAATTGTTCGGATCTCCACTAATAACAACTCAATTTACATCGCTGTTGTCTACATCCCCCCTAGATCTGACGAGTCCATCTACAGCAATTTTTGTGACACAATATCTTCATTAGCAACATCACTTAGCGAAAAAGATAAAATAATAGTTTTGGGTGACTTCAATCGTCCGAATCTTTGCTTTGTTCCGGATGAAAATGACTCTTACCTTCTCCCCGTAAACCTTGTAGATACCAACGATTTCAATCTTGCGAGTGCCTTTTATGGTAATGATTTGCAGCAGGTTTCCCAAACTCTTAACCAAAATGGTAATTGGTTAGATCTTGTTTTCACAAATGCTTATGACGAAGTAGTGGTTAGTCCAACTAGTGACGCAGAGCATCTTTTTTGCAATAGTTTACACCATACAGCACTGTCAGTCGAACTTTCCACTCCAGATTCCACTTGCTTGAAAACTTACAATAACTCAATTGTATTTGACTTCCGTAATGCTGATTATGAAAGCATTAAACATGTTCTTGATACTACTGATTGGTCGACTACTCTTTCAACACAAGATCTCGAGACAGCCATTTCCTCTTTTTACAACAAAATATTTGACGCCGTTGAAAGATATGTTCCAAAGATAAAAAAAAAGAATAAATTGTCTGAGCCATGGCTTGATAGGGACCTTAGGCATATGCGAAATCGTAGGAACAAACTTTATAAGCTTATTAAAGAAAATACCGATGTTATTCCTGCTATTCAGGAAGAATATAATGAAGTTGCTAAGCAATTTTTAGCAAAGTCTCATGAGGCTTATGACACTTACATTAGAACAACCGGCGAAAATATAGTCCGCGACCCGAAAAAATTCTTTGATTTTGTTAATGTGAAGCGAAAAACTACTGGCTATCCATCGTCCATGTTTCTTAATAATATAACGTCTTCCTCTCCTAAAGAGATATGTGACCTATTTGCTGATAGTTTCCAAGAAATTTTCAATGCACCAGACCCATCAAACTCACACCTTTCTTCCGCTGACTCAGCTTCAACAGCTTTTATGAACCATTTAGAAATTTCCCGTGATGAAATACGTAAAGCTATTTTGGATCTCGACTGCAACAAAGGCCCTGGGCCCGATTTTCTTCCTCCGATCTTCTTGCGCAAGTGTGTAGAGCAGCTTATAGATCCCTTGCATATTTTCTTTAACAGATCACTTTCGTCGGGAATTTTCCCATTCTGTTGGAAGCTTTCGTATGTCACACCCATATTCAAAAATGGTGATCGACGCTGTATCCGAAATTATAGGGGCATTGCCATTTTGTCTTCGATTCCGAAACTTTTCGAAAAGGTGGTATACGATAAACTTTCTCCGCTTGTTGATTCCCGTTTGAACGAGCAACAACATGGCTTTAGAAAAGGTCGCTCAACTACCACGAATTTGACAATTCTAATCTCTGACGTTCTATGCAAAATGGAAAAAGGATACCAAATTGACGCAGTCTACACTGACTTCAGTAAGGCGTTTGACAGAGTTGACCATTCTACCTTGATTCTAAAGCTTCAGAAATTTGGTATTGCCGGGTCTTTACTCAGCTGGCTGACCTCCTACCTTCGCGATCGCACACAATGTGTAAAATTTCAAGGATTTTTATCGAAAAACGTTAGTGCTACCTCTGGTGTACCCCAAGGTAGCCATCTTGGCCCACTTCTTTTTAATATATTTATTTCTGACTTATCTGACGTCCTAGCAGGCATACCTCATTTACTCTATGCAGACGATCTCAAACTTTATCAGACTATTGAATCGAAATCGGATGCCCCCTTTCTCCAATCCAAGCTTAATTCACTTGATCAGTGGTGCAATATAAACAAGCTCTCTCTCAATATCAGCAAATGCCAAGTTATTAGTTTTTCCAGGAAATGCACGGTCACACACAATACGTACTTTCTCGGCAATAATATGCTAACCCGAGTTGATAACATTGCTGACCTCGGTGTTAAACTCCGCTTCACCTTACACTTTGATAAAATGCTTTCTCGTGCGAACAAACAGCTAGGTTTCATCAAAAGACGTGCCAAAGAATTCCGTAGTCTGTGGGTCACAAGATCCTTATACACTTCACTTGTACGTCCTATTCTCGAATACGCTTGCATTAGCTGGAATCCCGCTTTTGAAACCTACAGTGACAGACTCGAGTCAATACAAAAACAATTTCTACTTTTCGCCTTGAGAGAACTGTACAACCCTTATGATTTTAATAGCTTACCCCCTTATGAGTTTCGCCTGGGTCATTTAAACCTATCGACACTAGCCTCCAGAAGAATAATGATATCGGCCTGCTTGACATTCGACGTCATTAGAGGCGCTATTAATGTAGAATTCCTGAATAGTAAAATTTCGATAAATATCCCTGTGAGGAACACCAGGTCCAATCGTTTCCTAAAAGAATATTCACATTCGACGACATATGCAGCAAATGAGCCTATAAATAGATGCTGCAGAATATTCAACAGCATAAGTCACTTATATTCCCCTACGATTTCCAAATCATCCTTCAAATCCTCTCTTTTGCATGCCATCCATACCCCTAAACCTTAAGCCATAGCTATATGTCTATGTTTTTATTTATTGATTGTTATTTATTAATCTTTTTGTTACTTTTTTCATTTGTTTGTTACTTATTTAACTTGTTTGTTTTTACTTTTTACTTCACTTTACTTTTCCATTTTATTTTTATTTTGTTATTTTATATAAGATTTTGTACCTTGTTTGGTGAATTAATAAAATAAAATAAAAAATAATTAATACTTTGATAATAGGAAATATATTCATTTTTTCGTTTAAAATAACGAATCACAAATTTTTTTGCACATTCAATGTGCATTCTTTGCTTTTATGTCATATCAGCTGAATAATACACAGCTTTTTGTAAATTGAACCAAAAAAAGTGTAAATTTACTAGTTTGCTATTCACCTTTGCGCCAAAGCCATAAAATTGCATCATTATTTAGGGTAAAATTACACCATTTGGTCGCAAAAAAAAATATTCTTTTTACGCACTTTTGTAAATTTACATCTTTAATAGTAGGAAACCAGTTTCCTACTATTATAAAGGTAAAATTCAACCAAAATTTTTTTGAGTGTAGGTTTAGCTAAAATTAGTTAAGGCAGGGTCCAAGTAAAAAATGTTCAAGTGTTCAAGATTCGTTTATCGAAAATAGAACGTGAAGTGATGCTGAATATAGAAATTAACGGCTTTTGAAATGAGAAAAAATGAAGCGGGGGTTGATCTTGTCAACATTTTCATTTGCGCGATCCTTTTCTTGTCATAGTGGACACCGTCACTAAATTCTCGCTTCAGAGTGTCGTTGAAGTGGTATTTTTGGTTAGTTGAAGCGAGTGGCGCCCGACCCACCCCGATTAACGCGAGCAAAACCACCGGAAACTACCCCCTTTTCGTCCCAGTCGGGGGAAAAAAGGTTTTTGATCGCGCTAGGTACATAACGGTAAAAATGTATTTAATAAGATTGCTATGATATTTTTTTGTTTAGAATTATAACGTATTAGACATCTTTGCTCGGATCAAACGATTCGAGATGGTGGTTAGTGCTGGAAAGATATATGAATTGTCTTTGAACGTTGGAACAAGTCAAAAACCATCCGAAATACTACTAAATATTCAGAATTTTACTTTTAAGTGCTTCGTAAAAAGAAAAATTAAGCACAAATATAACTAAGAGATTAATTTTAATTATTAGTTTAAATTTTCGTAGCAAGAAATCGACATCAAACTGAAACCACCACCAACTTTCGATTTTCAAAAACCAACAGAATCCACACATAATTTCGTGCCGAAAGCTATACGAAGAATCATCCCAAAGTTTGTAGCCCTACTAGCAGACTTTAGAGAACTTTCTTATACCGACTTAAAAATCAGCACACGTCTGTCAACCATTTCGAAGTAGCTGTGAAGAATGTTTCGTTTCGATTCGAGCTTCCAATTTTGTGATAATTGCTTAACTTACTAAAGTGCATCAATTCATTTTGCTTCAAGTTACTCAACAGTACGTTTATTTTAGTTATCCTGATCCAATTCCATGGATATATAATTGGATCTCACAACATTAATTTCGCTCTTAACAGGACTTCCACACGAATAACAGCATAGAATTTTTGAAAAAAGTGCAGCAATCTACTCTAGACACATGCCATAAATAAATTTACTGAAATTAAATTCACCCACATGCTCTTCGTATCGTCGTTCTATGCATGCATAATCCAAATCGTGTATGCCAACGACTCTCGTTACAAAATTGCAAAGGAAAGAGGAGCGTAGGTTTCAGAAATAAATTAAAGTTGTAACAGTAAGATATGTAGTTCCATCGGAGCCAAGTAGTTCAATGTATTGAGATTAAGCTTCATGATATGTATATAGATTTTCCAATTTAACTGCCGTCAAGTTGTCTTGTATCCTTTTAATGAAGTTCTTTATGTGCACGATGACTTTGTATTTTGTTTATTTAATAATTTAATGAATCTTGGTCATGCTTGATTCTGATACTTGGTTATTAAAATGTTGAGTTACTTTTGTTTTGTAATTAAAGTTTTCGTACTGATTTTCAGATTGAATTGCGCAACATGGACCAAGTAAAAAGTATTTAATTAGGCAATATAATTCAATTGTTTTTTCTTTGAATCATCGGAAAATTTGAAAGTAAGCAAGTTTAAAAAAAATTTACTTATAAAAAAAGATATAAAATTTAAAAAAGGATATTCGACTGTCAAGATAAACTGTGAAAAAATGGGGGTACTATAGGCCCCTTAGTGTATATCTGTGTCTTGACTATCAGTTTACACCGTTCGCATACAGTCCCAAGTCGTCAGTCGTCGTTGAGAAGCCTTTGAAGCAGATTAAGAGGTCAAATAGACCCCATATGTACTCGACGTCAATTTTGAGGTAAAAATTCAATTTTTTTTACTTTATAAATCGATAGATTAATTTAAAAAAGCCAAAAAATAAGTTTGCAAGTGCTTTTATTTTTTGTTTTTAGCAATATGACGTATAATCTGCGTTCTAGTGTACGCAATAATTTGTTAGCTGAAGACAATGATAACAATTTTGGCGACAGTGATTCCTCCGAAGACGACCATGTCTCGGAGCAATCAGAATCTGATTATTCAGATGATTACACCTTTTTTTGCAACCCTTTATATAGGGCTATTTTTTTTTTATTATTGTACTATGTCTTGAGAGTATCCGTATTCATTTTTAGCTCAAAATATTAAAAACTGACAAAGTTATGATTTATTTTAAATGTACAAATTTTAAAATCCTCACAATCGCCACGGTAAATATGCAAAATAAATACTTTTTTTCAAGGGTCACTATAGGACTAATTTTTTTATGATTTTGTCATACCTTGAGTGTATCCCCCTAAATTTTTAGCCAAAAATATTGAAAATTGGCCAAGTTACGATTTTTTTTTTGCAAAAAAGCTGGTTTTCGATAAAATTGTTTTTTTCGCGAATTTTTTAGGTATGTTAAGGACATTTAGGCCACTTTTAATGCATGAGATCTACTAAAAGAGGCCTAAATCTACATTTACAATTTTTTTCAAATGAAAATCTTCAGTGGCGGCGATTCTATAGACGTTTGAAATAGTGATGGGCGTTTCTGTTGTTTTCAGAAAACGAAAACGAACTGTTTGTTTCCAAAAACAACTGTTTTTTGAAACTTTTTGAAAACTTTTTTCACTCGACCAGCAGCAGATTGATACTGGGTGTTACCATTAGTGATGGACGTTTCTGTTGTTTTCAGAAAACGAGAACTATTTGAAAAAAAAAAACAGTTTGAAAAAAACTGTTTTTTTTCAAACTGTTTTTTTTTCAAATAGTTCTCGTTTTCTGAAAACAACAGAAACGCCCATCACTAATGGTAACACCCAGTATCAATCTGCTGCTGGTCGAGTGAAAAAAGTTTTCAAAAAGTTTCAAAAAACAGTTCGTTTTCGTTTTCTGAAAACAACAGAAACGCCCATCACTAGTTTGAAAGTGGTTGGGGTCAATTTGACCCCAATTGTTCTCGATGATCGAAAAAATAGGTGTGTTCTCGGAGGTTAAGTAAGTATTTGATTTGCCGAAACTATTTAATTTGTAAAATAATTTGATTTGTCTATCTGAGACAAACGTTCTATGTAAATTTTGTTCTAATGTAACAACTGCGTTTGAAAGTTATAGAGCAAGAAAAATTTTGAGAGTTTCCATTCGCAAAAGTTTCAATACTTAGTAGATTTAAATATTTGATACATATTTTATAAAAATGATAAAATTTACCGAGGCTGGCAGCCCTATCCTGATTTCGCAATCAAATTTGGCTCATATTAAGGGGTTAGGCCACTCTAGAGGACGAAAAAATATGCTTTTTGAGGATTTTTTTTTTAAAAAAACTACAAAATAAATCGAGATTACAAAAAAAAAGTATTTATCATACATATCAATGACTGTATATAATGATTTTTTTGAAGCGATTAAGCTCAAAATGGCGGCTGTGTAGCGTTTTCGCGATGACGTCTCCGTTTTCCAGGGTCCACGGCCGGACACACAGCTCCTTTAATTTTTGAATTATGATGAGCCAATAAATTTTTTCGATTACAGATAATAACAGCTATAGAAGTACGAAGGATTTTATCGATATATAGATTTTCGGTCGTGATTTTCGGACATGATATTTTTTCAGTTTTTATTTGCTATCATATTTTTATTTTTAAATCTAGTCCATCACATACTGATTAGGACATGACAATCATTCGCCTCCAAACATTTTAAAGCTATTTAAATACACTTCTACTTATATATTTGTTCCACTCAATTTTGTCCTTGAAGCTTATTCAGTTTAAGGACAGTAATAATTACTGTGTAAATAAATTGAAAGGATTGACCTAAGTGTAAAAAATAAGTATTGCCACTTTAAGCCCCTGCTAGACTTTTCTAGATACGCTCGCCCTATATTCTTTAATTATCTAAAAACATCAAATATATTCCCTTTAATACAAAACCAACCAACATACTTGTTTAGCTAATAGATTCTCAACATGAATATGTTCTCTTCGAATCACCTACTTACCAAACAGTCGACACAAGTCAAGGTGTGGCAAATGTTACAACAAATGATTTATTATGACCTCTCTTCTTCATTTCTATGATACACTCTTCTTTCACTTTTCAGTGCTTTCTTCTTCCTTTTTGTGTTTTCCCCATAGTACTCAGTCTTCCTTTCATCTGTTGTTGCTGTTGTTTTTTATGATCCCTCTCAAGAGCTTTCTGGCCGTAAACGGATACGCTTTTCAGGTCGAGTATTCTCTAGCTTTTGTTTCAGGAGACGAGATGGCAATAAACAAACAAACGAATTCATAGAAACGACATGAAAATCGAAAATGTGAAGGATAGGATATGATATGATGGATACAAAATAACAAGAAGTTATGGACAAACCGTTGCAGCCATATGAATTTTGTTTAAAGAGAAGCATGACAATCTAAAAAATTACATAGCACAAAGAAATGAAAAATGTCTTCCGATGATGGGCACCTACATGTTTGCTCTATGCGTTTGTTGCGGTGAGATATGATGAGGATGGAAATATGATACGGATACAGGAAATTGCGAAATAAGAGGCAGGCGAGGAAGATGATATTTACATAGTAAGAATGGTTTCTTGTTGTATATGCCAGTATATGGCAGAAACGGAAGCATCTATTCTTTTGAAAATTTTCATGTTTGTACATGTTTAGACCGACGTTTTACTATTCAAAAGCATACACTGAGAAAATGGGATCAAAAAATGGGATCTAAATTTTCATATTACATTTGTTTCATGATTTAAGGGACAGCTCGAGCCAATTTCAACAGGCTCCAAGGACAAAACAAGTCATATATATTTCTTTTCGAATTAAAAATATATCGTTGTTTGTATTTCGTCTTTATTTCATGAAAAATTTAAAATAATATAATATTACACAATATCATAATAGCAACAAGAAAATACTCCACTGTACCCATTCTGTCTGTCATTTACGATTTATCAATTCAACCCCTAAGCTATTCCCATTATTCTGCATGCTAAGTCTCTGGTTTGCGATTATTTGCACGATAGCACACACTGTTTCAAATTATTTTAATTTGTTTTTATTTATTTTTAAATTGCATACTGCATATTTACGATTTTTACATGTTGCTTTACCTTAATATTTAATATTTTTTCTTACTTTGCAAAAACAAAGATGAAAATAATTGCACAATTTTAGCAATTCAGTTTCAAAACTGTATTGAAATATTTTTTTTTATTTTCGTTTCTTATTAATACAATTTACTTAAAAAATATCATATTTTGCTTAATCTTTCCGCAAATAAATTGTATTCTTTTTCGGATTTACATATTATTATTATTGTTTTATAAAAAATAATTTTATATCAATTCATTTTTAAAACTAATCACAATCAACGTATGCATGCATGTTTGTATGTAAATGTAATAATTCGTATAGATGATGTATATTTGTATGAATGTTTTGTAAAACAACATCATTTTGATGACATCACATACGTAGTACACAATATACGAGTATATATACAATATTTGGTTTGGTTTCGATTCTTAGCAAAAAACTTTGGTTTTTTTTCAAAGGTCACAAAGTTAATAATTTAAATTTAACCAAGCATGAGAGTGTGCTATTATTTACAATAGTGCATGAGTGAAAGTCAATTTTGACGACTCATTGTTATGTTGTCGATAAGCAAGTAACATGATAAATGCATTTAATGCAATTAGAATGTGGAATTCGACCCACACGCACGATGAGTGTCGAGCGTATGAAATACGGAACGGAACCGGGCAGGAATTTCGTATTGTTGTGGACGGACATGTTCCGGCAGATCGCTTTATATTTACAATTGTGAGCTTTTTTATTTTATTTTCTACTAATTTTTACTAGCTAAATTGAAAGCGTGTTTAGAATAATCGCACGATGTTGTTTCTATCGAAATAGCTATCGTTTTATTTGAAATATTTAAAAAAATGAAAAAAAGTAAATAAAATCATAATTCAATGTATTGTTTATGAATATTATCTTTCAACAAAGAAATAAATAAAAAAAAACAAAATACAATTAAGTATCCTACGCAACATACAATAAATACAAATTAAGCTATTGACTAGTTATTTTGTTTTTTTTTTTTTAGTAAATCAGACATTTATTAAAATGTTGAATTGACAATACTTCTTCTATATTTTCTGCATTGAAACAATGCGTATTAAATTAATTGAACAAACAATGATAGCTTTGATATTTGCAATATGTCATTCTAGTAGCTATTTTTGCAAATCACTTCTATTCGGTGTAATCAAAACGGTGAAATCAAAGCAAGTGGGACTTGTTTCGATTTCGCGTGGGTTTTTATAAGTCTTAACAGAAATAAGCGTCCTACATATTCGAACAAAACAAATTGGAACACATTCAGATGATACCTCCCCAACTCAGTATTTCGAACAGCAACACTCAAATCACCGGAAGAAGTCAAATCTGTACTTGCTCTTTTTAACGAGCATGTCTTGGAGGTTTTCGACAGAGCAACGTCTAAAATTAATTTGCATTTCTCACCTCGGAAAAATACTTACTCTTCATCAACTAGAATCATAGTACAGAAAAAAAAGACAGACGCGAAGAGATCACCCCAAACTAAAGCACGACTCAAGAAAGCTTCTAGGGGGCTCAGACTGTCACTTGCGAAGGACAACGAGCTAAAGTTTCACTTGTTCTTCGAGAATCAGGACTCACAATCAAAACTTCGGCTATGGAAGTGCATA
Source organism: Nemotelus nigrinus (assembly GCA_947369275.1). NCBI lineage: Eukaryota > Metazoa > Arthropoda > Insecta > Diptera > Stratiomyidae > Nemotelus > Nemotelus nigrinus. The sequence continues at coordinate 27,373,327 of OX376375.1, read as the reverse complement.
ATATTATTATCCAAAAAAAAACCCTCAAAAAAATCACCCAAAGTAATGTGAAAAATCTCTCTTTCAAAAATCTCACATAATTCTGCATCGTTCACAGGCTTTTAACGGTTTTCTCTTCTCTTTGACGCAAAATTTTTGAAATAACCATGTTTCAGAGACAAATGAAAATACTATTACAATTCATGAACTAATATTAAACTACATTGGCTGACACAACTTATGAAAAATGATCAATATCTGTAAATTTTTGAATCGAATAAAGAAAAACAGTTATGAAAAATTATTTGCCATTTAAATGAAAAAATATCAAACAAAAAATAATCCTTTCCGATAAAAAATTAATAAAAATCCAAATAAGGGCTGATTTTGACCTTACAGCTAAAATGAAGTGAAAAGGTTTTTCCTAGAAAAAGTACCGCTAATTTCAATATTCTGTTGGTGAGGAATGATGATTATCAGTCAGACCTTGGTTTTTTGATTGAAATCATAATCCGGTAAAGAGCAATATGATACTTAATTCGCGATTGGTCGTCACAATTCTATTGAAGAACAAGAGTTAATAATAAACCATTTTGAGGACGGGAAATCTAAAAACAAATCACTGAAATTGTTAAAAAGAGTGCTTTAACGGTGCAGCATATTATTGAACGTTTTGTGCACGAAAATCGTGTATGAAATCGAGTCAAAAAAGGTCATAACTATTTTTTTTCTGAAACGGATTCCCGTTGGATCGTGAGACATTTAAAAAAGGATCCTACATTGAGTGCCCCTAAATTGGCAAAGATTGCTGAAAGGACTCTCGGCAAAAAAGAGCAACCCCCAAACTACAAGGAGGATACTCAGGAATGCCAATTTAAATGGTAGAGTCGCCGAGAAGAAACCTTTCACCAATCGCAAAAAGAGGTTACGCAGGATTGATTACGCTCGTGAAAATATGGGAAAGGATACTGCTTTTTGGGATAACGTAATTTTCTCTGATGAAAGTAAATTTAATTTATTTAGAAAATTCGTCTGGCGCAACCAAATACAGAGTTCAATCCAAAACATTTAACCCGAGGTGGACATGTTATGGTATGGGCAGGGGCCTGAAAGTACGTGATTTATTGATGGAAGAGATTGGCAGGGAGTGAAGGATTTACCATCAGCTGGCGCGTAAAAAGAGATAAAACCAAAATAAGATCACTTTATCACATGCGAAAGTGAGAAAAGTATTCTGTCAAACGACAGGTGAGAATGTATATATCCGTGTTAGCTGATAGGTGAGAGTGTGTTGGCGTGCGTATAATCCCATCAAGAAACAGTAAGCCCAGCGAACATTCACTGGCAACAAACGAAATTCCCTGTATTGTGTTGCATAAAAGAGTCGGAGATATTCCTTTTACTCGCCAAATGGTATCGAAAGTAGTATTCCGCGTTAATTACCTTTTCGCTTACCATTTTAATACTCAGAAAATGTTTTGAAAAAATCAATATTGCATAAATCGTCATTCGTTAAAATAGTCTCTTTGGCAAAGCACATGTATATTGCCTAGTGGGAATGAGAAACGTATTTGATCGTAGCAGGGTTGCTTGGCGGGGTACTTTGTGTCTTTTTCCAACTTGGACTTGGATATTGCTATTTACTTCTCGCAATGGTATCGCAATTCATGTACTTTCCGAGCTATATATAGTTCTTAAGCTATGGTATGGATATGTATGTCATCAGCAGGGGCCGGAAATCCGGCTTTCATCTATGGTATCAAGGACAAACACCAGTATCTGTATATTTTGAAAGCCAACTTACTGCAAAGTGCAGAGCAATTGAATATAAGGGATACTTTTCGATTTTATCAGGACAATGATCCGAAGCATTCCTTCCAACTCGTTCAAACGTGGCTCATTTGGATTTGCCCATTTGTTGTTCAAACGCCTCCACATTCTTCAACTTAAATATTATAGAGAACTTGTGGCCAGAGCTGGAAAAAGGCATCAGGAAATAAAACAATTAACAAAAGTAAACAGAACCATAAAAGAACTTTGCAGGAAGAATGGAACCAAATTCAGCCAGAGTGCCCGAAATCTTTAGTTGAATCGATGCATGGTTTAGTACTGGTTTATTTATGTGCATGGTTTAGTACTTACTACCGTGCTTGCTATATTTGGCTCCAAATGATTATTGTTTGCTCGCAAGATCTCAATTGATTGATGACATTATTGGGAACAAGTATTCTTTTATAAGATGGAGTAATATTTGCGAAGCGTCGGACAGATTGAATAATTTGATATTAAGCACCTAATATTTTTTCATTAGTTAGTAAAGTAAATTAATGCAACGGCAACCCTTGTTGGGTCTAGGGGTTGAAGCTCGTAGGCAGCTTCATCACAAAACTTCAGTCAATGCGAATACGAGTATAGAATGATTAGTTCCACGACTTACTTTACCCCTGATTAGCTACCTATTCAGAGCTAGGTGAACTCAAAGCTCGTTGCGCGGTCCCTCACCCGTGCCTGGATTCGAACCAGGGACCCCACACACAAGAAGCCAGTGCTCTACCCACTTGAATTGAAAGAGCTTTTACGATAATAGATTAAAATGTTGAATACTTGAAAAAGCACTTTATCCATAACCTCTCAATTATGGCCTTCGTTTGATCATTTGATTCCGAAACACCAAACACAAAATTTCAATTATCTACTATCAGAAATGCATTAACCTATAAATTTCACATTACTAGAGAATATTAAATCATTAGGTTTGTTTTATAGATACTGACCACTAAAAGCCGGCAAAGTCACGCATTTCAGTTTTTATTATATATTCCAATATATTTCCATGGATTCCGTACATTAATGGCTATGCATGACTGCCTTGGGCTTCGTGAGCTAACTGACGACAGATATTCCTTACTATCTATTGTTTCCTTGGATTCCTATTTTCTATTTATTTAAGTGGTTATTTCGGTTGCCACGATTATGATGATGTTTTTCGTCGGAACGTTAGGAAATGTTAATTTATCGAAATGCAGGCAGCATAGCCCACCTACACATACTACGTGTGTACGAACGAATTGACGTACAATTTTCATAAGTGCTTATATTACCATTCTAGGGATTGAGACGAGAGCCTATAAAGATCTATTGTGAAGTAGATATTTTTAGATTTTCCTAAAAATAAGTCGACAAAGTATAGTGACGTAGCATTGCGTTGTTTTCATTAAGGATGAAAGTCACTGTTTGGATAGGTATTTTGGGGTGATTTTTTCTAAGGTTACTATATTACGATATTGTGAAATGAGAAAGGTATGTCATTTGAATAGGGTTTGAAAACCTAAAAAACTCGGTAAAGTAAAAACGTTTTAGTACGAAGTATTGGCCCTAACCAAAAAATGGACATTTCTTAACCGTTTAAAAAAATTTCACCATATTTCAATACTAATAATAGACGGAAACTCTTTTATATTTTTATAAAACGTAAAAATATAGTAAAATAATCTTCAAAAAGATCAGATTTTTGTTTAACCCTTCGAGAACACAGGGGGTCAAATTGACCCCAGTGACCTTTTTGGCCGATCGCAGCGCTTAGGCCTGCGGGCAAAGGGGGGTGCTATAGTCTCCTAAGTGTATTTCTGTGTCTTGACTATAAGTTTACACCTTTGGCATACAGTCCCAAGTCGTCAATCGTCGTTGAGAAGCATTTGAAGCAGATTAAGGGGTCAAGTAGACCCCATATGTACTCGACGTCATTTTGAGGTAAAAATTCAATTTTTTTTTACTTTATAAATCGATAGATTAATTTAAAAAAGCCAAAAAATAAGTTTGCACGTGCTTTTATTTTTTGTTTTTAGCAATATGACGTATAATCTGCGTTATGACGTATAATCTAGTGTACGCAATAATTTGTTAGCTGAAGACAATGATAACAATTTTGGCGACAGTGATTCCTCCGGAGACGACCATGTCTCGGAGCAATCAGAATCTGATTATTCAGAAGATTACTCTTTTTTTGCAACCCCTTAAATAGGGCTAATTTATTATTCTACTATGTCTTGAGAGTATCCATATACATTTTTAGCTCAAAATATTGAAAACTGACAAAGATATAATATTTTTTTAAATGTACAAATTTTAAAATCCTCACAATCGCCACCGTAAATATGCAAAATAAATACTTTTTTTAAGGGTCACTATAGGGCTAATTTTTTTAATTATTTTGTCATATCTTGAGTGTATCTTAGCTAAATTTTTAGCCAAAAATATTCAAAATTGACAAAGTTTCGATTTTTTTGTAAAAAAGCTGATTTTCGATAAAACTGTTTTTTCGCGAATTTTTCTAGGTATGTTAAAGACATTTAAGGCACTTCTAATGGATGAAAACTACTAAAAAAGGTCTCAATCTATACCTACAAATTTTTTCAAATGAATATCATCTGTGGCGGCGATTCTATAGGCGTTCAAAAGTGGTTGGGGTCAATTTGACCCCAATTGTTCTCGATGATCGAAAAAATAGGTGTGTTCTCGGAGGGTTAAAAAATACATCGATAACATCAAACCAACCCCACTTCGCAAGCAATAGTCACCGAAGTGGAACAAGCTATCCACACGGACAATTAACCAAAATACTATCTGCTTCGAACACACCATATTACACATTGAACAACTGAAACGAATTACCAAATTAGGCCATATCTTGCAATACCCGACTCTATGTATAGTACAGCAGATTGGCCAAGGAGCTTTGCAAACGCAGCACTTTATGAAAATGGAAACGCGATTTAATGGGCCGGAATAATTGCCATATTGCAAGTAAGTATATTTGCTCTAGTATCTCAATGTGTCTCTGTATCTGCAACTATCGCCAGCTCACCATCTTTCCCTTTCGCAAAGACAAAGACTGCCGTCGTTCGAATATTACAGGATATCTAAAATTACACGTCTAAGAATGGATTCGAAACGGAAAGCAAAGAATAGTAGCAGTAGAAGTTATACGAGGAAGTCAGCATTATTCTTGGGATGATAAAATCGTTGAAATCTCATTTATTATCAGAAAGTGATTAGTTATTGGTTTGCTTGTTTTAATGGTTATTTGTAAGTGTGCTCGTAAATTTAACAGTACACCAATTTTTTTTTAAATAAAAACTTTAGGATGTGATGTAATCATTCCGAGGAAGAAGTCAAAGGTCCGGAGCGGACACCTTACTCACCATTCATTAAACAAATCATCACGTATGGAAAGGTTGAATGGGCAAACCCTTGAAATGCCCAGAATCAGATGGGATCATCCTAGCTCTTCATAATGTGACAAAGGGAAATTGCAAATTATCTTGTTACACATATTAAGAGCGAGCTTGAAACTCAGTTACATACCGGAATCCTGGAAACTGGCACGGGTACTGACCATTCGCAAGGGTGGTAACAAATCGGCTGACGTAATCAATTACCTTCACATCTTTCATTTGAAAGATTATGGAGAATCCGATCAACATATTACATAAGAAGTTATCTCAATTAGCCAAGTCTCTTGTCAAATTGAGATTTTTGACACAACTCTTTTTTGGGCAAAAAAGCAGGACTGGAGCAGATAGTTTAATCGGAAACTGCGTTTTTGCAAAATCACTAGAAATTTTATCGGACGGATCCGGATAAAAGGAATATGATTGGACATCGCTTAGCGAAATCAAGTGTGATCCGAAGACGGGGGAGACCGATAATCGAGGAGTCCTAGTTAAAGATAGTTATATTCGATTTTCAGTGATATATTTGCTTGTGGAGTTAGTCTTAAAACGAAATTTATTGTGAAAGTGAGTGTTGGGAAATTTTAAAGTAGGAGGTTTCTTTGATGGATATCGATAAACGAAATACTACTAAGGAGATTGTATAGTCACCCGAAGGAAAAAAAAAGTGAACTCCAAAGGCTGGTATCTATTACCTTGAACAACGCTTTAGTGGAGGAAGATAGTATGGTGTGGTGATATTTTGTGGTAATGTGGGCTGATAGAAGAAGTGGAAACAGGGTCTATTACAGATACAGTTCAGTTTTGGTTACCGTTTAGACCCGGTTACTATTACTTCCCGATCCAAACCATTCACAGTCACTGTTTGGATTCGATTACAGATACGATTCAGTGTCAGTTACAGTTAGGTGTTAACGGCAATATTGGGCAGGGTCATTTACAAATCCAACGTTTAGATCTGATCCCTAACCTGGAAAGTTTACCCGATCTAGATCGAACTGGCGAGGCGAACTTCGCTCAACGGCTCGAGGCTCAATATTGCGGTGAGTGTGTGGTGCCCCACAGCCCGTCTTTGACAAGCTAGCTAGGAACCAAAAGAGCCTAGCCAGATTTTCAGTTGCCCTGGAACGGGTAGGTAACAAATGGTTCTAAGAGGTACAAATACGCTGGTACGGGTTATCGAAAAAGCATTGAGTGATTGGGAAATTGCACTATACACCTTCAAGTATATACAAGGAGCTATTGACAATGCAAAACATGGCTCGCTACACCATGTACTCAAGAGGTAGCAAAAGCAAGGTGTACACACAGAACTGGGAGAAGGTAAGGGTGAACACGGGGAAGGGATGTCCGCGGAAGAAGTATTATCTCACTCTGCTTTGGTACCTACGAATAAGATGACCAGCCAATATTGACCGTAGCAGTCGGATAAGTATAGGCTTAACCTTTAAAGGAAGGGGGAAAATAAGTACTCATGTCCCTCAACAGCAAAGAAGCTCACAGTCGGAAACCGTGAAATCCAAAATGTAAAAGGTTTTAAATGAAAGTATTCAATGGCACAAAGAATAGGTCCCGCCCATAAACCTTTGGAAAAGTAATATACAGGGTGGCGCAAAAGTTTCTGCCTTTCGACCTGAACAATCAATTCGAACGAATTTATCGGGAAAAAACTATCTTTAAAAATTTTGAGACCCTCTTCAATTTTTCATAAACCTACCTAGCTTTAATTCCTGTAAAGAGATAAAGTAGAAATTTTAGTGATTATATCAAAATAATGACTTTTGCTTAAGAGTCGGCAATAACAGATACCGAAATTTGACACATGCCTAATCACTAGTAAAATATATAGACCCGCTATTAATATTTGGCAATATAATTTTTTATTCGCAAATTTGAGGTATTATCTATAATATGATAAAAGGACGATTAGAAAGATACATTTATTCATTCAGATTTCGCTAGTTGAAGTGAAAGCACCAAATTCACCCAAGGACCTTGATTAACGACCATTTGCCAAAACCTGAAAAACTTTGGAAATCTTCAACGGATCGAACTGAAATTTCTTTGGGATAATAATGGTAAATAGACGAATTCAAAGCTTATTGAAATTCAATGCACGCATCAATTGGGCTACAGCCACAACGACATATGCAATGGGTCCATAAGAACACCCTGAAAAAATTGTGCAACGCCAAAGAAGGAAACGTGGACGATATGAAAACAAGTGGTCGACCGTCGGTACTTTCCACAGAATCAAAAAGAAAGAATCGACCATTGGCTGAAAATAAACTAGGAGTAGGAACGCGAACAGTGACGAAACGGCTTAAAGATTCCCCGGAGGCCGCTAAAAAAGTGTGGGGGCGAACCTTTCAGCGATATATTCGATCCAATAACTGGGGCGACAAGACAACTGATAAAGCATCAAACCTTTGCTTTCCGATAAGAACATTCGAGACCGCCTGAACTTCTGTCAGAAGCTGAAAAACCTTGGAATTACTGATGGCAATGCCCGTGGTCGAAACCGGCGTGCAAACGTTTTTTTGCGGACGAGTCGTGGATTTAGCTGCATCCAATACCTAATTGACAGAATAGGACAGTGATAACCAGCGATCCCGCAAATATTCCCGTAATACAGACCCCGAAATTCAACTTGAAAGTCATGGTAGCTGACCGAGTGAGCAGTCGCGGAAAAAGCCAACTTCATTTTGTTGAGCAAGGAGTACCAGTTAATCGAGAATATTACAGGAAAAAGTATCCTTCCTGTTTTTGCACAATGCCTTAATAATCACCATCAATATATGGACAAAAAGGAAGTCATTTTGATGCAAAATGGAGCCAAGGCGCATACAGCTTTGAAAACTTATGAGGCAATTTATGAGCACTTTTCTAATGTGTGGATTGATTGGCTTGCTAATTCCTCTGATTTAAAAACAATTGGAAATGTGAGGTCCAGATTAAAGGAGAGTGTCTTTAGAGATCCCAGACCAAAAAATATGCAGGAACTGATTCGACGTATACATGTTTAGTGGGATGCAATTTGGGTTTTTTGGGATGCAATTTGGGAAATTTATGTGAAAGTTTGAGAAAGCGAATATTAGCCTGCATAGAAACGAAGGAGGACATACTTCATACTAATTATAGGTATTGTTACCTAATGTGTGTCTTTTGTAATAAAATCATAATATTGAACCAATATCTTTTCATTAAAATTTTATACAAGAAATACTAAGGGCAGAAACTTTTGTGCCACCCTGTAGTACCATTGATAATTGATAAATTTTAAAAATTATAGCGCAGAGTTATATTACACCAGCAGGAAAAGGAAAAATATCTGGGAATTCATTTGGATAAGAAACTCATCTGGAATAGTCATGTAAGCAAAACAACAATGGAGGCCACTAAGGTATTTTGGGCAACAAAAAAGCAAATACTTGGACGCAATTGGATTATTTTTGAAACAGATATTCTGGGCATACCTATATGAAGCAGCAGTGTGGCAGAGGAAAATCAGACAGGCTTTGTGAGCTTTAAAGAATGACCTGCTGATTACAGGAAGCTAAATAGACTATCGGCAAACAACAGGCCTAGGGATACAAATATCCTGGAGAATATCAGGCCCGTAACGAAAATGGTGCTATTCAGTAATCAGCAGAATAGAATACTAAAGCAAACCTTTGGGTTTAAGGCATAGGCGCGCCGTAGGGGGGGCCAGGGGGGGCCGGGACCCCCCCAGACCCTAGGTTGGCCCCTCCCAGAAAAATAAATATTTCCAACAGCAGACACTTAAGTTTTCACCTTTTAGGTTTTTGTGGTTACAGCAAGAGTTGAGTGGTGCAGTAGTGTAAGCCTATACCAAAGCATACACACTACTTATAACATAGAGACTGTGTTATTTGCGGTATTTGTTACGATATTATTTGACTTATTTCGAGAAATGGACGGCAATATTTAATTTCGACAAGTTAAACGTTAAGAAAAAGACGAAAAGCACCTCGCCAATAATCCCTTTTTTTTATTAAGATTATTTGTTCATTCCTACTAGGCAATATACAGGTATTTAGATAATAACACTTTTATAAACTGGCGTTTTATGCAATTATGTTTTTCACAAAACATAGTCTACGTATTAAAATGGTAGGCAATAAGGTAATTAACGTAGAATACAATTTTCGAAGTCATTTGGAGAATAAAAATGGCATCGCTGCCAATTTTATGCTATCTATGACCTACTTGGTTTACACTGAGGTTAAATGTGTGTGAATTTTATTATAATTTGATAACTGCATCGCATGACACAGCCGCCCCATGGTTCTTATCATAATCATTAAACTTTTGTCAGACTACTCAAGATCAATATATCCTATGAATTTTATCCGGTCGCGAGATACCGTAAACGCAAGTTCCAGTTGCTAAAAATATAAATAATTCGGTGCGATGTTTGTGCGATTGAAAATTTTACAAGTTTAGATTTGACTGCATAAATATAGTATCAAACTCATCAATCATTTGCATTTTATTCTAACAGCCGTGTGAAAGATTTGTGTTTACGTACATATGGTACAAGGTTGCCCAGACATTATTTAAAAACGACAGAAACTTATTTTTTATGCCCATTGATGAGTCTTGTATTTTTTGATGATCTGATGACTCGGTGTGAAGTTATCACAATGCGAAATTTTCTATAGAGTTTCCATTATCGCCAAAAATACATCAAAATTTCAGCTCGACCAAACTTCGCGATACGGATAAGTTATCCGGATAGTAAAATTCATGCACAATGAGAAAACTCTAATAGTACTTGGAAGACAGTAAATGATATGACAGTAAATGAATTATTTGGAAAAGGTTATCGACCTTACGACGTGTCTCACTCGCCAAAGACGTGCTTTCAGAGGACATGATGAAAGTGGTGCCAGTGATAACAGTGATTTTTTTTTGAATTTTGTGCATTATTCGCGAAGCATTATTCAACTTTTGAAAATAATTTTCAAAACAAAGGTTGCGAACTACTGTAGTGGCAAAACACAAAATGAATTGATGAAAATAATTGCTGAAATCGTTCGCGAGGACAATACAGCTGTAATAAAAGATTGCGGATTGATATCCATTATGGCAGACGCAACAAGGGCTTCTGTTGACCCTTGGTTTCTGTTGACCCTGGGCTTCTGTTGAACAACTCTCCGTGGTTGTCAGATTTGCTAAAGAGCTAGCAGTCGAAGAAAGGTTCTCAAGCTTTGTAGACTGTTCAGGAGCTAGAAATGCCACGTATTTAGCAGATATAATTTTGAGCCTGTTAGACAGCTACGGACTTAGCGAATTGCCTGTTGTTGGACAGTCTTATAATAGTGCTAGTGTCATGTCAGGACAAAAAAGTGGTGTACAAATCTAAATTAAGATGAAACACCCTGCAGCCACATTTGTACTCTGTCTAGCTCATAAAATTATCCTGGTTGTGATGGACACATTTTTCACAATCGAAACGTGTACATCCTTTTTCAATGCCATCGAATCCCTTTACCTACACTTTTCGAAGCCCACACAACACGAATTGTTGAAGCAGCTTGAAGAGGCAGTTGGTCTAAACACAAGGCGTGGAATAAGAAGTTTAAGCTCGACTCGTTAGTCAATGAGATTTCACAATTGCAAATATGTGATCGATAGCTATGTGACTATGAAAGAGGCTTTAGAGAAAGAAATGATTGAGGGAAAATATAACGACTCAGTTTATTCATTGGGGATCTTTCATTCAATCAGTAATCCTAAATTTGTAGTAAATCTTTTCATCTTTCACTTTGTTCTTTCTATAACGAATATGTTAAGCACATATTTCCAATCTAAAAATGCAACTCTTAGGGATGGGATAAATCTTGTGAATGAAACACTACTAAGTGAGCGAGAAAACTTGTATGTAGTTTGGGAGAAAATTAAATCATTCGCAGATAAGAACTGTCTGAATCTCACATTTACCAGAGGATCGCAAAAACGGAAAACAGCAAAAAGCACTAGTTTCAAAGGTTTTGCTGTTTTATCTAGCCTCGGACGCGCAGTTAGGGCTACAAAGGTATTCCTACAAACCAAATGGCTCGAAGAGAGTAAGTTACAGCACTTTTCATCTTGCCAAATTATTTTCGGTTTTTCTAGATTTTCTAGGTAACAAATGTTTGAAGCAAGAGATCAATTTCTTCCTTCTAAGATTAATATATTCCAATTTTTTCAAAGATATTTCGAAACTAGGCTTCAAGTATAAGTTGAAATTTATTTAGCTTTTAAACGAAAAAATATTCTTACATTTCTAATTATTTCCATTCTATTCCCGTATAATTCATACAAGCTTTCTTTTTTAGCGGTCATTTATTATTCATGTGCAGTTCTTACCTACCAATCACATTATATGCATGTGGTAGTAGCTCATACGTATTCACAAATACGTATTCACATGCATTATGCATTAGCAAATAATAAAGAATAAATCAACAAATATATAATGTATTAGTAAATTATATAAGTTGTATGAACAGTACGTGTGCAAACAAAAACAAAATCATCGCATGTCTTGAACCTTTCAGTCCCTGGCCCCTGCCAGATTTTAGGCCACGGCCCGCCTATGGTTTAAGGTCACAATTTCACTCAGGAACAAATAGGAGGATGGCCCACTGCCTTAATACAAAGAGGTGCAAAAGTGGTACATGGTTGGCTCAAAAATGGATCGTAGAATAGGAACAGGGATCGTAATACTCAGGTGCAAAATTCACTTCCTATTTGGTAAGCAGTTTTTTTTATCAAACACTTTTAAACTTATGGACGTGTCTCAGAAGACATGTCCAAGAACCCTTGTTCGTTTACTTTTTTGACATTTCTCTTCCGGCACATTATAGTTGGTAAACTATTGAGACTAAAATTTATGTTATATCTAAAGTATGTCATCGTAAATGTAATAGGAAAAATTATTTAAATTCCACAGCGAAAATCAAGTTCAAAGCAATCGTTCCTAAAATCTCCAGTGAACACTTTTGTTATCCAAAAGTTGTTCAACAAAGCACAGTTTAGTACTAAAATGACATATTGCAAACTTTTGAATTTTTGATATAAAAAAATCCATATCAAAACAATAACATATTGCACTGGTCTGTCCTTGAGACTCTAGACATTATTTTACGTGCATCCACCTATAGCTTTAAACTACCTACATAACTATGCACTAAAAATGCTCATTGTTCTCTGCTAGCTAGCATCTACAAAAATGCCTAACTAACCATAATACTCCTTCTTCTTAGTCATCCCCTACAAAATAAAACCGAGCGTATTGCCACAAATAACTTGAAGCTTACCAAAACTATCCTACGCACTAACTACATTATTTCAATCATCTAAATCACTGGACGATCCATTAAAAGCTTTTGCATTTGTGGCTACTGTAGCTGTTGCCAAGGCTGTTCCACAAACATTCGAAGCAAGTGATCCTGTTGCATTAGCAGCGTTTGCACTACAAGCCAAGGCATGCCTACATGGTTGCGGTGAAGTTGGATTTGACAGACCCGATTCGTGAATTGGTGAAAGTGTTGGTGAACGAGTTCTGAGATTCTTGCGGCGTGGAGGACGTCTGTATGATAGCGGGTTAGCCGGTGACGATATTCGCTGTGGCTGCGAAAAGCCTAGTGTTTCAGCAAGCTCTTCCAGATCGGTAGGATTGGGAATTTTGCGACGTGCGGGCGGTGGAAGTGCTGGTGGCAAATTTAGTTCACCGGTACTGTACATCACTTCGTCTCGAATCACCGACGTTGGTAGAATGGTTTCGATTGATTGCACCGAGTGCTGCGGGCTAAGTGATACGTTGCTACGCTCGTCGTCATCTGTCACCATCGGACGAACTTGATTCTGTTTGACTGATGAAAGGGTCACCGAGTTCACTGAGTTGTGGCGACAGTTCGGCCGGCGATAGCGTCCGATCATTCGAAGCATGTATCGGAATCGTGTCACTGGCCACGGTCTTATAAGTCTAGGTCTTGGCATCTTCGCGCTTCCACCACTGTGCTGGTGATGAAAATGGTGACCATTGGTTTTGATGTAATTGGGGGGTATTTGCTTTGCGTTAGGCTTGGCACCATTGCGAGCTTGCTGGTACTGCTGAACTATACTGCTCGCGTCGTAATTAGTTGGGATCGTATTTGATATATTCGAAATTATATCATTCGGCACATCTGGACTATCTGGCACATTTGAGCAGCAGTTCCATTTTCGTCGCCACCGATGGTGCTTTGTTATCGTTTTCAAGCAGCAACGCTTATCCTGTAGGGACATGCTTTCCGACTTCGACGGGGTTTTTATTCGAAACGTACAGAACGTACACTGTTCGCTGAAATGAAGGAAGGACCGCGTTGTGGCTTCAAACTCAGCACCAATAGTGATTGGTGAAGTTGTCGTGGCTGTAGTGGTTTGTGCGGTTGTAAATTTGTGATGTTGTTGGAACTGGGAGCAACAGTGGAACGTTTTAGACTTTCTCTTTGGAACTCCATTACACCTGTCACCGGTCAAAAGCGATGGATTGCCTGAATGTACCACTGCTCGATCCTCTTCCTCTAGCATTGAACACAGGTAGTAAGTTTTGGATGATAAGAGTGATGCAGATTGATGGTATTCTCGAGAATTCTCACAGCAGTGCAAGCTTTGTGGACGTGAGTTTGTGGTATTCCCGGGCACTAGAACTGATTTCGGATGTGTTGCATTCGAACAGAAGTAGATTTGGTTTGAGAGCGATGTTGGTGAAAGGACATTGGGCGGAGTTTCGTGATGTGCACTAGTATTACTTCCATTCGTGTTGGTACTGCTTGATGATGATGTATTTTGACGATGATTTCGAATGTACTCGTAAGTTGTCAGGCCCAGAAACGAAATATAGACGTGGAAAAAGCACAAATGCAACAGTAGGCCGGCAGTGATTGCTGCTAAAACGCCCAGAATTCCAGCAAATATTAAGAACACTGTATCATGCAGACTTATTCCGGCTGCGACCGCAGTGTCGCTTATTGTCGACGCTACGGTTGTGCTGATGCTTAAAGTGGCATTGGTGTAAAAGTCGGTGCTATTGTCTACGCTAGACGTCTGATTGAATACAACCTCGGACAAAGTTGTTGTAGTATTCGTTTCTGCTGCTGAAGTTTGGGCCCTATTTTTGTCGTACCAGTCGCTAAGCCATTCTGGTTTCACATGGTATAGAAGGATTTGGCCAACTGCAGCGGCCAGGATGACCAGAGCCGCAATTACGGCGCTCACCACGCACATCAGAAATGCCACGTAGTTCCTACCGCCCACACAATGATTCAACCATTTGCAGTGATGATCGAATTTCCCTATGCATTTATTGCACACGCTGCAATGCTTCGTTCGCGCACTGCTTGTCTTAATGTTGCACAGGTGGCATCGTCCGTTCTCGATAACATGGGAGTGTTTTGACCGGTCAAACTCAGGCACGATTCGATCGTTACGATGCAATCGACGCAATTCCGTATCTGCCGGATCAATTAGAAGTGCTGACAGATGAGATATAGTGTGAACTATATACAGCCCCGAAAGAAGACCGAGCAGTGGTTGTTGGATCTCCACTGAGAACGACGGCAGCAAAACGATGAACGCCGCTAGCCCAAACAAAATTAGTATGACCCATCCGAACAGCTGTAGGGGATGCAGTGGCAGCTGCAGTCCATTAAGACGCCTCCCACGACGATAGTGGGCATCGGTGGGATTATCTTGAAAGGATAACCAAGGAATCCGATGTCTCTTGGACAGAGTACACGAGTTCTGGCGTCGTTGCTCCTTCTTCGACTCGGAATGGATGTCAATGTTCAGCACTATACTTTTTTTCAGTCCTGGGTGGTTTCCGTTGCCATTAGTGGTTGCAGATGAATGCTCTGGGAGCATGATACAAACAACTATTCCTTCCACATTTACCAAGCAGCGCACGATCTGATCCACGCCTCCACATTACATAGTGCATCCACCTCACTGTGATTTCAATTTACACTCACTCGAGCCAACTGTAAGTCAATGTTCCACCGTATAAGTACATTGTTATTTCTGCACTTAAATCAAATATTTATACGAACTGCCAGTCAGAGAATTCCCTAGCCGCTGGCAGGAAGAAGCAAAAACGTTCAACCCGTTCTTCTCTGTTTTATCCACGCACGAACCCAATTCAACCGCACAGTCTCGCGTCGCTCTATTGACCGCAATATGAATGGGTTATTGTGTGCACTGTCTCCCCTTATGTCACCACCGAGTCACGATTGTTCGCGTCATTCGAGAATACGTAGTAAAAGCGCACTATCACAACAAGGACATACTCCCAAGGGCGACGGTAGCTGAAATGTAATTGTGTCAATTATCACAGCCCATCTAACTTTCCGGATTATTACACAGTGAAATTCGACTTTTACTATTCACACCCGCACAACGTTTTATTCCACAGAAAAATTACAAAATCTCAAATTATCAGAAAACTCGGAAAAATCACTATCAGATTACGGAACAGCATGAACGTAAAAGCTTCATGAAAATCAAAAGACACGACCAAAAAGGGTGTAAGAAGGAACTCGCGAGCCCGAACAGTGTAGCGGCACAGCAGTGTATGAAATGAGAAGTGAAAATGGGAAATGGAAAACTACTACAGACCTGGACGAATTTTCTTCGGCACAATCGCGTCGGCAAACATTAGCGAGCAAAGTTTGAACAGCAACTGAGCTGGAGAAGGTATATTCGGAAGCAAGCAAGCAACCTTCAGCCATAGCATGACACTATGGTGAGTCGTGGGAAAATGGAAAATTCAAGCTCATCCAGACGAGTTTAGAATGGAAAGTTGTATATTCCCCGCTATTCCTTTGCTTTAGGGTTTTGTTTTGGTCGAAGAGGTTATGTTAGTGATGCGCGGTTAGCGAATAAGAAGTTCCATGCAACATGCTAGTCAATTATACGGTAGGTAGCCGGGAGGTAGCTACTGTTCGGAAATATGTGAAATTCGTAGAGGGTAAGCTTTGGATTAGTGGTGATGGTTATATTATTGTAAGAATATTTGATCAGCATTATTTAAGTATAATTACATTTTGATTGATTAAAAATAAATAAACATATTAAATTTAAAATTCCAAGACAATTAATAAAAATAAGGATCCTGTTGCTATCGATTCGTAACCTTATCATGTGTAAATATTCTGCAAAATTAGAACTTATTATGCGCAACTATGGATCTGTTTCCACAGATAAAAAATATTATGATAAAATAGATTTATCAAATAGATTTATATTAATTTTTGAGAATTTGTATTGCCATTGCATGCTTAATCATTATTAGTTGAATTTTCTTTGCAAACAATTTTCACAATGCAGATTGTCAGCAATCATGGTAGAAAGTTAATAATAGAAATAGAGCATTCCATAATTTACCATATTTTCTTTGCAACCAAAAAACAATTTTCCAAACTACGTTAACAGCGATACAGGTTCCCGGGGCATACTACAAATGTTCCATAGAAATATTGTCCATACTGCATACATTGTAAAACTTTTAATATTCAAATGTACAAAATCAAAGGAATTGTTTGTGTGAGATGATTAAAATTGAAAAATTGTTTTAATTAAGTAGTTTAACAAGTGGCACAACAATAAAATATATAAATACAAAAGAAAAATCTTTGACTACTTTTAAAATTTCGATATCATAGCTAATCTAAAAATATGAGTCATTCTCATTTCGCATACTTATTTTTCCTAATACCCTTTATCGTAGAAATAAAAATCTCCGTTGCCGCCAAACATCTTACTTTTGAAGATATCTCATGAACATATCTCAAATTCGACGTTTTGAACACTGAACCTTCATTGCATTCAGAATATTTGCCGTGTTCCATTTTTACTAATTAGTACTTCAAAGTACTTGACAGTAGATCACAAATAGAATGCCATTTTCGTTCATACGAGCCGATTCTAACCTTACAAATAGTATGCAGTTTTCAAATTTCCCACGCTGGGCGCTATATTTTTCAACCCTCTCAGCAGTCGCATAGCAGGTATTTTTGACATGAAGACTTACTGTTATCAAATATGACAGACACTAGGCGCGTTTTTTTGCTCCCCTTATCCATAACAGAATAATGCTAACCAGTGCAGACGCATTGGAAACAACAACAACTCATGTTATGGATAGGAGGAGCACACATATACCCAGCTATCAGGTTCAAATCACTAAAATGCAGACGCTAAGTTAAGATAAGTTAGTATAAGCTAGTTTAAGGTTTTTATGTTAGTACCTAAAAACAGCTCATCAGGTTTTTAATTGTACAAATTTTGCCTAGTTCATAAGACCAAAAATCAATGTCAGTACGTACAATGTTAATATTATTACATTAATGCTGCATAGACTTAGATCCAGTCTGAGCTCATAATTGTTAAAAACCACTTTATTACTTTGTTAGAAATTACCTCGCCCAAATAAAATAAATTCATTCATTCATTCATTTGAAAACAGCTGGGTACACAGAGAAGTGTGTATTTGAGTGCTGCATGAATTGTTTGAGATAAATTTGACTGACCGCATTTCCATCAGAGAAGCGCTACTGAAACGCAACGAGATCAATCCATTTTTGAAGAAGTACAAAATAGATGAAATACGAGAATATCGTTCGGAAAAGATAATGGGTCAAATAAAGATGAAACACCACAAACGCCAGAATTGACACCACATAAGGTTATGATAGGTGTATGGTGGGATTGGAAGGGAATCGTTTACTAAGAGGTGCTAGAACCTGGTCAAACTATTGATTCTGCTCTCTACTGTCAATAATTAACTAGTTTAGAGCAAGCAGCCAAAAATAAGTTGCCAGAATAGATTAACAGAAAGGGTGTTGTCTTCTATGTACACATCTTTGATGATGCGGCAAAAACTGATGGACCATGATCTTTGGTCATACACCGTATAGCCCAGATTATCATTTCTTCGGATTATCCTTTGTTTCGATCTCTGCAAAGCTTCCTTGACGGTCATCAAAAAAGGGCTGTGCAAATCACTTGGCCAAGTTTTTCGTCGATAAACCACAGAAGTTCTACTGCGATGGGATTATGGCTATTCACCAAAAATGGCAAAAAAAACTCTCAATACGTCTAACATTAACCAATATAAGGAAATATAATTTTTCGGCCTAAGTGATTTTAATATCTATCTTACTACAGTAGGTAAAAAAAGTTAAGGCACAAACTCTCAGTATGAACAAGAAATTTGTTCTTAATACTACTTTAATAATAAATGATTGTGGTTTTACGTTTGATTAAAAGTTTTGCATGTTTACTTTAAGAAAAATATCGAAAAAGAACTGGAAATGAAACAAATTTCACAACGTTAACGTAAAATTTTTCAATGGTGATCCACAACAGCGCAAAAACAGTTAAGACACAAGGCAGTTTCAGTTGAAATTATTTGTAATTCCTGCAAAAAATACCGTTAAATGTACTTAAAATCGTGAAAATATGATATTCCTATTCAGTTTAGCTTGGAAAGCGTTTTTTAAAAGTAATTTTATTGAGGGTGTTATTAAAAATGAGCGTGAAAAGGAAATCGGTAAGTGCAGAAATCCGCGAATGTATTTTGCGACGTTGCAAAACATGAATGACGTATTCTGAGATTGGCATACTAATGGAAAAATCAAGATATACAGCGACATATGTAACAACAAAATATAAATCAGCTAAATCGTTTGAAACAAAGCATCGGCCAGAAAGGCCTAAAATCTTATCTGAGTGTGAAAAAAATGGATTATCAGAGAAATTAACAAAAACCTTAAATTAAGTGTCCCAGTTTTACGAATTAAGGTAAAAGAACGATTTGAAAAGGAAGTCTCTACTCAAACTATTCGAAATGTTATAAAGAAAGCGGATTTTAAGGCCAGAGTGTGCCGAAAAACCCTTATATTAGTAATAATAAATAAAATGGTGAAATGTTTTGTTTATGAGTACGTACAATAGATAAAATCATTCTGGAAGTCCATAATTTTTGTTGATGCAGTAAAAATTAATCGTTTTGGATCTGATGGGCGGGGATGTTTGACGAAGACCGAATACAGAGTTTAGGAGGAATCATACTACTCTCACTGTAAAACACAGCGGAGGGAATATTATGCTATGGGACTGTATGGGTTTATCTGGCCCTGGATATATAGAATTTGTGGATGGTATGATGGATCAAACGTGTTACCTCGGTATTTTTGAAGGAAACATTAAACAAAGTGTTGAAAAAAAGACATTTTGTATCAGGACAACGATCCGAAGCACAATTCGGAGCAATGTTTGCTTTGGGCGTAACTGTCCAAATATTATTAAAACTCGCTCTGTCGCCGAACTTAAACCCGATCGAGCATTTATGGCATCATCTCAAAACCACAGTAGCATTGCGAAAGGTAAAGAATAACAAAAGGAACCAAATTTCACCCACTTTTTGCAAAAAAAAAATAGTGAAAACGATGCCGAAATAACTGCGATGAGTGATAAAAATGCCTGGAAGAGCTACAAAGTATTAGTGCTATGTAAGTTGATTTTTTTAAATTGATCACATTGAAACAATTTAAATAATTTCAGATAAAACTGCACTGTGCCTTAACTTTTTTTTGCGCTATTTTGGATCATCAGTGAAAAATTTTACGTTAATTTTGTGAAATTTGTTTCGTTGCCAGTTTTGTTATATTGTTCTTAAAGCAAACATGCAAAAATTTAATTGAATGCAAAAACACCATAATTTATTATAAAAGTTGCATTAAAATTAAGTTTTTTTAATGCGACTGATCGTATAATGCAAAAAAGTTTTTAATACTGATTTTCCTCAAAACATTTTGAAGCAATCATCGCGCCGTGGACGTGACAACTTGGTTTAAATTTTGTTGGTTTTCGATACAAGTCACAGGGATTCGAATCGCCGAATGATTGGACGTAGTTTTGAAATTTAGCTTTAGAATTTTAGAATGACTATCGGCACAAATTTCAAAGCTCTTAAGTCACCAATTAATAGCATAGACTAAGACTACGGCAATAATAAATTGGGCATCTAACGTGCACTTGCCAACTAGCTCAAATTTGCATGTATAAATCTAGTGTTTGTTAAATAAACGCACCGTTTAAAAAAAAAAACTTTTGTTTGAACGACTACCTTTATATTCCTTATCGAGTAAATGGGTTTTGTCAAATTTGCAGCAATCAAATAATTATTAATTGTTAAATAATAATTGAAAATTACCTTAAACAGCCCGTGATATTCAAATATCTGGAAAAAAAAATAGAGAAGAGATATCATTATTTACGAAATTTTCGCTTTGACACTTTTCAAATCATAAAATAAATTGCTTTAATATTTCAAACTATCCTGGCAGCCCATACAATTTCCCGTAACCAATTCAAACATTTACTAGGGCGCAAGTCTGATCCAACAGAATCTCCAATTTCCAGTAGCAAAAGCCACCCCCAAGCTATTCCGTGAAAACGAATATGGAAGTGGGGAGCTTTTCACGAAAATTAAAAAAACAGGCACACTACGGTATTATTATGTATTATGTTGGAGAAGCTACCCGCGTGTGGTTAATGTTGGCAAAGGTTTCTAATATGTGATAAGGCTGCAATTACTTTTCCACGCAATTTATTTAGTCGAGCAACCGGTTTTTTTTTCTTATGTGTACGCCCTAAATTTTGTGCTTGCACACACGTATGCTAGTTTTTATATTTAATCAGGCAATTGCTAGCATATATATATATCTCTATTTGTACTACAATTAATCCTATGCAGTAAATATTGAACAGAAGTGTAAACATAATCAGGTTAAGTAGGTACACTGTCTGTCGAATGAATTATATTTTGATTATATCAGTACACTCAATAGGCACGTGAACAGCATAATTATACAGCTTTACATGATTACATGATCCGAACTCTATCCAAGACGCTGTTTTCAGCATTCAACGGAGCCTCAAATTCAATAACGAACAACATCTCAATTTCAAATGAGCATCACAACACCCATAAAACGATATTATTCAAATCACTACAACTTTACTTTTCGACAACAACAAAAAACTACTCTCGTTCCAGTAGCAATAACTGTTAAATTATCTGAAAATTGGGTAGAACGGTCGTTCCATAAAAATCAATAGGATCGTCCTTAGCTTGGGTCATTTTCTGATTATCGCCAAACAAAACTTTCAACTCCGCAAACGTAGCCTATAAGTCGACAGATACCGTTGACAATACTGACAATTGCGTTCCCATAAACACTTCACGGCAAAGCTATTCGTTCTCATTCAACAAATTTCGTACGCAATGTTTTCTATCACCTGACTAACTTTGCTCGAGTCGTACAAATATCTCAAATTACATTTCATTGTATAGTATCTACAAGAGAGGGAGAAAGAGCAACCCTTCAAAACTTTGTCTTGACTCGAGCGTGGACGTGAATGATGGTAAATGGTGTTGCGTATCACGAGGGCATTGGTATCCTTACAGGACTTAGATAAACGAATAAAGTTACGAAATTCCTTTTGAATAACGATCAGAATGGATAGTCTGAATTCCACGAGCGCTCGATTCACGGTCGAAATAAAATCAGACTGAACTTTGGGTTACTCTTCGAAACTGTAAACATTGTTTAATAATGGAAGCGCTTTATTAGCCAATAATGCCGAAAATGTAAGTAAACCACATCAAACTTTTTCGCAGCGTTAATGCAAAGAAATGCTGTGGCGCCGTTTCATCTTTAGCGAGCAACGCTTTTAGAAGCTATCGAGAAAGCATCTGCAAATAAACTGGATTTCTAAGAACACTTTTTTATGCTGACCCCAACAACGAGCATAACAAAATATGGAACACACTTTCCATGGCGAACGTGAACCTTACAGTGTAGATACATAAACGCAAAAATATTCAGTAGATTCTTTCGCCTCCGCAACGTATGTTTGTATACTTTTCACTTGAAAGTAGAAACAAGGAAAAAAATACAATAGAAACCAGCAGGGAGTAATGTTTATTTCCATTCTCCTTCTTTTATGTCATTTCAGTGTTCAACTGAGGCCATTGAGGCTCAGATGGCATCATTGACAGTGTAATGGATTTTCAGATTTTATAGCACAACCGTTCAAAGTAATGACAAAAAATATTGACTTCCGCCCAGGACTAATACTACTTATCAAACTGTCCTCGATGACGATGACATCCGCACTCATTTCATTCGACCCCACTCCACTACTTTCCTGCGTCACCCTAGTAACCATTTCAGTGCTCTTTTGACATTCGCTTTCATACAAATATTAATTCACAAATTTCAATCAAGATCTACTGAAATTTCAAATCGCAAATTTCTCAACTTGCAACTACCATCCGTTAACCAAATTACTGATAATCGACACCACATAAAATTTTCATCTCATACACGTCCAAATAAATATCTAATAAAACGTAGAAAATTCGATAACATAAAATGGTCGAACATTTGGCGTTAACTCGTGTAACAAAAATCGACGAAATCAGCAAAGAAGTACCACGTCCAGCATCTGGTTTGCCATTGAATGCATTACCGGGATGGAATCGTTTACCGTTATGCGACAAGTTACCCATGCTAGATGCTCCAACAAATCAAATTATATTTTCACGCGATAAAATTGGAAAAAAGGTGAGGATTTGTGTATTCGATACGAAAGAAAATCCATATGGAAATCTTATTGGCGAGTGTTATTAAATCGTTTCTTTTTTCTTCATCTTTTATTTATAGCTCTGGAAACCATCGGAATTTGTTTTATATGATCCGAATTGCTATACGGTTAAGATAGATTATGATTCATTGCATGATCCACATTTGAAAGGATATTATTATCGTCCTGTGAATTTGAAGGTAAATAATATTTCAGCTTGTTGAGATATGAAGCGTTGAATTGTCCGTTAGGAAGTTTTTTTATTGCCGTTTTATGTTTTTTTTTTATTATCGACATATAAGTTCCGCAATGGGGACTTTCTTTTACATTATTTCTCATATTTGGTTTTGTACAATATTTGTACCAGGTACTAAATCAGGTTCAGTGTGCTCAATGATTTCCTTTAAAATGGAAAAAACTGAAAAAAATGGCGGTACCTTGTCGTCAAAAAATCTTCAACAATCTTCAAATCTAGGCATAGGATCCAAAATTTAATATCGTCCACTATAGAGTAAATATTTACAGTAATCTTTTTATTGATTTTATCGAGGCATCTGGTAACATACATACTACACACTGGTCAACAAATATGAAAACACTGATTTCGGCAGTTATTACTGTATAAAGGAATTGAGTGTTAGTAGCCGCTATAAGTGCCACCAGAACAGCTTATGCTCAATCCGGCTTTAAACCGCTGATTGTACGACTGATTTTTTTAAAAATATGTCTATTGTGGCTTAAAATCAGAAAGTGGTTTGAACCATCGATCAGATAGTGAGACTTGGTTGCTTTGAATACCTAAGAGCTGCCCAATTTGTTTTTAGGGGCACAGATTATTCGTATCCGAAGCCCAATGAATCTGCAGTAGAAATATATTTTCATAGCTAGAAGTATTTTTATGGAGGCTGGTACAGAGTTCGCGATAAAGTAAAAGCCTCACCAAATCTTCTTGTTTTTATCCTTACTAAAGGAGAAAAATTCGCAGAAAATCATGCTAAAAATAAACAAACCAGACTTGAATTTGCGAAAACAGATATTATTCATTCAAAGAAAACGGAATGTTTTTCATCGAGCATCGTTTTTGATATTCGATGCCACTTTTGCACGATGCTCGAAAATATTGAAAGCGTTTTTCTCCTTCAAAAATATTCAGGTGCTGCTATGGCTAGATCCTTATGTAGTAGAGAACATTTTGAATAATTTAGTTCGAAGCGTCAGCAAGAATTGCAAGCAGTATAATTCCGCAGAAGGACTATGGGGTAATATCCTTGAATCAAGGCTAAAAATGTTCCATGATAGCATCAATAAAAGAATATTTGATGTAATTAAGTAATTGCCTACAGTAAGCGCAATTCATTTAACTGCGCTTTACGAATTAGTGGAATTTGTCTGTACAGGAAAAACTTACAATATAACTTATTGGTGTTTTTAGGTCTGTTAGGATAATTCCAGGAGATGTGGCATACCTTTTTTACTTATGTCCATAAATCGTAAATTTAAAGAGTTTTATGATTCAAAAACGGCAGAAATATTCTTTAATACAAAAATAATAAAAGTACAGAAAATAAATCATATTTGGCAAGCACTACTAATATTAAATTTCAAAAACCTCATGCTTAGGGTAATTTGGCATGGTCTATGAGGTTATATGGCATATCGTGTAGTTTTCAAATTTCTGTTACCGCATTCGTGGCAGGTATTAACGAATAACGTAAAAGTTTCGTGCGACCATCTTCGGCACACAACGCACTCCATCCAATCATCTATTTTCTTCGTGAGACTATAATTCTCTTCACAACCTTGCGCAGATATCTTCCTGAAAATCTTCCGGGCCATCAGATTCATCCATGCGCAGGTTGTAATCTCTCATTACCAGACGAAGATGAGCTAGTCATATTTGCCTTTTTTTACATTTTCCTTCTTCAATGTCCTCTTATTCTGTTGTATAACTTAGGATTGTCCAATATATATTGATATTTAAGAAATATTGATATTTGTCTCTGGATATATCGAATCGACCCGATATAATCGAATCATCTGATATCGATTCATAATATATCGATATATTTTATTCCATATATCGATATATTTTATTCGATGCAAGAATATCGTAATGTGCCCTCCATAAAATAGTTCCGTATGTCATATTTTTTTTCCTCCTTCCATCCACTCTCTCCATCACTCAATCAGTATGCACGGTCCGCGTGCATCAACATATTATTAAACATATCGTCCTAGTACTTCCCAGACAATTGAAAATTGGTATAAGGGAAGATACAATTGCTATTAATTTTAATTACACTTCATACTTTAAGGTATATGTTTGTTCTTATTGACATGTGTCCAGAGAAAAGTCTACAAAAAACTCTGGTATCTTCTTCATTAAGTATTTGTGTTTTTGATGTGAGATTTCAAATATGTCTTGAACTCTATTACATTTTTTGTTAACTTGACCGAGCTCGGTAATGAATTGTAGTATGCGATAGCCTGCTGTACTGGATCCATCCTTAATCTATCCGTTCTTGGAATTGGAAGAGATCGATTTCTAGCAGTTCTAGTTTCTCGGTTAGTTATCTCTAACACAGTGTGGGGGGTGTTAAACCACTTCAGATTGTTTTTCAGGATGTTAAAAATTAATTTTCCCCTTTCAAAATTAATTAGTTGTCGAATATTTAATATTTAATTTGAAAGTGTATAAGCATTAAACATCATTAATTTAGTTCTGGTTTCCACGAACTCAAATTTTCGAGTCGCAATGTGAGCTAACCGCTGATCGAGAACTACTCATATATATTAAAGAAAAAATTTAGTTCACAAGATATTCTACCTAGAGTATATACAGGTATAGAAATACAAGCGTTATACAGGGCGGATTTGATCAGGGTTATAATATCAAATAAACTGAAAAACCTCACAAGCTTTTGATTCATTTTCCGCATCAGTGTGTGTTTCTATGGTTATATAAATTAATTGGACTAGAATAAATTAGACTGGACGAGGAAAAGGCAGGCATAGTCGCCGAAACATGAAAGATGAAAAGCGCGCCCAGTGTGGGTTACCAATAAATTTTTCTTTTGCTTCCTTGAAGATATTCCTTCAGAATCTTGCATAACTGGTATATTTGGTAGATAACATAACAATTCAGAGTCCCAACCTAATACAAGTATGGTAAAGACAAATGCTTATATAAATTTCATAGACCTAGTGTGCAAATCATTTCAAAAATCTAAACTTATCAACATCTTTACCTTTTATTTTTTCTGTTACCGTTTCGATGTACACCGAAATTCACATTTCATCAAATAACCAAGTCTTTATTCGCATTCTGCTCTTTTCCCTAGCGAATACGCGAAATCGGACGTATAACAGATAACAATGATGTTCTATGTACTTTGAAAGAATTCAACGACTATCGACAATATCTTCGTCGCCTACATCTCGACCTAATCAACGAAGAAGTCAAAAGAAGGGTAAGTTTCTATTCATCCTACATTACACCTCTCTCCCTCCACTCGTTTCATCCACGCCCAGGAAATGGCACAACGTGATCGATTCCTAATCAAAGCCGCCGAGGAAGTAGCCTACAAACAAACCGAAAGACTTAAGAGTAATATTTCGCGAACGAAATCAGAAATTATTCAACTGAAGCAAGAACGTGAACGACAACGAATTGAACGGGCCCAGCAGCTAGCCAACAATTTGAAACGAGCCCACGAGAAAATCAAACGAATGAAACAGCTCCAGAAGGAAGCTATCTTGGAAAAATCGAAAATGCGCGACCATATTCGAGGTGAACGTTTGAAACGGGCTCATGATGCGGAAAAGTTCCGTGTTATTGCACTCAAGAAGCAGTTCAAGATGCGCGACATGAAAGTGAAGAAAATCAAAAGATATCGTTTCGACGAAGAACAAGACGCAAAATTAATGAATGTAAGGACAAAGTTTGATTTATTGTACATATATTTGAGCTCGTTACTTGGATTTGATTCAGGCCATCGCACGTTGGCAGAAACGCTTGGAATTCCGTGCATGGAACCATCAGCGAAGCAAACGGCTGCGAATGAAGGACAAGATGATGAGAGCTGAAAGCGTCGCGGTATGCAAACCGAACTGTCAGATTGCCTGCAATTCACGAAAATTAATTTTCTTAATATTTTTATTGCAGAGACACAAACGTCTCATGCAAATGAAATGGGATCACATTCAGACGGAGATCGCTGAGAAATCCATGCAGCGACACAAAAGAGACCTCCTAGACGAACTCACTAGCAAATTGCAGAGGAAATTGTTCAAGACGGTATTTCAAAGCAAACATCGCATGAAAGTTACTCTGTACTATTTTTTTTCTCGGAATATAGAAAGGGAAAAGCAACGAGCTAAAACCGCTTGAAGTTCAATTGACTGGCGGCCAAAGGGACTCGAGCAGTCAACGGAAGACCAGAGTTACCGCGGTGGGCTTGAAGCACTCTCAGCAGGATATGCAGGATGCTCTTTCGACTGCCATATCCCTTCATGACATGCCTGGATCGAATCATGAATCGACTGACAAAATTATAAACAGCGCCAAGTACATATTGGAGAAAGTTCTAAAAACCGTACGTCAAATAATTTTTGCGATTTGCAATCATAAGGATTTCTTCACCGTTTTCAGGTCAATCGTAATCTTGGCGAAGATGTACAAGCGAGAGACTACATGTACCGACGAATAAAGGACTTGTTCACCCGAACGAAGAAGCATGTATTAATGGTAAGTTGGATTATAGCTCGAATGTGAACTGTCACAGTCACTTGCGGCCGTTATATCTTATAATTTCCACTACAGAAAGTCGACCGCGTTATTCAAGGATCCGATGGCCAAGAAAGCCAAAGAAGTTCTGAGCTAGAACCGACCAAATCATGTCCAATCTCCAAATCAATAATTCTTCCGCTCTGGTCGAAGAGTGCCGTCAACACGAATATGTCGAAGAGTATCGTCAACGCGAATATGTCCAAAGTGGTGTCATTTGGTGAGATCGAGCCAATCGGTAAAACAGCTCAGGAGATCGATTCGGACGTGGAACTGAAGAGTGTCAGAAGTAGAACTCCAACACCAGCTGTGAGTAGACTTTGGCTAACCAATTATCATCATTTCTGTTGTTTTATAAATTCCCTTTTTAGAGTTCCTTTACGTCAATCAATGCGGTTGTCAAAGAAACCTGTACCGAAGAGGATGTCAAAATTCCATTTAAGACTCGTGAGCACAGTTACAGAATCCCGCATTGGACGCCGAACGAGCGAATTTTCGTCGAACACTTTTACATTAAATTCAAAAAAGCTCTACTGGTTGGTGTCGAACGAGCCGTTTTCGATTCAATCGACTTGAAGAAACGTGAATTTCGATTGAATTCAAGACGAGAGATCCTGGGTAAGAATTTACAGTTAATAAGATTTAGTTGTTACAATGGCGTTTTCTATTCCGAATTTCAGAGCTTGATCGAGACTATTTAACCAATATTATGGCTGAATCGATTTTGACTTATAATTTGAACAGTTATAATTACTACGGAAATTCACGTTTGTGTATTAGTGTGCTGGCAGCGGAATGTTTATTTGATTTACAGAATACCTCTTTGAAGGCAATGCATGATCCTTCTTATCGTATCGATCCGCGGTGTCGATGCAATATTGGCACTTTTGGGAAAGTTTGTATGCAAAATAAGAGTTCATGGGGTTTTTAGATAAATTACCGAAATTGATTGTAGCGTAGTCAATATAAATATGATTGTGTTTTATTATTCACGTGATTTGTCATTTCTAAAATAAATTATTTTTACATCACTTGCAAGATTTTTTCTGGTCTTTTTTTTTTAATTTAGTAGAAAGGAAACCATCTTTAAGAACGATAAATTTGGATAATTTCAAAATGGTAATAACTTCGCACAGAGTCATCAGATCATTACGAAATTCACAGGACAAATTGGTGAGCACAAGTAATGTGTGATTTTTGATAAATTTGCGGACAACTATGTAGCTACGGCAGGCACGTAAAGAAAATCAACGACCCTCCTGAAATTTTTTTTTGCTTTTCAGAAACAAATGCACAGCCACATTAAAATTTTCGAAATTCCTCTGCGCAAGAACGGTAATTTTTCACCAATTTACCTCGATTTTAGCACCCCGAATTCGTGCTCGTGAAAACAAGGTGTTGGTCTTACTTACATAGAACCAACTCTGAAAGAAAAGATTTTAAAATGTAGGCAACTCTGTGGTAGAGGTGCCATCTTAAAAAAATCGCAAAGAAAAAAACTTTCACCAGCGAACACACCGCTCACAAAAAAAATTCAATCCAGCAACCGGATTTACGCAGGAGCAGTCCAAAGGGCCTGAGCCCATTTGGCTTGAGTCCGTTTGTTTTAAGTCCAATTTAGCTCGCCACTCACGATAGAGCCTCGAGCCAGTCAGTCCATTTCATTTTCTGTCATTAATTTAGAAACAAAAGAAAACTTGAAGAAAAAATTAGTTTTAATTTATTAATGGATTCCCCAAGAATATGGTAGAGTTATTTGCAATTGCAGCTTGCATCTACATAAAGAAACGAAAACCAAAAAGGGAATTAACAAAAAGAATGGCTTGCCGAACCGAAATAAATGAGTCACCTAAATTTGGTAAAATAATTCACACTTGAGCCTTCTGATTGGCCAAATTATTTAAGAATGGATGAAACGACATATAACACATTGCTACAGTTGACCACCCCACTAATCAAATGAAAGGATACGAATATGAGGCAAGCCATCACTCCTCACGAAAGATTGACAGGTACTTTGCGGTACTTAGCAAGCGGTTGAAGCTATGAAGATCTCAAATTTTCTCCAGTAATTTCACCCCAGGCTTTAGATCAAATAATAAGAGATTCATGTGGCCTATATTTTTTCTATAACTTCCAAAACAAAATCATGGCCACCACTACCCATTATGCTGAATTTTTCGATTAAATAAAATAATCACAGGAACAGTCAATGAGCTTGTCACAGGTCAGCATGTGAAGGAAGACTTGCACCGTGGCAGTCTTGTTTCGCACGCTGACCTGGCCACGTTGTTTCGACTGAGGCTTAAACCCACACGACCAGTCCATTTTATGGATTGTCAAAGCTCGGCCTACTATTCCCCCACACACAGTCGAACCAAAAAATGGCGCTATGGCCTGAACTCATTGACTTTGGATTGATTGAAAAGCCAATTTGGTTCCTCCAGTCCATGAGTCCTTCCGAGTTCTCCCACACACGGTGAGATTTTGGCCTGGCCTCAGGCCATTTGGACTGATTGACTGCTCGTGAATGGGGGCCATACGTTTGATAAAAGTTTATTGAAAAATTTGGATAGGGTTGCCGTGCATGGTATTGATTGAAAAGCCAATTTGGTTCCTCCAGTCCATGAGTCCTTCCGAGTTCTCCCACACACGGTGAGATTTTGGCCTGGCCTCAGGCCATTTGGACTGATTGACTGCTCGTGAATGGGGGCCATACGTTTGATAAAAGTTTATTGAAAAATTTGGATAGGGTTGCCGTGCATGGTAATTTTTGCCTCTTGAACGTTCAAAGTTTGCTCAGTAAAATAAAAGCTTTTTGCCCTTTTGCCCAGTCACAAAATCAAAACAAAATTTATATAGTAGATGGGCCTTGTAATAAATCAGGTTTGGTAGGAATTTGGTTGAAATATTAAGATTGGGCTGCCAGCTATGATAATTTTTTATCATTTCTTTACTAAGCGATTTTATCATAAAATTTTCAAATGGTACTGATCCTGTAATGACAATCAAAAGCAAATATTTGGATTTCGAAAATTTGTTGAAAAGTTCGCAGGTGCTAACCTTAAACTTCTTCTTGCCCCTATAATTTCCAATGCAGTCATCGGATGATTGAAAAACAAATCACAGTGTACAACGTGTAGCAGATTTGGTATACTTTTGACTTTGGTGCTAGGCATTTTGGTTTTTTTCGTACCAATGGTTGCCGGCAGACCTGGTTTCAGTCAACTCTTCAATAGCAGGAGGAATTTCTGGCCATTTTTTTTTTTTTTGTTAATAAATTGGTATATTATTTTTCCATTTTTGAGACTAATAATCTGTTGAATGTTTCAACTACCCTGTTTGAGTGTTAAGGTCCGCATTCTAAATGTAACTTTTACTGGCTTATTGGCAAGTTTCCTTATCAGCTTAAAGTTCTCTTTAATTATTTGATTTTGTTTATTTTCTCGGTGATGCAATTAATGGTGCGATATTATTTCTAATCTAATTGATATGTGCCCATGGCAATTTTTAAGTCCAATGTCAATCCCAAATATTTTATCGAATCAACCTTCTCCAGTTGAACTCCATCAATTCGAATGCATAGATTTATAGGGCATTTATTTTTTTGTTGGAACACAATATATTTGATTTTATACACGTTTTTAGTTTTATACCGACTCTCTGAATTTCATTTCGATTTGGTGACTACGCTGGAAGTTAAAGAGGTGAAAAGATTTTTAGGGTTACCACCCTCAAAACTTTTTAAATATTCGAAACGTTAATATTGGTTATTAATTGTCATTGCAGGATCATTCCAATTTGAAAAGTTAATGACAACATCGATTAGTAAAGGGATACCACAAAATTATAAAAATTATCTAGCTAGCAGCTCTTTCATGATTTTTCTACGGAATTCCTATGACAGCTGGTTTACAATAAGGTCCATTTACTACATTAATTTCGTTTTGATTTCATGACTGGATCGAAAGTTACAGGGAAAAAAGCTTTATTATGCTGACAAAATTTACAAGATTTAGGAGACAAAAATCACCATAGCTGGCAAATCTATCCTAATTTTTCAACCAAATTTCCATCAAACATGGTCTAAGGTAAGGTCCAAATACAGTGTGAATTTTCTTAAAATGTGATGGCTGAAGTTATGGACCAAAAAGCAGCTTTTGTCTCGTAGTGATTTTTCAAGATGGCACCTCTGCCACAGGTTTGTTGCATTTCAAAATCACTTCTATCGGACCTGATCGTAGTTACTACTAACATGTCCTGTAAATTTCATAATCATCGGATTATCCGGCCGTCAGGTCTCGTGAACAGAAGTTTTGAGTGCTTAAAATAGAGATAATTTGGTGATGGGTTGCCGTTCTTGTGCAACTCGGAATTTTGATAATTTCAAATTGACATGCTGGACAAAAGTTAAAATATATCAATAATTTGAATTTTTTTGTCAAAAAGCAAACTATTTTCAGGAGGGTCGATGATTTGAAGGTTTTTTTTTCACGTGCCTGCCGTAGCTACAGGGTTGCCCGTAAAGATTTGAAAATCCATATGTACATAGCTTTAGTCAACAACATAGCTTAAGTCAACATCACGATCCTTTGTTTCTGTCACAAGTTATGACAAATCGAAATTACTTACTTTTAGGCTCTCAGCACCCACACACGGCTCAAAATTTCCAATTCTTTATCATAGGGAAGCATTAAACATAATAAGCTTTCATTCCCATTACTTTTAAAAGGGTTAAAAGTATCTTAATTTTAACAAGTTATGGACCTACCCACTATATACATCTAATTTCACCTCAATTTGTTTTTGGGGTTGTGTTTTTGTTTAATTGTTTGTTTATCTTCAGTGAATTGTCTTTCTTTGTGCTTTTTTGTTAGTTATTTCTTTAATATTTGATCCCTGCTTATCCTCTAATGGTAGAAGGGGCTGAAACTTGAAGAATAACTAACAAAAACGTACAAAAAATACACCAAAAGACAACACACTGAAGATAAACAAACAAACAATAAACACCCTCAAAAACAAAAACACCACCACAAAAACACAATCAGTAAAATGGCCTAACGGCTATGGGGGCACCTAGTCGAGTTTAGACAAACCGATTTATTAAGAAAGAGAGAACAGATAAAAATATTTTTGTTTTTTATATGCTTTCGATAACTAGAACTTATTTGTTAATCTTATTTTATACGCAAATCTAGATCTAGTAACATACTCTTTCTTTTTTGTGACAGCCCTTCCGAAGCTTAACCTGTCAGGTTAGTCAAAAGGGACAGTATGATTACGTTTCGTGAACATTTTAGTTAGCGCTCGGGCCATTTCGAAATAGCTTTACGTTCTAAATCTTTCATGGCATCATTTTAAATTATCAAAATTTAAAATTTAAGCAAAATATGTCAAATCTTTTTAAAATTGTATCGTACCGATATTTTTTAGAACAACTGTTTCGACAACACCTACCACAATTTTTACTATTCGTTACTTTAATCCTTGCGAATGGAATTCAAGCTGTAAAGAAAAGTCCTCGAATGATTAATGGAGAACAAGCAACACATGGTCAATTTCCGATGGTGGTATGTTTCAAATGTCAATAAGTTTAGATGATTTTCCTAATATCTGGTTAATCGTTATGAAGGCTGCTTTACTGACAGATGCCTCGGATATCGTATGTGAAGGTACGCTGTTAACAATGAAAGTAGTGCTGACAGCTGGACATTGTTATACTGGCCTTCAACAACCAGTAAGAAAAATTGAGAAAATTTTATTGGAATTGTATCGATATCAGGGTTTTTTTGTTGCAGGGATATTGCGTGGCCGGTTTAATAGATCTCGATATCGCGAGGATAAACCGAGAATTTGTCCGAAAAATACGTATGATTCAAGTGCATCCAATGTTTCTCGTATCAATCGAATTTGATTTAGCTCTTGCTAGAGTGAGTGCGAATTATCAAATACTTGGCATTAAAGTGCATAAAAAAACGTTAATATCTCAACCGGATTTTGTCAATTCTAAACCGGACAAACTTAATCAGACAAAATTATTATGTTTGTTTTAAAAGATTCCAATTTCGTGAAGTTGAAGTCCGACATTATTCATACGCATTAACTTTATACTACAAGTTTACTTTACTCACTTTACACTACAAATGCAGCAAAGTCTTTGCATTTTTACTTTCGATTTTTAGGACTTTCCGCTACTAAAATTACACCTCACTTGTTTACTTAGAAAATAATCGTCTTTAGTTTAGCTGCAGTCAGCACTTTCATTGTTGAAATTATCCTGCAAAATTCCTATAAATTCACTTCAATCTATTCCAGCTGGATAGACCATATGAAGTAGGGCCACACATAAAAGCAGCCAAATTGGCAAATGAAGATATCGGTTTTGGCGAAGAATGTTTTCTTCCTGGTTGGGAGAGTGACGGAGGAGTAAGTTTATCAAATTTAAAATCAATGTTGAGCTAAAATGGTCTGAAGGATAAAATTGCACTCAAAAAAGTTTTTTTTTTATGAAAAAATATATTTGTTATTAATTGGGTTTAGGAAGATTAACAAGGCTGGTTTCAATGAGCATAGTGAATTTTTGTTTTATTAGTTGGACCAATGGGCTTATTTTATTTAATCGGATCCATTTTTTCGTGCTCTCGAAACCAATAATTTTTATTTAGTGTCTGTTTTTTCTTTCCCAATTTCTTGACAAATATTGATATGTGAGGGTAGTCTGTCCTCTTTTTCAGCACAATCCTAATGTAACTTAAACCTATTATTCACACTTTTTGTGGTTTAGACCTTTAAATCGTCTTCTCAGTTGATTTTTTTTATCAGCAATTTGTATACATATTTCATTTTATTTCTTACCCCCATTGTATCTAGTTTTACTAGTATTAAAATACGCTTCAAATTAATCTTAACAATGATGGCGATATACATTTCTCTGGTCTATATTTAGTCGTCTGTACACCAAGGTTTTCCCATATGTGAAGGCTCTCATATCACTACAACTTTGTCTCATGTTATGTTGTACTCCTCCCTCCAAGATATGTTGATACTGCTCATTGCACTAAAGTAATGTTTCTTCACTTTATCCAGATTGCTTCCCGCCTGTGTTCAATCAATCTAACTCGCACTAAACGCTTGGTTTGACCAATGTATTTTTTTAACAACTTAGAATGATTTTTTCTGTGGCGCAAAACAATCACTTCTGACACCACTTTAGCTCAAAAAGTTTACGAAAAGACCCCCTCTTCACAATCGCCTAATCTTTCGATTCCCTAGAAAAAAACACTTTTATTCAGGAAAACCAAAACTTTAAATAAAACTAATTGTGGATTCGGTCCAACAACTGCAGTTTTCGCTGGATATGGGGATAATGGAAGCTGTACCTTAGTAAGTTATCGTGTGCCAAAATCATTCTTTCGAAATTCCGATACCGATTCTTAATTTTTTTATATTGGCATAATTATATTGAGATAGACTGATCGTGGCGAGCCACTTTTATGCGGAACTAATAGCATTCATGTTTATGGATTAATGACAGAGAAATTGGTGACTAGTCAATAATATTGTCCTTTTTCGAGTGTAAAAAATGCCCGTCAATGGATTGCTAGCTTTCTGCCAACTACAGCAGATTTTAGTCGAAGGTATTATGTATCTTGTTTTTGCTCAACTCAACAAACAGTTTTTTTTTTTCATTTTCAGTATAAAAATCAAGCTACATATACCTATAGGAACAGTCAGTAAGATCTATTTGACGATATCAATGCTAAATGTAGTCTGTATAAATATTTAGCTAATATTTTAAATTAATTTTCATTTCTCAGTTTTTCAATATAGATAATTTTATGTTTTATTTGGGATTTTTCTTAAAATCATATCGAATTAGGTTTTCTCCGATGAATCAAAATTGGTTCTTATTTTTTGCGCATGAAGAACCTAGTAAGCATGAAAATTCTAGGACCATTTTGGCTCTATTTTTAGTTCATATTTCATCATTTCTAATGATCTTTTTCACAAAGGAAAGAGCCTACTCTCTAAGATATATTACTCTAAAAATCGTGAATAAGACGAGTTGTGGCTTTGGCGAGACAACGATAGTTTTTGCCGGAATGGACGGAAAATATGAGTGTGGTGCAGTAAGTCGACATTTACTAAAATTTCTACACATGAAGCGACCATGCCGTTACATCTAACAAAAACAGAAATCTTAAAACAAACTGATTTTTCTACAAAAAGAAGCCAACTCCAATGATACTCCAAAACACTTTCAGCGTGATTCCGGCGGACCACTGCTATGTGGCGATAATCAAATCCTTTATGCTTCGTTAACGGAAAAAATGACTGCACTTCAGTCGTATTGTCCTTTTTCGGCAATCATGACCAGTAGGAAGTGGATTATTGATAACCTCCGAGGGAGCCTAGATCTAGCAAATGAAAGGTACTTGAGTGAATTTTCTCGTCATTTTTTTCTTTGCTTTGAGCATTTTTTCTACATTTTTTTAACAGTGTGAAGATGACAACAGGTTCAATTGTTTGGCGACTATATGAATTAATTCTCTTCGCAATTTCAATTGCAAAGTTGTGCCATGGAAAAGCTAGCTTCAGAATATCCGTATAAATTGGTTTTTGAACATTTATGTTGGTTGTTATTTTTGCTATGAAGCTTTGTGGATGTTTAGAAACTGCAGAAATATTGTTGAAACAAACCAGGAGAAGAAAGTGTTGTTTTGATTGATTATTTTGATTTTTTTGACAAATAAAAAGTAGTGTGTAAATTTATTATCTTTGCAATCGTTATTTCATTTTATTTGTTTACGGTCCTGGTAGTGCTTTGCTACTATATCGTCGTACTCATCTACACATTGTACCCATTTTGTTAAGGTAGTCAGGGATGCAAAGACCCCAAGCACATCTGTCCCCTCGCCGATCTGAAGGCATTATATCAATGAGCGCCAACCTGACAGCTTAGCACCGCAATAGAAAGACCCCCGCCACTAAACAGGAATTATAGTCCACTAATAGCCGCGGTTGACTCTCAACTACAACTCTTATGTGCTTGGAGACCGGGAATCAATCGGGGCCTTCCTGTTCACAGCATCCCAGACACGGCATCGACCAGCTCCTCCAGCTCCAGACCAATCTAATGGATTTGGCATACCTTCCAAAATCAATTTTGGAAGGTGCCTCCCAATCCAGACCACAGATATAAGAAGATATAAGATGCCTTAGCAGCCATACTCAATGAAATTGAAAGAACTTTGCAAACGGACTACCACCGTATGTCAAACAGTCTTGAAAGATACTTGTGGTTGGGATCGGACCTGGCCTTGAGAGAACACACGTGGTTAAAGAATTTTAAACTAAATAGCAACAGCATCAAAATCATAACAATAATATTCACAAGAAAAGTCCATAAAATACAAAGGTTGTTTAAATCAAAGTCAAGATTGATTCCAAACATGTGTGGTGAAAATTTTAAATAAAACTAATTGTGGATTCGGTCAAACAATTGTAGTTTTCACAAGATTTTCACATGTGCGGTTTCATGTTTTCAGAAAATATAATAATTCTTTCAGACTACTCATTGAACATAAATTTGAGTACTTTAAGAAGTTACCGTGCTTTATTGATAGGGCAAAATTGATACATACTATTCAAAGGATAAGACATTTTTACTGATGGGAGCTTCCTTAAGTTTAGATTGAAGATATATTCTATTTGAGTACTAGTGGTATTATGTTTCAAATGCATTTTTATGTTTTCTGTATTATTACTATATTAATATATTACTGCATCATACTAAAAAGGTTTGTTTAGCTCATAAGTTTACACAACCTGAATAAGTGCATACAGATTATTCCTTTTTTTCAACTTTAGATATATAAATGCAAATGTATATATAGCTTTTTGATGACAAGCATTTAACGAAGCATTGAAAATAGTCCGAAATACACATAAATTATCTATGATACCAAGTCTAAGTTTATGTAGATAAGTATTAAAATTTACCAAATTTAAATTAAGTTAAGCATACTTATATATACACAATTATTCCTATCCATTTATATCATCCTTGCCCCCTACTACCCAGTATCTACTCCAGTAGCCTCTGGTTGGCACTAGTATGAAGCAGCTTGATATAAGGTAAATCGAAATCAAATCAATCCCGATGGCCAAACCGGTAGGATAAGGCCAACAATGGTTTCTTGTAAGAATGAACCAATTAATTCCGTTAGACACTCTTGCGAAAGGCAATTCAGATATTCACTAAAACTTCTGGATAATCAAAAAAAAACTATATTTTCGTGAAATAAAATACTTCGGTGAACAGTAAAAGTACACTGAATTGAGGTTAGAGTGAAAGTGGGGACGTATTCACTCTCATATCGAATATCATCTTTGCTTTCGAATAAACACGCTTCGCCGGCTAAAATGTTTATAACATATCTGACTTTACTTTATGGAAAAGAACATACTACCAATGATACTACACACATTTTCCACAATAAATCAGTGGAATCAAAGTCAATCGTAGACACAAAAATACTCAGAGCCAGTTCTTTACTACACGACACCTAGAAAAAGCAAGTGAACTTATTGAACTTACCACTGACTGGATTTAGCTCGCTTTCAAAACACTATTACACAACACAATTCACTTATTTACAAGCCACACTTATTGACTTTAATAGTTTTGTTACGACTAGGAAATTGATAATAATTTAGGAATCCACCATCCCACTGTGATGTGACAATTTTTCTGACACTAGCCTCAATTTGACAGCTAGCTTTAGGCGCGTTTTTTCTTCGTGGAATGACTTCCAGTGCCGTCGATGAGAAGGGGTCCAGCAAAATTTACCATCTTCGTAAAACAGCTGATGCTAAGGTAAAGTCAACGCGTGTGCCGATCTCTTGTTTTTAAGGTTCACTGGTTAAAATTTTTCCTGACTGCCGCCATTTTGCACTTAATTACTTTTGTGATCGGTCTGGTTAAAATGGTTAAAGACTCTTCGTTTCGGCCCATATTCAACTGGCATATATCCCGTTAGTTTCAGTTATTTTAATTACCACTTTTAGCAATATGCAAACAGACAATTAGAAGCAGGTAAGCAAGTATGTAAAATATCTAATTAGTATGTATCCATCTAAAATATCTATGTGGAATATATCCAGACCTCCATGTTGAATATATCCACCTAATATATCTATTGCCAATAATACTCTTTGAAATAAAACACATTCATTTTAATCGTACATATTTAATTTAATCTTTATATTGTAGAATAATGATCAAAATATACAAGGGTTTCAAGTGGTCTACTCGTGTGGTGCGATCTCGATTGAAGTGCTTGTGAGAGACATCGTGAAAGTGAATTGAAAACAAATTAATATGACAAATTAAAATGAAGGAACATCTGGAAACGCTAGATAAAGGACCGCAAATTATTTGGAATTTTATATATCACCGGATCGAGTGAAAATATCATGGAACTCAACTAAAAATTCAAGGTAGGATTTTTAAAAACATCAGCTTATTCAAATGTCAAAGGTTAAATGTGTATTGATTACTTAATTCCGTATGAAATTTTGATGATTATATAAAAATCGATTCTACTGACGAATGTAAAGGTTACGCTTAAAATATGATTCCCACTACAAATTTGAATGCGTCCCAACTTTTGAGTCTTTGCTTTCTTATCCTTTTTGTTCTTTTCGAGAATCGAGCTCACACCTTATCAAGTGAACAATAATTCGCACATATGCGTAATTTTCGTACCTTGAATCGAATTAACTTTCTGTTAAAATCAATCAGAATCATCTTTCGCCAGAATATAGCGCTTTCATTAGCAATATCTCAACATTAAACTTTTCGAATCTTAATCGTTTTATTATATTTATTATTATGCATGTATTTTTATATTAGTTATATAGATTATATTAATTTTGTTTGGTATTTACATAAGTGATAATTGCAAATAATTTATATGTTGAAATCGGTTATCATTGATTTCTTGCATGTTTCGTTCTTGACTGAAAATGGGCTGAAAGATATTAAACAAATATTGAGGGTATGTTTGCGATTTTGTTTGTTTTGGAGAATAATTACAAAACAGGCAAATAAACAAGCTGATAGCATAATATTTTGAAAGTAGCCAGTTTTTCGTTGAATTCAACGAGCTTTTTTAATGATCAGCCGCGTATATTTTTGCATTGCAACAGTTCCGAGCATTACTAAGTGACAAACATGTTTGTTTTTATTTGTTCATAGTGAAATTTTGTTTCGTTTTATCTGAACTAATTTTATTTGCAAGAGGAAAGTAGTAAATGGCTTCTTAGCCCAAACTTTTTACATCAAACCATGTTTTGATTATTATAATATCGCAAGATACATACTACTGGTTATGATTTCATCTACTTAGAGCATTTCTCATTTCCTCCTGCTAATACTCAGAACTACAAATTAACATATAAGCTTAGATTACCTCCCTCCCAAATTCACAATCAAAAGAAACCGACAAAAATTACCAAGTCGCCGAATGACGTTCATTACACACCGCTGCCATTCGAAAAGAAAAGAACGATAATTTTACCGTTGCTGCTGATATATTGGAATGTTAGTTTTAGAATCATTTTGCCCCAAAAGGCTATGCGTAATAGGTTGATTAATTGCCGACATTTGGTGTGCCAATTGCATTTGATTGTGGCTCATGGGAGGCATAGGTTGTGGTTGGTGGTGCTGAGGCGGTACCATACCGCCGGGCATCATCGAGTTATTCTGCAACATTGTCGAATGCGGCGGCAGTGAATAGTTTGCTGCATTTGCCATTGGTACAAAGCTGCTTGCTTGCGATGAATATACGCCAGCCAATGAAGTCTGTGGGGGACCGGGTAGGTAGCCTCCTGCAGTGTGCTGTGGATTTATGTTGTTCTGTGGCTGTTGATGATGCATCATTTGCGACGGAGGTGAAGTGGTTGATTGCATAGTTACGGGAGCAATCGAATTCGGTATCTGTTGCGGCTGCGGAGGTGGAGACATTGGGTGCTGGTTTTGCGTATTTGAGGGATGTTGCTGTTGTTGAGGCTGATGGCCGTTCTGATACTGAACTGGTATCATCTGCTGTGGCGGGAAATTGCCAGGATTCCCAGGGTTGCCCATCATACCCATTTGCGGTATGGTTGGATTCATTTGCGGGTGCTGCTGTTGTTGTGCGAGTTGTGGTTGGGGTGTGCCGCCAGGCATCATATGCATCATGGGCATTGATGGCATCGGTAGGGGAGTAGTCGTTGCTGGCATGGAACCAGCATGAAACATACTCGGATGAGGGGGCATGGCATATATGGGGTTATGGCCGTACATTCCCTGCTGCGCGCTGAAATTTCCGGGCATATAATTCATTGCACTGGGCATGCTAGAGCCAGGTGGCATTCCTAAACGATCTGGTTCTCGCATTAGAGTGTGATACAAATTTATCGCATCAACCAAATCACTGGACAACTGCGTCAATTGTGCGTGTTTCCTATCAACTCGTTCCAGTTCAGCATCAATTAGCGGACCCATTTTATTTACTTCGATTTCCAAACGCAACATTTCTTCACTATCTTGTGACGAATCTTCTGGATTAGCCTCGTGTAGGAGATGCAGCAAACGATCAATTTTCTCCTCGTTAATTTCCGGAACATAATCTTTGTCGTCTTCTAGTTTCTTATCAGTCTTATCTCCTTCTTTCGCTTCATCGTCGGAGCTTTTTGATTTCGAATTCAAATCCAAACGTTCCGGCTCAACGCTCAGGTCAGCCGTTACAAAGTTCGATGGGAACAGACCCTCACCGCGTTGATTATAGCCCTTCCACCAATTCGAATCGGAATCGTCAAGTACATGAATGATATCGCCAGCGACAAATGTCAATTCATTATCTTCAGCCGCTTCGAAATCGTACAGTGCACGCACTTTTCGCGGTTCAGGTTGACTCGTTGCAGAAGCTCCACTGCCTGTGGATCCTCCCCCAGAGGCATTAAGCCAAGGGTAAAGCGATGCCTAAAATAAGTATGTTATTTTTTTCACTCGTCGTACGTAATTTGGCACAAAGATGTAGTACTTACATATGGCGAACTACTACTGCTTGTTTGTTGTTGCTGCTTTTTCGGACTGTCTTTCGCCTCCTTCAGCGAAAGTTCAATAGCTTTGGCAATATCATCTTCTTCCTGTTGACTAGTTACTACGTTTGGATCTTTTATCACGGATGCCGGTATTGCACTTTTCGGGGCTTTTTGACTATCCGAAAAATCATGTCCTTCGCTTTTCAATCTTTGATAGAATGATGGTATCAAATCGAGTTGTGGATCAGATTTGAAATCATTTTCAGCCCATTTTTTCAACAACAACCGCATTTTCTACAAGTCGCAAGGGAAGCTATAAAATAATTTTCATAAAATATGTAGTAGCACTTACCGAAGCAACCTGGGGCTGTGCTTTCGATAGCAATCGTGAATATTCGTTTTCAAAATCTCGCGAGGCAACTTCCAGGTGAAAGTTTTTACCACAATTATTCACACAAGCGTCGAGTAGAGTGATGGCCTGAATGACTACATGCGGATCGTTGTGGCCCATCCGACGCATTATCGCCTTGAGACATTCTTTCGCATTGCGTGGGTTCGATCCAACTTTATCACAAATGTCGATTATGACACCCCATGGTTCGGAAGTGTTCTTTTCGCTGGTTGCTTTTTCTGCAAGGTATTGAAGAATATTTTATTTTTTGATCGCAATCATTGATGGGCAGGCAAAAGGCTAAAAAGAAAAACACCTAGCCATGGAATATGGAATGGTTTGGGAATAATCGCATTAAGTTGATGTGAATGTTTGCTATAAGAGGACGAAGAGGGCTCTTTCTATAAGGACACGGGAGTTTCCAAACTTACTCTGAGGATAAACACGAGCCACAATAGAAAAGTGGA
Organism: Nemotelus nigrinus; assembly: GCA_947369275.1. NCBI lineage: Eukaryota > Metazoa > Arthropoda > Insecta > Diptera > Stratiomyidae > Nemotelus > Nemotelus nigrinus. The sequence goes on along the minus strand of OX376375.1, from coordinate 27,330,676 downwards.
CAGAGATAGGATAACTTTGGTGAACTCGCCTTGATGCAGCACCCAGCCGTTACATGAATTTTGCCGATAGATATCTGGCTAGTATGTTTGGGTTTTTGTGGTTGTGTATATGCTTTTTTCTTGTTTTTCTTAATTGTGTTGTCTTCTGGAGTATCTTTTCTGCATAATTTTGTGTTTTTCTTCAATTTTCTACCCCTGCTAGCACCTATTCGCCCTCTGGAGGTATAATTTCTTGGCTGTGGTGCATCAAGTCGAGTTTACCCTGAAATTTTTTTGATAATGGTTTAATTGATAAAACGTAGTTTTAAATTTTTAAACAACCCGTTTGTGATGAAACTTGCCTAAAAATTAAAGCTGCACAGCCGCTTCATATCGACATTCTGTTGAAGTAAATCAACTGACTTTAATTGGAAGTCGTTTAATTTTCCTCAGTTCTTTTTTTGATACGAGACATAAAAAACTATACAAAAATATAAACCTAATTGCCTCCATTCACTTTTCTATTAATCATCCACAATTTTGTTTTCCGATAGAATAAACATTTTTTTCAAGATTATTTCCGAATGATTCATATTTACTTGAAATCTTTATCAGTTAGCGTCGTACTCAGTTCAGGTAACCTCACAGTGTACTGATAACCCTCAAAAATCATAACCATTGTAACCCACTACAAACTTTAATTAAATTATCATTCAGAGAAAATGTACAACGTCGACGTCATCGGCCGATTCATACATCAATTGATTATTTTCACATAATTGACTTCAGGCTGCCACCGTGATGTAACCTAGACGCCGATCTCAACGTAAAGCAAAGTCCCATAAAACTGTAATTTTTACGATTTATCTCGAATAAACAGATTGAAACGCCAGCAGCAATTTGCCTAGACTATCATCTAGCTATCACAAGATTAAAATGCGACATTTTGACCTCGTCGCCTTCGGAGTGTGTTCTTTGTCTCGCAGAAATTAAGCCATAATTTGCTTGAAACTTATCCCTAAATATTTTATTTCTAGTTAGGAATTCATCATTTATCTCAATCATAATGAAAAATATTTGATATTCACGCCGGTCGGTAGAATTAAACGTAGAAAAAGTAGTTTACTGCCAGCAGACAACAATGCTAACTTCCATGTTTTCACTTCCGACAACGCAATTGCGTGCGAGATAATTGCTTTTACGTCAATTTACCAATAACGCAAACAGTTCCAACTATCAAAACCTTTGCAAATTACTTACCGACATCAGCATCGAATGGCGAGGATTGACCGAAAAGTCCCATATTATTCTAGATCGGCTGCAAATATTGAGAAAATCTTGCTGCAACTGTCACCCAGATGAAAAGTTTACAACTGCCGCGGATCAGTCGTCGTCGTTCGCCGTCACTTCAACTTTCTATTCCTTCTGCAAAACACTTTTCCCGGCACACGTACTGAATTTCTTCGATCGATGAATTTTCAATTACTTTCCGGATAGATTTTTCGACCAAGTTCCGAATGTTTTGTTTTGTCTGGAACGGAGACGACAAAGATTCGGGCTGCTCACGTCTTCTATTTTTTTCAATTTTGCCTGGTTTGACTGTGACTAATGACTTATTGCTTGTCATTTGATTACGATCTCTTTGACGGTCTTCCAGGCCTGCCAGTTGTTTCAGCGTCGGTGAAAAGTGTGTAGTTTAGTTCGTGGGGGCATTGAACGTTCCAAATCAAGGTGTTGATTTACACAAGTCAGCTCAACTCGGGTTTTTAGATCTAATTTATTTAAATTATTACATAAATTAGTAAACTATCGAAAATTTCGACAAACATCTTTTAAAGTTGATTTTACTCGACGCCTTCCGATTCATCCCTGTCTTCTGAAAACTCGAGTTATGTTGATGAAAAACACCTTCATTTAAAATGCAGCAAGGCAGCTAAGACAATATGCGATGTAATCAGTTCATGTAAAAATGCGATGTAAAATAATTCGCGCCAAAATGCACGCTATATGTCAGTGCGGAATAAACAGTGCGCGGTGTCGGTCGTCTCGCGGTAATGATTCAATATAAATTAATTGATAATCGGGCAAATAGATCATTTTTAGTAAGTGGCGATTTTGAAAATGATTCAGTGCCTACAATTAACAATTGTGTAGATTGATGGAGATGAAGAGGCAACGCGAAAATTTCTTGTCGTCTCTTACGCCATGGAAACAAGTTACACGAGAAAAAAAGTGCTCGGTATCGGTCGACGGGCAGTAAAGATGCAAGTGCTTCCGTGTAAATTCGCATTTCGTGCATTCGGAAGTGACTTTGTGTGTGTGTGTGTCTGTGTGTGCTAGCGAGTGCATCCGTGTTTTCAGGAAGCTTAAAAAATTTGAATATTTGATTAAGGTTAGTCAAGTTATCATCTTCCACAATTGATTAAGTATTTTTTTAAAGCGTTGTTGACTTTGATTAATTAAGTTTTGATTCAATTGGCTCGATGCTAATTTGCTAGCCATAAATCTTTCGTTTTAAATTTGCAATGAAATTAGTTTTAGACCAACTAATAAACAGTAACAACCAAATCCAATTATTAAATTAAACTAAAAACTTTTGAATACTTTTTTTCAACCTTTTTCGTACCTACAATTGTACCAATAGTCAATCGACTTCTCCGTTTCCCCAAGTTCCGGATCCCAATCGAATTTCTGCATTGACATTACAAACTGTAAGTGTCAAACACGGCACGGTCAAAGTATTTGTGGTGCAAGGGAAAATGTCGACCATTCTGGTTACAATCGCTTAAAAACCCTCAATTTTCGGATAAAAATTAATCTGCTGCATTCCAAGTATCCTAAAAATCAACAATCAATATGACTTTCGTCCGTGATCCGTGCGGAATTGTATGTTTGATTGTGACTTATGGTGCTGTTCTGTATGCAGATTATGTAGTGACACGATGGATTATCCTGCAAACAATGGAGGCAAGGTATCACGGGGTGTTAGCCACTATTGTAATTGTGTCAAATATCAACAATAAATTGACACTGTGATTATATCTTTGCAGTCTTTGGGCTCCATTGCATGTAGTTTTATTCAACACGGTTGTATTCTTACTGACCATGTCACATTTGAAAGCTGTCCTGTCTGACCCGGGGACAGTACCCTTGCCTCAAAATCGATTGGACTTCTCTGACTTACATTCGGGACAGAAAAACGGTCATGGTCACGGCGAGTGGACAGTGTGCACTCGTTGCGAAACGTACAGACCACCGAGAGCACATCACTGTCGAATTTGCAAACGATGCATTCGGCGGATGGATCATCATTGTCCTTGGATTAATAATTGTGTTGGCGAAAGGAATCAAAAGTATTTCTTGCAGTTTCTTGTTTATGTGGGTATTTTGGCACTTTATTCGGTGGCTTTGGTGCTGGGATCTTGGATATATCCGTGCGTCGAATGTAATACGAATATGGCTGATTCGCAAGCAAGGATGTAAGTAATAAACGATTTGATATTTGAGTAGGAAAATCAAAATGAGAAATGGGATGCTTATGCAAAATAAAATGCGAACGCGGATAGTTCTAAATGAGAAGCAGTTTCAACTGATCGAGCGTTCTGAATTTGAATAAAAGTTTTGTTCTTCTTCCAATATTTTGCAAAAACTATTGGCTTCTAACGCGGAACTCTGTTTCAGGCTCCACAGCGTCATTTTGCTGTTGGAATCCGCCCTCTTCGGACTATTCGTGTTGGCGATTATGGTCGATCAAATGCATGCGATTCTATATGATGAAACCGCTGTAGAAGCTGTACAGCAAAAAGGCACATATCGACCACATCGTCGCAAACTTGCACTACTTGCAGATGTCTTCGGTCGCAGTCATCCAGCACTTTGGCTACTTCCATGCACTGGATTAAACGCGAAACGTTATGATACTCCGCTTTTGAGTCACGACGTTTGAAAAACCATGATTGCATCAAATGCTATAAAGTATGAACATCCATTTATCCTTGATAATGGATATTTTGATAATGGAAGTATGTATTTTCCTATTTTATCGATTGGTCAAGAAACTATCTTGATTTTAGTACAATTATGTATGTAAAGTTGTAAATATTCCCTAAAACATATTTATTTATTGCAAAGCTTTGTTCAACCGTTCCATATTTTTTGATTTAGTAGGTAATTTTAAGGAAGGACGAAAGATATTACTTGTTTTGTGTACTACAATTTACTCTCATACGGACGATGAGACTTGTGTAGTAATGGTAGCTCCGAAATGTTTAGTGTAAATGTGATAAAATTACATTCCTCAAATGCTCGAAAATAAATTATAATTTCCGCTCAAGCAAAATGCTTCGAGGACATTATACGTAAAATTTGTTGCCGGCACAGCTGCTATTTAGCTATTCATGCGTAGTAATTTCCCTTATTTATGCTTTCTGACTTGTAAAATCTATTGCTACAAGACATAAAAGCTCATACAATAAAGATTATTCTATATTTCTATTGCAATGTTTTACAAAAGAACTACCCACTACCACACAAGTGCCATCGAACTACGAAACGCATTCAGACAAAGAGAAACATTGAATATCACAAACTTAAATAACAATAAATAATAAGAAATTAGTCTTGCAATATTCACGATTAAGAATAACGCAACAAAAAGAGAAGAACCTTTTAAAAATATATATATATTTTTAACATGATAGCGGAATTTAAACATAAAGGCTGTGGTTTTTGTCTAAAAAAACATTTAAAACAAAATATGAGAAACAAATTTCGCAAATGTCACTTCAACATTCTACAATGTCTCAATGAATTTTCAAAATAAAAAAAAAAACAAGTCATTTGATGCACCTTAAAGAAAATATCACTAGCAGCAGGCATATAATTCAACAGCACTATTTTTTGTCTTCGATTCTTTTGATGAATATTCTACAATTTATTCGCGACCCAAGACGACTGAAATGACGAAAGATATCATTGCTTTTGAACTCATTGATCCTTGCACACTTGGGTATTGTCTTGAAATTCATAAAAGGGATTCTTATGAAACTATCTTACGTACACAAATGGCAACCGCAACATTTTGATACTGTTTTATTGTAGTGTGAAAACAACAGCAACTTGAGGCAAATAGAATGAAAAAAAATCTAAAGCACTTCTAGGTGTGAAGCGTAGTTATGATATTACCGCAAATAACGTATAATCAATATTGCATATTTGATAGTTTTTTTGTCTCCGTTTCTTTCGATATTCACCAGTTTATTCTCGATCCGATTAGCAAGCAAGTCAGGAGAAATGATACAATGAATGTAATTACATACTAATAAATTATTTAGCCATAATCACGGTTAATAATTAACAATTAAGCTAGTCTGATGTCTACCACAAATATACAATTTTAAATTTAAATTAAAATGAAAGCTATTCACTAGAATTTACTCTTTTCGCTCGATGACGAAGAAAAATAAAAAGAATAATTATCATGCAAATGGAATATTTCAACTGTTTGTCGAATATTTTCCTTGATATGATATTTGTTGGTGTACGATACTGCTAAATGTATTTGATTCAAATGCTGAAAAAAGGGTATTTTATTGTATTTGTGAAATTGGATGCATGTAGATGTTGCTAAGGCATTCGCAGCATACTGAAACATGCATGTAATTTTCTATTTAGATGTATTTCAGGCATTTGAGTAAATACAAATATAAATGATTTGTAAAATTTCAAATGAGTTTGTTTCAATATGACCCACCTCGTCGACGCTAGAAATTCCTAGGCCGCTAGATCATCCTGTGCGATAACAAGATAGTCCTGGGCAGTTATTAGGCTTAACCCTTAGGGCTCTGCGGTGTGCTGCGGACGTCCTTATGGGCGCTTGCCTCATAGGATGGCACGCGTAACGGTTGAGCGCAAAGTTCAGCGATATTTGTCGGAACTGTGACCCGGAGTATGAAGAGGAATCCGTCCTCTATCACATGTATCAGTTTCCGCCCGTGGGAAGGGGAAGAGTGGTGGCAGTTGGCGCACACTTCCTTTCTAATCTGACTGATATACTTTATACATGGTTGACCTAAAAGGGGATATAACGTTTTATTAAAAGACGCAGATGGTTTCTTGATTTTAATCAATGGGGGAGAAAGTTATTCCGGAAACAATGGGCCTCTTATGTGCCAATGTGCGTTTGTCGACATGCCTATGTAGATTGATAGCCACTTCAACCTATCTATCTTCAATATGACTGAAATTCGTATTCAAATTACAGTTGTATTAAAACAATCAAAATTTATTAACTTACTTAATAACAGCCTATAAAAACTCAATTGATTTAACTAGTCGAAATCATCGTCACTATCGCTTTCATCATGTCGACTTCGATCTAGTTCGCGTTTATACAACTCCTTGAACGCCTCGAACTCGGCTAACGTGACCATAGCAACTTTAGCTGCAAATTTACTTTCATCCGGTTCCATAATCATGTGCAGGCGTGGATTCTTCGAAATCTCCCCTGGTGGAGCTTTAGGATTTCGTGGCTTGAAAATCCCCAATCTTTCCAAGAAAACATGTCTGGTCTTGATTTCATCCAAGCTGAACGAAAAAACTTGAGACTTGACAATTTCTGGCACTTCTAATCGCATCACATTCTGCAAATAATCGAATTTCCCTCCAGCGCTCGCGGGACTATCGTTCAATAAATTCGGTGAATTCATCAGCAACATCCAAACGTTTTTCGACGTTGTCACCATATTATGAAGATTATTGATCTGTACTTGGATTTTCCGATCGGACAATACGTCGAGTAATTGAGGGTAGCAAACAATCAGCTGTTCGACACGATTCTCGCCAAATTGAAAGCCACGCCAAAATTCCAAGCTTGCGTATATTTTGGCTGTCTGACGAGTTAGCAGTTTCGGATGTTCCGTAATAATTTCAATGAAATTTTTCGTTTTGAACCCATATTCCAAAAAGATGTTGTGAACTGTTTGCCAAATGTCGGGTGATATATTGGAGAGTGATGGAACCGATTTTACTGTAGCGTCGATGTCCGATTCTTTTAATGTATAGGCCACCTGGGATGAATTTTTTGTTTTAAGAATTAATTAGTAAGGATCACGTTTGCCTACCTCTGCCGTGCCTTCGGCGAAGTTCCTCACCGCTGTTGAGCTCCATGATCCAGCTCGTAAAATAACTTTGCAATGCTTCAGCATGCCTTCAGCGTACTTTTTCTAGAATGCTAAAAAAAACGGAAATTAGGTTTGAAATATAAATTCTGTTCGAAAAATGTCTACACATAGAAGATAAAATAACGGCTTGGAAGCAAAACTCGATTATCAGTATTGACATCATAAAAAAATGCCTGGAATTGTTGTAGAATCAGATGACATAGCTACTTTCCTTCTACACTTATTAGCAGCACTGCTTCGAGCTTTTTCGAGTGGAGAGCCAAAATCGGGCAATATAATTTTCGAAGGTAAACAAATCACAAAAAAAACGGTTAGAGTCAAATTATATCCATGTTTATTTTTGTCTACAAAGGTTCTCTACAAAATTAAAATTCTCATCGTAACAGCTATGATTTCAAGTCTTTTATTTTCTCATCACAATAATTTATCAATTCTTCCATTTCTTTATATTTCCCATAAGTTATTGCATCTTTCTTATCCAACCATTTATAGTCTTGATGTTCATGGGACAGAGTGGGTGGTTTTTGTACATCAATTAATTCAGCTAGATAATAGATAACAGTTTTCAATTTTCCTTTAACATTATACTCAAGTGTTTTATTGATATCTTTGTGTATCTTTAATTCGTTCTCAACATACCTACGACGAGAAATATTCTATTTTCTATCAAGTTGGCTTTTCGGAACAATATAGTCATACCCTGCCTCCTCGGTTGTTTCACGTACGGCCGCTGTGAAATCATCTTCACCTGGATCAAGAAAACCTTTGGGTGGAGTCCAATGGTGTTGACCGTAGGACGCCTGAAGGAATAAGTATTGAATTTGATCAGAAAGACAACGAAATATCATAAGCCCGGCCGCACGATGAAACTGATGCTCCATTTTTGGCTGCAACAGGCAAAAATTATATGGAATTATTGAATCTTGATTTTGAGGGATGGAGGTGTGAAAATGAAATACGATCTGGAAAACGTTTAAGGGGCAGAAATATGTTTTTTCGAGAAATATAAAATGTTCAACGCTTCGAATTAAATTGAAATGCTTGGTTAACATATTTCGTTGAGAAATTTGCAGGAAAGAGCACATGTTAGGGTTTGATGGTATTATAGTAAAAAAAAACAACATGCTCCCACACACATCCTATCAAAACATAATTTAATGCTTATTAAATGTAAATAACAAAATAATTCTCGAACCTTTCACTTGAGAATAGCTCAACATCTGCTTTTGAAAATCTTGCTTGAATTTAACACATTTCTTGATCTGTGCTTAAACATTAATTGAATTACCTTTTAACTGCAAAAAGTACTACGAGACGAACGATTGACAGCTCCTCAACTGGAAATTTCAGCACATGTCACAAAAAACTAGGCAAACGTTTCTTGAAATGTCTTCTAAACTAATCGAGTTAACGTTGGCTAATGCAAAGATATAGAAGGCTGATGCCTGCTGGTCAGGAAGCCAGGACTTTTTCTGCAAAGTGTAAAAATACCGGCGGAAAAAAAAATGTCTTCTAGAACTGTCAAAAACATGATCATTTCTCGCCTCTTGTGCCCCTTGATTCAATTGCAATGATAATGCAGTTCCTTCATTTGGTGTCCGACGAATGTCAACATAACCAACATAACCCATTTTAATTGTCAAGTTGCATCGTGCTGTGTATTTCGTGAAGTCCGCCTAAAAACCGTTTGTAAGATGTTTTTGGCTGTTATATAAATAATTCATATTGATAACATTCAATCTTTAAGGAAATAAATCACAATATCTGCAATGTTGTCGCTGCCACGGATTCTACTACCGCGAGTGCTGAATCGGAATCTAATCCTGAACATCGCTCACAAGAACATATCCACTTTAGGAGCACTGTATGCAGCATTTACGGCAAGAGACCTTATGCACGGCGGACATGACTACGCAGGAACTATATCCAACCGTTTCATAAAATACATCGCGTTGGAGAAATGCAAAAGGGATCCATTGGTTCCTCAAAAAATCAAATACTCCGAGTTCTATCCTCTAACAGATATTTCGTCATTCAGAAGGACAATATCTGAGATGCCAACAGATCAAATTCCCAGGCTTATAGTCTATACTTATACGTACAAGACAAATGGTGACCCGTATAAGCTGACACAGGTTATGAATGAAATTGATTCCTTATGTCTGGATCGAATTGAAGAAATGGATCATGACACGATCCTGAATATCTTGTACTCTCTTATGTATCTCATTCCTAGTAAATTGACTAAATTTGAATTCTACCCACGCTGTATTCAGCGACTAGTCACTGAATTACGCGAAGACTGCTCCAAGGAGCAGTTTGTGGAGATTTGTTTCTATATCGGACAATGGAAGAAGCATCGTAGATCGATTGAATTAATGAATCGAATCCGGGACGTACATTTGGATCGGTATATCAATCAATTAGAAGGAGAAGACCTTGCTATTGTCGCAAATGCCTTGTTCAAATCGAGTACTATCTGCGGAAATCCGAAGTTTACAGAGCGCCTTGTCAGTGCAGTTTTGAAATCAGAAGGGAAAGATGAGCAGTTGCTTGTGACGCTTGTGAAATCCATGCGTCTAAACAGAGTGAAATCGGATGAGATTTACGATAAGTTACGTGATCTTAAAAAAGCTGGAATCATGGACCGCATGGAATTTAAATCCATCGTTCATATCTTTGCGTTCTTTGCTGATGGTTTGTACAACTGTCCTAAAATTTGTGATTCGTTTGTTCAGAGGTTGGCAGATGAATTGGAAGCCAAATTTACTAGTGGTGAATTTTTCCATTTCGACGTGAGGCAAAAGGATATTGCAACATTTGTCTGGGCCTGCAGTACACTGCGTTGCAGCGATTTGCTTTCGCAGAACTTCGACTTGTTAACTAACGTAGTACGTGAAAAACTTGATCGTGACGAATACAAGTACAAAACGGATGAGCTGGTCGACACTGTTCTCTCGTTTTGGATTAATGGCGACAAGTCGCGCGAATTGGTCGATACAGTTTTGCGGTTACAGTCTTCCCGAACGGCCGTCGATAGTTCTGACAGGGTGAAGCTTGATTCGAGGCTTGAATTATTGAAAAGTTGTGTTCAAATCGAGGAACCGGGTTGGTTGCCGAAGAAACAGCACAAAGATGTTTTCGTTGAGGCCCGAAGGGCGCCGCAGTATCTGATCGAAAAACAGCCACAGCTGCAAAATATTCGAAACCTGATTGAGGAGAATACAGATGATCTTGCAACAAAGACATGCGAATATGTTTCTCCGATCCACCAGCTAAACATTGCAGGCATTCTGATTGAGGCACAAAATGGGAGAAAGTGCTACGTGGAGGTACTTGAAGTGGGTCAACTACTTCGGTTCGGAGATATCCCGACAGCTCTGTTTGATCTGAAAGTTAGGCTTCTGGAGAATCTGGGCTATAAAGTTGTCGTGGTAGGCTGAACTAAAGCTAATATTGAAATGTCTGTTATCAATTGAATTTGTATTTTACAGATATCCCCTAGTATGGACAGCACGCAAGCTCTGTTGTTGTTGAAAGAGGCACTAAACGATACGAATAAGAAATTAAGCGTAAAAAATGTAGCCTCGTAGACATAGAATCGATTTTTAGGATGGTGCCGTAACACCTGTATATGTATAGTAGACATAATTTTGTTTAAAATGTGTTATTTAGAAATACACCTACCGAGACAAAAATCCTCGTACTTTCTTTTCCAAGTTTGAACAAATTTTCTCTGTTTGCGTCTTGAGTGTGTGCGTTGCAAATACCTACGATTTTTCAGTGCCAAAATGGACGTCTAGCAGATGAAATGATAAGGTAAACCTAGCAGTTTGCTGAATTAGCACTTTTTTGCTTAGAATTCGTAAAAGAAAACCCAGTTCATAAAATCAGCTCAATTGCTTTATTATGCGGCATTTTCAAATGTTCCTTCTAATATCTCAATAAATTCATGAAATTGACTTCGTCATTACCAAATCTAAACATAACACAATAAACTTTTCGAAGGCCATTGGTTTGCATCATATTAAAATTACGAAAAATTCGATCATAACACAATAGGGAAAGAAAATATAATTTCTTTCACAAAATATATGTATATCACATTACTCTCTAAAATCCTATTTATAAAATCACTAAAAAAATTGGCATTCAATACACACGTATAGAAAAAGCGTACATTGCTATTGCTATCTTAAAATGGTTAAAACTTTAGCTTCGCTATATCTATAGCCTTCGTCATCAGAGCCCGAACCCGAGCCTACTGACTTAAGCATTCTTCAATAACATTGTAAATGGCATGGCTAGTAGCCTCTGATGACAATGGTCGATCAACAGGCGGTACATGTATAAAAATACAACGTTTCCGATCTTTGTCCAGTGATTTTAGATAGATGTATCCACAGAGATAGTTACCTACGTCTCGAGAGCAAACAAAAAGTGGTTGCTTTCCTGTAGCACATTTCGAGCATAGTTTTCGAGCGATCGATAGTACGTCAATTTCGGTTGAAATACGATCACAGCACGAACCAGAATTTTCCAAGCAGACTGTAGGATTCTCAAGAATCTTGCCCGAATAATCGGGCCGGCAGAATTTATTGTTATATGCCAGTTTCTCGAGATAGATACACTTTGCATTGCCGTTCACGCCACAGTGAATGACCAGCTGCAACAATCATTGGCAATTTATCGCAAACTATTCATTCGGCATGTGAGAAATTCAGAAATAGAAAGTGAGCTCACCCTGGGATTCTTTTTCCAGATTTCTTCGAGATGTCTATCCACTGCATCGTACTCCACGGGCACAAGGATCTTCTCGATTTTATAAGTTTCGCCATTGCATTCGACACTGTCAGGAAGTATGCGAACAGCTTCCCAGCTGGCGTTAACCAGCTCGTGCCCCACAAATGGCCCGAATCCCGTGACAATTATCAATTTTTCATCCATTTCGCACCAATTTCACTGGCCCAGTAAGTTATGAACACGACTACTGCTGCTGCTATCGTCTTTACACGACAAAGATTTAAGATGTTTACATATTTGACTGCGAATGATGTTGTTTTTCAATTTTCCCCAGAAAGAAGTACATGACAGCTGATGCGATAAGATGTGGATCGTATGGCGATTGGGGATTCCGTGGGATACATTGGCGCCGAGTAATTTGCATGTATGAAGGGGCACAAGGAGTGCGATTGCTTTTGAAAACATGAGGAGAGAAGATAGAGAGGTAAGAAGGGAGGCAAAATGCATATAAAAAAACAGTTGGGGGTGAGATTTTCAGGCAATTGTCGTTTCCAACTGGCAGCGATCCCAAAGAGCACCTTCCATATAAAAAGTACATCCACCTCCTCCAGCAGGGAAATGGGCGATAGTGTAAAGCACCTCACACGCTGCCCAGCACTATCAAAACGAAGGTTAAAGTTCCTTGGCCCGGCCCTTTCTACCACCTGGGACATAACAAAGCCCAGATATCAGACCCATGATTGTAGTGCTATTCTCTGCATCCATAAACTCTAAGTAATTTCATTCATTCAAGTAGCATCATTTGAAACGGCTTTTTAAGAGTTCTGTATTCCCTTACATGAATTACGCCATCCATATCCTAGCAATATTATGATCGAAGTCAAGACAAAAACTTTTCTCTGGACAAGACATATATAGCATTGCGATTCCAAGTTTCAGTTTCAGCCACATCTGAAAGTTATTTGAAAATAACTTACACAATTACTCAACTTTTTACAAATGCAGTTTTATTTTCTCATTTAGTCACAATATCGTTTCTTCTTCCGTAATATAAAACAAAATGTTATTTGATGCAATCTTACTTGTAGTTTTTACAACTTACATGCTCCCATCGATCACATAATAGCGTCATCAGATTAAAACAAATTCAAATAAGAGGCATTTTTCATGCGAGTTCGTATTTTCGATGTTTGTATAGTAAATATGATAAACCCATTAGAACATAATCTGATGTTTTCCAGACAAACAATTTGACACAAAACATTCATCATCATCAGTCGTACACATGTACTAATTTATTGTGTTTGTTTAACACTAGATAATTAATAAATTACATTAAAATACATCTTTATGAAAACAAGGCCATAGTTTGGAACGTTTTTGGTTTCATTTAAGGTCTGAATATAACAAATACCCAATCAGTCCGACAAATTTATGATCCTAAATGTTAACATATTTTCCCTTTGTGCAAAGTAACACAGTAGTTTATGATTATTCTTGATTCAAAACAGTCATAATTTGATTAGACATTTTTTTATCTATCAAGTTTGTAATTTTCGGATTAAAATTTGATGATGTTGTGTGCTTGGTAGCACCTAATATGGAATGAAATTTGATTTAATACTCATTAAAATTCAAAACAGCTCTTTGACATGATGTTTCTACACTGATTATGGTATATAATACTACAGTCATACAAAATAATAACAAATCAAAAAGTTCGAAAGGCTACAGTCTCTTTGCACCGATTATACTTCGGCTGAAATATTGCAGTGATATAATTCTCTTCTGATTCTGAGATATTCACAGCGATTTGTCAACACAAACAATCCCTTCAAGATAATTTTCCAATTTCACATTTTCAATTTCAAATTAAGCTTGTATAACTTACTTACTGTTTTCATTGCAACCCTAATTACATTCACTTTAGGTTTAATAACCACTTGCGCTTCCCACGAAGCTTCTATTTTTATTTCTAGCGTAATTTTCAAAATGTATCGAAAACGGCAAGAACAAGATTGTTTGTGATTTTGCTTCGTCTTTGTTTTGTAAATTATTCTCGAATGTATCGAATCGTAGGCAAATATATACTTAGCAAAAAGCAATGATTATGTCAATCATATTAATTACAATGGATAATAATTGCATTTGTGCGTGTGCTTGAACGATACAATATATTATCAACACAGCATATTTTGAAATATACATATCTTAACATTACGCGCTTTATTTTAATTATTTCGCAGCCTTTTTGACAACTATATCGTACTGTTAAATTAATTTTAATCTTGTCATGTGTATTATTATGATTATATGTTTTTTCTTTTCGAACGATATGCAGACACTTATGATTTTATATTTTTTTTTTTTACAAAATCAGTGCACAATGTGTTACATGTCGATACCAGTGTTAGCGACAACAAACACAACATGTAAATACAAATACATTCCTAATATTTAAAATATTTTGTCATTAAATTATATAAAACTACTTTATTTACGGTTATATGTATAAAAATAGCGAGTTGTTGTGCAGCTCAGTTTATGCATTATTAAAAAATGACGATCATTGAACGATGATACCTAAGCGTACCTTAGGTAAGACTTCAAATAAATTTTGTTATTCGCTTTATTTTTTATTAGTTCTGTCAGAATTAAACAAGAAGTAAAAAATATTACTTTCTATTCCATTTCATGATTTCACTGTCGATTTATCGTGTACTCTATCCTTACAGATTTTTTACTACTGTCAGTTGTTAAATTATCTTAGGTTTACAAATTCATTAAATTTTCTTTGTCTTCATATAAATTCTTCATATTTATGCTATCTAGCTTGTTGAATTTTCATCTTTGGATTTCACCTATTCGAAAATTATCGTTGCTTTGAGCGTATGTCAAACATCAAATATGTGTATACGTGTATAAGTAAATACGTGTTTTTGTTAATAATTATTGTTTGTTTTTTGCGAATCTCATCATTTCAGTGTTTATCGTCATTTTGAAATTAGTGCTCTTCAAAAATATTGTTCGTGGTTAATATGAAACCTTGTTGTGAGAGTTTGATAATGCATTCAAGATGATATTGATATTTTCTTTTGTAAGCCATCACTATGCGCTAATACTAAGCCACCGATTACAGCAACTAGGGCACGATCTAGCCATGTCACTGGATTCGGATAGAGCAATCCACCTTCGTAAAAACCGAGATGTCCTCCGTGCGCTACTTCGATGTAGGCAGTGCTGGGGCGTGTTGCTGAAAATAAATAGATGCATAAGAAGTTAATTTAGTGCACAAGAGTAGATAGATTATAAAATGTTTTAAATTTTGACCTCGGAAAACAATTAGCTTAATAGTGAACTTAACGAACTAGGAGAAGTAATTCGGGAAGTTACAAAAAAAAAGCTAGATAGAATGACCGCACTAAGATTAAAATCATCATTTTTTCAAAGTCCAACTCGCTGTTTTGTCGATATTTGGATATACCAGATATCAAACCACACTTATTATACGGTGAACATTCCTTACAAAAACCAGTGCGGCTTTTATGCAGGTACTTAAAATCTGCGGCATTAAAAACAGGAAGTGCTGCAAAGAGTGCAGAACAGGGTTACCGCTGGATTAAAATCGAGGTGTTCCTGTCCGGGCTCCACAGGTTGTACCGATTCTCACCTTTAGCATACGCTTCCTGGCCCAATCGGAACCGAACATCAAGAAATGCAGTGAAAGTCCTGTAGACTCATGTACAACATTACGAAATGCTGCACATGACTCTGACAGTAACATTCCAATTCCGATGATCGACTCGTATGTAGACTCAAATAGCGGTGAGGACTGAATGGGGTGAATAAAAGGAGCACAATAATGGTTCATACGGTATTTAGCCAGGAAGCCCGAGAAAGCTTTTGACACAAATTGTACCCCATTATCAGTGCAACTATTAATATAGCGAGTCACGTCCTGACGGAGACGCGGCCAATAATAACAACGTTGCAAAAATTCTAAGGTTTTGCGAGCCCAAAAGACTGTCATGAGTGCGGTCCAACGTCTGACTGAATCCCTCAGGAATCCACACTTTCACACATGGTATGTTCAAATCGAGGCCGCCATCGGCGTATATGAAGAACGTCGTCCGTCACATACATATTTTCCAATAGCTCAGGATGCTGTTGAAACTGGCGAACTAGTTCTACGTAATCGGGATCCTGGAAGTCTTAGCTAGGAATATTCACAACCAACTGATGATGCTCGGGGAGCCAAACAACAACATACCTCGGCACTACATTCGATTCGCATGCTGTCGACAAGGCGTCAGGAATGACATACTAAGTGTCTGCCCGATGCTCGATTGAACCCTAATAATTTTAGGATCCACTTAGCTAACCTATCCGTCAAATCTCTCTTGCCCATTAACCATTTCAGACTTGCGTGATCCGGGATAGTGGTGAAAGTCAGCAGCTATCAAGCATTTTCTCATTTTTATGGGAAATATTATGCCAAGTTTTGGTGTAAGCAAGTAAATTGAAATGGAATGATTTGGCGTCAAAAAATAGACCAGTTAATTAGAACTTTAATATCATATTTCATTTGTTTCAATGATTTTCTCTTGTTTGCCCATGTTTTCACTGATTACTTTACTGATATTACTTTGTTTAGATACTTGGGTTTATAACTATCTTATTGCTTAGCTTCTGTTTTCTTATTCAATTATTGTATAATTAATACTAGAATAAATTAATTAATGTAGGAAGCAGAGTGTAAATCCAAACGAAGATTTCGTAACCAGGTCCGAATAATAGGTTACATAAAAGTTACGATAGCTACCAATTTGTTGTAAAATTTCAATTTCTTTGTATACATAAGGCTTTATTTGAGCTTTTTTTTTTACATATTTACAAATGACTCAGACTTCTAGGGAGAAACTTACAGCTCACTAATCGCGTTGTGATCAGTTTCAAATATGTATTAAGCTTCATTCTAAAAACTTATATAGGAAAATTTAAAAAGTTATATAGATCGTTCGCATATAAATGAGCTAAATTGAGACTGTGAGTACAAGTGTGACTAATTTGTGGTATGTGGTTAGTTAATATTATATTGTACACCTTCTTAGATCGTAGATAACGTTTTCAGAAAGAAAATATCTAAATCTCTAGCTGATTTTTATCTCCTTCCATATATCCAAAACAACATCTCCTACCCCTGCGTTTAACTGCTTCACAGTCGATAGAGTTTTCGAGCTTAGGCTTCCGTAGGGAAGTTGTTTTCTCTTCAGTCGTCTTAACCACTACGCTAAGACTGCTATACACACCCGCGCGTATGGCATTTAATTGTTCAAAACACCATACCACGGCATTATATATTAATGGACTAAGTCGTTGTAAATCAAATTCAAATCGAAAATCAATTAGCGTCATCCATTAATATTCCATTAATCAGAGCACATACAATCGTACACGTATATGAGGAAAGAGTCAATCGATATTTTCGGTTAGATTATAGAATCGATATTTATTCATCAGTGAATTTCATAATAGATAAAAGAAAAATCCCGCCAATTAAATAAAACATATGTGAAAATTCACTATCAATTAATAATGACGTCATGGATTAACTAAATATTTTTTCAGAACCCACTAGTAATGTGTATCATATTTTATTGTGTTTTCTTTAAATGCTTTTGAAATACTCTTTAAATAGTTCCCTTTGATTTGAACTCACACATTTACATTTTTCGAAACAACAGTTGCTAGTATCAGTCGCATGCTCAATCTATGATTCAACCGTCTTGCAAAGAATCGATGACTGAAAGCCCTATTATTAAGTGACTTGTTATTCGTCTTATCTACTCGTGGTACTGATTTCGAAAGCGATCTTTGGCATTGGCGTTATTGTGATTATTTTTGGTGTTTCATTTATGCGTATTAGTGACATTGCTAGCTATGCAGAACGTTATTCAATTGATATTTCTACGAGTTACGAGCATGCTTATCAGGACTAGCTCGTTTAATTGCAATTATCACTTTCTATGGTTTCACATATTTGGCCGCTGCTGACGGTAGTTCACAGACACGCGAAGCAAAGTTATAGATAGGAAAAATCGAATTGATTAAAGTCGCTATGCCCTATGGTAAGTGGAATTATAAATCGACCTTTGTACCAAGAATATGAATATTAAAAGATGGCTGATAAGAAATGTTGTCATGATTTCGATGGGAACGGGCTCTTTTCTTCCTGTAGTAAAAATTAGTACATATTTGTGCTTTGGAGTGTTGTACATTACTGAAAAATGCGAAATTCATATAATTGATAAGAAAGAGACGTTACTTAGTGCAAACAACACTTTCTTATCATGTTTAGTTATGAATGATGCATGCGGCGCATGTAAACATAAAATATAAACTTGAAAGTTTATTCTTTCTGTACACAAAATAGGTTAATAATTACCGGCAAATTCCTTAATGGGTGGCAGTAAATCTTCCGGTATAAGAGGATCATCTTTAGCATTCATGAATACCATTGGTTTATTGATGCCATCCAAGTAGTTCAATGACGAGCTCCATCGATACATATCGTTTACCGATGGGAAATCATGCACCTTCCTCGTGTACGCTTCATCGAGTTCGGGTAATGTAGCAGCAGCAACAATTTCACGTTCATTCAATTGAAACTTAGTTTTCACTTCGTCGGATAGAAGTACGTGTCTATGTTTCATGATGATATTTTTCACATTTTCCGTCATAACGTATAGATAGAAACGACGGAAATTCTGCCAGTTCAGAAGCCATTTTGTACCCCTAGAATTGTAAGGAAAAATTTATTGTGAATGCTTGTTTGAGATTGATTGCTTCAAATTGTACTTACTCTACTGCATTGTATCCTTGACATATTGAGATTCCACCGATCACATTATCTGGTCGATTATTGTCTTTTTCGCCCATATATTTTGTTACTAAATTACCACCTAAACTGAAACCGACTGCAACCATGCTGGTCGAAGGATATTTCTTTTTAAGACTACCTATAATTTCGGCAAAGTCTCCTGTGTGGCCTGGTGAAAAATTAAAGAAGGGAAAAGATGATTTATTTTATGCTTGCACGTCATTTTATTTAAGACAAATATAATTAACTTTATGGTGTAGTATCATTAAAAAAACAAATTTCTCATAATACTTACCATACGTGAAAATTCTGGAAGATGTGACCTGTACGCTAGGCAATGCTCCAATGTGATTTAGTACAGCACATCGATAGCCATGACATTGGGCATAGTGTACAAACGTTCGAATATATACACTCTCGGATGAATTTCCGATTCCAGGACATATTGCAACTGTAATATCATCTGAAATGAGATAGCAACGCATAATGTAAATCATGGAAATATTAAAGAAATTGAACAAAGAAAGAAGCGTGTATCATTAAATCAATTCAAATCTATATTTCTACAATGCTGAATGGGAGCAAATCGTCATTACAGAGAATGCATTCGACGAAAAGCTTCTATACGGTTTAAGTTTGAATGCAACGACATTAGCTATAGCACGTGGAATGAGGAATGCTTAGTAACTAAAAAATAGCATGAATTGTGCAATATCTCAATTTGGTTACTACGGCAGTACTACGCCATTCTACGGCAGAGTAAAGTGCATTGTGGCGTGTACAGAATGGTATGGAAGAGCTGTTTGTGTAATGGGATTACATACGAGAATGCGATTTACAAAGAGAAATAGATATTTTGCCCTTGATAAAAGGTATTCGATTCAACACGTTCGCGATGAGCGTTGTCGTTTTGGGAATGATTCTGTGATTGGGTTGTGTCGTCGTCTCAAGAGGTTTCGAATGGATTGAAGCTGAATAGTATTTTTTTTTTCTGGAGACATATTGCAGTCGCACGTGTCAAGCTTACAGCATAATATATAAAATGGATTTTTTGTGAATCGAATCAACGTTTTCAAAATGTCATTATGTATTTTGTGGCAATATTGGATTTTAAACCAGGCAGTTTATTAAATAACGCATCAACTTTTCCTCCGCGACATAGCAATCATATTTGAATAATATCTTTCCAATTCGAATCGTCATCTCTACATTCTTTACATAGACTCTAATTTATTGATTCACCGATTATTTTAATTACAGGGAGAGTTTATAAACTTCAGAAGCACCTTAGTTTGTTTGGAAAACTATATTCATAGATATTCATATCAAAGAACATACGACTAAAAGTTTTACTTTCACGCTAATGAAATATTCCTTAGTAACCACAAGTAGATACTATCGATTAGTTAGTAACTTCCAAAGTGTTGGCATTGTTATCAAACTTTATGCTTAGTATGCTTTCAATAAATACATGTTACTAACAAAGAGCTCCTGGATTTGAATAGCTTTTTTTATATTGTGGATGTGTAGAGCCAATGCACAAACATATGCATGACGTGGGTAGACTTCGCGGATTGTGTGAATTGACTGTTCGGCTAGAAGGCGGTGTTGGCAGGGCTCATTCCAAGGACATTGACGATTTATATCCCTATTATATATGATGTATGTGTATAAGAATTTACAAGTAGTGGGTTTTATTGGCGTTTTGTAGCATGTAATAATCTTATTTGAGAGTTATTTTATTTGAACGCTTATCAATGCTGCACTCTGTGTCATATTTTAATGGGTTTTCATTCTATATATATATATATATATATATATATATATATATATATATATATATATATATATATATATATATATATATATATATATATATATATATATATATATAATTATATATATATATATATATATATATATATATATATATATATATATATATATATATATATATATATATATATATATGTATATATATATATACATATGCGTAAATTATAAAGACATTAATTAATTAAATTAATGTGCTTCGAGCTCTTTTAGCTTTCAAAAGCAAATATTTCAATTTAATTTCTGCATTAGATTTATATTTGTTCCAATTTCCTGCTAGGTACTTGTATTTAGAGGTTAATTTATATTCATTTTAAACGAATAATCACTGGCGATAGACGGCAAAGCTGTGATAAAGCAACTTGCTAAACATGAGGACGCACAAATTAGAAGCTAAACTGACAAGGAAGAGTGTAAGCGGAGGAACTTAGGCACCGCACAAGGGATACTCAAAGACTTGGTGTACTAGGAAAGTTCCTTTGGTAAATTTTCTAATCAGAGATAAAAAAATATAGGAAGGACATATGGGTATAATGAGAGAACAAGTGGGACTATTAAAAAGGGTTATATGTCCGCAATGCGGGAAAAATATACATTTGTCAAACAAAGCTCTTATATGGCGTTAGATTGGCTAAACCCAATCTGCCCTACTCTGACTTATAGACATTGAATAAGAGGGCAGATTATCCTCCCCCGAAATATGGACATCTGTCAGGTAATTAAAATATATCTGGCTTCTGGCTTTTAATTAATTTTTAAACAAAAACCGTATATCGTTGTTACTTACCCTCATGTTCATTCAGTGGTTGATATAAATCATACGTAAGCGTTGATCCATCGGTTAATGAAAGATAAACACGCTCTCCTAGAGGCCAAGGACACTTTACTCTTCCTACTATACTGTGTATCACGGTTTGTACATGACCACTAAAGCCCCACAGTCTTGTCGGAACATATCTGAAATGACAAATGCAAATAAAATTATTAGTCGATTTTGTTTGTAAAGCATTGCTAAAATTTTCGGATAATTGCTCATTCATTTGAGAATATTATATTTTTTTCATATATTGCATGGATCAATTGAATACATATAATCAATATATGATAAAATATATTTAAATAAAATATTTCCTTATTTTCATGCCATATGCATTTACACGAATGCATTTTACACCCTGATTATTTTCGAAATATTTGCAAAAACAAACCTGCTCTCACCTTGTTATTTTACGGGATGGGAGCTTGAAGTGCATAGACAACTAATTACAGATTGGTTACAACTTCCAGAAAATTCAATAAAAGCTCTTTGGGCAACTTCACTGAATTCCTTTGTAATCATGTTTTCTACCCTTCTTACATTGTACACAATTTTCTCGTCAAAGGGATTTCCAGCACACAAAGTAAACGAGACAAAAGATGAAAGTCCAACTTTGAAGTCTCCGTCATTTGATTAAGCTTCAACTATAAACGGCTGTCTTGTCCATATAAAACGATCAGCCTTCTTTAAAGAGAGAGAAATCGATTGGTCTCAATTAAAAACTAATCGAAACTTTTCAATTTCGAATATTCGAACGCATGTATTTACTCAATGATAGGCTGTATAGAGACTGAATTTTCAACTGAGTAATTCAAATGGCATACATAAATGCACTTATCGCAATCTACAAAAGATTTTATTGCAGTTTATATGAAACAAGTGCCTTAAGATTGATATGGAATTTTATTTGTGCCAGCATTTCAAAGCAGGAAGACTGCAAAAATATTTTATAGTTCAATAAATTGGCGATGCGAAGCAGATTGGAAGTTCATGCAGTACTGTAAATAGTGGAATATGCCTATGTAGTTCAATGAATTTTATTTATGAATTCCAGTATACAGAGAAACTAATTTTGCGCGAATCAGATTCAATTTTCAATTGAGACATTCGCTACTTTCGGGAGTAACAACTATTTATGCCGTCTAAGGTTGTAACATACTTACTTTTTTTTTATGATATTCTCTGAAATTGATTTTAAGTACGTAATCGATTTGAAAACTAAAAACAAATTCAGCATATTATGAATCATGCTGATAAAGTATATACTTTTCTGTCTATATCTGCAAATATAAATAGCTCTACAGATAATGGTACCTACTTAGCAAGAGCTAGTATAAGTAGTTTTGTCTAAATATATCTAAATTAATTATGCTCTCATATTGTCTTAGATTAGTTACGCTGGTCTCAAAAGCAATTTTTGTTTTCAATAAAGTTAGAAAGGCATAAAGTCGATGTTCTCTGTAATATATTCATCAATAGAAGGTCGAAATTAATTAATTTTCAATGATTAATCTTTCGTTTCTTCTTGCAATTATACAATTGAAATTTCTGAACTGCTCTAATGTCTCATGAATTAATTGTGGTAATTGAAAATTGATATGAAAAGCACATAAAATAATGAATTTTTAATCATATCCCTAGCCAAGTAATGTATGCGTTACTACTATGAATATCGATCAGCTCTTTATAATATATTATATATATGTAAGTTTGTTGAAATCCGAAGTACAAAGGTTAGAATAAGGGGATGGGTTATAGTAAAAAAGGACGCCGAACCGATATTGGATTGTATCGTTGCATATTTGAAAGACTTATCAGGTCAATATTTAATAAAATATTCAAAAGAGCTCGATAAGGAATCAAATTGGAGTTATTAATTTTAATGGTAGTTTCCTTGAGTATAGTAACGTTTGTTTATTTAGTCTTTCTCGTTTGGTTTTATTTTGCATAAAGAAGGCAAGAAAGGAATAAGTAAGGACTTTATGTTTCAATTTGAATACATACATACCATTAAACTTAAAATATACAAGTATCAATATTCATCGCATTGATTTTTTAAGGTTTGAGTTTAAAATAACTTATATGTTTTGTAGCAATTTCTAAGCAGTTCCTTAGGAACCACTAATATGAAAAGATCGGGTTTCATCCCGGACGTATGCAAATCAATTTTCACAATGAGCTGAATAAATAAGTATACAAATATTTTCGATGCTGCGTTCCTTTTTGAAACTGCCTCGTCTATCGATCCCGATATCCACCCGATCTGATACAAAATATTGCAGCGTCCTAGCATATGTCTCATCAGTTATTATGACTCCGCAAATACATTTTACCAAATAATGGTCTATCCTACTATTAATAATCGTTTTCATCTATTTTAAGTAGATTATAGGATAGTAAACGTAAGGGTTTTTTCTCCTATTTTTCCCTTAGCAAAAGTCTTTTGAAGTCAAATTAAAAACATAGCTAGGACTACGGACTTTTTACGCTTAATTGCATCGTATCGTCTTTATACACCGCTATATGCAAACGATAAGGGATTATCGCTAGGCTCAAATATCTCTCAGCCTCTTGTCTCGAAAACTACTTATCGTACATGAATTTACAGATTTACAGACGTACAGATTTTAATGCTGAGTAAATTTGATGTGAACACAATTCAAGTAAAATCAATCGTTAACAAGATATTTAAGAAAAACCGATTTTCGTGACCTTTGACACTGAATAACTTTTGTTGCGCACACGACTTTGTAATGGACGTTCCACATTATGTTTGTCATCTCACAATAAGCACATTTACATCGAAAAATCTCCACTTGGATTTATTTGGCAGATAGTCTTATTTTCCTGGCCTAAGTCGACATATTGGCAAGATTGCTCTATAAACGCATCTCTAATAAAAAATAATTACACTGCATATATGTAAATTATAATTTGATTGAATAAATTTATTTAAAATGTTAGTTATAAAATGAATATATGGTTTGCATATAACCGACGTAATTCTAACTAGCATCGGTGGTTCAGTGGTAGAATGCTCGCCTGCCACGCGGGCGGCCCGGGTTCGATTCCCGGCCGATGCATCATCTTTTTGGAACTATTTTTCAATCATATTTTATAAACTATCTGCCATTCACTTTTGTATGACTTATCTATTTATTCATTTTACGGACATTATCCTTCCCAAATCCGTGACACTATAGTAAAACATTATAATAGTTGATGTAGCAACTGATTACATGTGTAATACGGGCTCCACATCATTGAACCACAATTTAGCTTGCTTCTTTCTAATAGTGGAAAGTACAAAGTTTTAAATTTGTTTATTTTTGCAAACTTTTGCGCATTGCTAATTAGGACTCCAAGTGATCTGGTCGCCTGTGTTGATTTCGTTAATATGATTCGAGAAATTCTTTCAAAATTCAAGCTCGTATCAAATTTTATGAATGAAAATTACGTAGCAATCAGACTCAGTAATGTTAACAACAAAAAAAAAATATTTAATGAACTCATATCTCAACTAGATTATTTTTTTCTTAGATAAAATCTAATATTTTCATAACTTTTCCGAACAAACTGTATGTCAGCCATGTTTGAAAAAGTAGTAAGTGCAGCAACAATGTTCTAGAAATGACTCACCCACTTGCGGTAAGCAATTTAAACATTGCACTTACAATGCCAAGTGCAGTTGGGTAATTTAGTGTTGCTACAAAACAAAACCAAACACAAAATTACCAAGCATATTTCATAACAATAGAACTATGAAAATAGCGCAGTTGAAACATCAACAAATTCAACCATCGTCAAGTTCCATTGTTACTACTAAAATGCAGTTATTGCAGAGTTGTATCAAAGGTGCTAAGAGAAATGCGCACAATGATCCAATCACGGAAACAGTCAGAATCAAGTGACCATACACCCAACCACCCACTAATTAGAAATTGCGCGTGCGGTCAGCATGAGAACGAATGCATGATAGAAAAGTCGAAAAGGATACTCATTCATTGCAGCGAAAACTTTATTTTTTGCCGAATCTGAGTATTTCGCTTGAATACATTCACCGCAGCGATTAACAGAACTAAATTGATTAAAGCAACGAACGGCTGATGAATACTGTATGAACGAATTAAAAATGTCAGCATGACCGCTTTTTACATGTTGCTAATTTTTGGTCACTAATTACAGGCGTGCTGCGAGTTGGACTCGTCAAATTAGTGGATGTGATGTTGTTAGCTGGTTAGATGAATGATTCGAGAATCACACCATATTATTAGCAACAATATTTTCTGCGACACATATGCTCATATGAAAGTTCTAATAAAACGGTAATGCATACAGCAAGTGCAAGCACTTTTATCCATTAACCACTCAAAGAGTTCAAAGCGCATTTCGCATGCAACTTATAACGAACGCACGACAATCAAAATGTGACTTATCGATTTTATATAAAAGCTTCTTAGTAACACATAGCCAGCCCCCTAGAGCTCAGATGTGCATGGCAAAGCAAGTATTAAGTAAGCAATTTTATCGTATCGTTCCCGTCTTTCTTGCAAATTTGCACCAAGTGCACTCTCGATACCGTTTATGTATGTCTTGCAATATTAATCGTGGAAAGTGGGACTATTTGCGTGTTCGACACCAATAAATCATTACAATGTGAAAAAAGAGGATGAGTACAGTCGACTAGCGTAGTCAGCGTATAGGCAGGTAGAATACTGACAACACTTGATAAGGGAGTGCCATCATAGAAATGTGTCACAGTTCTTTCACTTTAAAAAAAAACAGTTTGGCATGTTTGTTTTGCAATATTTTGCTACGTGTTATTCTGGCCATACAACCGAACAGATTTTGTTATTGATAATAAATCAGTGTCTGGTATGTGGAATTTAGGTGGAAAATGCTTCTTTCGGAAATAGTAATCAATAGGAGTGATTTTTTTTAAGGAAATGTGAAAGTATACTTAGTCTTTATTTTTAGGTTTCATTGTTTTTAGAAATTTCAAGACATCATCTTTAAATAAATATAGGTTATAGGCTTTAGTGATTAAAGATTGAATTTTTCCAAAAAGTAAGCCTCGAGCTGGTAAAGAAATACTAAATAAATTCTGTTGTGGTGACTTTATAAAAAGTTGAGATGGTAGATTCAATTAGTACAATCACACAATTTATTTTTAGTACCTTTTTTTTATAAATGGCTATAAATTCCCCTGCTAGCCCCTTGTATAGTATCTCGAATGCCGTGCATCTCAGGGAGATGTCGAGACTTTGGGCAATGCAATTGACTTGGGTACTTGGACAGGGTCCACACCGTTACCGATGAACTGGCAAGGATTCGTATCTTGCAGCTGGAGCTCTCATGTCCCGCCTCCGAAGGAACTTTATGGCATTAGCCAAATGATCCATCAGGCAAAGATAACTTGAAGATGCTAAGAAATCCTGTGCGATTGCAAGACAGTCTTGGATATTCATGAATGGGCATCATACCAGGCATCTATTAGGTTTAACACGCACTGCTCTTCGGTGTTCTGTGGCCGTTCACACGGGCACATGCACACGCAACGGTTGGATTCAACGATTGACCGAACGATCGTTGGGTTCAACGATTTCTGTCGGAGCTGTGGCGCAGAGGATGTAAAGGAATCTGTCTCCCATCTAATGTGCCAAAATGGCCTCATTTGGGAGTAAACTTCCTCTCAAGGCAGACTGAACGATCTTTCATTGACTAAATTGTATCGTGCAGTTTATTAAAGAAACTTTCTGAGTACAGTAGCTGAGGGAGAGTTATATTTGTTGTATCATAACGGGCATATACTGTGACTAAGTGTATCTTGCGATATTGCTTCTTTCAACTGACAGCTATTCGACCTAACCTAACCTAGCATTATTTTTCAGGTAAGATTAGGCGATTTACGTGATTTCGAGAAATAAAAATCTTAATAATGATGCCTCAACTTTGATGAAATGAGGAAGCTTTTCTTTACATATTAGTACATAAATCGATACTATATAGACATAGTAGGTGCGTTTTTTTGCACACCCGAGCAGATCAAATTTTGTTAAGTATATTGAATACAACAAAAAAATCCTGCACATGTCGCCTCACTAAAGCAGAATTTGCCAGGCAGCGGTTGTTTATGGGCTTACATGTAGAGTGTGTCTTATCTTATAGCTAAACATTTCAAGAATTTAGTCTCCAAATTTGATGTAAATCAGAGCAAAACTCTCGAAGTTATTGAATATTTAGTCCCATCTCCTCTATCATTGTAGCTCCGACAGCTCGGAGTTTAGTAGTCATTTTCACAAAACTAATTTTTAAAAGTTAGTGTTCACTGCCATTGAAAAAAAAAACCACATTACCGATTCATTTCCAACTTGACACACACTTTCTACATGTAAAATATTTTCCCCAACGATAAGATTTAGAATTTTTTTTTATATTAAGGCGGTTTTCCGCCTACAAAAAGGCCAAATTTCATTGTGAAAAATATCAATTTTAACTTCAAATGACCACCAAAAATTTGATGATACTTTGACTAAATTTTAAGATTCTTTGATTTCTGGTAATTTCCAGCTGAGATACAACGAACGCTGCAAATCGTCTTTTTCCAAAGACGTTCTTGAAAAACCTTTTCCACCGGTTTGTTTGTCGATATTTTCGCATAAAAAAATTACACAATGTTATTGAAATGATAATAATATACAAAAGGTTTAAATAAATTTGCTCTATCCATATTTCTAAAAAAAAAATCGTAAAAAAAGTGTTTTTTCACGCTGAAACCCTTACCCTTCCTTTAACCTGCTCAAAAAAACACACCTAATGTTAGATACTACATATATGGACATCAGTACTACGCTTTTGATATACGAGACAGGACTAAGCTGAGAAGATCAGATGGCACATAGATAAGGTGAATGTTGAGATTCACTTAGTGTCCGACCGAAGTCGGTTTTTCGGCCGAAGCCGAAGCCAGAGCCGAAGTTCGGTTGTTAGTGTTACCTTCGGCCGAAGCCGAAGCCGAAGATAAAGTGAATTCAAAACAGACTCAAAATGCTAGTTTTGAATTGAGGACTGATCAAAGTAGCAGCTTCCAAGTGAATAGTATTTCTGATGTGATTTGCTTATATCTTGTTTTTTCTGCTGAATGATATATTCAGAGTTGTTATCTTTCAGGGTGAGTTTTGTGTAGACCATAGAAATAAAATTTATAATTAGGGACACCGACGAAGAATCTGCAGATACATCAATCGTCTCTTGGTAAAAACATTTTAAGACATTTGCTAAATTCCCCATTAGTTTCCTTTCAGTTACAGTCGGAACTTCCATTCCCCGCGTTCTGCCATGTACAAATTGATAGAGATTTTTTGTTTATACTATTGAATAGGTACTGGTCCAACGTGTTTCAATGTCTTGGATTAAAACATCCTTTGTCAATCCACATGTATCTTTAAATTTATTTAAATATCGAGTGGCTCCATCACTCTTCTTGAAATGTCCTTCAATTTTGCGACATTTTTTTTGCGTTGCTTACACTAACTGCGCACTATTTGATTTGCAAAACTACTTGCACACTACTTTAAGTCACGAATATTGTTCAGGTTAAATCGTTGCTCGCATATACATATTTATATGTATATCCACAAACTCAAAATGTTCATGCTTGGTGTAATTCGTGGAAGTTATCATTAGAGCAGGAGCTGATAGTTTTTTGGTCACTGTGATGCCCTGAAGCGGGCTCCATAGCGCTATGCAATTCTGTTTTCCACGCGCATTTTCGAATAATTCACAATGTCCAATTAGACGCTACATTTGATTTCTTCGGCCTAATCTTCGGCCTGTATTTGCCGAAGCCGAATCCGAAGCCGAAGGCACTTTTTGTGGCCGAAGGTGGCCGAAGCCGAAGCCGTAGCCGAAGCTTCGGTCGGACACTAGATTCACTGAGGCACTAACAAGAAGAACAAAGGCGACATACATACTGAACGAGCTCGAGCAAAATAGTGACCACTGAATCGCTCATATCTTCGACTATAGAGAGATGCTCCTATGCTACGCAAGAATCTTCGTTACCGAAAGCGCTCGCTATACTGAGGTAGCAGACCTGCGCAAAAAAATGTACAAGGCTCCGAACAATAACACAACACATAAGAGGGTCGAAACGCAATTTAGTTCAGAGGAATACAGGTCTGCGAGGAAGGAACTTCAAAGAGCCATTGACTGAAGCAACGCGAGTTGCTGAAAAGAGCATAATCGATTTAAATAACGACACGTTAAGTCGGACTCAAAATGGTGACCTTATCCACTTAAGACGAGTAGACAAAAATCTGGCACATATCGGACTTCCCACTCTTTACCAGAAAATAACTAGAGTAACCTTTGTTTTCAAAGAAGGAAAGGAAAAAAACTAGGCTTCGATGACATTCCGAGCCAAAACGGTGAAGTCAGTGTTTACCAAAGGCCATAATTGGTGCTGCGGATGTGATTGGGACTTACAACACTTACTTACCTAGCGAATGAAAACAATGTAAGGTTAACTCTGAACTATTGGCCGTTATCAACTGGAAACTCATGTTAGCGATCCTATACGCTGGAGATCTCTCACCGAGAAAATTTCTGCTAGGGATGTGATTCTCAAGGTGATTGAGGCGGTCAGAAAGGCTGAAAATTATAATCATTTTACGCGCTATATGTTGATTTTAGCATCACATGACGCGGCGGACATAATTGAGGCGCTTGATCAATTTCAGGTATCAAAGCGTCTTCTTTGCATGCTGGATGACTACCCCAGAAATCGTTTTCTCCTCCACGAGACGAAAGAAAGACGATGTAGCAAAACAAACTCGCCAGGAATGGCTCAAGGATCTAGCTTATGGCTTTATCTATGGAAAGTTTTGTAGGACAAACTGCAAACAGAAGTACATTGAAAAAAAGCATAGCGCCAGAGATCCTACATTGTGTTCTTCTAGCACTATACACATAGTTGATTTCGGGATTGCGATAAAATATAGTACCTGGCACCATAAAGCATGGCGAAAAATTCTCAACGCCATGTATTATAGTCCTGATAAAAGGCAAAATAATAGCGAAACTGTCCCTGTTTTTGACTATTCCGCTATTGTAGATTATGGAAGTTTCTATTTACTTTTTTTGAAGTGCTGATTCTCTTCCCACTAGGCTTCCCGAGCTTATTAGAAAGCTATTATTATTCAGCCTACTTTAATCATGTGTCGATATGTTATGTACATAGCAGTTGGAGCTATGTTACATAGGAGTTGAGAATATGTGCATAGCCAAAAAGCCCATAATGTATGAACTTGATCTTGTTAGCTATATTTTATAGCTCAGGGAACCATGTACATAACGACCATAAGTGCTGCACTGTTACATACTAGCATGCATTAAGTAAAATGTGATATGACACTGAGGGCTATATTTTATAGGTCAGGCTACAATGTTCATAGCGTATGCGACCATAAATGCTGCGCTATGTTACATAGGACAAGATAGACATCGAGTGCCTATAGTGACAAGAGCTCGCTAATGACACGGGCCATACCTTTTTCCAATTTAAAATGTGGGCCCATCTAAGAGTACAGCTAGCGGCAGGTATTAGTTAATTCTCTCCTGATACAATAGTTTTGGCTACGTCGCAGGGAGAGACTAAATAAACCAATATAACGGGACTATATGCAGGTCGAAATGCGGATAAAGAAAGCTGAATTTCATTGACTGAGGCCTTAACGGAGAACAGGTCTCTCAGAGTATGATGAGCAGTGTGGCCAGAAAATTTTCGTTCATGGAGCCCAATTTGGCTTTTAAAATAGCCCAAAATAGCCCAAAAGAGCCCAACACTGCCACAACAATTTTTCTTATTAGATGCAAAAATTAATGTTTGTATCCTTTTTCACATGGGTATTTATTTTTTGTTTATTTATATACAAATCTCTCATATGGTCGAAAATTATACTTATAATTTCATTTTCATTTTCTGACGTAGGAAACTTATAAATTGAAGAATACATTATTTGTATCGTATCTGTTGTTGTTGAAATCCCAGAGAATTAGAATTCGCATCAAAGATGTCAAAAAATTTAGTTGTATTTCATTTCGAATTTTAGTTTATTTATCACACTAAACATATATCGACTATTGTATTAGATGCAGGAAGATATAGTAACAAAAAAAATCAGCTCGCATATTTCTTTGAAAATTTGTTATCTAGCAGCCAATTTGACTTCATTAGCTTTTACCCAAATTTTTCC
This sequence comes from Nemotelus nigrinus, assembly GCA_947369275.1. Lineage (NCBI taxonomy): Eukaryota > Metazoa > Arthropoda > Insecta > Diptera > Stratiomyidae > Nemotelus > Nemotelus nigrinus. The sequence goes on along the minus strand of OX376375.1, from coordinate 27,298,987 downwards.
GTGCGCAGTGCATTTGCTCATAATTATGAGTTCTACAAGCAAATATTTAAATTTCATCTTATTGCGGGCCACCTTAGGTAGACGGCCAAATAAAAGACTAGAAATAAAGTTAAGGTTCAACCGGAATTTCAAGCATGTGAAAAGAGTGAAGAGATTTCCGTTCAAAATTGAGGAAATCAATTGTGAATCCGACTTTATATATTTGTAGCAGTTGAAACCTGGGCTGGTCAGTGGAGCCCAAAATTTAATTTCGTCGCCAAATGCAACGGAAAGATAGTCCAATTGGCGAGAAATCGCCCAATCTGCCAACAGTGATGATGAGAAGGATTTAGCTTGAAGTAAGCTTGTAAGAACAGTTCTGGGATACATTACTGGGGCGTTAATTATATATCTAGAAGTTTACCACACAAAGAAATATAACTTTTACATATAAATAAATAAAATTATCCAATCGTTGACTTTGTTTTGGTTAGCGCAAATTATTGACTTTTATTGCGCATTTTTACTAAAAATAAAAAAATCGAAAGTTTAAATCATTTAATGTTTGCGTTTACAAATGTTTTTTTCTTAAAACATGTCGTTTTTAGTCTATTTGTATTTTGCACGCATACAAGACGGCTTTTAATTGCAATTAATTTGCCGGAAACATAATGATTCAATTAACGCGCGTAGATTTTTCAGAAACACACGTGTTCTGAAGTGTGTTTTCATTGTATACCCAAAACAAATAGAAAATTTCCGTATTGTATCGATGTGCAAAAAAGCTGTGTTTGTTCATATGATCGATTATACATCGATAAGACTGAATGAATTGTATGATGTTTTCACTGGCGATTTGTTTATTATATATGAGAGTCAAGTATGCGACAGGCTATTTATATTTATTACTTATTTAATAAGCAATTTCAGTAGAATGCTTGAATTCCTAAAATTAAAATATACATACTAGAAGAAATATCTGGTAAATGATAGGTGTCATCTCAAAGTTAAATTGAATCTAAATTACGAAACACTTTGAATTGAAAAGTGTTGATTTCAGACACAAAATTTCGTATTGTGTCAATTTAATTAGAAGATATATACGTATGTATTATCATAACGAAATCTTCTCCACATTAATTTACGTAAACTCCCCCCAAACAATAATTTAATTGAAACATCCATCTTAAAATAATATTTTAATTTTCTTAAACCCAATTTCAGCGACATTTAAAATCAACATAATTTTATTTTCGGATTATCATAGGAAATGGAATTCATCACATTCAATTTCAACCTTCAATTGTTAGTCAAGACCTTCAACCGCACTGAAATGTGCGCATCAATAAGAAAAACCTCAAAGCTAATTACTCACAATTATGAATAATGATTTTGAGAATGTCATTTCAAATTCATATAACCTTCTAGTTTGCCCTTAAAGCATGCGCTTGGACACAATTTCCACAAAAAATGCAGTTCCACAGGTTTTGATTTGCGAATTTTTGCATTCTATAAAATGTTAAAGACGCTAAATTCGCTTCAAATACTCTTTTTTCCTAAATGAATTAGTTAAATCACCTTCTAAATGCCGGCGAGAAGTGTTTTTTTAAACTTTTATAAGTGAGTCATACCCTTTTCCGGGCGCTAAATTTACAGTTTGTATGACTTTAGATACAAGATACATATGTATGTACGTTTGTATAGCTGCACTTTTACGTGCCACCAAACAGACTAACTGAATAGTTAGGCGATTACATGCTTCAAGGCCATAGTGGGACCGGCCGGCCGAATGCCGGTGCTTCGTTTTGTTGTCACGCTGATTATATTCAAATGACGTAATCAATACCTGAAGTCATTATCATAGCTCGCGCTCAGATTAAGACGCTCACAGTGTTTGGGTTAGCTACCAATATGCTTTATTCGAATTATTTTTCAATCTTTAATCTGTATTAACATGCTGATATAATTAAAACATGCATGGTAAATAAACAGTGATCGCAACAAAAGGCTATTGCACTGTATATCAAAAATATGTTACGAGAGAGAATGCAAATTAATAACATTCGATTTTCACTCTCGAATTCGCAACACTGGCTTGATAGAATTTTCGCCAATTTTTCGCAATACCATCGGAACCAGTTTCATATATTTTTCGCTAATCACGAGCGAAAACTCTTTCAGTTTCAACGAAAACATTGACGAATACACTAGTATCTGTTATTTTTCGTATAGTATATTTTCTATTTCGAATTTGGTACAATATCTCGAACATTTGAATTTGTCGAAATTCAGGCAAACGACTAGCTGACGATCGCGGAATCTGATATTTGCCGATAAATACTTATGGCTGTATGTACATGCCACAAAAATATGAACCATGAAATGCGGTTGGATGGATGATTACATGACCGACTGCTACGGGCGCTGGTCGAGAGGGAGTCGATAGATCGTCTTCGGATATTTTTTTACTGCCAAGGTCAAGATTTGTTTGTTTGGGGAAATGTACGTGTGCATTTTGATAGCATTGAATAACTTATTATCAGACATTGGTAGCGGTAGATTTGATAATTTGTGAATGATGAGCAAGTGAATTGATTTAGTGAAATATCGTTGAAATTTATGCTTTGGCGATGCAATCGGATTGAACTTGGAACGTTGTTGTGAGTTAGGTTAGCTGTTAGTTAGTTGCACAGTGCAGACAAGTCATCCTGCAGCTGTGAGCATTCATTCAATTACTCAATTACTTAACCTAAAAATTTTAGATCGTCAGCTTACAAAAGAATCGGGGCGTTTAAGAGGGATGGAAGATCGTATATAAACAGGAGGAAAAGCAGAGGACCAAGAATCGAGCTTTGTGGAAGACCATAAGTGCGATTGAAGAGGGAAGCAAAACAAGAGTTAACCGTAATGAATCAAGCGAAGGTATGCAGACGTACTCGCAGCAAAGTTGACTTCAGATATTGAGCCCAACGAGGTTTGAGAGGATGATTTCATGGTTCACAGAGTCGAAAGCCTTGACAAAGCCTGTATATGTATAAGACATTCACTTGCTTTTGTTGGTCGATGGCGGAAACAGCAGTATCAGTGATACTATTGACTTACCGTTAACGATACCATAATGCTCTGAAGCGAGAAAATGTTCAATTATCGGGTTTACTCTATTGTAAACAGCACTTTCGAAAAGGTTACTAAATCAAGATAGACGGGATATGGGGCAATAATTGGAAACGCAGGGCGAATATCCTTTAACGAAAGTATAACCAGATTGCCAGGACGAACGAAACTTACTGGATGAAATACCAAAGACAGGTAAAGAAGCAGATAAGGATGAGGACAGTGACTTAGCAAGGATATTTGATAAGTCATCAGGACCAAAGCTGGTGCTATTGCTTAGGTTAGCAAGTAAATTTTCGTCTTCTAAAGGATTCGTCCGAAACAAGCAAAAACTATTAAGATCATAATAGAAAATATTACAAGAGAAAGATAAACTAGGCTGAGAAGTAGCAGAAGAAATGTGCAAACAGCTCACATATTTCTTGTGGCGAGGAAGCAGAGAAATCATTTAGATACATTACAGATGCGATTCATGGAGATTTTTCAAGTGAACGAATCTAAGACTAGTAGGGTTTCTGATGACAGGATGATATAGAGGTTCCAATATGACTATGATAAGCGCTCATCGTGTCTTGAAACATATTTTTAGCACACGACCCTGATTTTTGTAATCTGTTGAATGCGCGGCCATATTGGGCATATATTTAATGCAATCTTTATCTGCACCTCCTAGCACAAAGAAAAAGCAAAATTTTGATTTTTTGTCTGCTGAAATTCATTCATTGGCAAATCGCCGGAATGATATGCTGGTGAGATTTGGAAAAAAAAAACAACTTCAAAGAATGGCTCCAAATGTCCATTGCCACCTGAGCGACAACATTGTTTTAAAAATTTAACTGAAAATAACCTTATTACATGTAATTTGAATATTTTCTTTAAAATCATCTCGTGAATTTGGGACTGCATAATGTCCCACCTTGCACGAGAAATAGCGTCACAATGAGATCACTGATAAATAGGTATCAATGGGCTGAGCACCTAATCGAGTGTTAAAGGTCTGGCTCGAAAAGAATATGAGCGCAGGATAATTGAAAAAACCAGCGATGGCGTACAACAAAAGGAAAAAAAATATTTTAAGAATATTGAACTGGACGTCGGAACGTGAGGCTTCTGACCTATTGCTGGAAAACAATTATCGATTGGTAAGGGGTAAGAAGGACTGCTCGTGACGTGAGGTTATTTGATTAATGCAAAGTCCTAGCCCAGGAAGCTTTACATTTCAGACGCAAAGACAAATTTAAGTTAATTTCTGACGTCAAAGAACTTACGGACGACATTAGTTGAAACAAATCAAAACAAATTGCCCTCAGACTCGACAGTGATTTTATAGGGTCTCCTGTGTGCAATGAATTTTTATTCACCTTTTTTCATAATGTTTTGATGTTTTGATAGTAACGTTATCGAAATCCGGACATGTACAAATCGCAAACAATTAACTTTAATAAATAATAACATTTATTTTTGAAATAATAAAATTTTCATAAATCTAAGTCTTATACAATATATTGTTACATCTTAAATTGGATCTAGTAGTGCAGCTAAATGATACCGATGCCCTATTATCTCCGCAAAATCATAGACTATCTTTTGCTATGCAAAACTCTTTTAATGGTAGCTTAACTGAAAGCAGGGAGTTTCATATAAATTCTACACGATAATCAGTAGTAAAGTCAAGCAGTTCAATGAAACTTTCAAAATACATTTCATATTCTCTGGATCTAGCCCGCGTTAACTGGTTTCTAATTACAATTATACATACAACGCAATACACCCTATTGCTAGCTTTCAAGTGACAAACTCATTAAAATGTTTCAACACTTGCATCATAAAATAGGTACACAAAACAATCTGTTTTAAGTACTCTCTCAATACACTCCCAACCGAATCGTAAAAAAAATATTACTATAGGTGCACATACATATTCATAAGTGACTAATTGTCAATATTTTTCCAGTGAATAATTGAAAGAGTGTGAAGTATGCTGTAAAGCGTGAAAAAAATTTCCTTAGCATTTTGTGTGCATAGTCACAGGAATATTCCAAAGAATATATTAGCCAATATGTTCATGAAGTTCTGCATATAATTCTTATTCTAATAACACGATAATGTTTTATACAATCCCACAATATCTACTAAATTCTTATTTTGATCAGAGGATGCTGCAAATGTGCCCGAATTGAAGCCATGATTCAATCAAATGCTTCGAAAAATTAGTGAGCACAATTATGCACTTGCCTTAACTTATTTTACTGAACAGATTGTAGTAGGTAAACAAATGAGTCATACTGATTTGTATGTATATTGTTGTGTGTGTAATATCTTATTGTTGCAAACTAATTTATTTCGAAACGTTTGACTTGAATATTCTTAGAACGAAGACGCATATATGGTCATCTGTACTTCAGTACTTTTATCAATTTATAGACGATAAATTGCATGGGTTGGCGTTCAACTTGACATAGAACATGTGGCTGCTACACGTGCAACTGTACATTTATTTTTACAAATCGATCATTGCATTTTGGCAAAACGAATAAAACGATAGAAGTTAAAAATCATTTGGCGTACTACTATAGTATAATTGCTACCGATTAATAATCATTGCTTCTATCAAGGCAAAACCTTGTGCGTCTGAATTGACTTCAACTGAAACTCATTGAATTACTTGCGGCCACTTGAAGCCGTTGTGCGAAAATTGACGTAGTAGTGTTCATGTACATAAAAAGAGCCACTGCATCAATCAGGTGGAATGATGTTGTCCCACCACGTGACATAGAGAACCAGTCTTGAACCGGCATGAGGACATGTGAAATCTCGACTCTGGTAACCGCATACCATTTCTTATCAGTCCCCGGACAAGCAGACACTTTTTATGGAAGATCATAAACGGGTCAGTATCAGATTAAAGCATATTTGCCCTTGGATAAGTGTCAGAGATGATAAGCGGCGACAGAATTAGGCTATTGAAACCATTTTCAATGGACTGATGCTGTGTGTTGTATGAGAATGGGGTTTAATGTGATTCGCGTTTCAACCGCGATGTGCTTTCACGACATATTTTTATTTACTTTACTCATTCTTCCAGCACGTAGACATGTAGCATATTAGTCTCCGTATGGAGTACTACTTAATTACAAGAAATTACAGCAATAGTAAAAATGATAAATCTCTATCTTGTTTAAGCATGAATCTATAAATCGACCTGTTGATTATAGTTTGCAACCATATATGTATAAGAAAACCCAATTTGAGTTAGTTTATGACCCAAATGTTGCCAACATATCCATCCTGAATGGACAAAACTTCCTATCTCGATTCGCTGCATGAAAATTGAATTAGTTTTGCTTGCATACTAGCAAAGTACTTTCATTTCTACTCGAGCGCATAAATTGCTAACGGCCTGGCATGATATCCAGGCTCTAAGCACAATGTATTTGTGTAACAAGCTCCACAGACAGACAGGCTGACGTCGATGAAAGAGAAAACAAGAAACCTTAAATTGTAATTAAAATCTAAATGGCTATCCAAGTGCATCGTGGCAAGTGTGACTCTCTTGGCTGCATTGTCTGCTATTATCACCAAGCACTGCACTCTTACGAAAGTGCAATGTACAATTGCTGTGACAAGTGCAGTCATCAATGCTAGAAACTGTACATCATTAGAGTTATATTGTTGTGTATTCATGTATGTTGCATTTTGAATTGATTACAGAGGACGACAAGACCAAGACACCACGATTATTTACAGAATGACGCAGATTAAACGTGGCAATCATTGAGAAAGAGGTCACTTTGTAAAATGCAAACTGTCTAGTTTTATTTTCCTCCTTAGAAAGAAAGCGATCCACGCATTGACAGTAGATGTTTGTGATTCTTTTTCAAAGTATCTTAACTTGTAACTCATGTTCATATTTTGATTAGATACTGAACTCATTTTTTTCCTAGCTTGTAAGTATTTTGTCATGCGATGTGGAGCGAATTACGAGGAAGATCGATATAATTAGATGATCAGACTACCGATGTCTCGTAGACGACCACCTGAAAAGTTTGCTCGTATTTATTAACCTATTTATTTCTTTTTCATAATGTACGATATGAAAAACATGAATCAAAAGGATGTTTAAACTATCATTAATTCGACGAATTTCCTTCGATTTACTCTGCTTTGTTTTCGTCAGCGATTATTTTTCCTACAGACAATCTATTGCTGAGTTAAACGAAACGTGACGCCAGTTTTCTGACAAGTCCAAATAAGAAAATTCTTTTGCATACATTTCCATCCCCAAACAACTGCTTGCTATGCACTTAACGCTAAAAATTATGGGATAAACAGAATATCGACGAAACATGTTGTAACTCGCACAACTCAATAAAATCAATGCACGATAGGAAGCGGGCCAGTCGATGCAATTTCTTGGAAGTTAGCCAAGAAAATGTAGCCGGAAAAGTAGTTTTCTCTTAAGTAAGCATGAAACAGCAACAACATTCACACCAGCTAGAAAATTTTGAATGAGAATATTCTGTTCAGTTAGTGAACTCATGGAAATGTTAACCAAGCATAAATCTTACAACAACAAAACAAATAGATACTTACGGTTCTCTCAGCATAGGTGCAATTTTGTTCAGGCAATTCAGGAAGGATTCATCCAAACACCATATACTTGGCTTCAGTGGTTGACTGTTCACATTCAGTATCCGGAACAGGATGCAGAGAATGACTGCGATCGCGGTCAAAAATGCAGTCGACATAGTGCAAATTAATCGGATCAGTAGCAAACGGTCTGACGAGAAAAAGAAGGTCCGTAACACGTCCAAAAAATTCTGACGACTTTTTAGGTAGCTGTCATACAAATCGGCATAAGTTAGCTGGGTAAACGGCATTTACAATACACAAAACCTATGGGATTGCAATGCCGGGCTGGGAAATTCGACTGCTGTTCACACTAAGATTCCAAATCTTTCACTAGCACTCGAATATATCTATTTACGAATAGGTCGACGACCGGATATATGTATATGCAAACGGACGCCGCGCCAACCGGCACAGACGGCTTCTCGAGGCAGAAGAAAACCAACAAATTCCCCGGATGCCTCACTTCACTGAAACGCGTAGTGAATTTCTAATGCAATATGCATTCACGCAAATACCTTCCCGAATTAAATATATCACGAAAAGTTTTTATCACACTTCCAATCTTCATCAATAAGATGCCGACTAAATATGCCAACTCCCGCCACCAATCAGCTGACTAATAAATTTTTTTGACTGTTCGGCAATTGTCTTGGCGGCTCGCGGAAAAAGTTTAATAGCTCTCGCAATATTCGGAACTGCACGAAGTAAGGAACGGATGTATGCTAGGTTTGCAATCAAGCAATTTAATTTCGGAAATTTCAAACTGAATTCGAACGAAACTGATTTGAGACGTTTGCAATCGATGGGGTAGAAATGTATAACGACCGCGCCAATAATTTTCCAATTCGCACTCCCAACAACCTTCCGTAGGCAAACGACGAATTCTGCGAACTGTCACCAATTGGACGTGTTTACTGCTGTCGCTCCAAAAATTCAATTCGCTCTGAATACTGACGTTTGGTTACAATTAGTACTAGTGTATTTTCATATGGCAGCTTTGGTGTTGAATATCATATGGAATAGTACGTTCAATTCTTGTGGTGGTTTTCTAGTGTATGAAAGATGACTCGAAAATCAAATAGCTAATACTTCTACCGAGGAATGCCTGTTCGATAATTGGCTTACGTGTGCACGCATGGTATTTGTTAACTGCTTGAAATCATTTATCAATTAATTGTCCATGTAGAAATAAAATCATACACTGATGGCAAATAGGAAAAACTGGGATAAATGGTCCCCAGCTGGGATAGCCGGTCATAATTTTAAAAGGCCGGGTGGCGAATAGAACGATTTAGCGAAAAATCTCCGAAAATCACTAACAGTGTTTAAAAATAAAATATTTTGGCAAATATACACATCTTTATCCTTCGAAACCAAGCAAAGTTGTTAAGCTGAAAAATTGGAACGTCGGTTATAATTACTCATTCTGAACAAAGCGACGTCTGGCGGTAAGCACGATAATGTTACAGATTGGCTGAAGCTCTCATTACCTCCAAATCTCACTAGTGTCACTTCAATCGTCATGAAGATACATATTAGTCTAGGCTAACTATTTACCAAGAGTTTCTAACGAACTTCTGTTCGAAATATTTAGTGCCTGCATGTAGATCAAAACACAAAATTCATCTTGTTTTTATTCCAGCCGGAATGGCAAGCAGGCTTACAGTGGAAACATAATGAAATATCCAACATTAGAAGCATGTATTAACGCGTCCATTTGAATGTGGAATGTAGTACGGGTATAACGATGATGAGCAGCGAACCGTATCGCCGGTTGCCGGCTTTTCTGCGATGACGAGTTAGTTATTTCAAATTTTCATTACCGTCGTCGTCGTAGCACTACAGTCCCTCTCAGGTCTTGGCTTCTTACAGAAAACTAATTCCTAAAAACTAGAATCCTAATTTCTTATGATCTATTCGAAAAATTGGAAGATGAAGATGAACAAGGACGGTAAAAAAACGAAAAAAATGCGAAAAGCTTGCTGAAAAAATGGAAAACTAAATTGAAAAGTGGAAAACACGCTACCGACATGAACGCGATACGATTGTTGAATGCATAATTATAACAAATAAATGTGTGGCATAATGCATAATTATAACGAATAAATACTATATCGACCGGATATTAAAATGAAAATTATCCGCTGAGTAGTGAAACAATAAAGAAATTGATATTTTTTTATAAGTTTTTGTTGCTTCATCCAATAAGAATTCAATGCGTAGAATATTTCTGTAGATTTAACAAAAAAAAACTTTATATTGTTATTTAATTTCGATAAAATAGTCGCTTTATTTAAAATATATTTCTTTTGAATTGAAAAGCCTTAAATGAGGTCCTTTTGCAAGCCCTAGCGCTGTTAGGTCTTTGTGAATCAAGGTACAAGAGAGCGATGTTCGATGCTTGCTCACTTTAGTTTTCCATGTTGCGGAACCGATATTGAATTCGTGTACTGAGTTTCCGGATGTGTCGGGTTTTCCCCGGCATTGTGCCAGCAGTACTGGCTTTGTGGGGAAGAGTTGCTAGTTTTGGCTGTTGCTTTGAAGATAGAGTCACTGTTTAGAACCTGAAAAAGTCTAGAATGATTAGAAAGTAGATTTCTAGCATTTTGTGTGCACTTTAACAAGACTATTTCCACCATTTCATAAAAGTTATCGTAGGTTTTGAAATTTATTTGGTTACCTATAAATACCTTAAGCAAAAAATGTCAGGTACCTATAAGTAGAAATGTCAAACGAGTAGACATATTAGGCTTTGTGATAGCGTGTTTCAACGTTACCACTGCAAATAAGTGGGCATAGGCATTTATCTTTGGCAACGACATATTTAAAAAAAAACAGCTCTGAACAATTAAACTATTTAAAAAATAATTTTGAATAAAATTTTTTTTTAAAGTAATGGTACCATGTAATTCTTCACATCCATGACCAAATTTATGATTTGCTGGAAAAGAGAAGTTTAGATTTTTTCGTAAAGCTAGCAATTTCAAGCATTGAAACTCAAAGTAACATTGGAAAATGTAAAATAAACCCAACCATTTTATATTATAAAACTTATAAAATATGTTCTCCATCTATATCCACATTGGGTGCAAAATAATTATAAGATTTATTATGACAGCAAGGAAAACATTCCTTTCCAACTTGTTACTAATATTTAATATTTACTCATTTGACAACACTTGACTTCTTGATTAAATTCGTTGGTATCTGATAGTATAGCTAAATGTACATTTGTTCATATTATTCTGGAGGTTCGATGTTACAGTTTTTTAAAGTGCTAACCACTCGAACATTGGCTCGAATATATTGGCTGGTCCTTAGGCAGGTAGATTCAGCGGCTGCCATCATCAGGCAGACCTCGGAGAAGGTAGACTTAGGCGCACAAGGGCCCATTTTGATACAGCATTTCTTATAAAGCATAACCCACAAACCCTATGAAACTAAGAGCCAACCCGAGTCGTTGATGAACTAGGCGTTCCTGTTCAGATCAACCAACGATACTTCGGTTGGACTTGCGAAGAAGTATGAGGCAAGGGTCTGCTTATTTCTTTTAGTAAGGGCTGGATATTGTCACAATAGGTGAAGAACAGTTTCGTCTTCCTCATCGTTCCAGCAAAACATGTTGTCAGAAGCACACCGTACTCTGTCGTTCACCATGGCTCGAAAGAGATAGATTTTCAAAGCATTATTTCCTAGAGATGAACCCCTAGCGCATTCCTTTCTGCTTGTGATCTGAACGTCAAACCCTTGAGTCAAATATAGTTCGGCAATAGTACAATAGTATAGTCGATTTCTGCCGGAACAGCCATCGCCTGCACCAAAATCTTAGCATGGGCCAGTTCTGCCCTTGTACAGGTGTCACCACAAGGAACTCTTAACGCAGCGCAGCTCGCATGTTCCGAAACAAGTAGATCGACTACTTTCAAGCAGATGGACTACTTTCTTATTTACAGACTTAAAGTACGGCTGGCTACCAAACTACTGCTCCGTAAAGCTGATTTAGTTCTACTATACTAATGTTAACCCAGAAGACAATACAAGGCTGCTTTGCTAAGTTACTCTTATAGCCCTTTTACAGCTGTGAAGAGCACACAGTGCGTTGCGAGCCCTTTCCGCTAAATTTTCCTTTAGGATGAGCTCCAGATACTTTACTTTGTTTGTGAGTTTTATATGAGTTCCATTGAACTTCCGTACTTCGACGGATGGAATCCTGTACATCATCCTGAAGAGCAATAGTTCAGGATTTAAACTTAGAAATTTTTGGAGGCGACTGGTTTCATTAATTCCTTCAATCTTTGCACACAAAGATTTTCATCAAGCTCTTTTCGCACTACGCGCGGCATTTTTGAATAGTCTTAATTTAACTTTGTAATCTAACCAATCGTCGAGCCTTTTGACAACATTAAACTCCTTGCTACATTCGCTTCGAACAGCCGCAATCTCATTATTCCTCCACTGTGGTTTCAGGTTGAGCTGCAGGATTTCGCAGCAGCATTGCTGAATGCAGCAGAAATGACCTTACTACGACTCAGAATAGGAAACAGAGACACGAAAATACGTCAAAGTGTGGGATATTCTTTAAAAGAGGAAGCTGTACATGGATTTTTCTATGTGCGCGATTAGATTTTTAAGGCCATTGGCTTGTGTCCTCAAATTTGGCGTTTTTTTTTTTTTCAAAATTACGTATTTCTTCCAAATTGCTTCTCCTAAATTATGCTTGAATATGATTACATTTGAAATTGATTTTTTTTATCTCCCAAATAATATCTAAAAAAATATCATGCCCGTGCCTCCCATTTCCTCACAAACTCATTATTGTTTTTTTTATCTAGTTCATTTTCCAAATTTCAAATAATTTTAGGTTCACCATCTCAGAAGTACACTTATGAAAAAAGCTCCAGCTGCGAATGACACGCAGCACACTTGAATCAAAAACTCGTGAACGTTGTTCACCACAAACCATACTATTAGAAAATGGATTCATTCAACTCAGCTCCGCTCAGCTCAGTCTCCATAGACGCAAGACTTCAATTCTGACATAAGTTCGTCATTTCTGCGGCCAAATCTAGCCGTTATGACCGCACTGCTACAGCGACAAAACAGGTATTTTTTTCCATTCTGACGAGTAATCATGAATGATGATGGTGGCGTGGAAGGTGCGATGGAAATGGGATGTTAAGAAAACCAACTTCAATTCAAATAGAACAAAATACGAAAATACGAAAATACTCGTACCGAGTTATGTTCTTTGAATGGTCCAATCCGAAGTGAGAACGGTAATCACCGGAGCGTAACGTGAAAAACACGAAATGATTACTTTGATCAACTACATGATGTGCATGACGATGATGATGAAAACAGTGATGTGTGCAAGTGTGTGCGTGCATCACGATATAATGCTGAGAAATCTACAATGCTAGACGGTGTAACTTTAAATGAAAGGTGAGAAAAGCGTCCGTAAAAACATTGATCACCTGAATTGTTTTCAGTTACAACGCAGACGAAGATCGCAATACTCTCAATACGCAGTGAAACCGATCGAATTCATGTGTCCTCGTTTGTTAAATGCTAATGCAAATGCATTTCGATGGTCATGGCAGGGAAAAGTCGAACAGAGGGTTAAGTAAACGCGAAGTTGTGCAGGTGTGTGGTTCGATGTCCTTAATGGCACAAGTTGCAGATCCACGGAGTCGAGCGTGGGAAATGTTGTATCTGGTTTGTCAGGGAGAAAACGGCGAAGAGGGTTTGTCATGTACATAAATAAAGAAACCAAGGAAATGAATGGGTTTTTGGTTGGTTTTATCAGCATGATGCATCTTGTTGATTTTGTTGATATTTCCCATATTTCCAAAGAAAGGGAAACAAACATGAGTCACATACATATTGTTCTACTCGATTCAAGTAATTCTAATTTTAGGGAAAGTCCAGGGAGAATGTTTCAAAATTAGTACCAGTATTCAAGAGTGAAAAGGTTTAAGAAGGGGGAAAGCAAAAATAATAAATGAAAGGAATGAAAGTCATAAAGCAAAAAAACGATTTTGAAATTCGCGATTTATTATTTGACATGCAAACAAATTTTCAGCTATAATAAAGTATTTTGGAATAGAGGTTATTAATTTGTGATCACGATTCCCTTCTTATCTATAAATCAGCATAGACAACGTATATCGTCTCTAAAGCTTATCAAAGCAGAGAATAATTGATACGGGAAACTCGATCGTTTTGCGGAATAAGTCTCCGAAAGCAGAAGTATTGTTTTTGAAGAATTGTTTTTGTGGAATGATTAAAATTGAATTTTTTTTAACTAAGTGGTTTCGAAAGTATGCACTGATTCTCATCAAACATCAGCTCATAGTGCATACTTGACTGATGTGACCACTTGCAATGGGAGAATACAATTCCACTTTGATTCTGCTTTTGGAGGCTTATTCCGTGAAACGATCGAGTTTCCCGTATCAATTATTCTCTTCTTTGGTAAACTTTGGAGACGATATACGTTGTCTATGCTGATTTATAGATAAGAAGGGAACCGTGATCACAAATTAATAACCTTTATGAGTAAATTATATCGTTGGATATAAGTCGAGGATGTTAAAATTTATAACAACTAACGTAAATAAAAATTAATGATCTCCCATTACAAGTGGTCACATCAGTCTAGTATGCACTATGAGCTGATGTCTGATGAGAATCAGCGCATACTTTCGAAACCACTTAGTTTAAAAAATTTCAATTTCAATCATCCCATAAAAAAATCCACTTTTATATTGCAATGTTATAGCATAGATATCAGAAGACATTTTTTTTCGCGCCCAGTGTGGTCAATTTTCAAGTGATTTTTACTAGACAGTTTTCATCTCAAATCTAATAGTGATAAACAATTTATCTTTTATTTATTCAATGAATTACCAAAAACAGCAGGATATACCGCATTTGTATAGTGGTAAATATTTCGAAATACTTTTTCATAATCTCATAGCATCCCAATTGTTTTTTGAAAAAAAAAACTGAAACATTGTCGAAACGTTTACTTCAGGGTATAAACCCTATTTTCAACGGACAATGACGTGGTGGTGAGCTTAATATGCCACATTAAAAATATTTCATAGCAGCATGACACAAAATGAAAAGAAAAAAAATAGATTTTACAGTCACATCGCATTGAAAGATGGATAGAAAAAAAAGTGTTATTCATTGCACGCTCAGGTGGATATAGCAGTCAGTAACAGTGGCATTTTCGAAAATGACAACGATCACAAGAATAATCATCATCCGTAATAACAATTGTAGTTGATCACCGACTGAGCGATTATCGTGTGCACGAACCGTGAAACATTAGACACGAACACATAGACATGGGCAAATTTTAAGTGCGATTGTAATAAATGTTTCTATTGTAGGTATGTATATGACTAAGTTTATGTGATTCAACAAGCATTGTTTTGTAAAAAGAAAATATTCGGTTTGAAATAAAGTTAAGTCGGTTTACATTTTCAAAAACAAAAAAAAACAACAAAAAACAAAAAAAAACAATTACGAAGAAGAATATTTTTTATTCTGAATGAATGAGTTAGCTAGTCTCATAAATAAATTACAGACTTGCTCAATTCATTCTGTAGTTAAAATAATTCTATTCAATTCCTTATAAACTGCTAAAATTCAGATTTAAATACATTTTGTTGGAATTCTTCTCTCATTGCCATTCAAAACAACCATAAATTTGATAACCAAGCAAATATCCTAAATAAATGGACAATTTATTATCGAAATGATCGTGGCCTAAAAAGCAACTTGAAACAACCGAAGATCTTTTTTATAACTTCTATCAATCATTTCATTTTACCGACACTAGCCTTGATGGTGATTGTTTTTAGCAATGAAATATTAATATATTATAATGTTTTGAGATTTGATCGTCGTCGAACCCTGACCAACAAATCTAATGGTTGGGGTGGTCGGATAGAAGCGGAAAATTAAATGTACATATGTAGTTTCAAAAGGCCCTGTCAAACGAATTCCCCTTATTACTAGTTTCGTATAATTTTTTTCAATAAATGTTTATTTCAATTTGAAAATATATAATTCAAATAATATCCCCTTTGCACTCTCTTGGAACTTTTTATAGAGTTAGGACTAATTAGTTTAGTAGACATGAGTTCATCCATAATTTAAGTGTTTAAGTTAATATTTTAAACAATGATTTTTCAAATTATTTTTTTTTTTGCAGGAAATGCAAAAGTAAGAAAGTACTTCAAATTTCAGTTTAGACTAAAAGAAAACTTATAAGATTTTTTTTATAAATTTTCATGTATTAATCAGTGATTACGAGCAAAATAATTTTTGCTTTTCTCAAAAAAAATTTTATTTCTCAATTTCTCCCTAAAAACTGTTGTTATTTCTGCAAATTATAGTTCTTTTCAACATGGAATCATATTATTTGGTTCTATGACGTTTTGCGATTCAGAAACATACTTAACAGCTAGTGTTCGATGGGATGCCGTGAATCCCTCGGTAGACAGTTTTATGGGTGACATCCGTTTATCCACAGATTCTCAATCTTTGCATTTTCTAAAAGATTTCCAAAAATTTGAAAAATTGGTATAAAATAAATTTTAGTATTTCGATAGGAATCTAACATTTGATGAGATGATTTAACTAAAATTTAGATTTTCTGAGTGCCAAATATTCCATTTTTCCAAACGAACTTCTAAGAAAATAGAAAACATGAATGCTCCAGAAAGACCTGACATTTTTTCTATCAGTCAAACCTTATCGAGGTAGATATTGTCAAAAAACAATAGCCTCAGAGGTAAATGTAAACCGAACAAAGAGCAATGCCCCAGCCGAAATTGCAATGCCCAAAGCCGGGCGTGTTTAAACTACTGTTGAACACGGCTAACAACTTTACGCGCGGTTAGTAAAATAAGCGAAAGAAAGGGAAGAAAAATCACTAGAAATCTACAGGATACATTTTATACTTTAATATTAAATATTTTTTGAAGTACCATTACGAGAACTTGAATTTCATTGACACATATCTACAAAACAAGACCAGGCTGATGAAAACAAACAATTTGAATATGTAAAGGCTCATCAGAATTGCAATAGGAAAACGTTACTTGATTTTTTTGGGCTTTGATTTGTATTTAATAAAGTATCCAACCACAACCCATTGTCGTGTCTTAGACGTTTTGATGTTTTTATCTTGATGGTTTTTTGTCTTGATGTTTTTTAACGAAATTTTTAGGAGAATGAAATGATTAGACTCACCATACCTTTGTATTTTCTCACTCATTTTTGGAAGGGTTTCTTATCTTATGATTTGGTGTTTTTGAATCAATAAATATAATCAAATAACATTAAAGAGACGACCGCCAAAATTGATTGCTTCAAATCAATCTAATGTAGCCCTTAAGAACAGACTACCCACACAAGTTTTCAAATGGTTTTTCGATTACAAAAAGTTTTTTTTCGCATGATGCTGTTACGCACAAAGACCATATCTTGAATCGACCTAGGTTGATTTTTTGGAGTTAGAAAAATGCAACCAAGCAAATGTTCGTTTCAATGTTTATAGAATGTTTCACTTTTAATTGTTTTTTTCCAGGCACTGGCAATCTGGTCAAATAACTATCAAATTTTTTTTAAATTTTTTTTTTTTGGCAAACTGTACCTTTTATAAATTTTCCCTAATGTCCTGTCATTATCTGTGACGTTATCTTAACGTTCTTGGTATCCAGCCAGCAATATTTCTTCTCCACGAATATTTTTTTATAAATGCGGATTTGATTAAATTTTTCTGTTTTGTTTCCACAGATATTTCTTTAAAGCTACCGACAAAATGAATCATAACGACGTGCCAACCAAACTGAGTGGGTTCAGCAGACCGGAAGTAGGTTTCTGAAGGTTTTTTTTCATATGTTTAGCTGATCGTCCTAAATAATTGCTCTTGTCCTCATTTTTTATCAATGGGTCTGCGACTATTTTGAGGTGGGGTAATATTTTTCATTGCAACCCACTGCAATCAGAAAACTACGAAAACATTTTTCTTTCTCAATGTTTCAAAATGTATTTTTTTTTCTATAGCTTCTACAGCTTTTTGATTAGAAATCCGTCAAATATACCACCACGAATGTCTACTGCTTATATTCTTTAATGACTAATAATAATAATATATTATTAAGTGATTTTTCCTTGACGTTTTCATCGAGATCTTACGCGCCCTCTTTTTTGTTTTTAATCATCTCTGTTCGAACATAATTAAATTTGACCTGTTCCTTATTACAGATCATAGAAAATTGATTTGGCTTTCCGCTACAATGATTTAAAACCTTTAAATCATGAAGTTAATATTTTAAATTGAAATAAGTAGCTGCCCTCTTAATTTTTATCTGCCTATAAAATAACTATAAAGTAGCATTTTCAGTTGTTTTCTCTATTTTTTTTCTAATGCTCCGATTTCTGTTAAATATTTTTTTGGAAATAAATAATTGAATAGTTAATGAAGTTTGAATCCTCAAATTCTAATTGAGGCTCAGCTTTATTGAAACATTAAATATAAAAGTATAGTTTCGATTTCTATGAAAGCAAGGAAAAAATGCTAATAAATATAAATAAATAGAAGTGTAATTTAACATTTCTACAAGCACACGTGTACTAGAATCAATCAATAACTATTCCAAGTCTAGCAACCTGCTTTTTTATTCAATGATTTGCAAGTTCTCTTCAGCTGACCGAAACACCTGCATGAGTTCATTTTTGTTAGTGCTCAATACAACATCTGTACAATATCGGTCCATATTCCGTTCGTCTCTAGCCAGATGAATACATTAGCCGATGTTAGTAACGCAGCATGTTTGAGAATCCGATTCAAAAGGAAGAAAATTCACGCGATCAGTGATCTTTTCACTGATCACACACCATTTTCTCTTTGTTTTCTTTTTATTATTTCTTTTCCCTGCGATACGAAACATACGAGCATACGTAGACTAGACTTGAATATAATCCGGATCATTTACCTTTTATGGCACGAGTTTGTTCCTTTGCGCGAGGAGGAGTCCACGAATAGATAGAAGATGATCGTGATTATTTCAATCGCATTTCTCACCTGCAATCCAACACGATCGTGTGTACATGGGTCGGTCGAGTGACGCGTGAAGTAATTTTCAGTTCATCTTATTTGTTCGTTTTTTTCTGCATCTGGTTTTTTGCGTGCGCTATGGATTGCAACAATGGAAGATGCAAAGTATGTTTGGGGAATATTTTTAACTTAAGTAGCTAATTTAGAAGATTTTTTAGGGCAAAACTAATAACCAGCTTTTGTTGTCTTCACAAAGTTTAGTTATTTTTAATCTTTTGGTACCAGTGGATATTTTAGTGATATTTTAGGTACCTTCATAATTTTATCAACGAATGATTGACTTTTAAAAAAAAAGTTTAGCGCATCGGAACCGCTAGAAAACTAATTTTCGAAGGAATTATCTTTGAGTGACTTAAAAATGTGTAAAGACGTAATACACTTCCTTGTAGTATCATATCAACCATTTCTTACTCAAAGTAACAAATATCATTTTCTGGCAGCATCTTCTATAACACAAATATTGAAAAATATTTGTCCAACGCAGCAGCATAACATGCTCGTGCTTAATCAGCCTATCGTTTGAAGTTCGTTTTCATCCAAGGATATCATCGAAAGTTTCAGCGATTAAACTATGTCCGGGGTTGCCATCCGAAAAATTTCCAAAACTCGGAAAATTTAATCATCGGTGGTTGATTTTCCTGTAAATGCTTTGCTTATGAATACAAAATGGAAGCATCTGTAGATGCAATATTTACGAAGTTGTCTGGTGCTGGCAATCATGTGTTAGCAAATCTGCTTCACGTTTAGTTAAACTTACCCTGTGAATTTCGTTTCGATTGAATGACCGCGCTGGAAGTTTTAGCAGTGAATAGAATTTCAGGATTATAATACCAACCTCAAAACTTTTCAAATTTTCAAAACCTTAATATTTGTTAATTGTCATTGCAGGATCATTTCCATTTGAAAATTTAATGACAATATCGCTTAGTAAAGAAATACACAAAAAAAAATACTATAGCTGGCATCCCTTTCATGTGTTTTCTACGAAATTCCTACAATAGCTGACCTACAACAAGTTCTATTTACTACATGAATTTCGTTTTGATTTCAAGACTAAATCGGAAGTTATAGGAAAAAAAGCTTTATTTTGCAGAGCAAAATTACAAGATATAGGTCACAAAAATCACCATAGCTGGCATCCCCATATTAATTTTTCAACCAAATTTTTGCCAAATGTGGTCTAGAGTTAGGTTCAAAAACTGTGTGAATTTTTGTTGAAATTCGATGGCTGAATCGGAAGTTATGAGCCTAAAAGTAGTTTTTTTTCTCAGTGATTTTTCAAGATGGCACCACTGCCAAATGGTTGCCCGTATTTTAAAATCACGTCTATCAGACCTGGTTCTAGTTAATAGCGAAATGTCCTGTAAATTTGATAATGATCGGATTATCCGGTCGTCAGTTTTCGTGAACAGAAGTTTTGAGTGTTGAAAATAGAGGTAATTTGGTAACGGGTTGCTGTTCTTGTGCAACTCGGAAATTTGAAAATTTTAAATTGTCATAATGGACAAAGTTTGAAATTTATCAATAATTTGATTTATTTATCAAAAAGCAAAAAATTTTCAGGAGGGTCGATGATTTGACGGATTTTTTTCAGGAGTCTGCCGTACCTACACGGTAACCTGTACAGTCTTAAAAAACCATGTGTGTATAGTTTTGGTTAACAGTACTACTGCAAATTTCTCTGCGAATTTCACAATGATTTAATGTTCCCGTCAGGAGCTATGACAAATCAAAAATCAGCGCCCACACAGGGCTCAAAATTTCCAATCATAAACATGAACATCATGAACAAACATAAAACATAACAAGTTTTCATTTCCAATACTTTTGTTTAACAAAATTGTACTTTGCATAGAAATATAGGGTTACCTGAAAATTGACTAAAATGGCCGCCGCCGCCAAAGGGTTAAAGACATCTTAGATCTAACAAATCATGGATCTACTCCTTATATACATCTATGTCCTCCGAAAATATCAGCCCGATCGGATCGGCTACTCCAGAGATTTTCTCCCTTAATGTTTTTGCTGATATATATATATATATATATATATATATATATATATATATATATATATATATATATATATATATATATATATATATATATATATATATATATACGAGTATATATATATAAAGAAATATTAATTTTCGGCGAAACGAGTTTAATACTAATTTTCTTCGAAAATAAGTAAAAACAAGGAAGCGAAATGAATTTTGAACGTGTTTCAAACATAAATATGAGACTGTATTGGAAATTTTCATCCTTATGTGAGCACTAAGTTCTTAAAAGGAGACAAAGAAAATTTGGCAAATTTTGAACTGCATAAATATCTGACAGAGTCATCAGATTATTACCAAATTTATAGGACGCCTCGATATTTATAAGGCATAGACTTTGGTACTTTTTTTTATGAATGTGCTGATAACACTGCCGCGACAAGGACATAAAGAGAGCATTTTCAAATCATCGAGTCTTCTGAAAATTAGCAACTGATACAAAAATGTGATGGTTTGCCTATACAGTCAAAATAAAAGTTTCGATATTTCTTATCACACAAGAACGGTGACCATTCACCAAATTACCTGAAAAATGTTTGTTCGCGAGAAATAACGATTTGATAATCAGATTTGATTGGAATTCACAGAATACAGTTACCTTAAGTAGAAACAGGTCTGATCGAAGTTTAATGAACATGCTGGTAACCCTGTGGTATTGGTGCTATCTTGTAAAATAATCCAGCAATTTAGCTTTTTGTCCTATAACTAACAACGCAGTCCGTCACCAAATTAAAACAAAATTTATACACTAGACGGATCTTCGTTTAAGAATCCTGCTTGAAAAAATAGGAAAAGGTTGCCAGAGATTGTAAATCGTATCCCTTTTTACTGTTAGAGTATACAACAAATATTTCAGTTTCGCTTATTTTGAAATATTGTGAGCGTGAAGCAGATTTGATATAACAAAGGGTTTTTGAAACTCATGCGAATCATAAGTTAAGCTTTTCAGTTAAATTTTAGCTTGTCGAAAAACAAGTTAAATTCATCTTAGCCTTCTGCTACAAACTCTAGCTATTCCATTTTAAACATCATGCATTCCCTCTCCTAGAAGTTCATTAAACTTCGATGTCGAAAAACAATCAACCGATTTCATTCCTCCTCAACGAATCAATTCGATTTTTATCATATCATAGTCGAGCGTAGTGCGTTTCATCTATATTTTTTCGACTTTAGAAAGAAAAAACAAAAATAATAACTTCATGAAACCTCAAACTCATGCAATGATTCTGAACTTTATGACCACGCCACCTTTTGCGCTCAATTTGTAGGATTGAACGAATCCAGCATTATCGAACGAGTTGAAAAATATCATTCTGACGGAGTGTTGAATGTAGAAATTACCAAATCGAATTAGAAATGAATTGTAGTTTGTAATAAAAGAACCGTTCTACGATCTATTATTTCTAGTCAATTTCAGATTAAATGGTGACGATCGTGGTGATGTTGATTGTGATCATTATCGTCATCATCATCAGAATGAATATTGTCGTCGTAATCATTTTCATCACCGTATCTTTGCGAGAACTGAATCAGATTAAGATCACTGCAATACTGCAAAACAAGTATGTAATTCAAAATCATCGTGATGATTATTTGCCCTTGATGATTCTAGCCTGAATTTCGTGGAACGTGGGTTCACATAAACATTGTTGTTTGTTGAAATGATTGTTGAGTGATTGCCGCTTACGTGATTTTCTGGCAGATTAGATTTGGGTTATATTTTATTGCAAAGGTTTGGTAGATATTTTTAATTTTTTGAAAAATGTTTGATGCTTTTCCCACATTGGGCGCATTTAATAATCAATGCTTCATTTTCATAAAACATCAGAAATGCATTAAGGCGTGTCGTAAATGTTGAACTTTGCAGTGATTTCGATCAAGCAAACTACAGGTACAGAAGTTGTTTAATCCAATTCGAACGATGATCGTTTTTCATCTAGATCTCTCTTATTTCCGTACATATATTTCCTAAGCTTCTTCAGCTCCATCTAATTGTTTTTCTTCAACCGCAGCTTCTCTATTCATTCAGTTTCACGGGGGTCAATTATAATTTTTCCATGTTTTTCTTCCTCTTCCAACACAACAATCATTCCATAAACCCATAAAGAACTCAGCACAGCACAATTCTCGGTGTGCTCGGTCGCGGAACAATCATCGGAGCAGAAAATAAAGATCTTCATCTCGTAGAACAAAATGGCTAGAAATGGTAACGCACTGGCAAATAACTCGAGCGTGGCTGTTGGTAATGATTGACACTTGACTGATTCGAAATTTCTCTGTACGATCGTCGGTCGGGATGGAATTAGCATTCACCTGTTGCTATATACGAATCGAATACGACGATGTTGACTATGAACGGAGCCTTGCTTTTGGTTCCATGCTGTCAACAGACGTTATTCGAATAGCTGGAGTTCGAGGGGAGAACGCCGACGAGCGTCCATCCAGAAAAAGTGAAGATCGCAGCGCGCTGATAATGGAGGAAAACAGCACAACAATGTACATAGAGTTCTGACTTTGAGCCGGAGCTCGGTCGGTGCCATCTTTTTGCCAAACCTAGCGGAACGAACATCAAACAAGTGAACGGCGAACGAACAATTTGTGTTCGGGGCCGGAGCTAAGATTTTAACATGCAATTACCAAGAGTGGCTCGAATGCGGCCAGGTTCCTTAGATCAGTGAGGATGAGAAAGAGGTGTCTTAAAGAAGCCCTTCCGCTCGAAAGAATTATGGGGAATACTTGACTGTTGGTTAAGACTAGGTTTACGAATGAAGATTTGCCGACTTAAGAACTTACGATGCAGACTTTCAAAACTAAGCTCAAAATTAAAGTGAATGAAAAGCTTAAATCGCTTTTATCATTCTAATTTTATTATTTCTGGTGAAACACTCTTATTTTGAAAATCTTTCAAGGGAACAAGAAATTCAGAATTTATATCTCAAGTTCAATTTCGCACAAGCAGATTTAAATTGAATTTCAAGTTAAATTTCCACTAAACGGCCGTCTGCAGCTGAGCATAAACGTACCCTCGTATGTACTACGGTAGCTCTCATTTTTTATTCGCAATGGTTTGGACTTTTTTCCTCGGTTTCGTTTCCAGCATGCTTCCCGTCTTCCTCGCCGAGTCCCAAGAATTTCGCTTACATGTGCAAGCAAGTTTGTTGTTTGGTTTTGCAACACGATGTCGATGAACTCTTAAGCTTAGTGTTTTGTGGTCAGAGGTCAAACGGTAGCAGATAGAAAAATGACTTTAATATTTCTGGTTCTGAAATGAGAAGTTCAAGAATAATACTACTAACTATGCTTTAGTAGGCAAGATACATTATCTAGAAAGTATTTCAATGGATTTTATTTGAATGCAGCATGGTGACAGGTTAGGATATTTAATAAGAAATCGAATAGGTCAATCAAAATATTGAAGAAAATATGAATGTACACTCCCAATCAATATGACAGGTTCGATCCAAATTTCGTTATTTTTCGGAAAGTGATGACTGCGCTATGCATTTTTTAGGCATAGAAATTTGGTCGTCGACTAGGTTGCAGGTATGCGATATCTGCAACCGAATTAACTGTCTATGGTCTAATTTTAAATTTAAATTTTTCACAGATGTGAAATATTTGTAGTCAAGTATATGACCGGATTGCCCGAAAAATTGATCTGTTGGGACTTGGAAAGTGGACTGTATAGTACCTTCTAGAACTATTGACGAAACACAAAAGCTATTTTGGAGTGACCTGTCAATCAAATATAGTGTGCGATATACATTCAAGCAAGTGTTTTTTAAAGTTTGGGCCATTAACGTTAACGCAAAAAATAATGAGGAGGTAGTGAAAGATTATATTTATACCCTTTTGCAGAGATTTTATGAGTGTCTGCCATCAAATACTGCAAAAATTCTGTTGGGGACCTCCAAGGCAAAAGTTAAAAAGGAGGAAACATATCGGCGTCCAGAATTTCTGCAACGACAACGGATAAAGAACTGGTTCTCGGCTCTCACGTTTTAATTACTATAAAGCGGACTTTGTTAAGATAGCGAATTAAATCAACTCTAACTGGTACTCCTTTTGCCACGGACTAGCTATTGATGAGCTCACGCTCCGATTTAATAATGTCCTCCCCAGCCTCATCTGCCGTTTCACCCTGTCCGGGGAAATCAAATGGCACTCCTTAGTTTCGGCATGATGTGGCGTCTGCCCTCAGGGCAAAAGATGCAGCTCGTATTAAGTTCCGTGCTTCGGATTGTCAGATTGACTACCTCAAATTCTCAAAGCTTCGAAAAGACTCTAATACTGCCGTCAAACAGGCTATGCGTGACTATTGCAACAACATCGAATCCTCTATTCGGTCTAGCTCTTTTGGTATTATGTCCACCCCTTGAAATATTCTCATCGTTTCCCCGATCCTATATTCTTTAATAGTGCAATTACTGCTAATCATCAGGAGATTGGTGATCCCTTTTGCAGTTTACTTTTTTTCTTTCTTTCCTGAAAATAATCCGATGGCGTCTTATAACTACCTTATTTTCCTCCACCACCCATCTGCAGAATCCAAACCAACCCTCTAGAAATTGAGTCCTTACTTCAATGTCGTGATGATAATGCTGGTTGTGGTCCTGGCGGCATTGCGAACCTGTTCGCCAAATCTCTTTCGTCATCCCTAACTGTTCCTTTGTCTATTATCTTCAATCTTAGTTTCTCCTAGGGCTCCTTTCCTTTTTACTGGAAGTCTGCTCAGATTTCTCATTAAATCCAGGGACCCAAGTTGGGGGCCTCCAAGGCAAAAGTTAAAAAGGAGGAATCTTAGTTTCTCCTAGGGCTTCTTTCCTTCTTACCGGAAGTCTGCTCATATTTCTCATTAACTCCAGGGACCCAAGTTGGGGGCCTCCGCTATTCAGGGACATTCAGATATTAAGTCTGCGTCAGGTCAAGGAGAAACTACAGGATTATTTGCATGTATGGCCAACAGCATCCGACATGTGCCGTATAATTTAAAATAAAGTCTATTTATCCAATTATCGTCCTACTTCACTCCTTTCTTGCTTTAGTAAAGTACTCGAAAGAGTTGTTTACAATAGGCTACTTCCTATATTTCGCCCTTTTTTCGCTCTTGAGCAGTATGGGTTTGTAAAAGGTAGATATACCACCTCTAACCTCTTAGCCTTCACTAACTTGGTCGGTTCCGCCTTAGATCAGCAGAAGCAAATTGATGTGGTGTAAACTGATTTTTCCGACTCTATTGATCACAAAGTCCTTCTTTTAAAACTCCAACGTTATGGGGTATCTTCTCTTGTCCTGGTTCTCGTCCTATATTCCTGGTCTTAGCTGTGTTGTATCTGTAAATTAACGTTCTTCTTCCCCATTCCTTAAGACTCAATGCTGGGTTCTCTGTGATTTCTGATATTTATCAACGATCTCCCTTCCGTTACCCGTTCTCCCTGTATTCTATTTGCTGATGACTTTAAGATGTTCGAAGTGATTGATTCGTTTGATGATTGTCACCAATTGCAGCATGATCTTTGTGTTTTGAGTGAATGGTGCTCAAGGAACTTTCTTACTCTGAACATATCTAAATGTCACCTAATATCTTATAATTGTAAAATGCCTCGTCTAATGTTTTCCTACTCCTGAGCCGGGTCGTCCTCTGCGACTGTTGACAATTTTAAGGTCCTTGTTGTGTTCTTCGACTTTAAGCTTAAATTTGATAATCACATCTTATACATAACTGCCAATTCCTCTCGTTTGCCCGGCTTCGTCCTCAGGTCTTCCTCTGGTTTTACTAACATCCCTACTTCCGTCCATCTGCTCTTGTCACTTGTGCGTAGCATCATCGAATACTGTTGTCAGGTCTGATCTCCTCGCCTTGTATATTTGAATGATGCCGTAGAGCGCGTGCAGTGTAGATCTACACGCTTATTATATTTTTAATTTCACATACCTTATTGTGAGTATAGCGATCGTTTGTTCTTACTCTAAATTTCTTCTTTAAAGTCTCGTCGAGTGTTCATTGATGTGTGTCTGCTTTTCAGGCTCCACCACTGTCCTATGTTATCTGACCTTGGCTCGAAGCTTTTGTTTCGCGTGACTAAACGCTCAGATAGATCTTCGTCGGTGTTCTTAGCCCCGTTTGCATGAACCATTATTGCGTATTCCCAGGAGATGAACTACAGCTTAGTCCTTTTCCATCAACCTTCTCTAGTTTTAGTTTTCATAGCATAGTCTTAATTTTTCACTCAGAAAAATTTCACCACTGAAAATTTAATAGAATCAAATTTAAATCAAAAGTTGAAACACTTTTTTTTTTTTAAAAAAACCAATCTTATTTGAATTAAATAATCCCCCACATTCAATAAAAATTATTCCACTTTATTATAAAAATGTTATTTTCATATCAAAATTTTCATCATTGAGTGAAAAATAAAACATTAAAATAAACAAGCGTTATTGAAATGAGGTCAGATTATTTGAATTAAAGGGAAACGTATATGGCGCCAAATCATATTTGAAAATTTTTGATTTGGCGTCATATACGTTTCTTTTTAATTCAAATAACCTGACCTCATTTCAATAACGCTGTATCAAAGTGTGTTTTGTTTGTTTTAATGTTTGGTTTTTTCATTCAATGATGACTTTGATATGAAAATAACATTTTTATAATAAAGTGGAATCATTTTGATTTAATGTGGGGGATTATTTAATTCAAATAAGATTCGTTTTTTGTTTAAAAGTGTTTCAACTTTTAATTTAAATTTGATTCTATAACATTTTAAGTGGTGAAATTTTTCTGAGTGTTGAAACATCTTATAATTTTTGATTTTCTTTATAACTTTTTACTAAGCTTCTTTACATTATTGTCTTTCACTACTGCTTCTTGTCATTATTTAATTTTTTGTTGTCTTAATTATACTATACTTTGTTTTATGTTGTATTGCTATCGTAATTCACCTTTTTTTTTTTTTTTGAACTATATTTATGTAGTTCTATGAATTATTTAACGGATTATCTCTTGTTTTTCTCTTTATTTTTGTAATTGGGCTCGCTCTTGTTATAACGGAAATGAATAAATAATTAAATGCCGCTTCAAAATAATCATAAAAGGACATATGGACCCCCGGACGGCTGCACCTTTAATCAGATAGATCACATTCTAATTAAGAATAGATGGGCTTTAAGATGTGCGAGTTTTTCGTGAGACCAAATGCGTTTCCACTTCACAGGGTAGCTAACAGAATAGCTAGAAGTAAGAATTGACAATACTTTTACAATATGTCAAATAGAAAAAATGACGATTTTATGGCTAATTTGGAGTTAGATTAATTTGGTCATTAGAGTTGGATCTTCGGAAAAAACAACAGGCTAGGCTATGACATAAGTGCTCTTTATAAAAAACATTTGCAATTTTTTTTTATGGTTACCTATCCTAAAGGACCCATAATTTGTGTAGGCAGATAGTACAATACGTCGAGACCAGTGCTTTATATGTAAAGAAGTGGATTCGGAGGTATAAATAGCATGGTAATGTCGATGATGAGCCAGTTAAAGTACATAGCACAGATACATAAAGAGCGATGATAAATTGATCGCTGAGCTATTCAGGGACATTCAGATATTAAGTCTGCGTCAGGCCAAGGAGAAACTAACTCCAAAAGAAGTAATCTTTGGTTATTTTCAATTCCCGTAAGAAGGCTTGGAAAAAAAGCGATGAGAGACTGCTGCAAAGTACCGTCAAACATCCAGCAAAGGTGCATGTTTATAAAAAAGGACTCCAAGAATTGTTTGATTTCACCAGAAATCTGTATTCTGAAGTATATACAAGAAGGAATTGAAGTCTATTGCTTTGTTAAATGGACCCCAAAACGATGACTGGATTCTCAAAAAAGACAACAATTCCAAACATCGAAGTCGCCTCTGTACATCTGGGAAGCAAGAAAATGGGATAGCAACCTGGGACTGGCCATCGCAGAGTTCAAATGCGAATCTCATTGAAAATGTGTGGTCGCTCATGAAGACCAAGCTAAGAGGGAAAAATATCAACTGCACATTAACATTTCGAAGTTTAAAATAAACTTGGAGACGCCTGTGGATTTTCCTTAAATGTTGACCCAAAGTTGTCAACGAAGATGCCAGGCAATTATAGATAACAACGAATTCTGGATAATTCAGAATTATTTAACTCATTCTCTGCAAATAATGGGTTAAAACAGAGTAAAATGCCAGCTCATGTACTATTTAATTTGGCACTTGAGTATCTTATCAGAAATATCTCCGTTGACATTAAGGGAACTCTACTATTTAACACAGGCCTCTAGATAAGCCCCAAATGCGTTTGAAAGGAGGAAATTGCATAAAATCTTCAATGCAGTACCGAATGAAAATGGATGACGAATTCGATAAAACAACGAGTTGTATAATCTGTAAGACGAGCTTGAAGTATCCACCGTAATAAGAATCCACTGTTAGAAACGGCTAGGCCGAACAAATGAACGACAATCGAATTCCCAAGCGCGTTCGCAAAGCACAAACAAACATTTTATTGGGTTTAAATTAAATTATAAATTTGACTTATACTTAATGTACTAAGTGTGTCTTAGATCTAACAGTTTTTAATTAATGTTAATGTGTATTTATTATGTATATGAAATTCTTAGCCTAACTTATAATAAAGAGGTGGAAACCCAGTAACACCCCTCAAAAACTTCATTTTTGGAGCAGCACTAGGAGCGGACTAGTAAAGAAGAGTGAAGAGAATTTGGGATAGGGGTGTGATGACAGGGAGGGAAAGTAAGGTTACAGTTACTTTTATACACTTGTGAAGGAAAGATTATGTCCAATTTCGCCAGACCGTCGAGTATACTGTACCAGTTCTGCGTCTTGAATATGTTATATAGCAGTAACTTACCTTGTGGTGTAAATAGTGTGTGGGAATCATTCAACGAATGGATGTGAGTTGGGCTAACATTCTTATGAGTGAAAGGATCGTAGTGTTGTAGTAGTGTTGTGGAAGGCTTAGTATATTTTTCGTTAAGTTGTTGGGATGGTCAGGACATTTGCCAAATAATTTCAGAGATAGATTCGAAGTATTTTCTATTCCGTTGCTCTCAGCCTCTCCATTTTGTGTGAGGAAAGATCAGACCAAACAGGAAAACCATGGGAAATGATAGGACGAATTATTTGCTTATAGCAAGCAAGCTTGATGGCATTTTTAAGATGTGTGGACCAGTGTATGAGGGGAAATATACGGTGGTATGCATGGATAACTTTAGTGAGGATGCTGTTCACATGGGGTATTGGGGATAGTTTGGTGTTCAGCACTACGCCCAGGTACGTAACGGTGCTATGTCTGGGGATGGATTTGTTGTTCATTTTTAGGGTTATGTAAGGAAGCAGTCGTCTCGTCGATCGGGGAAGCTTCATGTGGCCTCGAATGGTGATGGATTCGGACTTGGACGGGTTGAGAATATGGTGTCACGAGAGGAAGTAGTTATGAAATGTGTCGAGGTTCGTAGATATATGCTCCGCGTTTATTTTCAGGCTACGAGCAGGTGAATAAACAATGAGGTCGTCAGCAAACTGGAAGATTTTGAGAGTTAGTGGGTGGCGTGGAATATCAGCTGTCTAGATGGCGATAGAGCCTTAAGGGTTACTGGCTGTGTTAGCATAGGGATTTGATAAGACATTGTTTATTTTCACTATTGATGATCTATTGGAGAGAAAACTGTAAACAATTTTACACAAGTGCGGATGAAAATGGAAGAGGGAGAACCATTTGTGTATTTGTATGTTGTTTAAGTGGACTTTCAGGTCAGTTTTTAGGGTTCAATATTTAGGGTATAATGATGGACAGAATGTTTGGGGAGGTTGACAAATTGGAATTGTGGAATGACTTCGAATGTGTCACTATGGGACATAACCTGTTCCTTGATGCCACATTCAAATATGAGCGGATTCAGGCCAATCGGAAAACCATGCAAACGCTGAGGATGACTCAGCTGCTTCTGATGATAGTTATTGAATCGAGATGGCTGCAGATTCCTGTATTAAAGAGCCAGATTTTGCTAGTAAGTGTATGTTATTGTTTGGTACGCACCTTATTTGGATTCAAATAAATATAAAAATACTGCAATTGTTTCAACTTATGTTTTCCTCATTATAGGCTATTTACGTTAAATCTAAGGTCAGAAAAACATCAAACGGTGGACCGTATTATATACTCTTATGCAACAAACGCTAATCTTTTCCATAAAGAAAGTTAATTGAATGAAAAACGAAAAGTTATGAATGAAAATAATATATAACTGAATTATTTCTCAATCTATTATTTTAACAAAAACAAATGGCAAAGCATACTGTAAACATTCTAATTCAATCAAAATACATGAGAGCACGCATTAATACGGAAAATTACCAAAATTATTTCAACTTTCTCGTAGAACTCGGGTCGAAACTATCGTTCGCTCCTATCTCAACCATGATTTTTCATGATCAATCATGGCTATATCATTTATAAAATCAGACGAGAGCAAAGTGCTGCAAATGCTCTTCAATTGATTCTATGGCCACATGTACGGATCGCTTGGCTTCCTATCTACCTATGTGTATGTATGTATTTTATTAGACATCATCAAAAAAGTGACCGCATACCTGAATCCATCACGAAATCGCTCCAACCGATGTCCGGTCGACGATAAGCGTGCAGTAACTTCGTTAGGGGTAGATTGTAGAGCATATACAAAATATAACTAAGGATATAGGACTCTATCGCTTGCAAGCTGCCTGCCTTGGCGGGAAGTTTGAAATGTTTAATGGAAAGAGAGTTGAGTCAAGTGTTGTGCCGGTAAAAGGCGAATTCGAAATACAACACATGTTGAGAGCTGTTAATACATTCGCGATCGACAGTTGTGTTTGAGGCGACCAAATTGTACCTGTGGAGGTAACAGTGTTGGATAGGAGAGGGAATGCAGTAATTATACTGTCAGAAACTGCCTACTACGGTCATATAGATTTGGAGGCAGTGCAATATGGGTTGCGATGTAACAGATGCAATTACTAACTCCTCTCTATCGAGGAACTTCCTTGATTTATCGCAAGCTAATGGTAATGCTCATTAAGATATTCATAAAAGAAGTGGAAGTGCACAACCATTAAACCATCGGACCGTGGAAGCAAAACATCAAATTTTTCCTCCAAAGAATATTGCTCTTGAGAAGCTGACTGTATACTTCTCTCCGTTGTACAACCATAACTTCACCATGTCTTCCATCATCTTAATTGAATGAATATCTTTATGAAGCCACCTTGGTTCGGTATGTATCTGAATGTATGCGCATGGATCTGTTGGTGGTTGTCGTATCGTCGTCGTGGTAGATGTGATCGCGATGATGTTGTGCTGCCAGCCGTACACCTTTGATCGTCGATCGACCGCGCCAGGTAAGACCAAGTTACCTGTTCAATTGCGAAGCACGTTTGGTTTAGTTCAGTGTCAGCCAGCGTACGATTCAGTTGTTTTTCTCCAGATTCAACAAACTTTGGAGTTTCCATATTGTGCCAGTTCAAGTATAAGATGAGTTATAATATTATTGAAGTTGTTTTTTTGTTTTACAAAATGAAGTTCGCGCCAATCTTTCGCAGCACTTGGACAGCATGGCATCTGCTGCAAGTTTTTTTTTAAAAGAATACTCTATCTTAAAACGAGTGCAGTACACGTTATATATCAGAAGTAAAATCTAACTTGTGTGATTCGATACTATTAACATTAATTGCTTCACTTACAAAAAGTAACTACATGCATGCACAAGTAATTCCATGTAATTTTGAACATATGGCAACTATAGTAACGTACGCATCCAAACATACGCTATATCCAGAAAGTTCAAGTGTTTTACAAACTCATTTTTACGATCCGTTCACGACGCCGTTAAATTTGCCAACTCTGAACCGATCCATTTCGAGCGCTAATTCAGTTATTCATAGTAGCGGACATTGAGTGCTAGTAAAAAATAAACATTTTAATAAAAGGATTTAATAGTTTAACCAGTCAGTCCGTGGAATAAAGTGAATAGAGAGGGAATCAAAACAGTAAAAATTGAAATAATTCTGTAAAATTAAATTACAGATAAAATTGGATTTTTGTGTGGATTAGTTAGTTTGTGAAACTGTAAAAGTAAATCAAATGGCGAACAAGAAGGTGAGAGGTAAGTAATTTATGTAATTTATAACTGTAGTTCAGAGGAAAATTTCTTGGGATTCGATTATTTACCGTGCATCTATTATAACATTAATATGAAACAACACGTCATACTTCTCAGACAAGTTGAATAAAAACTTCAACTAAAGTCTCTTGAGCTATAAATCTCCTAAAAAGTGTTTTAAATGATCATCACCAGCAGCTGGTGTGAGCACCTGTTTAACGCATAACTTAAATTGCTTTAAAAAAATCGGATAAGAAATTCAATGCCGCCGGTCTTACTAAGACCCGGGGCAAAAGTGAGTCTTTGCTAATATCGAGAAAAAAATTATAAAAATTAATAAACACGTCAATCAAATTCAGTACTATTAAAATATGTGCATAAATCACCGGAAAAAAATCAGTATTTTTTTCAAACTTCTTCCTCCACATTTCACTATGTAAACGGAGTATTGACTTAATCGGCATTGTCTGACATTTCATTTATTTCAATGTATTTTTTTTCTCTCGTTTTATTGCGCCCGAAACAAGTGTCCGCTATCAGCTTCATACGATACTCAATAATATGTGCAATATCGGCTATGTGATAGAAGTGTTGTTTTTTATGATTTTATGTTTGCAAGCAATATTCTACAGACGTTGCTCTCAAGTTGTATTGTAACCTGAAAGGTGTTTTCGATGAATGCATGTGTTGAATGGAATTTCGACGGTTGAAGCAGCTCTTAGGGTCAATAGACGTATATTCAGCCCTAAGGTGTTTCGAATGGTAAATTTGTATAGTAATTGGCTGGTATTGTTTGTACATACATATATGATCATAATAATAATTAGGAATTATAAAATTTTGGAATCTTTATTGCATTTTTTTTTATTGAGACGAATAAATTATTTGTTCGTTATTTAAATTACAATTTTTGGGGGGTTTTCCCAACATTTTATGGTACTTTTATTTAAAATTGGAGTTCCCTACAATTTATACTATTACGTTGGAATACTTGAATTAAGCTACGTTCCTTTGCATATGGAATTTAAAACTCATTGGACAATTGAAAAACCTCGATTTCAACTGATATCATCACAGACAGTTATGTTCTCTAATTTTCTCAAAAAAACAAAATTGGTCTAACAATGATTCAAACCCATTTTACGACGAAAAATAGACCGGAAATGATATTCTAAATTTTGTTTGTTTTTTAAGACTTGTGTGACTTCACATTCAAATATGTCACTAATATGTGAATTGAATGTAATTGCATTCAACTCAAAACACGTTTGCGTATGGATGCATGTATCTATGGAAATTTCCATTACTTCACCTCAGTAAAAGTGACAAAACTTTCAAAAATATTTCGTTCATAATATTTTATTGTTTTCGGTAAAGCGTGACGTCTGTTCGATAATTTGTTTTGTGATCTTAAATAACTATTTTGATAAACTTTTTTTTCAACAAAAAAAAATTGATTTTGTGTAGCGAGTGAAATCTTGCAGTGTCTTGTGAATTTTTTAAACATCATAAATAATTAGAGCGTGCATTGTTGTTTGCCAGAAATTTCATTTTTCAGCCAACATAAATTGGTGTGCTAAGTTTTTAGACTTCATGGTCAAACCTTATGATGGATTCCGAAAATGATCAGTTTCAATGAACTTTGAATTAGTTATATATAAATATATAGTTATATACACTGAAAGAAAAAGTCGTGGTTGATTTAACTTTTATTGATAGTAATGCAACAATTCATTCAAATTTGTCGAATGAACTACGGAAAATGGTTCTTTCTACTACGCTAAAATAGTTCATTTGACCATACAAAAGTAGTTGACTTTGCTGATACAAAAAATATCGAAATCTTCGAGGATTCAACTGTGTTAATTGGTTCATAAGTACGATAAATAGTTGGTCTATTGAAAAATCAGCATCAATTCATTTAAGACTACAAAATATTGAATTATCAAGAATTTTCATAGTAAGCGAACCACTCTACAATTTTTAAATTCAACAAACATAATTCAGCAATCACTTATTATTGTTGGGGCACCACAGAATATAGTCATTTACAATTTCGTACCATGTGCATTGTTGGAATACCATAGTTTGTGGTTGCTTACTTTTTTGCACCACGGACGTTGTTTATCAACCACGCGTTATGGTACATAAAAGTAATCAACAATTTTCTTATGGTTGTTTTAACTATAGTCCGTAGTTGACGCAAAAACAACTAAGGAAAATTGTTGATTTTACCAAGATTTTTCTCTCAGTGCATAAATAGTAATAATTTGGAGTTGAGAATATCGAAGTCAACTGCTTCAATTTGTAAACTAAAAATGTAAAACATTTTTAAATACTTGAAAATAATATGATAAAGTGAAAATTTGTTTAAATGATACCATTGAAATTTAAAATACTCGTTAATCGCTTATGTATGTACCTTTTAATCGCTTATGTATGTAAAGTAAACCTACGACATTTATAAGGTCTAGGGATTGAAATATTCACAAATTAACTGCCAATACAAACGAGTGTGGAGTGATTAGTTCGACGACTCGCTTTACCCCTGATTTAGGTTAGGTTCCACGGCTGCCTCCTTCAGCCCTGAACTAGTACTTAAAAAAAGTACTTTAAAAAATAGTCCAACGCACGAGATATTGCATTAATAAATATAAATACTGATTTCGATTGGTTATCCTTTTTCGTAAGGTGCTTCTTGAATTTTTGGAACAAGAAAGTGAAAATCAGCTCCACGAAATGTATCACCATGATAAACAAGTTGATTCATACAGGGGGTGAAAAGCTATTTCTTCTTCCTCCTAGCATCTACAGATGATGGATGAAGAAAGATGAGTGACTAATACTACTAATCATACTTGTTTATTTGCCATGCCGAATTGAGTTCGGTGAACCTGAAGGAAATCACCCAGTTTATCAAGAACTCAAAGTGACAGACGCGGACCTAAACTAGGCTTGCTGATTGCTGCAGATTGTACTTTCTTTAAGAAAAAGATATTATATGCTGAAATGTCATTTTCCTAAGACCAAGTTTATAACCTTCGAATTTTCCCATTTGTTTTTTTTTTTTACTTTTTTAAATTAAATTCACTTTGTCTGTGTATCCTCTTAAACAATGTTTTCAAATTCATTTTTCTTTGAGCTCATTAAAATTAACGCCACTAAACTTGCTTCTCAAAAAGAAACTACTAACAAAACGAATTCAAACGTGAAACCGAAAAATTAAAGTTAGTCATCATACCATAATAAATCTCATTCAAACTAACAACTATATCAATCCAATGAATTTTGAGTAATTTATTTCCGATTTCTATTTTTGTTCATCTCTCACTCGCATTAGATTCTATCCTGTCTATGTCGTTATTCTAGATACAATATACTAAACATATGAAATGCTACTTCTCCGACGATCCATTAAAATAATTTTTATCTACTCCTAATCTAAATTACACTCCGAATCGTCATTACATGTTAATTACCCTACCAAATTGAAACTGAAAGAATACGAAGTAATACGAAATACATACGAATCTAAAAACATTATTTCCGTAATTCAGGTAATTCCCACTGACCACATCAGATTCAATGAGCACACGAAAAAAAACGGTAGATAGATTCCGTCAGTTTGGTTTCGGTTAGTTTTTCTCACACACATAAAATACTTTTAGTGACTTTCAGTTCATAGATATCTGTTTCAAGACGGTGCGGAACTCAGAGTTAATAAAGTGCAGAGTTAGATACATACTTGTGTTCCTGTATCTATAGCAATTTTTGCTTTGAAGACCCCTTGAATGCCGAGCAAACGAGAGCCTGTAAGTAAGAACTATATATTTTCTGCTCAAACTAGCTCAACGCAACTTAGCAGAGAAGAGAACTTAGTAAAATTAATGGCGTAATAATGATTTTATTATTTTATAGTAGTAAGTACAGTTACGATTTTCAAATTAACAGGTCTCCCAGTCTCAGGCGTGATGGCATGCAAAACGCTTACTTACGCTTTGATTTTTCGTTTTCTACGCTATAAATCATTTTAATGAGATTTTAAAACGACTGTGAACAGAGGTTAAGCGTTAGATAATAATTTTTAGTGCTTCGTGGTTTTTGTTGATCGTTCGGAGACGGATGAAGACTATGTTGGAGGAAATTTCGTTTGGTTAGTAGTAATGGTTGGTAAGATTAGTAGTAGGTACTAGATGATGATAGATTTTTGGTAGAAATTTACAGTAAAATTCGATTAACTTTTCATGAAGGTGAAAACAATGAAATTATCGATTAAAGTTTTACAGTAACACACTAGGGAATAATCGGATGGTCTGGCACATTCAAGCCCATCAAAGTCAAACATTGTTGTGTCCATTCGTTCGATTTGATTTTAAAAAAAATCATGTTAAACCTTTTCCAATTGGCTGAAATTGCTTAGTAGCTCTTTGAAAAGCCGTGAAATCTAGGCTTCTTTCAATTTTTTCAGAACTAGTTGAATTACACGCCATTATTCAAAGTTTTAATAGTAACATTAAGGCTGAACGCCGTAAAACCCTTAAAAGTTCCAAATTATTGCCTTTTCTATCTTTATCAGTTTTTTGGTAAGTGAAAAAATATTTAAGAGCAATCTTGTGTAATCAAACATTGAAAATATAGATTTTAGGAAAC
Organism: Nemotelus nigrinus; assembly: GCA_947369275.1. Classification (NCBI taxonomy): domain Eukaryota; kingdom Metazoa; phylum Arthropoda; class Insecta; order Diptera; family Stratiomyidae; genus Nemotelus; species Nemotelus nigrinus. Next base: position 27,261,225 of record OX376375.1, on the reverse strand, counting down.
ATTCTTTTTCGCGCCCAGTGTGGTTAAGGTTCCAGTGAATTTTAATAGACTACTTTTCTTTCTAGTTCTTGTAAATTTTAAGTAATCGAGTGAGTAGAACACTGGCTGTTAGCGTCTAAGATGCTTGATTTGAATCCAACTACGGTCATACACCGTGTGTTGAATTAACTTAGCAATAAGTAAGAACAAGTGTCAAATCAGGGGTCAAGTAAGTCGTAGAACTTAACAATCCTCACTTGTATACATTGATTAACTCTGTCATTGATATATCAATTCTATCTCCCCATAATACCAACCTATCTTTTATAATCATCTAAATGCCTACAAATTCAATGAACATAAAAGTGTTCAGCTAATCTTCATTGAATTGTCCTATTAACTTCTAAATTGATGTATCAAAACTCTTTGAAAAGAATTCATTGCGAGTCAATGAAACTCACTGGTCTTGTCGTCTATTCGTTGTGCCCGATCTTAGTAAACCTCAATGTCCCATCTCCTCTGTTGCTTTCGTCACCGTCATCATTAACATGAACATTATTATCGTAACGGGGTAGGAATCAAGCAAGAGCTTCGAATTAAGTTGCATACCACTAGCAGCAGCAACAACAACAATCTGATCATCCTCAGATCCGAGCCGTAGTCAATGTTCCTTTACTATCGACTAAAGGGCTGCATCGTATCGGAATGGCTTGTAGCAAGGGGGCAATACAAATAATAAGAAATGAACCGAAAATGGTCAAGAGTAGAAGAAACTGGATTTGCTCGAAAGAAAATGAATGAAAAAGGGGCTCAGGAGCAGATAGGAATGATTTGTGCAGTCACGGAGGTGGCCTATGGAGATTCTTTTCATTCTCTTGTGTCTAGTTGAAATTGATAGCGTCAATAGAAAGAATAAATTTATTGGTTTTTTTCGGAAATATTAAACATTTTTGACGGGTAAGTTGATTTTGCAAATGAAGATTTATTTTGAGGTGCCTCTGATTATTTGATGATAAAATGTCATTTTTTCTGGTTAACTAAGCTTTTAAAAACTTGCGAAAGTATGTGCATTGTGGCTCTTTATCTGTACAATATCGAGGGGTCCCACGAATCCATTAAACATCTACATTGAATTCGATTTATATGATTGCGCCTTCTTCTTAATTTTATAGCTAATGATAGATAGCTAATGACAACTAACACAACTAAAAACGTTTTGTATTTTTTTATAAAATGTTCATAAATGCCAACTATATTGAATATATCAAACATCTATGTGACATAGTGTCTGATTTGATCAAGAGATCTTTATTGGAGTAGAATTTTAACAATAAAAAGCAAATACTACTTGCGATTTGCATACATACTTCTTATCTGACATTTAAACTCAAATCTCGGTTATCCAAGACACTCATAGCTTCTTTTTTCTTCATCAATCCAAGTGCAACACCACACCAATGCATCTTCTCGGTACATAATTATATGTATTTACACAGGAAAACGGGCACATACGAACACAAAATAAAGCATAACCTACAGCATTATTACAGGCAAACAAAAAGGTTGATACCGAGACCCCTGCGGGTGTTTTTTACTCTGTCAAGTGAAAGGAAATCAAAGACAGGAGAATTGAAGTAAACCGCAAGTTGACGTTATTCAATACCGCAGCCAACACACAGACACAATGTTTAATAGTTTTATTTTGTTTGGGTTTTGTTTTAAAAACATAATATACATCTTTGAGTTCGAATTATAGGGGATATCAAAGAAAATGGATAACGGCAACAACAAAAACGTCAGCTAAAAGGTTTGCCAGTAACTAAATCAAAGCATCCATAAAAGAACGGAATTCTTTTAGCACCAGCAAGTCATGACATTATGTACCATCCGCTTAGGGTGGTGTGCTTTAGAGCCTCCGGCATGGATGCTCAAAAGTTTATAGATTGTGCGACGACACGGATTTTATTTTAAAGTATTCGATCACGTTGATTGTTGTATATCCAGAGAGAAGATAATATGAATTTAGATAGATTTATATTAAATTCATTGTTTCTTATCGCTGGCATTATTCGATACTGTTCAATTCACCACCTGTGTGCTCTGTTTTTTTCGTGATGAACACCTGTTTGCAGAACCTGAAGTTATCCATCCGTTCTTGTTGTTGCCATTTGAGAAGTGAATGAAGTTTATTGTCGTTTTGCCGTTCATGACAATTTTAGCCGTAAGCAATGAAAACGAGGAAGATCTTCGTTTACGCTGTCTTGAATTAAAGATCTAAACATAATTAATTATCATTTAGGAATAGCAGTTCCGTCTAGGTGCAGCTGTGATGAAATGGTTTGTGTTGCATGTTTTATGAGATCATTGACATGGGAAGTAAAGCAGAAATCGGGCTGGGCTCTAAGATGTACTAAAAATTGTACAAGTATACTAGAGTTTCTGAAAAGCGAATTAGGAAAAGTGTAACTATAAATTTATGCCACCAATCTTACATCTCAGGTGCATTGACGCTTTTAAGCCTAGAGGGATCGTGTTTTGCGTTGAGCAGTAGTTTTTTATTACGATAATATATTTCTCCTAAAATTAAAGTACTTGTAATAAATGTTCATTTTGGCAAACATGATTTTAGGCTCAATTTTTTTAATAACTTCTTCATTTTGGCAAAACTTAGCTGCATTTTGAACTACCGCTGTATGGTCACATCAAAAAGAACAGCAAGATAATCAGAATAAGTCGGGAAAAAGAAAAATTCAAGTCATCAGCAACATTACACACAGGGAAACAAAAAACGCCAGGAAGACCATTGGCAGAGATTAGAGAGTAAAGGTTCCAAGATAGATCTTTGATGTACATCGGAGGAAGGATTAACAACTTGACAATGTGCCCTAGCGCCTCTTGGGGAATGAAAGATGTGGCTACTGACGAAAATACCATTGAAGCACTTTCAAAAAAGCTGGACAACAACCTGGCTCCGAGTCCCGGCGGCATCCCAAATTTCATTTTGAAACGTTGGTCTTCAGCTCTATCACCTATTTTATCATATCTCGTTGACCTGTCTGTGTCGACGGGTATTTTTCCTGCAATCTGGAAATACCCAGTCATTACAGCCATGCATAGAAATGCGTTCAGTAATTACCGTCCCATTGCCAAGTTGCCTTGCATCGCTAAACTTTTTGAAGCAATTATTAGTGATACCGCAGCATTTTATTGCAAATCGTTCATTTTTCCCTATCAGCACGGTTTCACAAAGGAGAAATTAACTGCATCGAACCTGTTGGAACTTTCCAACATTATTATTCCATCAATTGAAGATGGCTTGCAGGTGGACTGTGTTCATAATGACTTTACGAAAGCTGGATCATTCCATTTTACTAGAGAAACTATCTACTTATAATTTCCCCCATAAATTGATCAACTGTATTGCTTCTTACTTGAATTTTCGTACCCAGTTTGTATCTTTTCGCGGTGTACTCTCTTCAGAAATTATCGTCTCTTTAGGTGTTCCTCAAAGGAGTCACTTGGGTCCACACCTCTTTTTGTTTTATACATCAACGACTTGCCGTCCGTTTTGAAAAGCTCATCTATATTATTGTATGCTGATGATGCTAAAATCTTCAAAAAGCTATCCAATTTGAATGACTGTTTTAATCAACAAGCTAACCTAGATAATCTCTCAGACTTGTGTAAGACAAACCGCTTACTAAACAACATCGACAAGTGTTCTGCTTTATCGTTCACGCGTAAATCATCTTCTTTACAATTTGAGTACTCTCTGAAGAGTACACCATTGGCATATTTTGGAAAAATACTCGATTTAGAAGTACTTCTGAATAGTTATAAATAGTGTTATTGTAAAAGCCAACTGTGCGTTATGCTTCGCACGGAAGCGATCGACATAACATTTTCCTAACAAAAACTTTATATTGTGCTTTGGTGAGACCAATCCTCGAATATGCATGCTTGATTTGGGCTCCTTATCAGCAAGTGCATAATGATTGCATCGAATCGGTTCAAAGAAAATTCTTGCTCTTTTTGCATACATGAATTTTACTGGTTTGATCATTCTCGATAATCGATAACTGCCTCATCTCCTTAATCGGCTGAAACTTGTGGCTATGGACACACTTGAAAATAGACGTCAAAAATTCAAAATCTTTTTTGCTGCTAAGCTTTTCGCCGGAAATGTCTCTTCTGAATTTATTTTAGGTCAATTTGGCCTGAATACTAATTGCGACAGACTTCGGCACGTGAACTTATTATCCGTGCATTTTAATCGAACCAATTACGGCTACAATGAACCTATCTGAGCGATAAAAAGAGCTGTTAATAAGACTAGAGATAGTTTTGATTTTAACAAGTCTGCATTGTTCTTGAGAGGTGTTGTTGTAAATATTCTTTGAATGTTTGTGTATACTTTTTAATGTACACTCAGAAAAATATGTTTCCGAAAATCAAAGAAAATATTTACTTGTTTACGAGATGTGAAATCTTCCACAAATCAAATAAACTTTTATTTGATATCAGTAATTTGTATACATATCATTGAAAAACTTCTTATATTCAACGAAATACAATTTTTGCTTTACCTTATTTCAAGTAAGTAATTTTCCACAAATCTTGTAAATTACGTCTATGAATTTAGTAAATTATATCTACACCGCGAATATTTTTTTCTATGTTTCAACAACAACCACGCTTCAATATTCGACGAAAAAATTGGTAGTTTTTCTGTCTTCTATCAACTTTTCCTCTACACAAATAAAGGGTCGATAGCTTAGTTCGCTAACGTGTCAATCCAAAGCAGCGATCTACCGCTCGAGGGTTCGAATGCCGCCGGGTTCATGTCATGGTTGACTTTGTTCGTCTTCAGTGTTCCTAACTCCATTGATTAAGTGTAACATTATAGCTTAAATTGGCGACTGGGCATAAATAATACTAGCGCTTCAGAAAATGAGAAAAAAATATCGCACCTTGAAAAAGGAAAAAATGGTAATTTTTTTTCAAAGTTTTTGCGTGCCAACAACATGCGATGCTTTCAAAGCGGTCCCACATCTAAGTAGTAACCGCGCCCAGCACTGCTTAACTTCGATGATCGTACGTGAACCGATTTATGCCAGATGTTCTTGAAATTATATTAAATTTTACTCAGGGCAAGTGCAATATCAGTTCTTGAAATGAATAAATTCCTTTCTTTCGATTGAATAAATATTTCTTTGAAACTATACCAAGTTTTACTCAGGGCAAGTACAATATTTGTTCTTTGAAATGAAGAAATGTCTTTCTTTGGATTGAGTAAATATTTCTTTGGCGCAGAATCATTACCAATTTTCTTTGAAAATGTGTTCATTTTTCTTCAAAAAATAGAAGTATTTTTCTCAGTGTAAGTAGTCTGTATTAGACGAAATGTTAAATAAATAAATAAAAAGGGGACATTACGATTACGATTAAATACAATTGATGATATCCTGCAAAGTAGCGGCTCAGATATTTCATAATGTTTTAACTTTACTATTTATTTTGATAGACTGAGTCAAAAGCAGAAGCTATCTACTTAATGGTGGCTATCTGAAGCAGAGGCAACCATTTGAGAAATCTTAACGATGTCGACCTTACACAAAACTATATTATTAAGTAACAAAAACGAGCACGATGGCATCATAGGCGCGATTCAAAAAAAATTTAAGAGAATCATGGAAAAATTAAAATAGGGCGATAGTAATTAACGATCATCAGGTTTGTGAATAAAAAAAACTTTCCAGTTTCCAAAAAGCTGGGAAAAGATTTATGTAGTAAAATTAAGTAATCTCACGACAATCCTAATTGGGTCTAGGAGTTGAAAAGCTGCGAGTTTCTTTATGAAGATGTTAAGAGTGCCATCAGGGCTAGAAGAAAAGCGGGAGTCAAGCACAGATATGATAGATTCAACTGCAAGACGCCTGGTTAAAAATAAAGAGAGGCAGGAAGGTAAATAAGAAGAATAAAGGAAACAGAAGAAGTTGAATTGAAGTGTACAGACAAAAAAAAATCAGCAAAGAGATTACAAATTCCTTAGGGATTAGTTTCTAATGAATTAGAAAAGGCTAGGGAATTGGGTATGGAAGGAGATGATGTTAAAGATTGGTTTGCTATGCTGAATATTGTAGACTCCAATTTCAAATAAAATTCGACTGATTTCGGTATATGAATAGCCTCAGCTGCATGAATGGTATCGTCTTTGTATATGGCGTCTGTCATCTACCAATTTAAGAAATTTCCCTGGGCCATCTAATCATTTTCACTTGAATTATAATGCACGGGATACACTCGTTTTCGGATGATATCGGACTAAAATTTAATGCCAATTTTTCAGTCACTACCTATTAAACTATTGTTATTTGCCTTCCAGTTCTTATCTCACGTAACACTATTTTTTTCTTATCGCCTACGTCAAGTCAGTTTTTATTGACAAGTTGCCTATACATAGAATCAGTCTTGATAAACAAAATAGAGTACTGTTTCTATCAAAGTGTTGCCAGCCACGAGGATTTCTCTTTTGCAATACTGTGTATGTATTTACACTTGAATGAACTGAATGAAAAAAGACTAAAAATCTTAGCAAGGCAGCGATAAATTCTGTATTGCATTTACTGTAAACAATAGATAGTTAATTTACGTTATGCCGAATTTTTACACTTATGCTTCAGCAAGTAGGTACACAATATTGCATAGATTACAAACTAGCCTATCTGTGGCCACTACAAGCTGCTATGCACTATACTCGCAGTGTCTGTGTTGATGCTCGTTGATGTTTTTCTCAATTGCTGAAGTTGCGGGTTTCTTAGAAATTCGAAATACAAAAGAGCTTATCACCGCTTTTTGAAAACTAACAATTCCGTCGAAGATAACTACAAATGCATTGTATTTGCTTGTACTAGAAAATCGATAAGATATAATCGTCTGATTAGTTTAGCTTTGAGTAGTAAATCTGGAAAAAGACATCATGGTACGCCGTATTTTCAAAAGAAAAATATTTTTTTTTGTAGAGTCCATAAAATCGAATTTATAAACAAACTATATAGTTTCGCATGTATTTTTAATGTTTCTCATTTTATTTCAGATGATTCCCAGGCAACCTCTACGAATATTCTAAGGAACTTTCTATTCATAATTAAATCGGTATGTACTATCCTTTTTCATGAATTTCAATTCTAGATTTCGTTCCGCTTTTCAAATTTAACATTCTATGAAATTCATCTTTTAAACTCCCGCCTATCGATTAAAGTTTGTACTAAATAACAAACATTTGCGATTGTCGTTCCCATAAAGCATTAGTCATGCGATAATTGAAAGTATCTAAACCAAGTGTCAATTTATTTCTAAAACTCTAGAAAAATAGTTTGTAGAAAATTCCTTTCTAAACGTGTTCGTATGTTGAAGTATGCTGTAAGAGTAAATGTGTATGACACATAAAAATGCACAATGTCAGCATAAAATTAATTTACAACATTCGTTGCGGAACATAAAAATCATTTTGTGCCAGTAGTAGAGTTTTGTATGTACATGGACGGCCAGTATATAGAAAATGCTATTTATACATTATTTAAAAGGCAATGCTATCGAATATCATCAAATAAAAACTTTGTCAGCCACATATAGTACTAATATCGAGTTCGAACGTGAATTATTACACACAAACTTCATGTACTGTGCCCAATAAAATATTACATTTTGCTGATATATCTAGTCGCTTCTACCCACTGACTGGGGTCCACTGACTTTTTACATATCGACAATCATATATTATGTACAAACATACATACATTGAACTATACTCGTGTTGCTCGCAGTTCATTTGCCTTCGTAGTCAAGCTTATTATACATCCATGTGCAAGTCTAGATATTTATAGTAGATTTTTTTATTCTTTTATTTTTTGTAAATTTTTTTTTTGCGAAAGTACGAGTATATCATGTTGGGTAGTACACCTACCTTAGACCGACCGGTCAGAGAACTAACCAGGTACAGACAGTAATGCACGAGCTTAGAGCAGTACGTGTTGAAAATGGTTGGGAGGATGGTAAAATAGCAAAGTATACAGATGTATCGCCTGGGGGCATACATTTCCATCTTGAACCGGTAGGTGCCTACTGAGTACGCTAAGGTTACTATCTATCTATAGGTATCAGGTATGCAATCCTAGGAAATAGCAAAGCGCATAGAGTCAATTTAACCGGCTTTTGGTTTCGTGTTGCGGAAGATGGGATTTATAGAAAAGAAATAGTATTTTCGTCTGGTGAAGATATGTATTTACATGTGTAGAAGAGAATACTTGGGTGTTTTATTGATTACGAGATATTTCGGCATAATTATTTACGTCAAAATAAAAATGAATTATGTCTGCAGTCTAAAATGCTATTACCTATTCTTTTAAAACAGGTATCATCGAGTTAAAAGTGATACTACAGTTTTTTAAAGAAACTAGTGAGTTTGCAAAGTACAGTGGTGGAGAGAGAATGTAATATGTGGTATCACAACGAGCCTTTTTTGGGCCTATGTGTGTCGCGGGTGATACTCTCCATTTGACAGTTACTTGACCTACGTACCTATCTACCTATGATACTGCCATCAAATCTTAGACAGGTGTTGAATGAAGATGAATAGAAGAAAATAGAAAAATTACATTTTTTTTAGAAACATTATTTGCTAGGTTATTTTATTTCTGAGTCATATGCAATTTCAAGTCAAGCGGCCATATTCAATTTCGCATTCTGTCAACTCGATGGAAATTGTTTCTTTGTCAATCAAATCCAAATAGGAATTTAGGAGTCGATGAAATATCAACCGAACATTATGTTATGAATGGAATCTTGTTCACCAGTCGTTCTGACAAAATGTGAGCAGAAAACTGACGAAAAATTATACTGGCATACAAGTATAACCTTTAAAGTCAATAAGCAGGAAAACATATCAACTATGCTGTAGAATCTATAGAAGCATATCGTCATATTGATCGTATTCGAAAAAAATCAACATCTCAAAAGACGCCTGACAATATCGTTGTTAAATGGACTCAACCATTGAACAGTGGAAGATTTATTGCCAATCAATTCATACCAGCGATGAGAAATGTTTAGAATTTAGTATGGATAAGCCCTAAAATATTAATTTAATAGATACAAGAGACAATAGATAGGTATCAGAGAACAGAGAACTCACTTGAGCTATATCTGTGATAAAGCACTTCATGGAACTTAGCTTTCCACACTCCATTGCACTGATTGTGAATCAAGTCTCTGCAAACTTCAACTCCATAACCCAAAAAATGGTTGTAGTGGGATTATTCTACTTTTATTTAGAAACTTCAAAAAGTATGAAATCAGCAAAGTTATGCCGCAGTAAAATCCTGTCATATCTGCACTTCCTGCGTTTCGTAAACAAAAATATTTAGAAATTAAATGCTAAAATTCTTCTTGAACGCAAACTTCACACGATGAAAACATCAATCTTATCTGGACTGTCATCTTCCCAGCTCTTCCAATTACCATCTTCACACATTTGCCGACAACATCATAAATTAAACTTGCTCTTCCTTCAATAATTTATTTCGCGCTGTAATCTTGCTGTTTTCTCTTGGTTTTCCATATTCCGTCGCATCGTTCTCACACACAAATACACAGACACACACAGTTCATTTGCAGCAGCAGCATCCGCAGTCATATGTTTTCCCATGCTCCCCATATGCATGCATCTGCATACCGCTTAATGCCAATAACAGCTAAACTCGTAAAACCTACAATGCTTCCAGTTTCACCTTTTTCCTCATTTGCATATTATATAGATCTCATTTGTAATCTTCAGGCTTCTTGTCGTACAACTGCGACTGGTGTTAAGCCTGCTTGTGTCGTGTGTATCGTTTTCTGTTTTCTTAATCTCCTCTACATTATTTCGATAATGTGTGTTGTGATCGTTTGCGATCATTTGATCGTGTGATGACACATTTGTTGACATATTCAATTCTGAATGGTGAAGAAGGAAGTTGTTGGAATTGTTATGAGCCGGTGGAATCGGTTCGATCATGCATGGTATGCTCACCAGTTTGGTTTAGAGCCGACTCGACTCGTACCGTACCTACACATAATATGTCGTCATCGATGACCATCATCGCATCAACATCATGTGTGCACAATGATCGGCGATCGTAATGTGTAAATTAATGTCAGGCGCGGCAAGACAAGCGTCTTGGATGGTGGTTCCGTCATTCGGAGGACTGAGCTGCTCGGGATCTGATGGAGACCAGTTTGAGCGGTGCAGCGAACCATGAGCTGAACAAGATTAGTCATTAGTCAATGGGTTTTTGTCCGATGGTGGCATTGATCGTTTTGACTGATCTTCTCTAAATATGATTAATGGATCGATTGGTCCGGTGAATAGTGAAGAATTGAAAGTATTTCAATGCGATTTCATGATTTATTCACGTCTAATCACGCAAATAGAAAGGTCGACGTCGGGAATGAAACAATTTCGGAAGAGTTCGATTTTTTCGTTGCTCTGCAGAGGAAGACTAGGTGGACTGGTTGGTAGTCAGGCGATTGAAAACCGGTTTGACAATATGGTTCCATATATTCATTGATTTTTGATTCCCATAAATGTGTTCACATATGCGGGTTGGATACACCTATGAAGATATGAGCTATGTATCGGTTGCCAGACATGTTTGCCTTATAGATGGTTTGTGGCTTTGAGAGCCCAAATGATTGGGTACTACACTATTATGCAAATACTGTTGCACTCCAATCTAAATTAGCATGTGACCGTTTTCTATGGTCGAAATTTGCAGTTTCCGGCGCGGTGACCAGCGATGATTTCTGCACTTGCAAGGTTTCATGGGGGCGCCTTAAAACCCGGCTTGGCTTTCAATGAGCACATCTTACCGGCAAAAAGACACTCTTTGCTCAAGCCTCTTCCTGTTTACGAACTGGTTTTCCTCGGTCGACTTCTCCACCCTCCTGCTGCATTCTTGTTTCGCTTCGGTGTGTTTCTCAGCAAGTTTTCTGCAAACCTCATTCAGCTGACTGGTCTGGTCATATTCCCACATTACCTTAGAAGATTTTGCTGCTGCTGCGATTGCTGCCACCATCACCACCACCGCCACCAATGATGATGATGAAGATCAAGCAGATGATGATGTTGGTCTTGATAATGTTTAAGATAATATTGCTTGCGTTATATATTTTCGTTACAGTCGCCAAACCATTCGAATCGACTATACTATCTGGTTAGGATGAAGTGATTTAGTAATTAGCTAAGCAACACAGTAGACAACCTAAGAATTATATTTAAATGGCAAAGGTGCCGTTTACAGTGGAGAAGATGAGATACCGAATGACGCATCGTTTGGTAGCTTCAATTTGCATATAATGACGTGCTGTGAGACTGTTTCACATATATATGAACAACATATATGGATGGGGCTGGATGATGTTGGTGGTGTGTGGTGTTGCTTTGAGAATGTGGATACTTGACGCAGATGATTTATTTTATTGACACAGTATGACATGATACGCTATTTTTGGTTAGAAGCGAAATTCTAATTATAATAACTATGTTAATGAATAGACAATAGATACTGGTTCTATTGATACGAATGTGTGCTTAAGCATAGTAGGAGTTTTAAAAAAAACATTTTTAAAGAATTGGCTACAGAGTCTTAGATCACCGTTTGCATGAATAATCTCCAAGCAGGAATATGTGTAAAAAAAATTTTGACTTTCAGAAAGTATTGCAATAGAACAACTAAGTTCGTGTAGCCATACAGTATGAAATAAAATAGAGAACCTAAAATCTATTGGCTATTGCATCAATTCTAGACTGTTATTCAAGCAGTAGCCTAATATACCCTGATGGCTAAAATAATACATGCAAGATGATTTCAAATGCATATTATATCGTTTTTAAAATTCCGTTTTTTTAGAAAGGTTACTAGTAGATTAAATATTATTTAAACAAAGCAAATAAATATATTATTTAAATAAAGTTTTCCCTACGGTCCTTCTTAAGGTTCTCTGTAGCAGACCTGAAGGTAGCAGTTAACACTCTCAAGGGAAAACTCCTGAACGCTTCTGTCCCAAAGTCTGCCTTCAGCGCAACCCTAAGCTACTCCGATGAAATAGGGACCTGAATTGTCGCAGGAGGCAAGCAGCTGATTTTAGGGAATGCTGCGGCGAATATAAGCACGTTCTGAGACTATAAATTATAAATAAAGAAAGCCAGTTAAAATTGAAGCCACTTCGGAAACGGCGCGACTTAGGAAAAACTGCTAGCTAAACGAACTGTGACGTCAAGTCTGGTGAGCAAGCCAGATGGGAAGTGGACAAGCAACTACTCGAAAAGGTTAAAGATCTTTGTAGATACTCACTTCGCGGGCTGCCTGGATGATTCCACCCTCTCCACTAGTGACCAGGTGTCTGATCTTCATGATGTAAAAGAAATATGTGAGGTTGTGACCACGTAGAAATTAGTTTGGGCAATCGACACCTTCAAGCCCTTTAACCTGTTAACTGAGTATGACGAAATATTTCGTTATACCAAGAAGTCAATTGCAATGGTCATGCCGACATTTTTCGTAATGAAAATGTTTAATCGTAAATGGGCACGATGGAATGTTTTGTCAGGAGGATTTTTAACCATGAAGCAAGATCACGATATGGCATAGTTGGAATTGATTCGAATCTATGCTTGTACTAAAGCCGTGTCAAGTAAAGGATTTTGGTGAATCAGTGCGAAATAGTCCATAGTATGAATTATGGAAAGTAGTGTAAATGCAGCGATTTTTCTTAATTTTATACTGACTGGCATTGTATTTCTTTAAAACAGCACATTAATAGACATATAAATATTATTGAACAATAAACAGTTTGCAATATAATCAGTTAATGAGCATTTAATTGTATAGTACTCTATATGCTGCTAAAAACAGAATACCGGGGTACTCAAGTTAAAAGGGACTTTTGATTATGCTAGAAAGCTGGTTATTTAGAGATGGCTTGTAGGCGCGATCAGAAGTGGGTGTTGATTTGTTCGTCTTAGTTTATGAATCTTTATGAATTTAGTTTATGAAGTTTTGGGCAAAGGGAGTCTAATGCTAATTTTCTTCGAAAATCAGTAAAAATCAGGAGACTATGATTTGAAGGATTTTTTCACGTGTTTTTTTCAAAGTTTCCTGCCTGCACAGTTATATTTCTTAAAAGCGTTAATATGTTGCGGAATTGACTCCATCAGAAGCTATCACAATCCAAAATTTGAATAACATTCTGTGTCTACTTTAACGCACTCAGTGCCCACGAAGAGCTAAAAACTTTCAAAGCGTTATCATAAACAAGCTGAAAACATTATTAGTTATCATTTCGCATACTTATTTTTTCCAAATTTCTTAATTCCATAGAAACACAGAAGTTCCTTATAATTCACTAAAATCCCCACCGCCGCCAAAGGGTTAATAGTATCTGAATTTGATCTTGATTCCGACCAACTTCTAGTACTTATACATCAACATGTCCTAAGAGTTTCAACTCGAACGAGTAACGCAACCATGAGTGATACTGCATCTTTGCGTTGATATATTGAATTACACCGCACTGCGAAGAAAAAAGCCCCCATTGTGAAGCAAGTTGAGCAAAAGTTTATTAGGTTATTAGTTAAGTCCCCAGGTCTGGATGGAATTCTGCCTGCCATGCTCCAGAAGATAGGAATCCTTACAATATCCTGGCTTATAGAAATTTACAAATGTTGCCTAGTACTAAGTCATGGACCTGCAGCCTGGAAGACCGCTAAGGTTATATTTAAACCCAAAGTAGGTAAAAGCAGCTATGCGTATCCGAACGACTATAGGCCAATTATTTTGACTTCCTTCCTCCTCTAAGTTTTCGAAAAACTTTTAGATCTTCACATTAAACAGGGGCTTGAATTTCAAACCCTATCATGAAGAGCTTCCACGGAACCAACACCCATCTTGCTTTATCCAGCTGGACAAGCAACATGCTTAAACAAATGATCATATCAGTGGAACGGGCGAAAGATCGCGTCTTCCATCTTTCCCCAAATAAACTCTTCTTCAGAGGCACCGCCGCAAAAGCTGCTGTCAAACTCAGGAAATCAGGATACTAGGAGTTAAGATTCTTTGATCATAGCAGTATTGAGCAGGTGTATGCAAAAAGCGCTGACTGCTTGATCCCCGCTCTTTACTCGAACGAAGATATCAAGCAATCGTAGGATATCGATAGGAATGAAATCCGCAAACAGACACAGTAGGACTTAACATCTGCACTGACGGATCCAAAATAGCTGCAGGAGTAGGGGCTGTAGCATACTCTGCAGACCGCGATATAAAGATAGCTTTCGGGCTTTCTAATTACTGTAGTATACTGAAGGCTAATGTCTTTGCGTTACGAAAAGGCGCAGAACTGATATATGTCAAGGATACTTCAGATGCTAGTATCAGCATTTTCATAGAGTAAAAGTATAGTAGAGTGTCTCATGCATACAAATCAAAGTGGCGTAATCGATTGTATTCAGACCCTAAACAGGATAGGCAACAGCCGAAGTCAGAATTTTTCGGATTATCGTTCATAAGGGAATGAGAAGCTGAATGCATTGGCCAAGCTTCGGACCAGCATTCCCCGATAGTAAGTAGCGCCCAGTGTGGGAATCAAATCATAAATCGTAATGTGATTTAAATTTTTGAGTTTAGGAATTTTCCGTTTCCCGTCAAGTTTGAATAATCGGTGTGCAGAAATGATTTTCATTGTAATTATCCTTTGTAGAATCCTATCTGCTATGAATTCTTTGCAGTTCATTGGTCGACCACATTTATTTTTTCAGGGTTTTGATAAGTTCTGTTGTTCAATTTCTTCTCAAATGTAGCAATTCAAAGTCCTATGTTTATGCACAAATTTTGTGGCCTCTCTATTGGATAGAGTTGACCTTGATTGTATCATATATACTCTGCTTGATGTCAGCCCTCAAATTCTCTTCCCGCTTTTTGTAAGATTTGAGCAGTATATTCCTATCAAAAAATATTATAATAACAGTCTTCTATATACAGCTTAAGCATGTATATTTTATGAAAATTCTGTTAACGAAAAACCATAGCACCGCAAAGCCTCACAGAAGACGTCTCTATTTTTAAATTAAGCCAAAAACATTTCTAGCCCTGCCGAAACAAAGAATAAGCCAGGTAACATAATAATCAGAAGAAACTATCAGCCTAGACCAGCATATTTTAATAAATATTCAAAATCTATTCACTATAATAATCGGCTCAAGTCTCAAGTGATAACTTCCGTTTTCGCTTACGTTCATCCTCGATTAAGCCGAAAACCTGTTCAGTTGGGAATTACCTAATTGGCTATGATGGAATTATATTTCAATATGCTTAAGTATATAGATTCTGTATTTGTTAAGATATTCTTCTATGGAAATTTTTAAATTGATATAGAAGATGTGTAGAAATCAATAAATATATAAAAATATTACATGATAGAAGTAGATTTCGTAAAAAATTGAATTTCTAGTTGAAAAAAAAATCCTTATAGAAATGTGTGAATCCGATTTAAGTTGATCCGGATACGAGAATGTTTGATGATGTTTTGATATAATTTGAGATAGAAAATATTGAACTCGGTGTTTAGCTGAGTATTATTTAACTAAACTATTTGGTAAAATTGTCTTAAACAAATGATTTTTTTTTCGCCAAACTAAGTGGCGACTTCTAAATGTTTCCAATAACACTCATCAAATACTTCAACAACAGCTTCTTCTAATTCTAACCGTTCTTAGCAATTCCTCAAAACGAACAATCACTTCAAAGCATCAACTTTCATAATTTCGATTGATCTTCGACGAGTAGAACTTTCACGGCAGCCGTTATGTCAATAATAAATAGCAATCAACCAACCATGCTTGCTCTCATCTCGTTTATAATGTAGCAAATTAGATTTAGCCTTGATTCTAGCATCTAAGTATGGTAAAGCCTATCATCGACCAGTTCGAAATTTTATGCTAATACACCCAAACTAAACACATGCAGCTATCTACATCAATGTTAGACACAACGAAATGGAGAGATACCATGTATATTCCAAGTTAGCATACGTTTCTTCATCGAAATCTTTCGATCTACCTTGACCTATGCATGACTATGTGCGAGTAGTATATTTCGAAGGAAAAAAAAATTAATGAATGATCATTTTTATTGAAGAAAGTCATCAATTATATCTGTTTGAACGGTCCGAAATTAAAGAGTAAAATCTCTCTAGTATTCTTGCAAAGATATTTTGAATTGGTGCTTACAGTTGCGGGGATTTTTAAACCGTTTTTTTTAAGTCAAGTAGGTACCTACTCGTACAGTCGGTTAAATGAAATCGGTGCAAGTATGTTTTTCGAGCTTGAACCCGTACAATCATAGGCAATTAAATGTGATATGCAACCGTTTTTCGGTAATGTAGTCAATGATCATCAAGAAATTTTAAATTCCTTTTGAACTTTGAAGTGAAGTTTTTCAGGGATATGCAGCAATATGAGGTTATTGTTCAGCTATCTACGCAATTTGAAAATTTCTTGGAGTTTTTTTTTTAAATTGAGGTTTTTATTATATGGTTCGATGAAGATTTTGATGTTTAACTGTAATATTCAAACTGCGTTTGAGCAATTGGATAGCATAATGTTTTGGGATAAGTGGTGAGTTTTAAATGCACTGTTATTCAGTTTTCGGGGAATATTTAATCCATAGACATGCCAGTAACAGGTAGATTCGGATCGATATTTGAGCAACTGACTTGCGAAATTGCACGGATCGACTTTCTGAATGGTCTGCAATTTGTATTTTTAAGCAATCAATGTTCTTATTCGAAAGTAGATACGTAGCATAGTGAATGATTCTCATAGAAAGAAGGTTTTCAAAAAAAACACTCCTGCTGTGTTCAAAGAATTAAAAAACAATCATTGTTAATTCACGTCATTTATCATTTCAATCAAACACCTATATCACCTTTCTTCTCATACTCTTTCGATCCATTCATTTCATACTTCATAGCAACCTCAACAATTTATTCAATTAAAAATCTATTTGAACTCGCTACTCACTAATGAATTGTGTTGATCTGTCAATAACGATTAATTCATGGGAAAGAATATTTTTTTCAATTGTTATCCATCTCAAGAAGATATTTCTCGTGTTTGCCATCACTTCGAAAGGATTAAAATTCTTTCGGTGAGTTACTCACAGTAAACATAAACTATCTAAACTTCCACTAAGTGGTCATATTCATACAACTCATAGACACTCGCTTCAATTCTAGCAACAACAAAAATGAAGTGGAAAAAAAACGTTCAAGTTCAGGTGATAATTACATTTGGGCAACAATACTCAATTCAACTGGTATTGAGTTGGTTCCGATGGTACTAAATGATTTGTGTTAGATTGACCAATCTGTTAAAACTGCAGACAGATATGTGTGCGGTTAAATGGAATTTGAGTTAAGTGAAATCAGTAAAAGCGCAAGAAAATTTTTTGTCGACTGAAAGTACAGTGTCATTGATCCAATCGCTTGAAAGTGAAGTTAAATCTGAAGTTTTCAAAGATACAACCGTTTTTGTTTGCAAAGTGGCTCGTATCTTTTGACTATTGGTTTTACTTGTCGACTCTAAGTTGGTTTTTGTTGACAATTTAGACTGAAAAAAAGAGCTTTGACTTTTACTCGTTCGAATTACAAAGTTTTTTTTTTTGGTTATCTACAATGCAAAGCAATAGATAATATTAGTTTGAATAAAAATACGACGGTTTAGCTTAAAAATTTAACAAACCAAAAAGAACGGAAAAAGATATTGGGTGCAAATATGATTCAATTTTTTTTTGATTAATGTCGCTAAACCTACTAATTGTGGTTGTTACATCTGGCAACACTTCTATCTGACAGGTCTGGTAACCAGTTTTCATTTTTAGTACATGACATTTGTTCTAAGTCTAAACAAGTATTGCTTTTACTCGGTTGAAAATGGCGAATATAATTCCAACTAAACACAATTTTGCGGAAGTTTTTATTACATTATTTTATTGGACATGCTTCATCAAATATTGCCAAGTGTCTCTTTTCACAAAAAAAAAACTTTTTTCTAAACAATGAAAACTGAATTTAATTTATTAAAAAACTAAATTATAGTGTCAAATACAAACTAGAATTGACCGCTAGGAATTAAGTAATTAAATGCAAACCAATCAACAGGAACTGTATCATTATTGCCCTGAAATTGTCACCACCATACATTTTCTGAAAATTCGCGTTTGATAATATGTTTAATGAGAAAATTTTCCAACAATTTGAATAAATTTCCATATTTTCCTGCGTAGTGAGAATTTCACACAACATTTCATACCACAAAACACTTGGTGCAATTAAGTACGGGTACGACAAAAAAGAAACAGAAGAACCAACTATCGAAGAACTGTACACAGGAAATAGTGACTAAACTAAGTTCATATCTGTCTATTTTAATTACATACCTACGTTAATGCAAATCTATAAGTCAATGTGTGATAAAAACTATACCACCTTTACTAGTCGAACCCTCAAGTGCAGCAGGCTAACTCGTATGCAGCCGGTCGGCATAAATGTGAACAAAACAAAACGTGAATTAAGCATGTATCCTATCTCTAGTAAGCGACGATTAACAGTAGGTAGTCTAGAGTTTAGCCTTGTGGGCAACCGAAACATGCATACACAACTCCACCCTATCTGGTTTGCAAGTTGACGCGGTCTCGAGTCGTTAGTCAATTTGTAATTTTCCCATGATAGTGTGTAATCTACACTTTTAATTGCCCTTTTAATGTATTTAAATAGTTTCTTTAATTAAATGAGTTTTGTGCTTATTATCGCGGTCGAGATGGATAAGGCAACTGAGCAGAGAAAATGTAGTAGCTAACATGAAATGTTACGTTATTATTGCAACGGTGTGTAAGAAGCATGTAGGCATTTTACACCTGTCCTCCAGGTAGTAAGCTGAAATTGATAAGTTGATAGAAATGAAATAGTTAAGGGTGTCGTTCGATTTCGTTGCGCATTTTAATGAAATTATTAATGTGGTTTTGTTATTATTTTTGAATTGCTATGTTTCCTTTAGTAGAGTTAGTTACTGTGGTCGATATTTTGAAAGATAATTTTTTACCAATGTTCACCAATTTGCTTTCATGCTATGGCTAATATTTGGATATTTGGATATTATATTTGGATATTTGGATTGTTTAATGATAATATGTAATTTTTTTGCAGAAAGAATCATCGAACGCCATGAAGTGTCATTCAGCGACCGACTCGTAAGTATTCCCATTAGTTTTCTAATTAAAGTAAATTTTTTTACGGTTCAGTTTGCGGCTGGTGTATTCTAGTCACGGACACACAACAAATGTCGGGTGAAAAGATTTTACTTTTTCTCATTTATTCACTATCAAAACCCAGAATGTAAGAATAGCTACCTTCTGATTTATGTTTTCAACTTAAGTTCTTTAAAAAATAAATGTTCATTCATTTAAACCCATATTTTTAAATACTCGCACAATTTTCCCTACTTACTTGGCAAAACCGAATAAAAAACATGCACCAAAATCAACAGTAAATAATAATTTGACCAAAATTAATTATGTCATTAGTCTACGTATTGAGGTTGAGGGTTACCAAAACAAGTACTAAAACATTTAAACCAACAAAACATCAGCATTCAATATTTTCACAATTTTGTCCAAAAACAAACAAAATTAGTCAATATTTAGAGATAATACCTGGGCTGACAATACGAGAATACATATACACGCTCAAATACGAGAATTCCAATCAAGTGCTTGAACAAAATATTATTGAAATTTTCCTTCAGTCAAGTTGTATTTAAAGTATCTAATTTGGTTTAGAATAGAGTTCAGTTCAGAAATATTATTACAATATAAGTATGCAAATATTAAAAGACAAGTTTATCGACACTTGCTCATTTTTGCAAATTAGACATGGCAAATTAGATATTCATTGAAATGTACTTGCTTTTAAAAAAAATTTAAATTACATTTGAAAACAGGTTTAATATGCATACATAGTTTGCGTCTTTGCTAATTCACCACCTTCACAGATAATACAATGAATAATATTCGCAACAAAATTTACATCAACTAGCTGAAAATTTACATTATTGTTGGCGGTTAATCACATCCATTAAAAATATAATTTTTTTTCTAAGTAATTTTATCCGAAATTGCCACTCGTCCACTTGCTGCGCCTGTAGGCACTTAGAAACAATTGTTTTATACATGAATCTAGCAACAAAATATTCTGGTCAGCATCACAAATGACCGGATGTAGTTTTGGTACAATCTGCCGGCTTGATATACGTACTATTTACCTAAGCACACACCTAGGAACTTTCAACGTTTTCCCCCTTAACAATGGTCATGATTACAGTGCACATAAGGAATAGAATACGAACAATAACGAATAGTCTCACACCAGAAAGTTAAAAGAAGCAAAAAAAAACTACTAAAAATGGAGAAATACATACATACTGTTGGTGCAGAAAAAAACGATTGATTAGTCATCATCAGAAATTAATTTTGAACGAATGCAAGGAAGCATGTAGCTAGTGATGTTAGATTGATTTTTATTTAAAGCGATCTATGGTTCTGGTCGAAAGTTGCAAATTAGCGGCCAATCGCTTTTTGCAATTGATTTATTTAGGCATGACTATTAACTCCTTGGATACAAGATCGCGAAAATATATTTATTTAAGTGGTAAAAAAAATACTAGAAATATTCAATTAATCAAATAATTAGTTTCATCAGCACTATTTTGGTGCAATAAATGTGAATTAGTTTGCTGCAGGCTAAAAAATTGTCAATTAAAATTAAAATGTCAAGATTCCATGGAATTTTCATTGTTTCCAACGATAAGATGTGGTCTTGAATTTAAGCCCAAGTCATTGAAAACTGTTATACAAATATTCATTCCAGAATTCGTAGTTGGGTTAGTCGTATAAACGATATTAGACTGTATGCATATACAGACAACAAGCTTCATCTGCCACATAAGCCACTCCTAGCAAATTGAATACTTTTCAAGAGTTAAGAAAGTCATTCCAACCGGTGTTAACAAAATTTATGTACCACCTCAGTCCCTCTTAGCTTTTCGTGGCTCCATGAAGTCGACGAAAAAAAATACGAAAAATTCGAAAACTTCAAATCTAAGAACTAAATCAGTCGTTTGATCTTCACCGTTCACAATTAATTCGGTACATGATGGTGGTGATGATGATGATGCTGTAGAAACCTCAGCAGATTGCCATGAATCAAACACGAAAATCTCGAACGTTTCGCTATACTACTACGAAGCTAATTCGTACATGCGTTATTATTGATTAGTTCAATTTAAGTTCGAGATAAGAACAAATTACAATTGAAACAAAAAACCGACGGCATGAAGTTTGGTTTTTTCTTTCCCCCTGAATCTAATCTGTACCTGTCTAGGCATCCGAAAGCTACATTAGAAAAAGGAAATAGGTGTAAATGCCCCCTTGCAGTTAGATCTTCAAACATATAAACACTTAAATATACTGACGTTACTACCTATGATACAGATACTTTTTTCGAACTAAACTTTATCGGTGGAACCTTAACACTGAAAACCTGTGTGTGGTGTACACTTTGGCCCAGGTAGATTTGTACATCGAATCTCGCCCAGGGAACAACATTGGATTATCGCAGCATGCTGTCGATATGGTGTGAAGTTAATGAACGAATAACACCGGGCGTGATGAAAATTCTGATTTCATGGTGCGATTTTGGAAGCTGCGACTGCGAAAGCAAGTTGTGAACATGACTTTGTCCGATTCAAAGCGGTGAAGATATGAAGTTTTCAGAGTGCTAATATGACGGCTTGGATAATTTTATTGAACATTCCAAAAAACAAAAAAAAAACAAAAACAACGACTGACATTGCTTATGACTCTGAATGCTGCAAACATACTGAACGTGGTCAAAGTAGTGTTAATTTATGTGTTGGTTCAAGTGATTTTTTGGCTAATGAAGATAGATTTTTGTGATTGGAAAGTTGATATGGTTTCAAGTGGATTGGTCTTATTTTTTCTTGAAATATGGAGGCAATCTTTTGTGGATGTGTAAGGGAAATGGTTTCGCTTACTTTTTGCTTGATTTTTTGACAAATGCTGTTGGTTGCTGGTCAAAAATGATTCTCAACCTTTATAGCCAGCGCGAGAAATCGATTGAATTGATAAACAATATGTTGAAATCAATCTGTTATTGAAGAATTGTGTGACACACTCAGGTCTCAAAAGCACGAAAATAACAGATTTTACCATCTTTTTCCACACGGATTTCTTGCCGAATCTATAATTGACACGAATCTTTGATTTTCGGAAATTTCATGATTACTAACTATCTTGCTTCAAGTTCACAAACAGCTAAAATCTGTGATGAAAATCTGTATTTAAATTGATTAACTTAAAATTTGTTCAGATTACTGTGATCACACTAGAAATTGTAAGTTAGAAAGGTTGATTTAACATTCATTCAAAACGCATCATAGTCCAATGAACCAATATGAAACCAAACAAGATTCGTTTTCTGAAACTGCATCAGAGCCAATACACTAATGGTGAAACGTAGCGAAAATTGATGTTTAGCTTCGGGCCCTGAGCAACGAGACCAAACAGATTATTTTGGTTAAGTTTTGTTAGATTTTACTTATATTTCTTTTTGTTGTTGTAAAAATGTATTTAAATTTTATTTTTTTAAGCTATATCTCTAGATAAATCTAAATAAACAGAAATCGAGGGATTTTAATCGAAATTGAAAAACGCGCCCAATGTGGGCGATTTTTCACTGAAGATTAGATGAAGATAATTAGCTAAAGCAATAGAATTCGTAAGATTTGCGAGCAAATTTCTTAAACGACGAATACTTTCTTATTGAATTATTTTCAAGCCACAAAAACTTACAATATTTTCGTGACACGCAGCTCAACTGCCATCCGCCTGCAACTTTAAAAAACATAAGACGAATTCTTTGACTTTCCCAGTGATGTGCTTTTGAGCAAATATGTAATTATCTCTTTCCTGGCAACACTCGGTCAACTCACTACATTCAACTTGTAATTGATTTCTATTTTTCAAACAATCTGTTTATATTTCCTGTCGTTATTTCACTGCGAACACAAATCACGTTTTTGGCCAAACAAAACCCTTTCCAAATAATAATCTCAATTTCATCCAGCTCATCCGACTATCGATGTGAACCTCACGTCGTCGTCTTCACCGCCAAATCAACCGAAATGCGGAAGTTCGCGTTCCACCATTATACTCATCATTGAAATCGTAGGTCTCATCAAATTGCCAATCGTCCACTTCGGATGGAAGTTTCAAGTTCGACCAGAATCAAATCTAAGTCCAATTCACAAGTATCTAAAGTACCTAGGAGACGAAGAAGACATATAATTACCCGAACTCTTGGACATAATCGTGAATCAATGATTTCCGAAACAGTTGGCGAGTTGGCTGTTAACTTCCTTCTGGAAGGGATGATGTCAGGTCAGAGTTAGAGCGAGTCGACATGGAATTATCTAGCGATTTGTAAAAAGATTCTCAAAGTGATTTACAATCATCATCATTACGTGACACGACATAGCCACGAACGAATCGGTGCGGACGGAGTGAGTTTTGTCTATATTCACGATCGCTGCCGTCGTCGCTCCGTTCGTCTGAATCTGATCCCATCCGCCGTAGCCACAAAGCGCCATCACCGTCAATGTCTAATCTAGGCCGCGGTTTGTATGTTTTCTCTGCGAAGCATCTTTATTTTTCTTCTAGGTCTGTTTCTGTTCTTCAGCTATCTTCTCGATAGATGGATGGCTCGATGACTGGATGGACGGATGGATGGATCGAGATACCCGGTTACAAACAGTGCAGCAGGTAAGTCGAAGACTCAGCAGATTCGAAGCTACTTACGGTGAATTCCGCGGAAATCTTTTTCATCAGATGAAGAAAACATGGCTGCTTCGTTGAGAGGGACAGTTCTTCAAAGCCAGCCATACCACATCAAACATCTGGATGGGATGGGAAGCTCAAAACGAATCGGATGTATCTACTACAAAAACTCTTGCAACAGACTCGTAACCATGTACAATTTACCTTCTTACCAAACGTCTTTCTTCTTAGCTCAGTGTATCGTACAACGTAGAAACGAGAAGATTGCCTGGTTTGATGTCGTAGCAGCGGAACAGCGAAAATAATAGCAATGACGGTCCTAGAACAAGTCATCATTGCTGTCGAAAGTACTCCAAGCTCCAAGAATCGCACCATCCAGAGCGCCAATCAAACGAACCTCGTGCAGTCCTAGCACTCGCATCTGGTAAGTCTGTTTGTTTTTTTCAAAATAGATCGTTTCTAGTATTTAAAATGTGAGAACAGGTAAATGACGAAAATAACTATAATCAACCGAGTACAGTCCCAGCAGATAGCTTATTGTGTTAGTTTTTTAGCGGAAAAAACGTGCGGATGTTGCTTCTGATCTAAGCGCACAGTGCGACGAAAAAAACCACAACACACACACACAGCAACAAAGAAAGAATAAGAATCACCACAAAGTTTCTTGTTCCCAGCACATGAAATGGCACTGGAAGAATTCACGGGGTTTTGTGTAACAATTTAATACCGCCCGTGTTCTCTTAGTGGCATCACTAGTGCTTGGGCTAAACAACTTTAACTTACAAGAAACATTATGTGGATGAAATTGTTGTATTTTTCCTTTCTTTCTGAATACGTATAATTAAAAACAGGGCAGGGAATTATTTTGAGGTCGGTGACAGTGACCGTGAGAACGAGAGCAGGTAAGTTCATGCTTTTATGCTTGAATGTATCTATTATGAATTTTCTAGATGTTTGTGATATGATTATTTTCAACAACAAAAATTTGATATTGATGGTAAATGATATTTAGATAAGTATGCTAAAATTTTCAATAACACTAATTGTGGGTTTATCATATTTATAAATATATTTTAGATGGTCTGCGATTAGAAGTGATATCTAGCTTAACATGAATGTTTGAGCTGAATCACATATTTTTGCACGACCAATTTTTGCAATGTATAAGTGCGATGCAATTGTTGCTCATCAACATCTTTTATTTTTCGATTTTCTGTTCATTTTATAATATATTTAATTTTAATATTTAAAACTATTGATCAAAAATACTTATAGTGAATTTGCTGGTGCTAACTAATTTAAAAATCAAGTATATTTCGCTGACCTTTTTTACTTCAACGAGAAATGAAGGTTATCATTAGGACGAAAACTGTTTCTGTGATAGCTTTCGGGGTGATTTTTGTGTATTTACTAGATTGCGTTTTTCTAACCAATATCATAGAACATAAATGTTCAGAGAAAAAAAAGGATTTGAAAAGAAAGATACATTTGAGCGAAGGAAGGACTACACTAAATCTGAAATTTCAAATCATCTCTGAAATTTAAAATCATCTTGGGGAAATTCCAATTGCTTCGAAAAATACTATTGAGTTATTCGATTTTTCAGATGTGGTGAAATATCTTCATTTTGAACTTTATTTAAAGGAAGAAACTTGTGAAATAACCAACTGAATCAAAATATCACTTTACCCATGATTTAACTCGATTATCTACTTATAGCTATAGGTTAACCCGAAGCCAAAAGTAATATGTTGAATCATCGACTACACACGCTAGCTACTGAACAAAAAGGTTCACATGTGCTACTATGGCCAGAATAAGCTAACTGATAAAACACCTAAAAATGAATTGCATTCGAGGGAAAAATTTTCTCGACAGACGAAACATGGCGCGATGATGTGATAAAGATGAGAACTCAACTGAAATAGCATACGATTCAAGGAAAATAGATGACAAACTATAACTAGAAATTATGGCGCCCAATGTAATATTGAGGTAAGAATGAAAATTATATACAACATATAGGCTGGTCTAATAAGAATTATCAATCGAATTATTATTGTGGTAAATTGAACATTAAGTATCAGAAAAGTTGTATGTAAAGCAACTTTTTATTAATTTTACATTGATTTCTTAAAATTTAAGTATATTACTCTGAAATATTGTATCTCTATGAGAAAGGAAGATAAAGATGATATTATCTATCAAATCAATAGTGGTTAAATGATTTCGCTACTATGTAGTAAATACTTATCTCTTATGCAGGTTCAGGAGATTGCGTAAAATAATTCACATAAATTGGCAGTATGCGCCTTTTTATTCTAACAATTCCTTCTGTTGTGTCACGTATTCTGTTCTTCGAAAAAACGGTTCCACTTTAAACTTTATAAGGGCTATGTGATTGCTGGTCCTACGATTTATTTTTCTGTTGCAGATTTGAAGGACATAAATATGTATAACCTTATTCTATTTCATTATTGCTTTAGCGCGAGCTGATATATACTAATTTGCGGCACTTTTGCGTCTGTCTCGAGAACATAATAACTTAAATCTTTAAAAAAATAAAACTCACTGAGGACAACGAACTTTTCATGAAATTTGAATATTTGTATTAGTTTATTTTTTTCAGCTAACTTATTTAATTTAATTGTTTTAGTTTTTTCGGAATGAAGTTCTATGAATGCTTGTTCTAATTTCGTCACGTCTACGTGGTTTTTCTCTGAAAAATGGTACAAAAGTAAGCAAATACAATGCTCATTTTCGACGATTTGACTTTCGGACAAATTTGGTAATATACATTTTTGGCTTAGCATGGTATCTGATTTTGGGACTGGTTTCGAGTGCAAGAATCTTTTTATTAAAGTGTCGTTTTAGGACGTTTTATTATTTACATGATTCATTGTATAAAGATTAGGCAATTTAATTTTATAGCTACACTAAATTGTTTCATCCACTAATCAACAATTTTTCGAAAAATTTGGTTCGGACAGGAATGTTTGGCAGGACAATTTCGGGATGCTGACCAGATATTTGGGTCGGAATTTTTCGAAAAATCTAGAAGTTGAATCAAAAAGAATTGGGGAAAGATTCCCCACAATTTTAACAAGATGCACTATCTAAGATCTTGCTATCAGGCTGGCTCTAATTGTAATTTTGGTCCTTCTAAAACTCTCCTTGAAAAACTCAAACAATGACAGACACTTTTGATAGTTTTTCATTCCCCGCTGAATATAAATCTCTTAATTATTTTCGAAATTGGTGAGAAAATTCGTCGTTTTTAGAAAATATTCAAGTATTTTAAATGTGACAGACCAGGATTCCTGCTTGAAGATTATCCAGCAGAACTATTCCACTATATAAATTTCCATTTCTTGATCACATGCGTATTTTTTAGTGTTCTTTGCATAACAAAAATTATTGCCACCCTGTATTTTCATTTCTCTTGTGTTAAAAACTCGAAAACAGGATTTAAAAACAGAAATAGAAATTAACTGTTTTCCACAAGCCATTTCAATTTTTATTTCAAATTCAGTTCCGATTCAGAAAAATATTTACTTGGCTATGTAAAAATTTACAAACTGAAATATTACAAGCTACTCAATGGAGCATTTCTAGCCCCAAAAACAAGGAAGCATTTGGTTTACTAGTAATCCGAAAAAGAGTTAATCGACGTTAATGTAAATCGACGTAATACATGACTTTTATCTAAAGTACTTGTTGATTTGAATTTTAACGAAATGGTAAGAAGCCAGCTATGCCTGCAAAATATAACAACTTTCGCCTTAATCAAGAGTGGAATCTGGTATTCCGCTTTGAATAGAAATTCTTTTGGCACGATTTGAGAGCGTGTCAGTAAGTTCTAATCCATACAGATTTCAGGTGATCAAGTGTATAGCTTGCATATTTTAATGTACGCTTGCATATTTTAAATAACGAAACAAGAGCTGTCATTAAGTACCTGTGTATGAAAAAAAATTCTACCAGAGACATACACAGTGACTTGGTGGAAACATTAGGGGAATCTGCTCCTCGATATTCCACCGTTGCACGCTGGGCCGAGGACTTAAAGCTGGGAAGAAAGTCCACTAAAGGTGAACACCGCGAAGGATGTCCATCCACGTCCCTCACTGAAGACAACGTGAAAATAGTCGAAGATGTCGTGTTGGCAGATCAAAGTATGACCGTCAGGCATATAGCTGAGGTCACAGCGATCTCGTATCGCAATGTTCAAAGGATCATTGACAATAAATTACATACGAAGAAGGTCTCTGCATGTTGAGTGCCGAGAATGTTAACCAACCAGCAATAGAAGAAACGAAAAGTTTCAGGCAGATCAGGAGAATTTATTGACACGTTTCGAGATCATGGATGAGACCTGCATCCACCATTTTGATCCAGAAACCAAACTGCAATCGATGACCCGGAAGCGACCTTCTTCACCAACGTCGAACAAATTCAAAGTATCGAGCTCGGAGGGGAAGGTTATGGCATCAGTTTTTGGGACGTTGAAGGAATTATTATGGTGGCATATTTGGAAAAGGGATCCACTATATCAGGTTTTTACTACGCAGGCCAAATAGGAAGATTGCGGGAGGCTATTAAGAAAAATAGACGCAGCAAACTGCGAGCCGGATTGCTGTTTCACCAAGACAACGCACCGGTTCACAAGGCTGCAGTTGCGATGACTGCAATTAAAGAAACAGGATTCGAACTGCTTGAACATCCGTCCTATTCGCCAGATCTAGCTCCCAGTGACTTCTACTTCCTTGAGCCGAAGGAACACCTTCGGAGCAAGAAATTTGAAGATGATAGCGAAGTGATGGCTACTGTTGAGGCGTTTTGGGAGAGTAAAGATTACGAATTTTTATCTAAGGGTATACTGGGTTTGAAAAAAATATGGACTAAATGTATTAACTTATTAGTAGACTATGTTGAAAAATAATACCTTTTTTTCAGTTTAATCACTTTGGTTACTATTCATTATCATTACTTTTGGATCAACACTCGTACTACATATCAATAACTCTAGTTGGACTGGCCACTTTTTGGCACTTCGATATTTGCAATGGCATACCTAGGCCTTTTGAATCGAAGCAAGCATTATTTATAAGAAATATTATCTCCCATTTGACTTGGCACAAATTTATAAGACAAACTTTGAAAATTATACAAATATTTTGGCAAGGGCAGACTAACCTGCAAAAGTTAAAAGGAAAGCTTCAAGCTCGTAGGCGATAAATTCATTACTTCTCAATTCAAATCACTCGAGACAAGATGCAATGTTGGTTGCCTTTCCATAGTTGACATTGTCTTCATTAGCGCCACAATCGCTAAACTAGTCGTGCCCATTTCCATAGTTTTATGTATATATAAAGTATATAGTATATGTATATGCCAATAAACTTTTGAGCCAAAATGAAAGATAAGTCTGATACATTGTTCACTTCAATCTAAATTCTTTTCTGCTTGAATTTAGTTAACAGACCAAAGTGAGAACTTTTGATGCAATCGGAAAACAAAATCGATTCTACCATTCAGAGTTATATTTAAAGCCCAGAAATCACAAAACATTAAAATTACGAACATAGAAAACGGGTTTAAGTCATATTTCACAATATAATATCATCTACTTCCATAGAAAAGGAGGATCTTCACCGCTTTTTTCAAAGAAAGAATAAGAAAAGCTTCGTTAAACAACAGCGGTGCGCATTTGATACGTTTCGAAGACAATTCTTTGGTACGACGAGCATAAAATACCTAAATCCAAATCAGATTAGTGATCATTATACTGATCGAAATCTTTAAGAAAGTGTTCTGTAAATCTAGTCCCTTATGAAGATCTGATCATATCGGGTCAGGTTCATTGACTTTGGTTCAATGATAGCGACTGCCGAATGATCTGACAGTGGCTTGTTGGAAAATTACGGATCAGTAATTTCCCATAGATCCGTTGATTATATGGATGATAATATAGACAATTGTAAAAAAATCCACTCCAGTAAAAGTGCAATTCTACTCGTATTAGTCATTCTCTACAGCGAAGGATTAAGTATAGTAGGTAACTATATCCATACGTTGATTTCATAGAATCGGGTAATCATAGCATCAACATACAAACCCAACTGCCTAATTTGATTCTTTGGTAAAGCATACAGCAATCGGTTTTGAAAATACTGACTTTAAAGTTGAGGTTACAGCAAGCGAAGTCAAAGGTGTCAAATAATGATTTTCTAAAAACAACCGTGTCCAGCAAATTTGAAACGAAGAGAATTTCATGAATTTGAAGAAGAGGCATCCCAATTACTGTTTTTTTTAGACCAAATTAAAAACTGACCATAATTTCTTAGTAGATGGTTTTTCAAACTGAGCAAGAGCAAATAATCAAATGATTAAAGCTTTCATAATATCCAAGTGTTTCATTAATTTTATGCATTGAAAATAATTTGGGCAAATTTCTAATAATCTCCAAAATAATACTATCCTTTCACCGTGTCCACTACTCATTTTCCAGAAGCTAGTCAAAATCATGATCAGATTCATAAACAGCCTCCAGGGTCAATTGGAACGAAAGGTTAAACTCAAAAAAATTTCATCGATTAAATAGGCCAAGCACAGGCATAACAATCATCCTGCAGATCTAAACCCACAATCATTCTACGGTCCGTGACGAAATAACTGGTCCAGCGAGCATCAAAAAATTTCTACTAGTAGCAATCGCTCTAAAAGCTCTTCATCACATCTTCACTTCTCAGTAGGTACACATCACTTGTGATGATAAAAACTTAAATCAACACTCAACTGGAACAGAGAACACAATTACGTCTACATGGCATGCCACATGGTTCTAGTGTGTGCACCGAATAAAAACTGAAAACTTAGTAGAAATAACATGGTCATTAAGACGGTTGTTACTTTTGTCTCTGCAGTTTGGATTGATGGAAATAAAAGAAGAAAAAAAAAACAAAATAAAATCTGAAACACTGTCACTATGAACGCTTGGTTACAGACGAGCAACGTTTAAGATAAAGCACTTTTCAGAGGTCCGATGTTAATGTAGAGGTGTCATAAAAATTTTACGGTCAAAGATGAAAGAATTTCATTTTCGGGTTTTGTGTGCTTTTTGAGGAAAGAAGATGTGAATCGACAGTTGTTTTTCGTGAAAGAATTTTATAAACTGGACCACACAAGTCTATCTGTGGATAAAGTGATATGCGACTTGATATTTTCAACTGAATGTTGGATTGCAGTTGTCGATGAGGGACTGGTACTTGCTTAAAATAATTTCCAAGATATCAGATAATTATTATATTGAAAATAAGCAAGTGAAGAACATGATTATGAATTATATTTACAACAGTAAAATAGTTAAGTTAGTTTCACAGTTAATTAAAGCGTTTCTAAATATTTATGGAATTAATATTTTTGTTCTTTGATTATTTACTTAGATTTCTAGGAGTACATATTTTTTACTTTATAATATTTCTTATTGGATTTTACATATGTTACAGGTGCGTTTCTAAAGACATAAAAATGTGAAACTATGCATTTTTAAATTAAATGAATCCTTTGGACATACAAAATTATCAATCCAGTAACTCCAATTTATACTGTTTTTCGCAGAAAATTAGTATTAGAATCAATTTACCAAAAAATTCATATTCCATTCATTAACACAGTTTTTCCATGGATTTTTCTCCGGCTTTTGTGATCTGATCAAGCTGAAATTTTCAGGAAATTGGTGGTGATGAGTTGCAAGTTTTTTTTTTGATTGACGAGAAAATATATTTAATCCTTTGGCGACAGCGGACATTTTAGTGATTTTACATGGTAGGTTAGGTTAGGTTAGTAAAGAGGGCTGCCGGGAAACGCGGCTTGCATTAGGCCACCAGTTTGGGCCCATTTGCCACCCTCCGCTGGCTTTTAGAGCTGCCAAGTGACCGCTTCGCCAAACTGGATCAGCTGACTCAGCGTGACGGTACCAGCCACCTCTGCCAACCCTTGAAAGTGGTATGCACCAAAAATTTTGAGGCGTTTATTATTGAGGGCCGGACAATCGCAGAGAGTATGCTCGATGGTGTCCTCTTCCATCTCGCACCTCTTGCATAAACTGCTGGATGTCAGTCCCATTTTCTTCGCATGAGATGCGGTAAGGCAGTGCCCTGTGAGCAAGCCGACCGTGGTTCTCAAGCAATTCCTGCTGAGCTTGAGCAGTTTCCTGCTTTTGCTTGGATCAGGTGATGGCCATAATGTCCTGGCCACCCTGCAGTCCAGCCTGTTTTCCCATTCGGACTTTAGTTTGGCCCATATGGCGGCATCAAGTTTGTTTGTGGCGTCCGCGATTGACCGAGGTACAGTGATGCAGGGGCAGTTGCTAGCTCCTGAACCTTTCCTCGCCAATTCATCAGCTTTTTCGTTGCCTATGACCCCACTATGCCCTGGCACCCACATAATCCGGATAGGAATATGCCTTGCCTTTTCATTGAGAGCCACTCTGCAAGCGTTAACAGTTTTTGAAGAACATCTGTAAGACGCAAGAGCGAGAATGGCTGCTTTACTGTCGACGCAAATGGTCATTGGTCTGGTTGATATTCCGCTAATGGACTCAACTGCCATGCGTATAGCATGTAATTCAGACTGAAAGACGGTAGCATGGTCCGACAGTCTACACCACAGGTTAAGGCTCAAATCCGTAGAAAACACGCCCGAGCCAACTCCTTTACATGGTAGGTGCCTCTATATTTCTGCGGAAAATAAATATTTCCAAAAACTAAGTGTAAATAAGTTTGTTTCTAGTTTGGTTCTGATAATGTTTTGTAAATTTTCAACTCCATACGGGCGATAAGTGCCTAAAAGTAGGCAAAGAAAATTTATGAAATTTCGAATTGAGATAACTTCACACAGAGTTTCATTTCATTTTATTTATTCGCGAAATCCATTTACAGTCAAAAAGCCCAATTACAGATAGAAATCGCTTAGAAATAGATGAAAGTTATAAAACGAAAAGAAAAAAATAGGTAATAAAATTGAGAGAATCAAAAATATGCAAACCAAAGCCACCAATGACATAATAGAGATGAAAATTTAAACGACAGAAAATATTGTGCTACGGATATTACGTTTAAAAGTGGGTATATAGAGTGTGGAAGAGGACCAAGTTGCAGGCTGTTGTAGCGTAAAAAAAGCGTAAAATTTTCGAATGAAAATGAGTAACTGTACGAGCAAAATGGTACTTGAAAGACAACAGAGAATCTAATTTACCTCTCGCACTGACGTTGAATAATCAGAGGAGCTATGGATGAAGTTAGAGAACCACGCCCGATTTTGAACAAAAAGGATTTGTCAAGGTAAACCCTGCGCTTTGCTAGAAGAGGGAGATCAAGGAGCAATAAGCGCTCGTCGTAAGGCATATAAGGAAGATTATACTTATATAGTAAGGTGCGAGTGAACCTCCGCTGTATAGATTCAATGGCATCAGAAACGAGAAGACCAGACTTGACTACAGTATTAAAGTTTAGAGCGAACTAGGGTAACAAATATTTTAACACATGTAGATATGCTAAAAGAATTGTGGCAGGAACGTATATCAAGGCCAGCAATCTGTGCGGCATTATTAGTTACCGTACTAACATAAACATCAAATTTTAGTTTACGATCGATAAAATGTTCCACAAAAACAAGGACGGAATCACATATCACATAAGAAAAAGCATAAGTCAGGGTCTTCAGAGAATAAGACAAAGCAAAACATTTGGAAACATTTAAGGATAGGTTGTTAGAGTTACACCAAGTAGTAAGAGAATTCAAATCGTCTTGAAGAAGCAGATAATCATCTGAGCTTTCAATTGTCCGAAATATTTTTAAGTCGTTAAACATGTCGTTAATAAGTCGTTAAATAAGTTAAACAAACTGACGATAAAACATTTGGAAGATCGTTGACGAAGAGGTTGAATGAGAGCGGTTCTAGTATCGACCCTTGAGGTACACCAGAAGAGGGGGAGAAAACGGTATGGACGACATGCCAGAGAAGGAAACAAAACAGGTGCGATTAATTAGGAACGAAGATATCCAAAAAAGTAAAGGCTCACAGATACAATCGTGATTTAATTTGAGTAGAAGAATCTCAAAATTGACAGAATCAAATGCCTTAGAGAAATCTGTATATACAGCATCAACTTGACAGTTCCGATCTAACGTCGAGGATACTGCATGAGTAAATGCAATGAGAGTAGTAGATGTGGACCGACCCTTGACAAAGCCATGCTGCTGAGATATGAAAGCATAGCTAAGAGAGTCATAAATTTTATTAAACACGAAACGCTCAATGATTTTGGAAAAACAGGGAAGGATGGAAATAGGGCAATAATTTGAGGCGTCATTGCGTTGACCAGATTTGAAAATGGGAAAAATATTTGCCAGCTTTCAAAAGGCGGGAAATTTACTACTACAAAAACTTATATTAAATAAAATTGATAGGAGAATACATCAGGAAAATGCAAGATTTTTGACAAAAAAGTTAGGAAGGCTATCAGGGCCAGAAGAGTAATTGGAATCGTTATAAGGGATTCAACTTCAAGAGGATTAGTCGAGAATGAAGAGAGACAAAGAGGGAAATAAGAAGGGGAAAACGTTGAGTCAGAGTATACTGAAGAGAAAAACAGTGCGAAGAGATTACAAACGTCCAGTTGATGAGCAGCAGAGGTATTATTAAAAGTTTGGTAGTCAGGTATACACTCAGAAAAATTTCATTTGATAGAATCAAATTTAAATCAAAAGTTGAAACACTTTTAAACAAAAATGAATCTTATTTGAATTCCACTTTATTATAAAAATGTTATTTTCATATCAAAATTTGCATCATTGAATGAAAAATAAAACATAAAAACAAACAAGACACACTTTGATACAGCGTTATTGAAATGAGGTCAGATTATTTGAATTAAAAAGAAACGTATATGGCGCCAAATCATATTTGAAAAATTTTAAGTGGTAAAATTTTTCTGAGTGTAGGAGAGGAGGATTTTAAAGAGCGAAAATATGTCCAGAATTTTTTAGGGTCATTCAAAATCAGAGAAGATTCAATTTGCGAAAAGTAGTTGCGCATGGCAAGTCTAATTTCATTCTTGGCAGCAGCGTGTAAACGAGAGAAATGAGCACAGTCTTGGTCAGAATGAGAACTTAAAAATTTACTACGTGCAGCATTTTTGGTATCCAGAGCACGTTTGAAACTATCGGTAAACCATGGAGCATCATTACGCTTATGCAAGCGGAAGATTGGGGTGCGAGAGGTGATTAAATCAAGGAGAATTGTGAGTTATCGGATCATTACGAAATTTGCAGGACGCACTGATGAGTACATGAAATATGATTGTATGTGATAAATGTGAGAGCAACCTTGTGGCCACGGTAGGTATGTATACAGAAAACCATCAAAATCAACGACACTATTTAAAAAATGGTTTTATTTTCGAAAAAAATGTTTGCTAAATTTCATGCAAATTAAAATTTCCAAAATTCTTACTTGCACCTCCTCGAAATTACGTGTATTTTTAGCACTCAAAACTTTTGTTCGCGAGAACTCAAGATCCGATTATCATATCAATATGAAATTCACAAGATGTGTTGGTCTGATAGAATTGATTGACCAGGTCTGATAAAATTGATTTTGTAATAGGGGCAAGAAAACAAACTGCTTTTTGCCTTATAAATTCCGATTCAGTCACCAGATTTCAGCGAAATTCACGCCGTAGTTTTGCGGGTGGTAGCCTTCAATTTCCTTTTACTCTTATAACTTCTAATGCAACCATCGGATCAAAGCAGTTGTTAAATTTAACCACTTTTTTAGCCAAAGAACGTCAAGCCAATTAGAATTCCAATCCAGTGAGACAAATGAAAGGGTGTTTTAAAGCCCAAATAGAAGTGACTGATGAGGCAATTTAGATGCTCTTTATAAAATTACAAAATAGTTACCTTGTCAATCTATAAAAAATTCTAGTCTGAGAATACATTTGATAAAAACGTCGACATCTGCTTCAAAAATGACAATTTTGAAAATCTCCCGTAATTTTCCATCAAGCTGCTGCAGAAGCTACTTTTTATAAGAATATGGTGAAACATCGACTGAGTCTCTGATGGAATACTAAAAGCATTTACTAGATATAGATGTATTGATTAAATACAATTTTTGCTTTTCAGTTTGGTAATTCAGATCACACTTTTGATATATTACCCCTCGACTTTTATTTTGTTTTTGATTATTTATTTTGATTTTTTTGGGGAAAAGGGAAACAATGTCAATCGCTAAATGTACTTCTGCCATCAACGCTGTTTTTTGGAAACCGCTTATCCTTAGATCTAATAAAAGCCATCAAAATAAAGAAAAACCATGAAACAATTCACCATTTAGATTCAGTTATGTAATACTACTCAGAGCTTTTATCGAATATTTCTCGTTACGGTCTAGTTGCAATGAGCACCAAACTAAACCAGAAAAAACGCATTTTCAAGAAGATCTTTACCAAGTCTTCATAGCCATTTATTCAGCTCATTACAACACATGACGTTTCGTGATAATGTGTTGCGATTGAATAAATTAAAATAGAATAATACATTCGGGAAAGGAGTTTGCTTTGCTACAATGTATGAAATTGACTTTCCGAAACAAAAGACGTTCTGCTTATATTCGTTTTCTTAGAAGGTTTTTCATACATTTCCATAGATATACATGCAGGCAGTTTCATGAGAGAGTACATAGCCACGAATATTCCGCCAACTGCGTAATTATACAGCCTCAAAGTGGTAACTCAAGTAAAACCACTGTTAATACTCGGTCTGTCTATTAAAACCACAATAATTGTCTAATTAATTAGCACAAGAATGAGCGATTTACAGACGGCATCATAGCTTCAAAGAAACTCTTCGGCTTCTCGTCTACCTCGCAACCGTGTAGATAGAGTTAGTCTTGAACTGGATAAAATTGTAACAGCCCGGTGAGACCCTCGAACGATATCATGTTGTTTTGGTGTTTCTGCGTAAATTCTTCAGCAAACATCATCGAATACGAACGCGATCAGCTCACAAGAAGACGCAGTTCCGAGGAAGAAACTACCACTACTATTGTCGTAACACACGTTCCGTATCAGATGGTGCTAATGAACTTGGGACAACTTCACCGCCCGGAATAACTCCACGCTATTTTCAGGTGATCAAACCTTTAGCCTTAGGGTACGGACAAGACGGAGCGACGAGAGCGTCGAGTCGAGCATAGTGTCGATTCAAGCATGGAACAGCTCATTGAATTGTGTTCAAGTAGACGCGACGAGCCGCAAAATTGTAAACGAAATTTTACAGTGGCAGTCGAAATAATGAGTTCTTCAGTGTCGGATGAAGAGTTTTTCTCACCACAATACACCAAATTGAAATCAATACACTGCTGATATATATAAATCAATAGATGTTCCTAATCACTGGTAGAAATCTAATTGACTGTGTGCCATTCCGCACCTTTCATTCATAAAAAATGTACCCAAAATTTCGAACTACCCACGAAAAACCCATTAACGCAATTCGTCTACTTACTGTATGCCATCAAAACACATTTTGCAACAACAACATACATTACCGCTGCGAGCAGTCGAGCAACGAAATCGGTTCGAATCGATGTCGTCGCTACTATCAAATTTTCACTCTTTGGTCGCTCCTTCGACATGGCCACTTCCATTTGAAAGCATAGGACCGATTTCGGCGCGTTGCTTGACTCGACGCTCGCGACGCTCTCGTCGCTCCGTCTTGTCCGTACCCTTAGTCGTCATCCATCCAGAAGATCCATCCGACTTACATCCAACCGCCGAACCTGAACCGCAGCGGATATGATGTGATAGCGGATGAAGTGACTTTACTGAGTGCGATGGGTTCGGTGGCAGCCGAGAATGCGAGGTGGATTCGTCTGCATCTTCTGCGAAATGTCAAGTCATCTGTTTTTTTGCAAAGGTCACAAATATCTTTTGGCTTTAAAATAATAATAGCACGCCAAATAGAATGTAGCGATTGCAAAGTCTACGATCGAGATAATCAAGACGGTGTTTGTTTTGTACTTGACATACTCGATGTACCGACAATGACAACGTGATACCACTAATGTTGAGTACCTGTGTTGTGCGATTTTGCATAATAGAAGGGTATTGCCATGAATCGTCTTTCGGAGTTTTTTGATTGCATACACTAACAGGGTGACTCCTGGGCTCAACTTTTCAAATGAAATTCGATAACAGTAAACACATTTCGTTTGAAGACAGGCTTGAGAAATTCAAAAGAAAGAATGTCAAGCAGAACACCACCATCCCCAAATAAAGCTCCAATTCCATTTTGTGTTTAGTTCGACCAATGTGGCTGCCTTCTAACACCAAGATCATGAAGTTTTTTGAGTTTTCAAGTGACCGCACAGTGAAGTCACTTTGACGACAATCGTGAAGTGACAGAGTCTAAGATCAATTTTGCTTTTGCGCTCTTCTACCGTCAATCTTCATAGACCAAAGCCATCCATCCACATCCGACCGCATCCTAGTTGAGTTGACTACCATTCGAGTCAGGTCAGTTTGTTATGCATACATATGTATATTTCTGCGGTTCCAACACTAAGGTTACTTGCTATTCTTTCTCCTGGATGCCACCAACCTGCCAGCAAATTATATCATACATATTGCGAATGCGATGTTGTGGTGCTTCCTCATGCATGACTGTTGAAGTCAACGGCGCGGCACCAATGTATTTCCGCCTTGCTTTCTACATTAGATGATGATGCGGTGGCGGCACCAGCTTAAGCAATAGCACTGCCATCATCGATAACGATGGATATCTTGACTGTTGAAAATAATTAGAATAATGATTATCTACTACCAGTTTTATGACCTCTAAAATGTATTTTTTTGGTATGAAAGAGATTTTCGGGTTGCTGTAATTATTTCGTACATAAGTGCGTTGTGTGGTGAGTATAAGAGAAAATAATTTGATGGTGAAGTCAATTAAAGTTGCAGTCTAGTATGGGGAACTAAAAGTAATTATAGTTTAAAGCTGAACGTTGCAAACTAGCATTGTCATTATGAAAGCAATGTACGTACACATGCAATTTTATGTGTGGTTGAAAATTTCTCTCGAAATATTCATTTCAGTGTTGATGTTTAATTGACTTTACGGTTAATTTTCTTTCAAATTCAGAGGTTAAAGTTGCTCCTGTTAGTACGCTCCAAAGATGTGTTGATTGAGTGGAAAAAGCTTGTATTACTTGAAAATAAGCACAAATGCCATTTTGATTCAATAAGTTTTCAAATAATAACATTTGTCCGTCACATCAATGTCAAAATTTTTCTTAACCATCTCCCTGATATATAGAAACGAATGCCTTAAATGATGATAAATGGTTAGAGGAATGCTTTGAAAGATGTTCCGACACAAAGTATTATGAATTTGATAAGAAGCTATTATACAGCTTTTATTTTCCAGGAATATATGTGGACTGATCTGTAAAAAATTAGAGGACACATGAGTATAAGAAAAGCTCTTTACAAATCAATTGATGAATAATCAAATCGGTTCCTCTCATTTATATCTGCTGCCACAGCTAAGTGATAAGCTTCGAAGGGTTATACTCTAAGCCCTGACCTTATCATTTAACAACCATGAAATCTTGACTTTTGCGATATGTTCTGGCCCTGTAGCGGCACTAGGTCGACCACAACTTTCTCTGTTAAAAACTGCAGATACTAGTTTGCAGTTGGAAACCAAATGACTAAATGTTTCTCCATCCAGTGATACGTTGTCATGACGAATAACCACAAAGTGTCTATGGAAGGATCGCTGCGTAATAACAGATTTATCATTTTTCAAAAGCTACTCCACAACACAATTGCGATTTTCATTAAACCAACCAGGTTGTAAACTGAAAACGACATGATGCTACGGATTCAAAGTGAATACGACTACTGCTTTTTCCTCATCACGAATCGAAATATCGCTCCTCCAAATTAAACCAACCCTTCTAACGATCCCTGTAGATGTAAGAAAATTATTCAATGGCGCTACATTCGAAATCGAAATTGCCAAATATTGAGTGGAACTGTGTAGTTATTGGCCGTAAATTAAAGCTAGACACTATATTGTGATATTCTATAGCCCACGCTGGGCGCCAAAAATAAAATTATTTTCAAAATGAATTAGAAGAGGTAATTCATTTCTTTTCTCATTGGGATAGCTCCAATAGTATTTTAATCTTGTTAAAAGTCCTCAATTCATCTGTTTAGTGCTAACATATGTCAATCCGAGCTATGACTCAAATGAATTGGAACGCAAAGTAAATTATGTAATATAGAAATATTTTAATTGGCTTTTGGTAGGAAATTTGAAGATAATTGACGACAAATACAAGAAAACTATGTTATTTTATTTTGAAGCAGAAAAACCGAGCTGAAATTACAACAATTATTCCCTTTAATAATTAAATCATAGAAAGAATCAGCAAAACAAAATGCTCTTTTATTGGATTACATACTAAGGAAAATAAATTATTTTAATCTTAATTTAAAAATATAATCTAGGTCCATAATCAAAGTTATATTAAATTGGAGTTAAACTTACGAGAAAATTGAGAGCATAGATTAGTATTTCTTTTCCCTTATCCTTATTCCTTTCGGGGGAAAAGGTTATAAGGATTTAAGCATGGCAATGATTTCAGAAATTCAAGCTGAACCTACTTTATCTTTCGTAAAAAAAATAATTGAAAAAAACTTCGTTGGCAAGAAATAACTGATTTCGGATTCTCGTCCAATAGACGCCAATATAGTTTTGACTAGCCCCTTGCCCAATTTAAAGTGCAGTATTCGTAACTTGGCCAGATATTTGTCCTGCTGAGGCCAGACATTTGTCCTGCTAAAGCCAGAAAAAAACCCGAATGCAAAGACTATTTCTTCCCCAATAATGCAAAATGAAATAACGTTTGCGAATTGAAATCTGGACGAATTTAGGGTAATCAGTATATTTTTAAGACAAACATAAACACGTCCCGGCTTGTTCTAAAAAGAACCTTAGTTTGCCTTCTCTTAAACTTAGATTAATTATCTAAGTTTGCCAGTCAGTTTGCAAAATCGATTTGTCACAAGTAGATCGCCGAAGACTAATACAAAAACATCGCGAAGAAAATTTCAACGCTAAGAAAACTGAATATTTTCACTATTTTAAAGCGTATCTATAATACAATAAATTTATTAGAAATTAATGAGAGCGCAGACAGGAAACCAGGCTCGGGAATGAAATGTGTCTTACATAAGTAATAGCAAAGTGAAAGCGCAACTAAAAGCAGTAAATCTGAGCCGGAGTGCGAACTAGGAAGCAAGTTTAATGTGGTAGGAAAAACTATCAAAAAGTATTTGGAAAAACTGGATATACGACGTAAGCTAAGGCAAAAACATCAGCGCCGCGTCAAACAGAAAAACAAAAGTTATTAATTAAGAAGAGACTCAAAGTACTTTCTGAGAGTTATTTTGCTGCTAAATCTACTTACAAATGTTGATGGACGACGAATCGTATTTTATAGTAGAAAGTAACCTGCGGCAACAGAAAAATTATTTCGAGTGTAAGGATTGTCCTGCAGAAAGCAAAGTTTCCAGGTAAAGTAGTATGGCTCGCAATAAGTGAGGCAGGCATAAGAGAAGCGGTATTTTTCAAATCGGATTTAGCAGGGAATAAAGAAAATCATGCCAAAGATATGTTTATGAGTTTTGAGTAAGTTTATTCAATAATACCATAAAAATGATAAATTGTGTTTCGGTCAGATCTAGCGTCCGCACACTACGATAATGATGTGCTCAAGGAATAACAGAGGTGTAAATTTGTTTAAAAAAAAAACGAAAATCATTCTAACATACCCCAGTTAACGCCGATAAGAACTTTCTGGGGAAACTTAAAAAGGAAGGTGTATAGCAACAATTACCCGGCAAAAAATGTAAGCAGCTTGCTCCTAAAGATAAGAAAAGAATTGAAATCCATGAGCACTATTGATAATTCAGGAATCTATGGCGAAATTACCGGCAAAAATAAGATTAGCTAATAGAAAGGGTTTTATCTATGTCTTGTAGTTATGTACACTTAATGTCATGTTAATGTTATGTTATGTACACTTGAATTCTATGTTTTTTTCTTTTAACTAAAAATAAAGTCCAGATTTTAAGTCGAAAACGTTAAGCAGATTCGTATGGGTCTCTGTAAGCCCCCAAAACACCGATTCCAATCTTCAAACCATGAATCACTTCCATAAAATTATCTATCATTTTCGGCCATAAAATAAAAGACTTTCATGCACAATTTAAGCATTTTACCCAAAACATTTTTCTAGATAATTACACACCTAAAAACTATTCGTGACGACATATTTCCTGTAGGTTGTTTTTTTTCGGTTGCCATTATTTATGAATAATGATGCGATCACAAAACACATCGAGGTCATATCTAATTGCAGCGATATTGTCATGATAAATCTTGTGCTGCTGCTACTGTACGAAAACGTTGAAAATGACAAAACGCTCAAAACAAACATTATCCACCAACAACGATTTCTAGATTCGATTGTTGATGATGCCTTGTTAAAGTTAACAATAAAAATCACATCTGAAATTAGCGTGACTTCAATTTAGTACGTATCTTAGCGGATCGAAGCGTTGTCGCAACGTCGAAAACAAGACAAATTTCAAATTAATGATGATGAATACGAGAGGGTGAATTTAAGAAATTTTAAATTACAGCCTGCATCGGTGGATTCGTTGCGGCAGTTGTGTTACGCAGAGTAATTTATGAAGAAAAAATAAACAACAAAAATAGTTCTCCCAACAAACATTTGATTACATTTCCATTTACGGTTTTGGCTTTGGCTTTGTTATTTTGGAGACGGTACCTAGGTTTCTAAGCACAATTGTCTTGTTTTCCGCACTCGGTTGCGTTGTCACGCAAATCTAGGAAACTCAACGAGTTGAATTCGCTTGTTAGATAGTATGTATCTAAACTATGATTTTAACGTAATTTTAAATTTTTTATACAATTTCTGAGAATTGTTTCAGGTGGCTGAGCAGACACTTTCCAATCATTAATTTATGCTCGTACGAAAAACCAACAGTTGGTTAAGCATTTCCATTGTGAGTAAAGGTGTCATGATGGCATGAAGTAAACACATGCTACTAGAAGTTAATTCCCCCATTACTTTGCTGCGTAGGTTACCCTTTGTAGGTACAGACATACCTATATAACATTGAACCATTGAATCACGCACAGGCTCAAATTCATACTGCTTCTGTACAATGTAGCATAAAAGACATACCACTATCTCGAAACCTACATGCATGAAACACAAAATTTTATGAATAAATGCTGAATTTAATCTTCTTCCACTGCATCTTCACAGCGTCAAATGGCCAGAATCAAATTTTCTCGTAAGTAGGTAGGTACCTGACTCATTCTTCAAAAACTTTATTGCTTTCGCGTTTATTTTTATTGTTCAGAAATCAACTATGTAGATCAAAGCCAATCCCTTTATTTCATCATTATGCTACTTTTAATCATTCCCTCACAAGCAATTCACTTTTGCCTGCCGCATTTTCCATTCAATTCACCGAGCAATGATGTCTTTAGAAACCTATTTTGTTCACACACATACATACATATGCATATGAGAATATAATACTGAAAAAGATAATTTTCTTCTTTAATCATTTATTCACATTCGCGCAATCTGAATTTAATCAGAACGAAGAAAAAAAGTTACAGCACAATGGAGAATTTCAATAGAAATCGTAGTCACGTCCATACATGCATTACGTAGGTATATGTACGTGCAGAGATATATACATAGATATCTACATTAAATTCCCACGTGCGTTGATATAGTCTTTCAACTAGAACTGAATCTTTTCGGATTGAAAGTCTGAGAAAACGAATAAATTTCAGTATTTTTTTTTTAATTTCAATGTTTTACGCATGAGAAGCTTAATTCCCCACGGGTCCAATAGAGTTCACTTGCTCAGGTTACTTATCAATATGCATGGTTACATGCACATGCGATCAATTGGAATATTGTAGAGCAGTTTTTTCAAAAGGAATTACTAAATCGAAATTGAAAAGATTTCATAAAGTACTTTCTGCACCTGTGCTCCGAATATTGCAAGAATAGTTGTTGTTATCGGAATGGAACTCGTTTATAGTTTCATATTGAATGGCATAGAACAAAAAAAATGGCGGATGGTGAAGATCATCATAGTACAATGAGAATCAATAATTGCTTGTGATCCTTACAGCAAGTAGTGTTTTATTTATATTTTATTTAATTCGCGGGCGGGAATCCTGAATATAAGAATATTGATTTCAAAACTGTCATTATGGTCGTCTACTTGTTTAATTACATAGCAGTATTCATCAATACGAATTTAGAGTTCATTATTAACAAAATAGTAGTAAAATTCGTCTATATAGCATATTAGGGATGTTATAGCCAA
This sequence comes from Nemotelus nigrinus, assembly GCA_947369275.1. Classification (NCBI taxonomy): domain Eukaryota; kingdom Metazoa; phylum Arthropoda; class Insecta; order Diptera; family Stratiomyidae; genus Nemotelus; species Nemotelus nigrinus. The sequence goes on along the minus strand of OX376375.1, from coordinate 27,216,716 downwards.
GAGTAAAAGAGCAGATTGTAATACCCTGGTTGCTTATAGTTTTGCAGAACTTGCAGTAATTGTTCAAAAGATTAAAGGTTGAGATATATCATTGATAAAAAGTGATTTTAATTTTAATTTCTACAGTATGTTCGACAAAAACGTGTCTTAATAAAAAGCATTAAAAACCCAATAATTAACTATTTTCGAATTTATTTCTTAAAATATACAAATATCACAAATTATCTCAAAGTTTGCCGTTATTCTTTATAATTGCTTCGCATCTTCTACGACAACTTTTGCTCAATTTTTAATCATAATCCACACTAAGATGATGCAAATATGTTTCAAGGTGCGTATAAGTTGCCGTGTCCTGGATATTGTTTTCCTTTTTAGGGTAAGCTTCATCAGCGACCACACATTTTCAATGGGACTCGCATCTGGAATCTGTGATGGCCAATCCAAAGTTTGAATCCCATTTTTCTCCTTCCAAGACGTGCAGCGGCAACTTCGATGCTTGGGGTCAGTATCCTCTTGTAGAACAAAGTCATTGTTTTCAATTCCATATAATTTCTCTGCAGAATTCAGTAGTCGTTTTTTATACAAACTGAGCATGAATTGAGCATTCAAGTTTCTAGTAAAAGTAATTAACTCTCCGAATCACTTTTCTGAGAAGCAGCTATATACATGCACCTTTGCTGGATGTTTAACTATACGCTGCAAAAATGTTTCTCCATTTTTTGTTCAAGCCTTCGGCCAGTAGTTGTTGACAACAAAACATGATTCTTCCGTAAATATTACTTTGCTCCAATCACGTTCCAAATACTCCTTTGCCCAGCTCAGCCTTTTTTCTACTTGTGCTGCTGTCAGTAGGGGTTTAGGGTTCGTACTTCGGTTTTTTATGCCAGATTCTTGGAGTCTGCGTCTAATTGTATTGATTGAGAAGAAGACTTTTTCGAAGAAGTTTTTCTCTGGCCTGCCTCAGACTAAGCGTTAGGTTTTCCCAAAATATCTAACAAATCACTTTATCAATCCTTGTTGAAATACCTCTAGTACGGCGTCTACCTGTCTCATCATCCACATTCCCACATTCTTTATCCACTTCTTCACAAATGAAACACTTATTTTCGTAAATTTTGCTGTCTCTTTTATACTCATTTTAGAATTTTTGGGATGAATAACCAAAAATACAATTTCGAAACGCTTCTTGTACGCGGCACTCATGTTTTAAATGTTTTCTTTACGAAAATTCAAACTATAATGACAAAATTAATGAGGTGCGAAATTGGTAAAAGTGTATTAAAAGTAATTTACTGTTACACGTATGTGTGCAAACGCGAAGGAAAAAATAACATGAGTCACGTTTTATGGAACACACTGTATGTGATAATCTAGTATCTATACTGAGAAAAACTAACAGATTTTTCCTTTTTAACTAACAAAAAGGTTCCTGTTAGTTGAACAAACACACTGTCGGTCTAAAAAAAAGGGCCATAAAGGTTTGCGTAGGTTGAACACTATGAACAAGATGTTCAGAAATTTAGGTAAAACTTGACAACGTGCCCCCCATAGCTGTTGGACAATTTTACCGATTGTGTTTATTTTTGTGTTTTGATGGTTGTGCGTTTGTTTTTGAGGGCGTTTTTTGTTTGTTTATCTTCAGTGTGGTGTATTTTTTGTACATTTTTGTTAGTTATTCTTCAATTTTTGATCCCTGTTCGTCCTCTGGTGAAGAATAACTAACAAAAACAGAAGAAAAAATAACACACCCATGATAAACAAACAAACAAACAATAAACACCCTGATAATCAAACACACAACCACAAAAATACAAAAAAAAAAACACAATCGGCAAAATCGTCTAACGGGTTTGGGGGGCATATAGTCGAGTTTAGCCGAAATTTGGAAGCAAATTCAATTAGTAGACTTTTCAAAGTGTTGAAAATAAGCAAAATGATGCAAATAGCCTGGTAATTATTGATGCCTGTTTTGTCTCTTGCTTTGATCAGAGGAAAAATGAAGGTGTGTTTCCTTATATAAGGAAGCATTTTGGTGCACATTGATTTTTAGAGGCTTGAAAGAATGATGAGTATACATATGTCATCAACACTGTTTTTATGAAAGATAGAAGGCATCTCTTTTATACTGATAGATAAAAAAATTATTATTATTAAATTATGAAGGCAAAAATCCCTATGATAAGGTTTGTCAGGGGCAACAAAAAATCTTTACGAGCCTTTTCCTTAATTTAAAAATGTAATAAGAGGAGCTGGTTTCAAGTGAGGCTGCGAAAGTTTCTCTTAAAATCAAATATTCATATTTACATTTCGCATATTTACTCCATTATCAAACCCGCTTATATCATTATTTGATAAAATATTTTGAAATTACTCCTTGTGCTAGTACCTTGATTAAAAGACGGTTAAATGTCAATTTACATATTTTTCAATTTTCATCAACATGTAGCCAAGGTGGTTTTAGCATAGCCACAATGCACCCAGACTAGGTGTGTCTTGGATAAAATTCCTACGTGGAAAAGACGCATCCGTCGAATAGAGAGCTCGTGGTTCGTGCGACGAATGAAACATTTGTGCAGCAGGATTCTCATGATATGTTCTCAGTAATTATGCCGCGAAGCAATAAGGAGCTAGCTGCGGGAACAAAATTTCTTAGGTGAATAACTTATTTTCTGATGTAGACCGTGCGTTTTTAATCAATAATCACGGTCGCAAATTTTTCAAGAAAGTTGACATGAATTTATTTCCTCACGTAAAAAGCACCATAGTTGTTGTTGGTTTGACACGATCCACAAAAACTATGGGATATTGACTATCGACAAAGTTCAATTCAATTATTGCAAATGTCAACGGCAAAGTATGAACAGCTTCCGACGAAGAAATTTACTACAGATTATAAAATTCTAAATAGACATAAGACAAGCATAAAAAAGTGAGTAGAGGTGGGCTAACATTATCAGGTAGTCTTTTACTAATCCGTGAATAAGAATAAGTCCAGTGATAATAGTCAAAAAAGAGCGTTGGTGAAGGTTTTTCAATGGAATTATGTTTATCGTGGGATCCGAAACATGTGAAAAGTCCATTACGATATTGTGTGGGAGAAAAAGTGCAAGAAAAGTTTATTCGTTTTAAAAAGAGGTTGTTTCTATTGTTTATTCAAATTTAAAAATATTTTGTTAACGCACACATCACTTTATTTTACCAACACATCATTTTTGGTTGCTTAAGTTGAAAATTTTCTGCTGTTTCATACTCAAAAATGACAGTTTTTAGCATGGAGATAGTTTGAACGAAAGGCTGAAAAATTTGATTGGATTATTTTTTTAGCTTCTCCTGATTCTTATGTTAAGTCTGATTGCGTACCTAAGGATTGTGATGAAGCCGTTTATTGCATCGATTGTAGAACCAAAGCTGTGATAGAAGGATAGATAGTTCTATCGACGGAAGAGTATAAATTAATCCATTTGATTTGTCGTAAAACTATGATCATGCTATGCTAAATGCATAAGTCTAGTGACGAAAGAAGAAGCTCTTACAAAATCAACTTCTAAGTTAGTCCCATCATTGAAATTTTTAAAGAAAACTTAATAAAAACTTGTGCATTCTACACGCGCCAACAATATATACTTCTAATGATACCAAATAGCGCATCTCATTAAAATCTATGCTCCGTGAAATTATTATTCATGTAATAACCAAATTACAGTCTATGAATATGTAGTTTTAATTTTTTTGAATTCTACCCACAAAATACTTCAAAAGCTCGGATTTTGAAAGGGGATCAGAACAGCTAACTAAGCTAACAACACATAACTATCGACCAGGGCGGAAGCAATCGCAGAAAAACGACGATGTAAAACAAGAAACCGAACAGAATTAGGATACACCCACAATTAGACGACGTAATTAGAGGTCTCGGCAGCATGATAGATTCTCTCTACTATTTACTAACGATGACTTTTCACTATTCACACAAATTAGACGAAAAATATGAATTTGAATAGGTGTTCTTGAGACGAATACGACGACGACAACACGATGATTCGTTCTCAAGCCGCAATTTCGTGGTAGATAACCAAGAACTAGGTGCATGGTTGATAGTGTTTTTTTGTTCAGTTCGAGCCTTTTTGAAAGGTACCTCGAAATTGTCGTAGTTCGACAGGCAGGTTAATTATGTGTACATGTACGTACGTACATGAGTGCAAATATAATTCAATGACAAGTTCTTCGTATGTTCTTTCACCGTTTTTCCTGTTCTTGAAAATTGTTATTTTGACTTTCTCGAAGAGCAAACCACTCAAAAGTGCATTTACCCGTCTACTACCTATGTCATTTTTTTTGTTTTTCACGGTGGACCACCAAAGTTCAGTGTCACTTGAGTGCACTCACATGTAGAATTAACCACAATTAAAAGTTCGTTAGCTTATGACCAGTATGTTTTGTAGAAGAGAAAGATAGAAATTTAATTGTATACAAACATTATAGGTAGCAAATGGTTTGCAAGATCACATTGAAATTGTTGCGATTCGCTCAGATCTTAGTTTCATTCGCATACTAGTTTTGATGATTAGGACAATAAATTTCATGATTTTGAACGGTGCGAACGCAATGAGTGCTGAAATAAAACCGTTTTCTTACTGACCCGATCGTTAAGATTGCTTTCATTTTCGATCCAAATATAGCCTTTCGAGTCTTCTTTCCTAACCACATTTCACCATTACGCCTGTATGTTTTCATCACATCCATCAAGATGATGGCTAATGAGCATCATTACTCCGAGAGGTTAAGAAATCATCTTTAAGAATTTCTCACCCGCTACTCATCCATCATATTCCTATGTAGCTTCGCTACAATCTGATTTTCTATCAAACAAACAAACAAGGCCCATGAATCGAGCCCTGCGTTGCGTTACAACGCGTTTACTGTAAATCGTGAAAACTACTTCACTACCATGTCTCAAGCAAAAGCCAATGATGTAATTTCGATGCTACCGTCATTGGATACCGTGCATTTCGTTTGGAATTTACTGATCACCAAACTCTTGACTCTTGAGAACCGAGTAAGTACTAAAAAGGGCTCTTTGAACTCCATCCCAATCGTCGCCATCAACTTCCTTCCAGCAGCCGAGTGGAAGAAAATTGTTATGATCCGCACTGTGCCCCCGTCTGTCAGCAGAATGCATGTTTCATAACACCGCGATAATTATCCGATCCGAACTTGTTTCTCATTCACCTCCAAGTTACTTTTCATGTTCTTCTTATTACTCATCATCATCGTGGTTGTTGTTCGCTTATTGCTTACTTTGCTACTTTAAATCGGTCCGACAGTCCGAAAGGAAGATATTTTCGTGGTAGCACTGTAAATAGGCTAATGCGCGGGTTATGACTCCAGTTTTGAACATTAGCCAGAAATTCTCTTGAGCAATAATAACCTGAGACTGACGAAACGACCATAGGTCAACGGACACTGTGGGAAAATGGTCGAACCGAAACGCTGAAAGAAGCAACTCGAACGATATAATGCTGAGTCCATTTCGTAGCTAGGAAATTTCAAATCGAGACTTTGATTTCTAGTAAATGCAATCGGATCTGTGATTGTTCCCAATGATTTGTTTGCTGTCTCTGCACACGTTGCGGTATCTGGAGCTGTGATAGATACGTCGGAAGTAACTGGAAGCTAAATAATTTCACAGGGTCCGTCACATGATAATTGTATGCTTCGGAAAGAAACAAAAGTCAAAGCTGTAATCTTTATTACCACTCGTAGATTTTGGAAATGTTGAAAACCTTAGAGTTTGCCTTAATGCTATTGAGCCAACAGAATAATTGAATTTATCATTCACAGATCCGATTAGAACTACCACAAATACCAGCCAGTACTCATGCATATCTATTATCTCTTTGGTCCGTACGTACTAGACTAATCAAAGACGATATAGAAATATCTAAGCAGCAATGAGTAATACAAGCTCTAACCACCACGCCCCAAGACGGAAATTTTCTGCTTCATTTTCAATACAATGAAGCCAATGGCCAAATTGAAATTATCGAAAAAACAGTCTTACAATTGAAATTCAATTTGTTGCCTCACCATTTTCGAATGTTATTCAACGGACCGACAAGAAGGATGGATCTCGTCCAACAATTGAATGTTTTGTGTTCCCGATAGGTTTTTGGCCGATTTCAATTACAATCATACACTTTGATTTGGCTTGAATAGGCTGCTTTAGGGTTTTGAGTGAACGTTAAATTTTAAAATGCAGATTTTTATGAAAGAACTCAATGATCGAATGAAAGTCGAATTTGCAATACGAGTGGTCTGAGATTAAGCCTTTCAGCTTATACTTTGGCTGCTATACTTTGTTTTTTTTTCCAATAAATAACATTCAATTAAATACGAACTAAAGAACTAAACTGCCTTACTAAGCATAAACGTTCTATCTGCAATTTTTTAATTTTTGAGTTAACACCGGATTCGCAAACTACATACTGCAAAATTTGAAAAACCTATCTTTTTGGGAAGTATGTTAAAATCGATATTGAAAATGCACTCTCCATATATCTCCAGTATAAATCAAAACACAGATCACTGAAAATGTAAATAGAACGTTTATGCTTAGTAGGGCCGTAAATAAAATAGGAAAAAAGTGTTGGAAAGGAAAAATATACTATCTGTTATAGAAAAAGGTTGCCGCTTAGGCGGCTTGAATAAGGCCGCTAGTTTTGGCCCATTTGACACCCTCCGCTGGCTAATTAGAGCTGCTAAGTGACCACGCCACTAAATTGAATCAGGACTTAGCATAGCGGTACTGACCACCTCTGCAGGGTCTTGAAAGTTGTATGAACCTACAATCTTGAGGTGTTTATTATGCTCGATGATATCCTCTTCCATCTCGCACCTCTTGCACGAATTGCTGTATGTATGTACCGTGATACAGTAATACACAGGCTGTTTCTAGCCCCTGAACCTCTCCTTGCAAACTCATCGACTTTTTCATTGCCCATAACACCACTATGTCCTGCCACTCATATAATCCAGATAGGAGATTACTTTGCCTTTTCGTTGACAGCCACTCTGCATGCGTCAATAGTTCTTGAAAAGCGTCTATAAGATGCAAGTGCGAGAATGGGTGCCTTGCTGACGATGCGAATGGTCAGTGGTTTGGTTGATGTTCCCTTATTGGACTCAACTCATGCGTATGGCATACGCTACCATCTCAAAAACGCTGTTCCTTAAATTCTCCAATATTTCGTTGACTCTCAGGACCCACAAAAGGAGCAGTATGATCTCCCCTTGTGATGTTCCCGCTCCAACTATTCTCTCTGATTTGGCCTCCAAAAACGTAGCTTCAAGTTGCCTGTTTTTGATCAAGCCCAACTTCCAAGTGGTCAGAGTTTCATGCATCCCATAACGAACTAAGGCGTGAGTGATACTCACAACAGTGATATTTTTGAAATCCTCCTCGATGCCTAAGAAGGCTTCTAATTTAAATTCCTTTTGCTGTTAGGATTTTTCTATCGACTAATTCATGTGAAACTGATTCGACTGATCTACCCACCAGATATTGTGTGAATTAACACAGAACCTCGCGACATCAATCGAGCCTCCAGTCTCTCTAGTGTTTTGAGCAGAAAAGATGTTAAGCTAATTGGTCTAAAATCTTTCACATTATGGTGATTCAACTACCTCGGGCGAAACAGGGATGGAAAACCTTTTGGGTTTACCATTCCCAAAATTTCCGAAATTCAAAAAATTTAAACGTTTGTTACTTCTTCTCATTGTAGGTTTTTTTATCATATGAAAATATAATTGTAGCATCTGACGGTACGAAAAAAAGCGCTAATGCCTTTTACATCAGCACAGCCACAAGTAAACCAAATCAACTTCCCGTCGAGGCAAACTGAACCTGTTAATTTCGTATCTATCCGATAACTTCATTGGAAGTTATGGGGGTAGAAATAATTTTAGGGCTACCGACAGTAAAAATTTCGAAAATTTTGAAATCGAAATATGTATATATGAAATGAATATTGATTTTCACTACAATACAATTATGATTTCAATATCATTATCATTTGAAGATTTAACAAAAAAAAAATACAAAAAATACCAAGGCTGTCAGTCCTACCTTAATTTTTTAACCTCTAACAAACTTGGCTTACACTAGGTGCACTTTTGGGCAGGGCAGGGTAAGTTAAGGTAAGTACATTGAATATAACAATAATAAATTGAATACAAGAAAATTCAATGTACTTACCTAAACTTACCCTGGCGTGCCCAAGAAAAAAACGCACCTACTAGATGCATCTACCGTGTAAATTTCGTTTTAATCTAATGATTGCATCAGAAGTTATATATTATGTATCGGGTATTATTCATTTTTTTGAATGATTTTTTAAGATGGCACTACTATCATATGTTTATTTCCCAATAAGTTATTTATTTGGAAATTAGTGATTTTCAAATAACTTCTATCAGGCTTGCTGCTACTCAGAATCAATGCATCCTGTGAATTTCATAATGATCTGATGATATGGTCGTAAGTTCTGGTGAACAACAGTTTCAAGTGCTCACAAAATATTTAATTTGATTAAGGGTTACCGTTCTTCTGCGATGCTGAATTTAAAAAATTTATATTTGACAGGGTGGACAAAGGATAAAATTTATCAATCGTTAGCATATTTTTTTCAAAAAGCGAAAATTTTAAGGATGACCGAAGATTTGATGGATTTTTCCCTGTGCCTACTGTACCTTCAGTCTTGCCCGCAAATTCATCCAAAATCACACATGAGTTTTTTTTTTGGTAAACATAAATAAGTTCTGCCAATTTCGTCATGATTCGATGCTTTTGTGAGAAGTTATGACAAATCGAAATTTTACAAAAAATAAACCTGATCGACTTTTCTGCACTCAGCTCCAACATAGGGTTCAAATTTGCCAAACCGTTATCATAAACAAGCATTAAGAGTTATGAAATCAGTAAAAATAAAACACTGGAAACAAATTCAATGCAGTGATTTAATGAGGCAATCAAATAACTACCATTATCAAATGATGAAAGTAACGTACAGGGTGTGGTAGATAAGTAATGAGACTCAGTCTAGAAAAACAAATTTATTGATCCGATTTGTACAAAACGTTAATATTCTTCAAAGTACTCGCCTTGGGCGTCGACACAACGTTGCCAGCGCGTTTTCCAAGCTTCATAGGCCCCACTGTAGTCCGTTGGAGTTATCCCAGTTAGTGCCTTCGTGACAGCACGTTGGATGTTCGGAATATCGTCGAAACGATGACCCTTCAGGCATCTTTTGACCTTCGGAAATAGGAAGAAATCAGGAGGACTCAAGTCAGGGCTGTATGGTGGCTGTGGCAGAACTTCAACTCCAATTCGGGTCAAATAGGAGGTCACGAGGAACGCTGTGTGCGCCGGAGCGTTGTCGTGGTCGAGACGCCAGCGTTGAGCAAGGTCCTGTCGCTTCCGTTTGACGACACTCTGTAATCGCTGAAGGACTTCTTTCTAGAATTCGGCATTAACAGTTTTCCCCTGAGGGAAAAACTCTCCCCGCTTGTCGAAAAACACAATCAGCATTGTCTTGACGCGGGACTTTGACATTCTTGCTTTCTTTGGCCGCGGGGATGCCGGTGTGTGCCACTCCGAGCTCTGGGCTTTCGTCTCCGGGTCGTATTGGAATGTCCACGATTCGTCGCCTGTTACTACGTTGTCTAAAAAGTCTGGATTATTTTCCAATTCATTCAACATCTCACGGCAAACGTCCACTCGTCGTTGCTTTTGTTCGGCGGTGAGCACTCGGGGAACCAATTTTGCGCAAACTTTCCTCATCATCAAATCTTGCGTAACAATTTGGTGAACCGTAAATTTATTCACGGAGACCACATCGGCGATCATTTTGAGATTTAAACGACGGTCGGAGTCCAGGAGTTCTTTCACTTTGGCCACCGTTTCATCCACACGACTCGTTGAAGGGCGTCCAGATCGTTCCATGTCTTCAACGGATTCCCTCCCGTTTTTAAATTCATTAAACCACCGGAACACTTGAGGTCTTGATAGGGCGTCCTCTTTGAAGGCCTCCGTAATCATAGCAAAAGTTTCCGAAGCAGTTTTGCCCAAGCGAAAGCAAAATTTGATTGCATACCGCTGTTCTATCGAGCGATCCATCTTCAGCGTTTTCACAAGTGTCACGGGCACACAAACAACGTAATACGCGAAGCTCGACCCTCACTGCGCCAGAGCTCCGACGCGACTGCGAACTGGTTCTATTGTTAGCTCAGATCCCCCACCACGTGACCTGCAGGTGGAGACCGCACTGCGAGCGACTGGGGCGCCGCGCGGCGGCCAGTCTCATTACTTATCTACCACACCCTGTAAGGGCGTCAAGCCCTTCTGTTCATAGAAATATAGTATCTCTAAGATATATAGTGATAGAGACCCATTACTAATCCTGCCTGAGAGATGATTATTCATCCTAATAATTTATTCTTATGATCTTATCTTAATATTTTTATTTATAATAAAAATCGATAAACAGCACCTCATAAATCCACCAAGTTCAAAATTACTGAGATGAAAACCGGATAGACACATGCAGAACCGATACAACGCAGAAAAGAAATGAAATAAAAAAATCATTCGCACAAGTGATAGATGGGCTTTCGATTCATAGCCGCTGCACGTAAATTATTCATTAGCGGTTGAATTTGGTGCCGTAATTTCAAGGTGCACAGGTGTACACGAGAGCATACAAGTGTTTGCAATAATCGAGCAAATCAACAGATGCGAGTTGCTGTCTAGTCTATTCTTCTAGATGATAATCTTTCTGATGCACATATGTACACACATATGCATGCATATGGATTTAAATTGAATGATGAAAGCTATGCCGCCACTCTTTATTATTCCTCTTTTTTTAACTTCCCATTGAAGAAAATTGTCTAGATCAAAAAGCGAAGTGAGAATTGCTCATCATGATTATTAGGTGAATAATGGGAATTTACTTGAATTAAAGAATTGTACACTTCGAAATGTAGTTCATTTCAGAACATAATTATGTTTTTGATTTGTAATTCGCTATAATTTGGACTATAATTGCATTGGATACATCGTAAATAATAAATTGTTGTTTTTTTTCTTTTTCTTAATGTGAAATAATACTTAATAATAAGATGCTGTTTCGATTTAAAACAAGCCCCTAACCTCTTTACGATAAATTTTCCCCAAGAAAACCTTCAAAGACACATTTCAACGCTAATTCAAAGTGATATCTTGAAATCGTTACTCCTGTTCTCATCAAAATGTTTTGCAAAAATTATCTCAACTGCCTTATATACCTTGTTGGCCCTTTCAAGAAGTACCGATTGATATCATAGATCCATTATCGATTTTCTACGACGCTGTAACAAGTTTGGTAGATCGATCGACAAAATCTTAGATCTAATATGGTAGATTCTAGTACAAGCTCCTTGCACATGTAAATTCACGACGAATGCAATAAAGTGTGGTCAAAGATTAAGTGTAAACATTGAACATAACACGATTTACTAACGAACTGTCTTTACGAATCTGCAATGGGCAACGCACTATCGAGCCTTGCAAGGTATTTGCATGAATTTGAATAAGTCGACGTTGATCAAATGGTGTGTAAACGGTCTATATGCATATACAGGAAACTAACAGAATTCTATTTTGGCATACAGGTTGCAACTGACTACAATTTATTTGGTTTTAAGTACAAACATGTTTTTAATCGATTTCGTTTCCAGGCTGTAAATCAAATAGGATGAGAGCGCCTAACAGGCAGAAGACACGAAGTTGATGTTTATTTAAGCTCACTGAAATCAATTCTGAGAAAAATATTTTGAATTAAGCACGTGAGCTCATAATCAATAACCAGGTCAATAATAAAGAATGAACATCAGGGATTCGTTACAAGGCTTAACGAGCATGAAAAATAAAGTTGAAAAAATGTTTTGTTGCCTTGCAGTACCAATGGTTTTGCGATAGCCCCTTATAAATTACCAACAAAGAAAGCATTGACCCTAAATGATATGCATGTGATGCATTTAAGTTCCATTCCTCCGATCCGTAAGTTATTATTGAATGAACTTCCAATTGATTACGTTCATCACTTTTCATTTCTGAATGAACTACAATAATCATTTCTGAATGCTTATTGTAATTTCTCACTAGTTAACGTGCCCGAAAATATTTAAGCCCCCTTTTTTAACATGATACGTCAATTGAAAACAATCCTCAATAGATCATAATTTTTTAATTCATTTCATTTTTTCTATTTTTCATCTCTTCATCTATTTTTACTCATAACTTCTTATACATAACTAATTTACTATCTGATTTCCGTTACGCTGTCAATTTAACACTGACCTTTACCGCCTACGTATGTTTCATATTAACAAATTAGCTGTTACGATGTCAAAACAATTTCCGATTAATCAAATTACCACCAAAATATTAGTACATGCACATAAAAATCGCATTTGAATTAAATAATCATTAGAGACGCGGATATGTCTACTAAACTACTGATTCTAGATGCTAATTTTATTGAAATCCCCCAGAAATTAAGCTGATTCGAATGATTTGTTAGTATTCCAGAGATTGATGTCACTGACAGAAATGTGCGTATAATACTTGTCTATTATCTATGCTACATGTTTACGATGTGCAGTCGGAAGTTTATACAGTCATGTATACATACGTACAACCAGAAGTACGAATGGAATATTAGTACTTGATACAAGTTCTGAAAATTTCTTGTAGATTATTATGTGTTCTCATATGATTAAGTATTTATGTATGAGCTGAAAATTGTAAAATTGACCAACTTTAAGGAAAAATTAATACTCTACACCATGGAAGACCACAAGTATCATACTTGTATTCGTCTTAAATTTTCTAGGTTCGATCATTTTTAGAGCTGCGCTGCATATATTTTTAAATATGGATAATAAATATTCTGGTTCCAATTTCTATTTGTTTGGATTTTAAGAAGTATGTTATAAACATTAGACAGAAGTTATATAGTAGCGTCAATAAATCTGAGCCTGGAGGAAGAATATCTGCCCTTTAGAACTCTAGTGACCCATGAAGCAATCGAATCGGCGTATTGAAGCAATGCTTCAATACGCCGACTGTAACCCTTCTGTGAAAAAAAAGACAAGTTTGCTTACGGAACAATGAAATCAATCGGCTGCACGCGGTCTAGCGCTCCCAGGCATATGGCAAACTAGGTATCGTCGGTTAGCTTTTCTCGGAACATCAAAAACCTTCAATAGTTATCCTGCGAACGATACAAGATTATGTGAGATTCGTACTCACTAAAAAATATCATCCGACGACCACGGAGGCCCGAGCCGGAACCGCTTTCGCATTATTTCAACTCGGCCGTGCTACTTCACCTATCAGGTGTCCTATTGGCTTACTTCCGTTCTGTTAGGCTTTCAGGAGTCTGCGAGGCATCCTTCTTCTTTTTTTAAAAGGAATATCGGCTCCACATATGCTAACACAGCTGACCAGGCGTCATCTGACTGTAGCATCATCTCCACGATTGATTCCGGCGCCATAGGGCCAATTGCAGTGAAAAGCATGTGTCGCTCCCTTCTGAAGCGGACGCAATGGAAAAAATACAAAGCGTCATCACTTTCACTAGCACAATACTTACAGAGCTCCGTCCTGACTTTCCCCATTCTGTGAAGGTATTTGCTGAAGCAGCCGTGACCCGATAGGAACTGGCACAGGTAGAAGTTTATTTCACCGTGGTCGCGATTAAGCCAAGGTTTTAAGGCGCGAATTAGTCTAATCGTCCATGCTACCTTCGAACTCGTAGCCCAGCGCTCATCCCAAAGCTCAAGCGTTCGCGCTCGTGCTTGAGCAGCCAAAATTTCTTTTCTCACTTCTGCGTCAAACTGGCCATCAGGCAAATATATCTCGAGGATGCTAGGAGGTCCTGGGCAGATGAATCATCCTGTGCAATAGCAAGGCAGTCCTGGGTATCCATGGATGCGCATCGCACCAGGCAGCTTTTAGGCTTAACTCGAAGCGCTCTACGCTGCACTGTGGGAGTCCTTACGGGCCACTGCCTCATAGGACGGCATGCACAACGATTGCGAGTGCAGTTTAACGATTTCTGTCGGAGTTGTGTCCGCTCCACCTCTTGTGTCAGTGCCCGGCGTTGGCAAGGAGAAGGTTGGCGGCAATCGGTGCTCCCTTTCTCTCAAACCTGACCGAGTTGTCCCTGGTCAATTTAATGGGGATAGCGCGATTTGTCAAGGGATGCAGATGGTTTCCCGAGTTCAGTGAGTAGGAGGGAGTCACAAATGATTGTGGCATCACAACGGACCTCTCTTGTGCATATGTGTGTCGGTCGGCAGACCTCTGTGGATCGGCAGCCACTTTAACCTAACCTAGCCTCTGCTCTGTTCGGGAACACCTCCCTGCGTTCGTTCGCCAATTACTCCCGCTATCACTAACTGTTCTGTTGCTGCTTGCAATTCGCAGCGCTCCCCTACGCTAAATGCTCAACATCATAGCTTGATACTTTTCAAACCTTAACGCAGTGGTCCATATCTCCGTGCCATACAGCAGCATTGAATGAGCCACCGTCATAAGGAGCTTACTTTTACTCGGACTAGGACCGCAAACATTTGCCATGAATCTCCCAAGCGAGATGACAGCCAGTAGCGCCCTATCGCATACTTTTTGGATGTGCTCTCCATAAGCCAGCTTCGAGTCCAACATCATTCCAATATACTTAGCCGATTTTCTGGTCTCAAGTACTTCAGAGCCAATAGTCATGGGTATAACGGTTGGTATCCCTCTTGGTCAGCATGACAATATCAGTTTTTGCAATCGCCAGCTGGAGGCCATGGCTTTCCATCCGGGCTTCAAGCCTTCTCATTACTTGATTGAGTTTGAGTTGTAGCCCAGTGAAATTCGACATAAGAAAGGCGAAACTTCGAAAAAATTAGGGGAAAGCTGAATTTTGGTGTGAACCTTGATACTGGCGAGTTGAACAAAATGTCAAAAGTACCCATCGATCCGAGTGCTGCGTTACTTTTTATACGCCGTCAAAGATCACCAAAATTGACCTTTCCTGAATATCTCATTAACGGTCACGTCTACGGAAAAACAATATATGACGAATTTGTAGCTAAGAAAATTTTCAACAAAAAAGATTATATAACTTTTTCTTGTAACCATAACCGTTTTTGAGATATATTGATCTAAACATTTGTAACTAACAGTAGCCACTTTCTCAACATGTTGATATTATCCGATTTTGATTACGACTTGGAATGTTTGTGAGTTTGTTTTTCTATGTTTAAGAGGATCATAAAAAAACATATAAGCAAACTTATCTAGCACTTTCCAGAGCAGATGGAAAAGTGTGCTCCGATTACCGTGGTTTGGTGCATTATGAAGTTCTTCCGCCGGAAAAACTGTTAACAAGGA
Organism: Nemotelus nigrinus; assembly: GCA_947369275.1. Classification (NCBI taxonomy): domain Eukaryota; kingdom Metazoa; phylum Arthropoda; class Insecta; order Diptera; family Stratiomyidae; genus Nemotelus; species Nemotelus nigrinus. Next base: position 27,201,232 of record OX376375.1, on the reverse strand, counting down.
ATATTATTTGAGCGTTATGCGTCGTTTGCGAGAAGCTATTCGAAAAAGAGGAATATTTATTGACAGACAACTCTAACACCATGATAAAGCACCACCAATTTTCTTATCACAGCATTCGTCCTTCGTGATGATTTCACCAAAAATTCTACCCAAATCGTTCCGCAATCACCGCATTCGCCTGATTTAGCTCCGTGTGTTTTCTGGCTATCACTTAAGCTTAAAGAGACCGCTGAAGGGACATCGGTTTGACACGATTGAAGATACCAAAACTGAATTGCTGCGCGCTTTGAAGTTCATTCCGCAAATGGACTTTAATAATTGTTTCGAGGATTGGAAAAATCGTTGGCATAAGTTTATTGCATCGGAAGGAGAATACTTTGAAGGCGATGATATAGATTTAGAAGAATAAATATAGATTTTAAATATTATAAACATGGTCACCTTATTTTCTTATCACAGTAGTAGGTATATGACTCACGATCAAATTGCATAAGTTTTGCGTTAGATCTTTACAGTTCAATTAGATGAAAATTATATTAAATGTAAGAAATTAAAGGTATCGTACAATACGAAAATTCCCAACCTACCTCAATGCAAAACATTCTCCAAATACACAGATCCCAAATCAATTCCTGCACCCAGAGTATTAGCTTCGTCAGAAAGACAACGAATATATGTGTCACAAGTTATCATTTTAAAAATCCACCAAGCATAACAATACCAGATAACGTAACTAAATCTGAATACACCAGCAAGAAAACGTCCAAGTAATCTCTTAATTACTTTTGAATGATCGTCATCATACACATAGCCAACAGATGTTTGCGAAAGTCTCCAAATGCGGTCATTCATTCAGGCGAATATTGCACATTATCATCATCACATCACACTAAAAACGATCAGTCTACTCGAGATCTGCGAGCCGTTAAGTGAATTACACAATTATTATTGAATTTTCTAAACATTGAAGAAGTCAAGTATCGAATAATCACATCTACTTGGATTTCTACCCAATAGAATTATCACATTGTGTTTCGTTGATAAAATGCAGTTTGTGCACTATGTAGTGATATCTTGTTTTATTGTTGCACATTGCTATGGTGCAATCGATACATCGTTACCCTATGTGTTTTACACGGAAGAGTTAGTATTGGGACGTCATGATTCTTATTCGATTTAAAGGAAGATTTTATTCAAAATTTTTGTGCACCAAGACGGTTGTGGAGTGTTACGAAATTCGTTCATGCATTGATCAATGATAATCACGATGTTATTATTTGTTTGGTATTGAATCGGTTTATTAGTGTTTGATGCCAGCCAAATAGATCGTGATTCCATTGAATGCTGGTTGAGTGTTACATTCCCTCTCCTTCCTGTATCTCTTACAGTGACGAAAATGTGTAGCAATGACTGGTTTGGAACAAATTCATTTACCCTATATTCACTCGCGAATTTGCAGAAAGTTTGAGAAACTTTACTCGAAACGAGAGTACGTTGAAAGCTGAAAGGGCTATTCAATTTCACGTAAAGTGTCTTATAAAATCAAACTAAATCGATCAACTCGAAATAATTCCTTTTGTTTAACGCTTATTATTTAAACATCGATGAAATGTTGTTTAGTAAAAATACATGAGACCTATGATACATGTATGAACGAAATTTTCCTCATCAACGAACTTCAGGACTTACAATTGTCTTCTTAATTTTTCATTACATAATCAATGATTTTTTTTGTCTGAATTTCAACTCCGAAATTTCAGACTTCCGGATGATCCGCGACTGATGCCAACACTCGGTAACGGTCATTTAGGCCTTACAGTATTTAGTGATTCGATTTATATGAATGGTTTGTACAATGGAAAAGCTGGACTAAGTCATCGTGCTCGTATACCGAACTATTCGAATGTTAGCTTATTACCAGCAACCGGCGATAATTCGATGTCGTACAGTTTGAATGTAGAAACTGGAATTTTTCAAATCAATATCGAAAATGAGGACATGAAAATCATTCATTTGATTTACGCTCATCGGTATTATAATCGAGCAATTGTGAATCAGGTTTATATCTACCGATATCATAGTGAAGGTAGGTTTGAAAAAAAAAATGTAATGTGTAAAAAATGTACATAACATAATTTCGAAACTAACTTTAATAAGTTTCGATATTATGTTATGTGCATGCATTCAAAAAATGACAAAAGGATTCAATCAAGCATTTAAATTTGCACTTGAAATTATCAGAATGGTGGTGCCAGTGTTTTACTATATTCTACTGTCTAGTACTACGGGACGGAATTATAGAGTGAATGTAAATTATAATATTTTCATTCTAATTCCTTGAATATTTGCACAAATGTGATTTGGAACAAGTATATACACTTCTCTTATTTTTTTTATAGCTAATCTTATGTTGTGTTACACGTCGCTCAGTACACAGTGCAAATTAACATCACCTGAAACATAGAAATCCGTTCATAGCATTCCCTGAATAGAACCCACCAATTATTATTTTACACTGGCGTTTCATTTAGATGTCTTGATTAGAGATATATTTAACGTTGCCTAATAAGTGCATTAAATGTAGGCAATCAAATGCACTTCATCAAATGGCTCTCAAAATTTCAAGTCATTCCTTTAAATATCCATACAACGTTACGATCCTCTTTCATCCGAATCATTCTACCATGCTATTACTCAAACACCGCATATAACCACTGTTATGTACCTCACGTTCTTTGTCCGCCTTATAAATTAAAATCATCTAGTCGCACCAATACCGCTACTTTCTGCCTCGAAATGAATAAATTAGCCAAAATTTATTGCCTTCGACGCTAACACCCATTAAATCTAATTTAATTTCTCGATTTCTTTCTTCTTCCTCTATTGCTTTCTTTGTTCGTTTTTTATTTTATATTCTGCCGTATTATGGCATGTACTTAGTTTGTTGTTTCTTCACATCACTTACGGACGTTACAGGCACGCTACGAATCAACGTTCGGAACGAACCTGGAATCGAATCATCCGACATAGTGTTCAGCAAACCGCTGACGATTCGAACACCGGACAGTGCCTACGATCAGAACCCCGACGTTATAAGAAATAATCAAACAACAGTTCACCTGATCCAGGGATACACGGCACAGGTTGAAGATGCCGAGTATCAGAAGACAAGCAGGCATGTATGCTGTCTATGGAATCATGTTCCGGACGAGATCACACTATTGCCAGATCAGCGCTATGTTTCCTATAGGTTTGTAATGACTACCGATGAACTATGCAGTGTGGCCAAACAGGAGATTATGGACGGTGAGTGTTTTTTTAATTGTTTTTAATGACATATCAATCAACGTCATGAAGATTAGATACTACAAAGTAACTGTGTCTATGATATTATGCATTCAATTTTTAAAAAACAAACATTGTTTGGTGATACACCATCTTCTCTAATGAAAGAACATAAAATTTCTTATAAAATTGAATGGATTTAAATAAATAAATTAGTCATTAAATCAATTTCAATTGATTTTACATTTTATCGCGCATTTCCCCACAACAACACTCACTCTCATACAAATTATAACACGAAATTCATTCCAGTTCTCGGGCGCACGAATAAAAAACTCCTCAAACTCCATCGAAGCGAATGGGCTAGTTTCTGGAATTCTTTTCGTATTCACATCGAGGACAATATCAGGCTGGTAAAAATACTAGCTTTCTAATTACACAATATTTTGTTCTCGACTACCAATTTTTTCCAGGAAAAAGCAATTTACGGAAGCCTATTTTACATTGCTAGTTCTCTACCGTCGTGGAAAACAAATCAACCTGTTGTCAATTTCAATGGGCTTAGTCCAACAGGTCTTGGTCGAGGTGGTTCCGATTTGCGTGACTACGAAGGACATTCATTTTGGGACACCGAAATTTGGATGTTTCCCGTTATCTTGCATATGAACCCCGATTGGGCAAAACAGCTACTGAATTATCGTTATCGGATGTTGGACGTAGCCCGTGATAATGCGAAGAGATCTGGTTTTAGCGGAGCCAGGTACGTTAAAGATCCATGAGATCGGAATCAATTCATGAGTATGATAAACCATAGCCAATCATCAGATTCCCGTGGGAGAGCGCATATACCGGAGTCGAAGTGACACAACCGTGTTGTCCGCTCATTGCGCGCCAACAAATTCATATAACGGCTGATATCAGTTTTGCCGCCAAAAGCTATTTCGCACAAAACAAAGATTTGGAGTGGCTGAATAATGAAGGTTGTCCGTTGCTGGAGAATATTGCCGAGTTTTGGGCAAGTCGAGTGGAGTATAATGTTGAAACAGGGCAATACGACATTAAAAGTAGGAAGTAATTTTGTATGGAAATTTTGAAAAGAGGTAGATAAACGTTTATGTTTCTTATGCGTGCAGATGTAATGGGACCGGACGAAGATCACGTCAATTTAACGAACAATGCTTTTACGAACGTTGTGGTAAAGAACGCGCTGTATTTTGCAGAGTAAGTAAAACGTTTTTACAATTTACTTTTTTACAACGCCACCCAACAAACCTGGAATAAAACTTATTATGCAAAGCTTCGTTTCTAGTCTCGCCTTACCCGCCTGTAATATTAAGCGGCCCAAGAAACATCCTTCGTGGGCAACAATCGCCGATAAAATCAAAGTTCCATATGATGAAGAAAACGACTATCATCCTCAGTATGATGGATACAAACTGGATATGATTATAAAGCAAGCCGATGCCGTGCTTTTAGCATATCCTCTCACGTACCCGATGAATCAGTGAGTACAACATGGTCTTATTGAGAGCCACTCAACTTAGCAGGATGAAAAAAAAAATCAATTATTTTTTAGGACCACACGTCAAAATGACCTTAAGCACTATGAAAACAACACTCGTGATACAGGACCTGCAATGACGTGGGCAATACATTCGATCAATCATTTAGACAACGAGGACTACCTTCATGCCGACATCAATTTTCAGCGAGGCTACGAAAACTACATACGTGAACCGTTCCAAGTGTGGAGCGAAGTAATTAAAGGAGATAAGGGTGCGACAAATTTCTTGACTGGCGCTGGTGGTTTTCTGCAGTCAGTTGTAAACGGCTACGGCGGTGTGAGAATACATTTGGGCTACATGGAAATCCGGAAACCAAGAATCCCACCCAATTCGAATAAGTTTTCGATATCGGGTAAAATATTACTGGAGTAGATATTTTTGTTCTTTAAATATAAAACTTATCGATTGCAGGCATCAAATATTTGGGATCGAAATTTAAAATTTCTGTCAACGACAATGGATCAATATTCAGCTGCTTGTTTGCTAACCAGCAGTATAAATTGAAACTTTACGATGGAAATGATGTATACGATGTAACACCAAATTTAATATGTAAATTATTTGATATATCATTAAAACTACAGTTAACACTCTTTACTCTATAGTCAACATCACCATGGATCGAATTGTTATAAAACCAACGGAAAACGTTTTCGGATCGAAATTAAAATTAAAAGATTTGTGGAAAATCAATCGGAATTGAAATAGATCAATTGTCTTAAAAATTAAAGATTTGATTTATTAAATAATTTACAGAAACTAATTCTATTTCCCAAAGTTTATAATAGTTCACATAAATTGAAACGTAGCTGGAGCTGACAAGCAAGCCGACTTCTACAAAAATGCTTTTTAACAATAGGATGAAAGGCTAACCTCGAATGTTCGAAAGCAGACAGAATATTTTACATTACTTATGCTTGGAAATAGTAGTGCTCGTCTGCGTCTGCTTGCCGCCGCTCAATACAACATAAGGTGTTTGAGTTTCCTTTTGTTTTTGTTGGAGCATGCACAGAGTGCCAAGTGGTGTATCGGTCGAGCTCATTTTCATCATAAGCTGCAGCGAAAATTAAACATTACACTTTATTCATAAACTTGTTGAAATAGATTGACATACCCCATCCTGTTCCATTTTCTTTAAACGTTTCTCAATCTTATTCTTCCCGGGTCCTTTGCCGTGGAATTTATGGGACAAATATCGAAATGCTTCCTTTGCGTTAAGCACTCGACCATTATCATCGATGTACTCGAGCTTGACGTTCGGCTTGAATGTTTCTTTTTCTCTGAAGTCCATGATAGGACCACTATGATATCGATCACGACGACCGAATTTATCTTCCTCTCTATGAATGAGATAAGAGAAATGAATGTTATTTAAGGTAAATCATCAAATTAGAACATTACCACTACTTACCCATAAGCTTTGTCTTCTATTGAATAATTCTTCGCTTGCAAATGTGCCATTCGTGAGTTACTTGGCCTGTTCATATCCTCTTTCTCCAAATACCCCTTCGATACAGCCAACCTTAAAGCTGCTGCTACACCGGATCCAACATCAGGTTCTTCATCCAAAATTGCCACTTCAGCCACTTCGTTTGCAATATCTTCCGACGAAATACGCGCCACAGCATCGGGATTTACCGAGTTCCATGTACCGGTCGTGGACTGTGGCTTCTCATCCTCGACGTCTCCGTCTAGTGGTTCTTCGTCGAAATCCATCAAATCATTTGTATCTTCGTCACGATTACCAGCCATACCATATGTCGGAATGTCGCCTAGAGTTCTACAGAACTCGGCAGTTGCATTCAGGATTATGTTTCCATCCTTCGTTTCTGCCATTTCCTCATCTGAATCAACTTCTGTTTTCATTTCCGCCTTGATTAGATTCGGGTCGATCGGCAGAGATTTTTGAATTATTGATTCCTTCTGCTTCAGTTTGCGTGCTTTAGAAAGTACCCTCTGCAGATCGTCTTCATCTTCCTCCTCGACTTTTATATTAGAATTGTCTTCCGGAATCGCTGGTGTGTCATCGGTATCGAGTGATCCAATTCCACTGCGATTTCGACGTCCTAAATCGCTTTGTGTTGATGAATTTTGTCTTGGAAGCGGAATCAAATCGTCAGCTTTCAATTTCTGACGTATTTTTTTAACCTTTTTCTTCGGCTTCTTAAATTTTGTCATTTCCGCTTCAGAGAGAGTATCTGAAGCTAATTTCAAACCAGTGTCAAGTGATTCCAGTATTTTCCCGGACAACTTAGTCCTAATTTCTAATATTTTTCTTTGGTGTGCACGTTCTGCTTCAATGTTTTCACCAATAGTGAAGCTTTTCTTTTTCGCATCGCCAATTTCGTCGTCATATTTATTTAAAATTGAACGTTCAATCGGATTGCCAAACTCATCCATAGTTTCCTCGTAGACATCATAGCCATACGTATTGGGTTTCTGCTTACGATTTTCGACATTTTTACGGTAACGTTCTTCGTCAATCATATTGACATTGATCAGGGCGTCGTCGTTGTCATCCAATACATCTTTGTCTTTAAGTGTAAGGATGATACTTTGTCCTTCGGCAAACTCATCGACATCGTGTTCAACACGTAATCCTTTCAAATCACGATCCTTGTAGGCGTTGTTTCGAGCTCGGCGCGTTTCTTCGTCAACTATATTCCCAATTCCAAACTCCGCGTCCATTTCTTCTAGGAGTTTTGCCTGCAAGCGGATTTGTTTAAAATATGTACATTTCGAAGAACTTGAACGACACTGTTATTTGGTGTCACACAATTATATTTACCCTGATTTGAGCCGCTTTCAATTCCTCCTCTTTCTTCTTGCTCTTTGCTACCCATGCCTTCACATCATCACCTTCTTCATCCGAATCACCAAGAGTTCTCACCTGGAAATTTAAAACCATTATTTAATACCTTCAATATAATTTTCAAAAAAACTCACTATTTTCAACTTATCCTCTAAAGCCCTCCTTTCTCGCTTTTCCTTGAGTTTCTCTCGTATTTTTTCCGTTTGATTCTTCTCCTTAAGATTTTCAGCAGGTTTATGAAGAAACTCGCCCCATTCGTCCTTATACGACTTGAGACCACCTTCGTTTTTCTTGCCCGACGCATCTTGAGTTTGTGCCGTAGACGAATCAACTTCGAGCGGCTTTAAGCCTAACTTTGCTCGAAGTTTGTTGGTTTCTTGGATGGACAAACAATCACCAGCTCCATTCTCCGGGATCGGTGACCGTGACTTTGGACGTTCACGTTCACGCTCTCTTTCATTCCTCGGAGGCGGCCGCTCGTTTCTCGTGGATTTCTCGATCCTCGTGGGAATCTCGGTCCTAGTGGGCCTCTCGATCCTAGCTGGTGTTGATCTCTCGATCCTAGCTGGTGTTGGTCTCTCGATCCTAGCTGGTGTTGGTCTCTCGATCCTAGTGGGCTTTTCGTTTCTGGGGAGTATTTCACGTTCACGGTCGTCTCGACCTCGCTCTCGTGTCCGTTCGGCCTCGCCCGTTTCTTTCGAAATGACTGGTGCTGGCGGGGCTACAGGAACTTCAATTACATCCGAGCCTGAAATCGAAGGAAAAAATTATGTTATCAAACTGAAAATTATGCTAATCATGACCATTTTCTGAGCATTCAATATATTACGTGACTTTGATGTGTATTTATCTATACAGTGACTTCATTTTTCAATTGGCTTTCAATAACGCCCGCTTAATTGGTGAAACTCTAACAAAAGTATTTCTTCTGTAATTTCTTGTCTTGAAAATTCACTCAGTTCAATATCCACAATCCGCGTGCTTATAAAAATTCTAAGAGTTGCTACTCCTAATACTTCCCGTATAATTGGCTGACTGGTGCAATGGAAAACATAATCACTATCAGCTAAGTATTTTTTCCATAATGATCAATTAGGGTACATATTTATTGTTAATTGTAAAGTTTTCAAAACAAATTTCCTCTGACAAATAAGTATCAGCAATGGGTCTCTCAAACTGCCTGCGTTGTTTTTTAATGTTTTTCTTCGTAGCTTGGTAGTATTTTAATGCATTACCACGCCGAACTTGATCGGATTCTGTCATTTAGATTCTTTAAAGAGTAGAAAACCGAAGTTGGTTCAATAGTGTTTTGTGAGATTTACAAAGGAAAATTCTATTCATCAACGAGTTTGTATGAAATGTTGTGTTGCGAACGCAATTCCGTGTTTCGATGCGCTGAAATTGTTGGAGCAAGATTTTGGCGAGTGTTTTATATGTAACATAAGAGCATTTGCATGGTACAAAGCGTTCAAAGAGGGTCGTGAAGCCGTTGTCGACTTGCCTCGTTCTTCAAAGGTCGCCTATTTTCAAGGAGACTCAATTAATGAATAATTGATGTTTTGTATTTTATTTGATCATTTCCGAAGCTTATTTGCAGAATCTATTTTCAACGCAAGATATTAAGTTCTCCTTTTATTTTTATTTCATTTGTTGTCGACATCATTTCCCATTCGCTACTAGGGTAACGTTCATAATTCTTTCCATTTTCCAAACATCCGCGAGTGGATAACGAGGTTTCTTTTGAAATTTCTAAGCATTACTATTTACCTTCATAGTCTCATATGAAAATAAAGCTGATCGTATACTGCATTAGATCCTCCCACGTCTGCAAAAAGAGCAAAGAAAAAGTGCGGATGGTTTATTCAGCACAACTTATTAAGGCATAAGAACGATGAAATGCTCGTCTTAGTTCAACATCAACTTAGTTCATTCAGATTTCAACAGCGCTCCCACAATGTCTTCGAAACAAATTCTTATCGCTTTTCTCGCTTCCATTTCAAAGTTTATGTGGCTATCGCTGTCGACATCAACGAGCAACATACACCGTAACCTATGCCAGCTTACTAATTAAAACAAAAGCCGAGAAGCCTGTGCCCTGGACGTAACAACATCCAAGCGCGATTCAAATAAATTCGATTTAGGCACAAGGCTCGAACCCAGCAACTATTTATAATCAACTATTGTTACTACTTACTATCGCTATCATCGTCTTCGATAACAACAGTACGGCTCTGATCCCATTCTCCGCTGCGATCTTTCGAGTGCTGTTTCGATTTGCGTTCCTTGTGGCGTTTATGATGATGATGATGCTTATGGCGTTTTTCGCGCCCTTCACGATCGCGATCACGTTCTCGATCGCGTTCACGGTCCCGGCTCGATTCGTAGGCGCTTCGCCCTACTTGTGCCGACACTGGGCTACGCGACCTGTGCTTATGGCGGCTACTCACATGCACTTCTCGCTCAGCCGAATATGCTGGAGAACGTGAATGTGATTTGTGCTTATGCTTTCGCGATCCACCTTCACGATCGCGTTTCTGTTTCTTCGAACTCGAGCCCATTATGAAATGAAACTCAACAACAGCAATATTCCAAACACAATTCCACAAAACCCAATTTGCTGTCAAAAACGAATCACAAATCTAACCTGGTTTGCACTTATTCACCACGAACGCGAACAATCGTTTGACCAGGGGTGTGTTCAATGTGCATGCTATAGCTGCTCCAAAAGCATAGCATAGCATCACGTTAGCAAGTGTCAAAATTCGCAGTAGCTAGGTGAAGCAGCTATGGATATTGGACAGCCAAGAGCTGCTACGAAGGCAGCCTTTACGCAGGAAATTCAAAAATAATTTTGTTTCAATTTTTTTATTGTAATTTTTGCATTTTCGTGGATCAGTTCAATACTTCCATTGCATTTTGGAAACTGTATAAAATCTAAGAGTTGTCAACATACAGCTGAAAAATCCATTAAAATTTTCCTAACATATTTAAAACGTATCACTTATTTCCGGCTTTTGACGCCATATATGAGAAAAAGAGCAAAAAATAATCATTGAAAATTTGATAATACAGGAATCGGAGCACCCGGCCTTTTACGCTTCATGCTCGCCTTCTAAAAACTCAAGATGAACTGCGCTGTGTACAAGCCAACTTAAAACTCGAGTTGAGTTTAAGTGTTTAAAAGCCCGTATTTAATTTATCCTGTCACTATTTTCAAATTTATTAATAATCTCCTGTGTCACAAAAGCGCAAAAACTTCTTTTCATTTCAATGATTTCAATTTCCAATTGAAAATTACGTTCAAATTGCATGTCAGCTGTGTACGCACGGCCATTTTGCCGTAGCTACTTTCTAGCTATCCTCCAGACTACGAGCAGCGAATAGCTGCTACCTTAGCAGCTATTCCGGAATCTTGGACAGGCCGACTGTCAAATAGCAAGCATCAGAAAGTAGCTATTTCGTGACATTGGACAGCCAGAGCTGCTAAATTAGCAGCTAATAGCTGCTATAGCATGCACATTGAACACACCCCAGCTCTTCTCGTTCTCATATTTTACCGAAGGTGGCACAAGCGACAGTGAGTTGCTGGTAATGCAGTATAATTTCACTTCCAAATTTAAAGTAAAATATTGATATTCTGTTTAAAATATACCAAATCCGCCCGCATCATATGCAATGAAAAAGTGTTTGGCAAATTGCCTGAAAGTTAGCCCCATTACTTTACCAAAAAAGAATCTCTCAAATTATAAGCCCGCTCAATATTCGAAACTTCATTTGACACTTGACGTTTTGTTTTGCTTCAAGACCGCCAAAACAAAGGGAGTCGTCTGTCTGCGAGCCGAGTTCACTGACGCCAGATTTTCTTAAATAAATTCCAAATGAAGATTGAAAATACTACGATGAAAGCTCCATTACCCGTTGATGATGGAAATTCGCAACCCACACAATACGGTTCGGATGAATCTAATGACGAGGTAATATTTGAATTAACCAAATCAGATTTCACACAAAAACATGCTTACGTCCCCTATTGCTCTCTAATTCACCTAGGATGAAACCGGTAGCCTTGTTAGTACGTCCACAACAAACACATCACGTAGTGCAACGCCAACAAATCGAAAACTGAAACGTAAGAAGAAAAAAGCATCGAAAATTGTTCGACCTCCATATCGTTTTGTGTAAGTCTAGACTTGTCAATTCGCTTTCCAAAGTATGACTGAAAACTATAATACACTGATAAGCTTGGTGTACGAAACAGATGCAGCATTAAAGAAGACCATGGTCAACCACTGTTTGGAGCTCAATTCAATCACAACTTACGAAAAGGCGAGCCATTGATATTCGCCTCCGTGGGCAGCAATCGGGTTTCAATTTATGAGTGTCCGCCGGAAGGAGGAATCAAGCTGGTGCAATGCTATGCAGACCCAGATGTGAGTATGGTCTGAACTATGATTCGAAAGTTTTGACACGACCTGGATGACTGGTTTTAGGTGGACGAGATATTTTACACATGTGCTTGGTCGTTCGAGCCAGAGACTGGTCGGCCAATTCTGGCAGCTGCAGGACTCCGGGGCGTTATTCGAATTTTCAGTCCCGCCATTCAGTCCTGTATTAAAGACTATATCGGACACGGACACGCCATCAACGAACTGAAATTCCACCCAAAGAAGCCTTATATTTTGCTCTCGGCGAGCAAGGACCACTCATTGCGACTTTGGAATGTGCAGTCGGACGTGTGCATTGCAATATTCGGTGGTGTTGAGGGTCACCGGGACGAGGTGTTGAGCGCTGACTTTGATTTGAAAGGGAATCGGATAATGTCTTGCGGAATGGATCATTCGTTGAAATTGTGGCGTCTAGACAAACCAGCGATTCGAGAAGCCATCAGCACTAGCTACGCCTTCAACCCGAATAAAAGTAATCGACCCTTTAATTCGGTGAAAGAGCATTTGCCCGATTTCTCGACGCGAGATATCCATCGCAACTATGTGGATTGTGTTCAGTGGATGGGTGATTTTGTCCTTTCCAAATCCTGTGAAAACTCGATAGTTTGCTGGAAGCCTGGCAAAATGGGTGATTTTGGCAATTTTCCCGAATCCAAAGTCGGTGGCGCTGATGCCTCGGCAGCGTCAATTATTCATCGATTTGATTATAAGAAATGCGAAATATGGTTTATTCGATTCGCGCTCGATTTCTACCATAAAGTAATGGCTTTGGGAAATCAGAGTGGAACAACCTTCGTGTGGGAAATGGATGTGACTGATCCGAACCAGACCAAGTGTAGTACACTGGTGCATCCGAAATGTGTAACTGCCATTCGACAAACCTCATTTTCTCGTACTGGAGATGTACTGATTTGTGTGTGTGATGATGGAACTATTTGGCGATGGGATAAGTGCTGAGACGATTGATTGATCTCTGTATCAAATAGAAAACGTCGTCGGATGATGTTTTTCGTACTGTAGTTATGTGTTTAATAAATTAAGCTTAGATTTTTCAAAGTATACAATTCGAATTATGACTTGCGGTCATTTAAAAAGACTTAACACAATTAGAACTAACTTATGTGTATGTGAATAGATTGATTATTAATAAATAAATTTGAATAGGATAATCTGACTCGTACTTGTGGACATAGCCAGTATATGTCAGGGAATAGCGGGTTTTACCACACGATATGTGCTTTTTTATTTTGGGGAAAATGATTTTCTCATGCAGTGTAATAAATGACTCTCCTCATTTTAAAGTTTTCAGTCAGGTTTTTGTTTAAACATTGCGAACTAGCCGTCTACGAATTAGAAAGGCATATTTTTGTAATTTCAACCGACTGTTCTCTGCATTATCGACAGAGTCAAAATTCACCATGGTCCACTCGCAGTAAGCTTCATTCGCATGAAAGAGAGACAAAATACATTTTGATTTCCACTACACACTTTTGCCGATTCGACCCTTCATCGTATATTGTATCGTTCGTCGTGTACCACTTTGTCCGTCAGTTTTCCTCGGGTAAAACCACCGAAATTAACTCTTCCGGTGTAAATAACAGCCTTGAAGTGCATCCGAACTGTGTATAACATTCACAAAGTGTTCTTAAGCGTGAAAGCATCTCTGGTGCGGGAGAAATGATCTGAAAATTCAGTGCAAAGTTCGGGACTGTGGTGCTAGTTGAAAGTCGAACTGTGCCTGGTCGCGGTTACGGTGGCAGCGGTCATCGAAATAAAGAGCCGTCGACGACATTTTCGTAACCATACGGTATTTGAAAACAAAAGTGAGTAGATTTTGTGGATATAGCGTGTAATGCTGTGCGTCGTGATTTGGTTTCTGTGATTGCAGAAATGATCCTGCTCCTTGAAGGAGTCGCTCGGGGCTATCGGGGAAGGTGTATATTGAGTGGTAATGGGCGACTTCAATGCGCTCGTTGTGTATTATGATGGATATTGGCCCGAATGTTTTTATGTATGTGCGCGCCTGAGCTTTTGACGTGTACGTAATCGTACGGATCGACGAAGAGAAAAATGCAGGAAAAATGTCAGATTAGTTCGACGTATATGCACGCGCCTTGAAATCTCTGGGCTTGCCAGGGATGAATGAAAGCGCAAGAGCAGGACAAAAGGACATTGCTAGGGGGTTAATAAAGAGTAGTAAGCGATACGTAGAGCTCTTTCTGTCCACTGCGATAAGGACCGTCGCAATGATTGTTTGGGCGATTTCGGGAGCCATGTTTCAACTCATAAGTCAGAATGGTAGAAACTGACTTGTTTGGCGTTGGATTCTATCGATTTTTTTTGCCATGCACTTCCTCCTAGATATGTATTTCGCAATAGATATGTAGGTACTTTGAGATTTTTTTTGCTATGATGCGAGCATATGCTTGAGAAGTGAGGCATGTTATTTGCCTATGATTGCTCAGTCGAATTATAGTGAAATATTTGTGATTCATAGGAAATACTTGGTATCAGCTGAGTAAACTGTCGAATATTTATTTGAATGCTATCTTGAATGAAAGATTTGTGGAGCTGTGTGGAATGAATAGCATTTGGGATGAAATATAGTAGGCTTAATTTTGAGATAAGATGCCTAGGAAATCGATTAAAACGTAGGGTGTTAGGATGAAATGTTTCTAGTGAATTTAGATATAATCAATAGTTTCAGCTTTTAACATTCAAAATAATTTAAGCTTAGTTCTCCTGTAAACAACATTATCTTGATTATCTTTGAATCGTTTTCATAAACATGATCGGCAATCATTGTGTTGATGAATATCTTATTTGTAGTTCGGCCTAAAATACTCATATTAAAGTAGTTGATTAAAAATTCCCGCGTAAGGACCCTACGATTTAACGTGAAGTTTCAGAATAATGGTAAAAATTATGCATAAAACAATTGCGAGCCTTTAAAGCATTGTAGACGAATTCTTAAAAAATACCTGTAGTATCTAAAAGGCTTGCAAGAAAAAGTTTACTAAGTCATCGGATAAACCCCATCTCTTTACTGAGATTTTTGCTAAATTCCTTCTTGCCATCTACATCGTTGAATCCTTCTAGTCTTCCAATGATCGCTTTCAAACAAGCGCCTCTATTAGAGGTATTGAAAATACTCGCTAAGCTTGGTGTTTTCAATTTTGCCAGACCTGATGGTATTTTGCCCCTTGTACTAAATAGCTGCACCTCCGCCTTAGCTAACCCTCTGTGTAAACTATTTTAAACATTTTCCAAATTGCGAAAATGCCATGAAATGCCTGGGTTTCCTTCAGAGAGCAAGATATGTAAACTTTACTCGATTGGACATAGCACACATCTACAACACCCTCCTAAGACCAAGCCTTGAGTATATCTCCCATATATGGGATGAGGTAGAGCGCACTGTATAAACGATATTAGATAAAGACCAATGCAAAACTTATTGGCGACGAAAATATTACTTCACGTATTGAATCCCCTGAGCATTAACGTAATGTGGTTTGCATTTTTTCATCTTTATCGCTTGAACATAGTTCTAACGAAATATCAAGTCTGATCCCTTTTAGAGGAGCTCGTGCCCGCAAAACCCGAGCCTCTCAACGTTCTAGCTCTCAAAACCTTTCGGTCAGTGCCAGTCGAATCGTTAAATTTCACGATTCTTTCTTATCTAGTTAATACGATTGTGGCACAGCCTATACCATCTGCTGTTCTCCCCGCCGACTAAGCAACAATTGAATAAGCGAAATGTGGCACCATTATCTCTTACAACCTTACTGATGTTTCTTTGAAAAGGGAATAAAAACTCATCATTCCTCTAACGAACAACAGCAATTAATCAAAATGCCTTCCTATGTAATAAATCAGTGCCCAAAACTTTTAAGCGAGCCTCTTGCTTGTGGGGATGTTTAACTTGAGTGTGAATATCTTTTAATTCCTGGTTTATTAGCAAAATTCTCTTATAGCAGAAAATGCATTTTCTGATTTTTTTCCTTCCTATACCGTCGCGGTTGAGGTTTTAATACTTTTGATATTAAGCTTATAATTTATTTTAACTGTTTCATTCCAAATATATATTCTAGTGTCATTATTTTTTATAGGAACAATTATTACAAGTATGAACCAATCATTAGCTACTTTAGGAGTGAGGGTAAGTTCACCTGTTTTGTGTGCCTATACATGTTTGGTATTTTTGTAAGAATTTCTGTTCCCCATCAAATCCCTTCACCCAGTTTTCTACTGCATATTTGTAAATTTGATTCTTTTCTGATGTGCACTGTCTACGAACACATAAATAATGATAATTTGAGTTCCTCTTTATGAAATTATTGGAAATATACTGTCTTTTTTCGAAGTAAACATTGTATTCAATGGCCTGCGAAAGAATTCCTCCATTACACTCTTCAAAGAAACGTCGCCACAATAATGTTTCCTTATATCTAATTATAAGGTCACAAGACGTCTTATAAACATATATTCAAGATCCATCTAACATACAATTTTCGTACGTGCTAATAACTATTATTGTTCATACTCCCATCATATTTCCAGAAACTATGGCTACTTAGTGGTTACTTAATGACAATAATGTTATCGAATGATTGTGAGAAGAGAATTTTAATTACTATTCAATGCACACTTGCAAAGAAATAACCATATTGATCGGTCGTTGAAATAACATTGAGAACGTGATCGATGCAATTTCAAAGAATAAATCGAAAAACAATATATTTGTATCAAGAACACCATGTAACTTCGTTGTGTGCTTAAAGAGGTGGAGTTATCCACGAGGTTTGAACTTTGATGTTGTTCAGGTCTGCCTGCCAACGTAAATGTGCATTAAATGTAGAAACATGTAATGGAATGAGATTTTTTTTTTATCGTATTGTGCTTTAAAAATGAATAAATTTTCGTTTACAAAACTAAGTGCAGGAATTAAAACTATCTGCCTGCAATCGATAGCTGTAGCATAGATAAATATTTACATATTTCAGTTTAGAGCGACATTCTAAACATTATCTATCTCTCTTGTTACTTCTCGAGACAAAGAAAAGCCGAGTGTAAATCGATTAAAAAACTAAGGTACTACAAGTAACTTTTCATTATTGCGTACATGGGCTAGTTCGCTACGAGCCCTGTCTCTGTAACTGGTTGTGTCCACGCACTAGTCAGTCACAAGTCCCCATTTAGTTTAACTTGTACACCATCGGCAAGCACCACTCCGCACATATAGCTTAGTCTCAGTCTTGTTCTAACTGCAGTTAATATAATTATTATTACTCGGTGAGCGCCAAGCAGTAGGATCAAATATTGTGCGAGGTCGATATGTCACAACATTTCCTGGTGACTAATCATAGTATGTAACGTTTTATGCTTTCGAGTAGGCTTACATATAGTACTAGTACGTTTATTGTGGACTTTCCGTGGCATTTTTTTAAACGACTGTTTCAATTAATTTGATTGCAAAGTGCTAGCGCCTGCGAAGGGGGAGACAATGTGCAACATAGGTGTAAATCAAATTATACTTTTTTGACTGATTGCAATTATGTGAAAAGAAAAACAGGGAGCGGGACAATTTCAAGTTCATATTTGTGTTGACTGATGTGCGCCAATTATCCTAATTTTAAAATGAATTATACAGTTTCGGGGGAAGGTAAGCTATATTTTGCGATATGGTATTATTTCGATAGCAATAGTTCTTTATCAGAGCGTTCGTTCCGTACAAACGCATAAAACTGGCTTTTATTTGACTAACCCAAAAAGGATATTGCTGTCCACATGAAAAACCCAAACTAACTAGCGATACGTTCCTTAAGTCTTGTCTGTCGCGTATTTGTTCCTTCATATTGTTATCGGCTGCTACTATTGACCCAAAGTAGGTGAAGAATTGCACTAATTCAAATTCATTCACCACTACCTTGATTCTAGGTATTCTTTCTGCAGATGCTGCCACCATGTACTTCGTCTTTCCTTCATCTATGTCCAGTCCCAGTTGTTGTGCTTACCGCTCGATCTGGATGAAGCATTTTTGCATAGCTAGTTCAGATATGATGTCAATATGATCTCCATAAGCCAGTATCTCTGGCAATAGACCCAACTCCAGGTCGAAGAGGAACTTTTTGGAACCTATTGATTATGTTGAACATTCTGCAATCGGGCTTGGCTTGTTACATTGGTCAAAGTCAACCTATAAAACCGTGTCAGTTTGTGATGTCGAATTGGCTTTATCTGGCTATGCTGCCAAAAGCGGCCTTAAAGTCTATAAATAGATGGTACAATAGAAAATTGAATCCCAAGCATTTTTCCATCGGGTACCTAAGAGTGAAACTCTAATCAATTGTGGTTTTGCCTCGGAAGAAACCACATTGATATTGTCCGATGATGGCTTTAGCATATAAAATTATTCGCTCTTACCGAATAGAGGAGAATATCTTTTAGAACGAACTTAGCAATGTTATACGCCAAATTACTCCCGTTGTCCTTACAGTACGTGCAGCCTGGTGTGCACTGCGTTTTGTTTTGGACTATTTGTTAGATCTCCTGCGCCTGGTGCGGATCTCGCTGACTAGTTTTTTTTTAACTTAAAGATCAGGTCTTTTCCCAAACTGCTTTCACCGTCTGTGGTTAAAGGTAAAATATATCATATCGCATAAGCCTCAGGATAATGAGAAAGTAATCAATCAAAAGTAATTCGAATATAGAAAACCACGTCTACCAGATACATATATCCTATTTGTAAATGACATGTCAACAAGTTGAATAATTAATCACCCTTCCCTGGTTTGGTTGAAATGTGGCTTAAATGCTTGCTTATTACGCTTGGTATAGACCCAACCACGACTTACGCAACTATAAATAAAACTCAAATCATTCAAAACTCTTAACTTACTGATTCTGATTCCTTCCTACAGATTTTCCTCACTACCTACGAATAGACAAAATGGATACAGATGATGTGGAAACGTCTAGCAGTAGCGCTATGTCAACCTTAGGCACGCTATTCTCATTCACTAGCCCAGCCGTCAAGAAATTGCTCGGTTGGAAGCAAGGTGACGAGGAGGAAAAATGGGCTGAAAAAGCTGTTGACAGTCTGGTTAAGAAATTAAAAAAACGAAAAGGAGCTATCGAAGAATTGGAACGGGCTCTTTCATGTCCCGGTCAACCATCGAAATGTGTAACAATTCCTCGTTCATTGGATGGAAGATTGCAAGTAAGTATTGAAAAAAAATCCTTTAAAATATATAGTGGATAATGATTTCTGTGTAATTCGCAGGTTTCACATCGCAAAGGATTGCCGCACGTTATCTACTGTCGTGTTTGGCGTTGGCCTGATCTACAATCACATCACGAATTGAAACCAATCGAAAGTTGCCAATATCCGTTCAGTGCTAAACAGAAAGAAGTATGCATAAATCCGTACCACTACAAGCGCGTAGAAAGTCCTGTTCTACCACCTGTCCTCGTTCCAAGACACTCAGAATTCGCACCGGGTCATTCGCTTCTGCCGTTCCAAACAATGTCCGAACCAAATATGCCACACAACGTAAGCTATTCGACAGCTGGTTTCAATTCGCACATCAGTCCCAACAGCCCAGCTATGACATCGTCCGTTGGAAGTCCGAGCTCAGTTAATTCGAATCCTACCAGCCCGTATGGAAGCCTGGCCGAAACACCACCGCCAGCCTACAGTCCACCCGAAGATGCGAATTCCAACAACCAAACCGAGGGTGGCACCGCCATGGATGCGGCGATGGAAGTGGCTCCGGTAAGCTATTCCGAACCTGTGTATTGGGCAAGTATCGCTTATTACGAATTGAACTGCCGCGTCGGCGAAGTTTTTCACGCGAATTCTAATTCACTGATCGTTGACGGCTTCACCAACCCGTCAAACAATGCCGATCGATTCTGTCTCGGTCAACTGAGCAATGTAAATCGTAATAGTACGATTGAAAACACACGTCGCCATATTGGCAAAGGCGTTCACCTCTACTACGTAGCTGGCGAAGTTTACGCCGAATGCCTATCCGACTCAGCGATTTTCGTGCAATCCCGCAACTGTAACTATCATCACGGCTTCCATCCCTCCACCGTGTGTAAAATTCCTCCTGGTTGTTCGCTAAAAATCTTCAACAATCAAGAATTCGCTCAGCTACTATCACAATCGGTAAATCATGGCTTCGAAGCTGTTTTCGAATTGACACGAATGTGTACGATTCGAATGAGCTTTGTTAAGGGTTGGGGTGCCGAATATCATCGTCAAGATGTAACATCAACACCATGCTGGATAGAGATTCATTTACACGGACCGTTACAATGGCTCGATAAGGTCCTAACACAAATGGGCTCACCGCATAATGCAATCAGTTCGGTGTCTTAAGAGAAAATAAGTTGGATAAGTTTTATGAATTAGGAAAATTTGAAATAATTCTTCATTCATTCTCTGCCATTCATATTCATTCACGCAAAATTCAAAACTATCAGAATACTTATATTCATACATGCAAAAAGAAAATGAAATGTATGAACAAACAAAAAAAAATCTACTCTAAAAAGCACTTTCGATTAGAATTTAAGCTAACAGCATATATACTGTAATGGAATATGTATATGATAAAGATGTATGTAGATGTAAAACTTCCTATTTTTACTTATTAGTTGTATTGTCAAAAGAAGAAAAAAGAAAATGTATGTGTTTGCAACTGAAATATGTAGTGAACAACAAGAAAAAATATGAAAATTGAAATCGTACAAAAGTTAGCCTTTTGGATACTCGATCCATAATTATATATTATGTATAGCAAAATTTAATGAAAATCAAAAGTTTGAAATTATCGTGCAATCCCGTAAAAAAAGAGTTGTTTTAAGAAAGTGATTTAAATCTATACGTAGTCGCATATTTTTCATTCTGAATCGCTTAAAAACGAAATGTAGTTGACGTTCGGTATTGCTACTTTCTTATTATAAAATAGTTGGCAGATCATGTTTGATCGACATATTATCTTGCATGATGTGCCTGCCTTATTGTGTCGGTAAATTAGCTGGTTGCCACCGTTTATAGGAACTAAATCGAACAAAGTGCATTGTTCAAGTGCCTAATTGATTGCATGCTTCAAAGCGAAAGGACGTAAGTTGCAGGTTAATGAGGATGGTCTACTGTTTAAAAGTTCAAATCGCCTTAGAATTCTAAAACTGATATTTTTTTCTAAAAATTTGTCAATGTAAAATCAAAAAAACTCAACTCTGTCATAGTTTTGATGACGAGAAGATTGGTGACACCAAAATTTCGTGAAACAGCCGTCTGAGAAAGCGCAATCAGAAAGAAAAAAAATAATTGAAAATACATTTGCTCTCACAGGCGATCAAATTAACTTAACCTCAGATCAAATTAACTTTCTTGCATGGACATTATCTTTGCCCCGATCGTTCACAAATTAAACAAGGACTTTCCTGGTTTGCTTGATAACTTGCAATTAGAAGACCATAATTTCTTGATACCGATTCTTGATAAGTTATATTTCTGTTTTGCTTTGTTTGTTAAATTTAAAGCAAGTTTTATAAAATTTGATTAATATGTTCGTGATTTGGCCAAAGCTGATGTGTTTTTTTTATATATGTACATCTATACACAGAAATATATTGGAATGTTTTATTTTAGTTTGCCAACAACTACACAAAAGTACCGTAAAAGTTTTTTTCTTGCAAGTTGAAAAATTTCGAAGCAAAAAATCGCTAAATAATGAGTCTTAAACAAAAGTGCATCTTATACAATATTTATAATTATGCGCAAGTATGCGGTAAGCAGCCGCTTCAACGTTTTTTCTGCAACTATATGCTATTTGTCGTCGACGAAATGTATTTTTTATATAATAAACATGTATTGAAGATTTATTGTAACAAAATTTATTATTAAACAATAGAATTATGATATATGCGGGGGGATCTCATGAAAAATGAAAAGATCGTATTAATATAAAGACCCTTGATAGTTATAATAACTGTAAATGTTTTTTTTTTTAGAAAATAGTGACGATTGCTATTGCATTTTATTAAAAAGAAAAGTATATATGAAATGTGTTTTGTTATGGGTTTGATTTTTGGTTAGTGGAGAAGTATTATATTTTGCTCTATTTAATGATGAACGCATTACCTTGTCTTTGAACTCCGTAGTCTCAATTTGTGATGATGAAAAATGAGAAACTGTCGATACTTCGAATATCTTATTTGAATCAGGAAAAAATAATTCTTTCCGTGCTGCTTAAGGTTAGTGGTTGAAAATTCCACAATCGAGCGTTGAGGACGAATAGCTGCTTTTATATAGATGGTCATCGCAGTTTAATATTCCGACTTTGTTTTGCGACCCACAAATAATTTCACGTTTTTGAATTAATTCGCTCGACCATGGCTAATTGAAATTAGTGTCAAAAATACTTAATCACAATCAATTGCAAACTAAACTAGAGGTATTTACTAAAGGCGGTCGTTATATTTTCACTAATATAAATCCGGAAACAGCCGCGGAACCTAACCTAACTAACATATAAAATTACGGTGCGAGAGCTTTGTTTCGATATTTTTCTTGCTATCGAGTATCGAACAGATCATGTCACTTTTCGAACTTCGATACTCGATGCTGCCAAGAAGGCTTTTAGACGAATCAACTCAATACGAAATTCTCTTTTTAAGTTGACCATTTACTACATGAATCAGCTCAATATTCGAATTGGTGCATTTTGTCACTCGTATTTCTACGCACTTTTATGAGCACTAAGAGAATTGAACACTTCTGAATTTTTACAGCATCTTGCAAATGCGGACACACGGAAGTGTCAAAAACTTAATGGCAATCGAATCAACGTAACCGGCCCCTTCGGCTTCACCGCCGCCTTTTAAAAACTCGATTTGAGTTGAGCCATGTAAAAGGCTCATTTTCAACCATCGATACTCGGTGCTGCCAATTAATATGCCGAGTCACCGACCGAGTCGTGGTGTTTGAGAGTGTTTTCGTGCATCGAAATTTTGGAATATTATAGTTATAAACTTTTCCTGCCTTGCGGAAACGACGAAAATGAAGTAGTTGGCCGTAAAACAATCGATTGAATAAAATATCAGGTATGGGACAGGATACTTGACTGAAAATCGGCCATGCGACGAAAAGAGTATAGGGCTCTTTTGTCACTGCTCTCACTAGGTCTGTTCGCGTCCGGGGATCTATTGTAATATATTAAAAAAGATTCGCAGCAAGTCCCTTTTGTACTCTTGCTGCAAGCCAAATTTAGCCACAAAAAGAGGCCAGCCGCAAAAATCCGTTGCTGCTGCGGTACGCGAACAGACATACTCTTTACGTTAAAGTTATATTTCTCTCGTAACTCAATAGGCGCGATTTTTTGCTCCCCTTATCCATAACAGAACAATGCTAACCAGTGCAGACACATGGGAAACAACAACTTCTGTTAGGGAAAGGGGGACTTGGTGTTCCCAATGCGTCAGCATTGTTCTACTATAGATATGGGAAGCAAAAAAACACGCCTAATATAACTTTCTGCTTTGCTTGCAGCACTAGAAGAAGCGCCATAACTTATTCTGAAAAACTGCAAACTTACAAACCAAACATACACTTCTACAAAATATCGGTGTTTTACTCGTAAGTTATCTCTTTTATTCATACAGTAGTCACTTCTTCTGAAAAGCTTCAATAGCGTTGTATTTTTCAGGATTAATTTTTCTATCAAATATTACAACTTGTTATCATATATCGATATCTCGAGGACAATTTGTCCCCTCCGTTGATTCTGACCGCCCTTCTGAATAACATATTCAACATCTCATATACAAGCATTCGTGCATTTTTTACCTTCCCTGCAAACATTTTACCAGCTTCTAAATTAACGAAATCCCCTTCGATTCAATCACAGCATCACTTAGCTCATCTAGCAGCAAGAAATGTTCAGGTTTCAGTGATTTGCACTCACTCAATCTCGATACCGTTTTACTCATTTCGATCATGTCTTTTTCCTGCCATGTTATCACCAGGTCCTTTAGCAATACTTCAACAGTTGCGGGTATTTTGAACCGATACAAACTTCTATCATCGCTACTAGAACACTGTTTACTATCAGAACATTCAACTGTAGAATATTTTTCCAGCAGCTTGATGTGCGATGGTGACTGTCGGCTTGGCGGCAAATTGAGAACAGCTAATAACAATAATCGACTAATCTCGGATCGTATCATGATATCTTGGTACAATTCTTCTTTTTTCCGTTCGGTTATCAGATCAAATATATCGGTTAGTTTTTCTAGAGCGGACACAAAGTCTTTGTCCTGAATGGATTTATTTGCTGCTACGTGTAAATCATAGATTCGATGACATGGCGATGAAAAATTACTATTTGCTTCGAAATTCGGATTTATATTGCGAATTTCACGTATAACAGCTGCTTTGAGTACGGAATCGTCTTCGAGTTTGGCCAGAGCTTGAGTATATGACTTTAGAGCACCCTAAAAAAGAGGTTTAAATTAACGAAAAATTGAAATACTGAATTGAAGTACCTCAATATATTCTTTTTTGTTGCTTCTTAGGCTTAGTTTTTCGATTTCATCGTCCGCTTGAACAAATGATCGTGCTGATTTCAATAAGAAGTCGACTTCAGTAATTTTCTTACCTGAAATTCAAAATTGTTTTGCAGCTATTCACTTAAGATAAATAATTTTTTGAGAATAAGATTTTGGAGATATATTCTTCGAAGGAAAGATACACTTTCCTAGCTAGTGATCATTTAGCACTTTCGTAAACTATGTACATTCTTAAGCTTACCTAGAATATTTTCACATTTTGCTGCACCCAAAAAGCACATTGCTGCATACTGATAAATACATGCTTCATGAAATTTTACGCCAAGACGTTGAAAATCATTCGACACTTCTTCCACATTCGGTGCGAATCGTCTGCAATATAATCAAAATTGGTCTTTTTCATAGAATATTAGTATGCAAAAAATATACTTGAAAACAACACGTTCAAACTTCTTCAGTTTGTTCGAAGTCTTCAGATACTGTTGAATCAATGTATTTGGAAATGAATCTTTGAGTAACATCTTTGTTTACAAGTGAATCTTGTCGCTCGTATTCCGCTTGATTACAGTCAGTGTACTGTCAATTGTGTGCGGGGACGGCGGGGACTTGTTTGGTTGTCAAATGTTGTACGAGATGGTCACGTTGGCAGTTATTTATCGAGATTTGCATTTGAATTGTTTATGAAAAGGAGAGAGAATTAAATTTTCATTTTCACTTTACAACAAACGTTTAGTTGTAAAACAGTTGTAGATACTTTCTGTTCAGAAATGTTTTTCGCCAATGTCCAAAATAAGCTCTTCACATCTGTTAAACTATACTGATACCATACCATGCTAGGTTCCCAAAGAATTATTCAAAAGGGACTTTATTGAAAGAATCAACTACAAGATGAAAATGGGCTCAAGATATGGAGTTCTTTACTCCTTAGATATTGTACATTTTCATCTGGAAAATACGACTTCCGCAGCTAATTTTCAATAGCATTCAAACTACATTAAAGTTTGTTTTCAATTTGTTATTGCAAAAAAAAAGTCAAATTTGTACATAGCAAAATTTCAACACCAGTATTTTTGAGTTTCCAGGGTATTATTCATGAGAATACTGTTGTCATTCGCCCAAAAATATAGAAGCAACCCCAGCGAGTGCGACTCCCTTTCCGACAACGTTAACTACTTTGCTGCCAATGCTGGCCTGTAAATACGTAAAAATATTTTGTTGAAGAGAGGAACTATTATTAAATTCATTACACAATTATTTTCCAAATACAAAGTTATACTGAAAAATAATATAATAATACATGAACAGAAACTTACAATGTCCTTGACGACACTCTCGAACGAAGCATCACTTTGTCCTGCAAAGACAAGGAGAACGAAGAAGAGCAAAGCAAAGAATTTGGCGAAGTTCATTTTGGTGCTTGTTTATATTCCGGTATCCTACTCACAGAAACTGATTATTTCACGTTAATAGACTTGCTTTTATAGCCTGAATTGTTAGAAGGCTTATCGGAAAACTTGATGGTGATAAGATTAAACTCAATTTGAATACCGTTAAAAAACCGAATGCGTGAAATTGAAAATAGACACTTGGTATTCAAATTAGAGATAGTTTAGATTATAGGTCTGTTCCCGTACTACAATTAATTGCGATTAATTGCAATGAAGCCGTTTTTTGTACTCCGTCTTAGTACGCTTCATTGCAATTAATTGCAATTAATCGTAGTACGGGAACATACTTTATATCAAGATACTATGATAGCATATGATGCAAGCACTAGTAGACTAAGCATTATTGATTAGAAAATTAATCGCAAAGATTTGAGATTAGCTTTGATTGTTTTGATGTTTGGCTCGTCTCGATGTGAGTTTACTGATTTTTAATTAGCAAAACATTTAATTAACAAAAACTGATGTTCTTACTTCATTGTGAGTTATCATTTTAGAGAGTTTGTTCGGCAAGCAGTGGTACTATAGTACATGTTAGAATACGTAACTGACACAAGCCTTGCGTATCAGAAGTAATTTTCCATTGATCTCGTATCGATCAAGAACTGATACCGCTGTGTTGTCTTACTCTCCATGCCCATTAGCTATTATTACTTCTGCACCTTTCTCCTATTATTTGCAGTTGGCTCGCACATGCAATTTATGGCTAGTTTCCGAGGTACTGGTCATTTGTTTCTCCGCTATTTAGCGATGACAACAACGAAGTGAGAAGAAAATCCAATCCCTGTTCGTAGAACATGTTATGGTTGCGAATTTCGAGCAAGGATATCGATTTTGTAACATACGTGAACGTACTTGAACATAGCACCAGAGAGCCTATTATTTAAAAAAACATCTTTGAATACATTAAGAACTCATTTATTTCTCGCATATGTTTCTATCTAGCTAGATCAATTATACAGTAGTATTTTTTAAACTTAATTACTTTATGCAGGGCAAATTAAAATTAGCAATTTATGTTTCATATTATTTGTTGGGAGGTCTTTTCATTCTTTTATCGGTAATTTATCAAATTTAGAAAGACGTTTCTAAATAAAATACTTCTCATATATTCAGGCATATATGAAAGTTACACGTGTGTGTAAAAATACACGTTGCACGAAATACATTTCGAAATCAAATTGGATTAATATTAAGTCGTGATTGGTGTTTCCTTCTTGAAGAGCAAAGGTACTAAGAACGCATGGATCAGTCTTCAAAGCCAACGTCACTGTTATTAAGAAAAACGCGTAGTGTCAAATATATTTTGCGAATTAAAGAGATCAGAGAGCTAGTTGATGTTACCTTCGTCTCGACTAAAATTGCTGTCGGCTGATTATGATCCACTGCAAGGACGCTCGAAATTACTTTCTCATTACAAATATTTATCACACCGTTCAACATGGTTCGATTTTCTACACGGGTATTATTTTCACAGGCTGGGCTGGTTCTTTCTTCCGCTGAATTAGAGTTTGTGTCGATACCGCTGTCGGCATCAGATTTCTCTGAAGACGGAGCATGGGATGTTGTTGCCTCTGGCGTTGTCGCAACTTTAATTTCCGCCGGCTCAATACTAGGCTCCTAAATGGGCTCCTAATTTTCAATCATCGATACTCGGTGCTGACAATTGATATGCCGAGTCGTGGTGTTAGAGAGTGTATTCGTGCATCGAAATTTTGGAATATTACAGTTATAAACTTTTCCTGTCTTTCGGAGACGACAATAAATATTTTTTTATCAAATATTACAATTTGTTATCATATATCGATATCTTGAGGACAATCTGTCCACTTCGTTGATTCTGACCGCCCTTCTGAATAACATATTCAACATCTCATATACAAGCATTCGTGCATTTTTTTCCTTCCCTGTACACATTTCACCAGCTTCTAAATTAACGAAATCCCCTTCGATTCAATCACAGCATCACTTAGCTCATCTAGCAGCAAGAAATGTTCAGGTTTCAGTGATTTGCACTCACTCAATCTCGGTACCGTTTTACTCATTTCGATCATGTCTTTTTCCTGCCATGTTATCACCAGGTCCTTTAGCAATACTTCAACAGTTGCGGGTATTTTGAACCGATACAAACTTCTATCATCGCCACTAGAACACAGTTTATTAGAACACTCAACTATAGAATATTTTTCCAGCAGTTTGATGTGGGAAGGTGACTGTCGGCTGAGAACAGCTAATAACAATAATCGACTAATCTCGGATCGTATCATGATATCTTGGTACAGTTCTTCTTTTTTCCGTTCGGTTATCAGATCAAATATATCGGTTAGTTTTTCTAGAGCGGACACAAAGTCTTTGTCCTGAAAGGATTTATTGCTGCTACATGTAAATCATAGATTCGATGACATGGCGATGAAAAATTACTATTTGCTTCGAAATTCGGATTTATATTGCGAATTTCACGTATAACAGCTGCTTTGAGTACGGAATCGTCTTCGAGTTTGGCCAGAGCTTGAGTATATGACTTTAGAGCACCCTAAAAATGAGGGTTACATATATGAAAAATTGAAATTGATTGTAAAGTACCTCAATATATTCTTTTTTGTTGCTTCTTAGGCTTAGTTTTTCGATTTCATCGTCCGCTTGAGCAAATGATCGTGCTGATTTCAATAAGAAGTCGACTTCAGTAATTTTCTTACCTAAAATTCAAAATTGTTTTGCAGCTATTCAATTTTGATAAATAATTTTGTTGAGGATAAGATCTTAGAGATATATTCTTGGAAGGAAAGATACACCTTCCTAGCCAGCGCTCATTTAGCATTTTCGTAAACTATGTACATCCTTAAGCTTACCTAGAATATTTTCACATTTTGCTGCACCCAAAAAGCACATTGCTGCATACTGATGAATACATGCTTCATGAAATTTTACGCCAAGACGTTGAAAATCATTCGACACTTCTTCCACATTCGGTGCGAATCGTCTGCAATATAATCAAAATTGGTCTTTTTCATAGAATATTAGTATGCAAAAAATATACTTGAAAACAACACGTTCAAACTTCTTCAGTTTGTTCGAAGTCTTCAGATACTGTTGAATCAAAGAATTTGGAAATGAATCTTTGAGTAACATCTTTGTTTACAAGTGAATCTTGTCGCTCGTATTCCGCTTGGTTACAGTCAGTGTACTGTCAATTGTGTGCGGGGACGGCGGGGACTTGTTTGGTTGTCAAATGTTGTACGAGATGGTCACGTTGGCAGTTATTTATCGAGATTTGCATTTGAATTGTTTATGAAAAGGAGAGAGAATTAAATTTTCATTTTCACTTTACAACAAACGTTTAGTTGTAAAACAGTTATAGGTACTCTCTGTTCAGAAATGTTTTTCGCCATTGTCCAAAATAAGTTCTTCACATTTGTTAGACTATACTCATACCATACCATGCTAGATTCCCAAAGAATTATTCAAAAAGGACTTGATTCAAAGAATCAACTAAAAGATGAAAAACAGGGGTCAAGATAAGGAGTTCTTTACCCCTTAGATACTGAACATTTTCACCCCGAAAATAAGACTTCCGCAGCTAATTTTCAAAAGCATTCAAACTACATTAAAGTTTGTTTCCAATTTGTTATTGCATAAAAAAGTCAAATTTGTACATAGCAAAAATTCAACACCAGTATTTTTGAGTTTCCAGAGTATTATTCATGAGAATATTGTTGTCCTTAGCACAAAAATTCACAAGCCACTCCAGCAATTTCGACTCCCTTCCCGACAACGCTAACTACTTTGCTGCCAGTGCTGGCCTGTAAATACGTAAAAATATTTTTTAGCAGAGAAGAACTATTATTAAATTCATTACACAATTATTTTCCAAATACAAATTTCTACTCGAAAATAATCCAATAATACATAGAACAGAAACTTACAATCTTCTTGACGACACTCTTGAACGAAGCATCACTTTGTCCTGCAAAGACAAGGAGAACGAAGAAGAGCACAGCAAAGAATTTGGCGAAGTTCATTTTGGTGCTTATTTGTTTATATTCCGGAATCCTACTCACAGAAACTGATTATTTCACGTTAATAGACTTGCTTTTATAGTTTGAATTGATAGAATGCTTATCGGAAAACTTGATGGTGATAAGATTAAACTCAATTTGAATAACGTTAAAAAATCGAATGCGTGAAATTGAAAAGCCGCTTGGTATTCAAATTAGAGATAGTTTAGATAATATCAAGATACTATGATAGCATATGAAGCAAGCACTAGTAGACTAAGCATTATTGATTAGAAAATTAATCGCAAAGATTTGAGATTAGCTTTGATTGTTTTGATGTTTTCCTCGTCTCGATGTGAGCGTACTGATTTTTAATTAAAAAAACATTTAATTAACAAAAACTGATGTTCTTACTTCATTGTGAATTATCTTTTTAGAGTGTTTGTACGTTTTTTCGGCAAGCAGTGGTACTGTAGTACTTGTTAGAATACGCAATCGACACAAGCCTTGCGTATCAGAAGTAATTTTCCATTGATCTTGTATCGATCAAGAACTGATATCGCCGTGTTATCTTACTCTCTATACTCATTAGCTATTATTACTTTTGCACCTTTCTCCTATTATTTGTAGTTGGCTCGCACATTCAATTTATGGCTAGTTTCCGAGGTACTGGTCATTTGTTTCTCCGCTATTTAGCGATGACAATACCGAAGTAAGAAGAAGATCCAGTCTCTGTTCGTAGAACATGTTATGGTTGCGAATTTCGAGCAAGGATATCGCTTATTTTTTAACATACGTAAACGTACTTGAACATAGCACCACCACAGAGCCTATTATTTAAAAAAAAAACATTTTTTAATACATTTAGAACTCATTTATTTCTCGCATATGTTTCTATCTAACTAGATCAATTATACAGTAGTATTTTTTAAACTTAATTACTTTATGCAGGGCAAATTAAAATTAGCAATTTATATTTCATATTATTTGTTGGGAGGTCTTTTCATTCTTTTATCGGTAATTTATCAAATTTACTTTTAGAAAGACATTTCTAAATAAAATACTTCTCATATATGCAGGCATATATGAAAGTTACACGTGTGTGTAAAAATACACGTTGCACGAAATACATTTCGAAATCAAATTGGATTAATATTAAGTCGTGATTGGTGTTTCCTTCTTGAAGAGCAAAGGTACTAAGAACGCATGGATCAGTCTTCAAAGCCAACGTCACTGTTATTAAGAAAAACGCGTAGTGTCAAATATATTTTGCGAATTAAAGAGATCAGAGAGCTAGTTGATGTTACCTTCGTCTCGACTAAAATTGCTGTCGGCTGATTATGATCCACTGCAAGGTCGCTCGAAATTACTTTCTCATTACAAATATTTATCACACCGTTCAACATGGTTCGATTTTCTACACGGGTATTATTTTCACAGGCTGGGCTGGTTCTTTCTTCCGCTGAATTAGAGTTTGTGTCGATACCGCTGTCGGCATCAGATTTCTCTGAAGACGAAGCATGGGATGTTGTTGCCTCTGGCGTTGTCGCAACTTTAATTTCCGCCGGCTCAATACTAGGCTCCTAAATGGACGTATACGATCTTTCATTGCACAAGCAGCTGTTACGCCACCCAATCTTACCTTTAATGCACTTTGTGGCACTTGCAAATGCACCTCGGCTTCGCAGTGTTTCTTGAGAAGTTCGATGCCGGCTTCGCGATTTTTTCCGTATTTATGTTCCCAAGCGTCCAATAAGCGATTATAGTACCGTGGAGAGTCAATAAATGGTAAAAATTCATAAGAACACGGCCCGGGAAAGATTCTTTCCAGAGCTGAACTACGTGCAAATTCATCTTCGCATATAACAAGGCAACGAACGTCGTCTGGGGTGAGATTTTCCAAAATTGCATCTAAATACTGAGAGGATAGAAATGATATTTCATCATTGGCGTTGGTAGTTATAATTTTAAGATAAAGTCATAACTTTTAAAGACGAGTTAGCTTACCTCTTCGCGGTATTCGATTTTAGAATTGGTAAAATAATTATGTTTCGCTGTCTCCTCAGGGCTAAGTTGCGTAATGTATAACCGTTTATCTAGGCAAATTTTTCCTGGTAAGTTAAACTGCTGTGCTATTGTCTCTTCTGTTTCTTTTGAGAGTTTTGGGGGTACCTGTGTAACAAAACATTTAAAGTACTCAAAACTGATGCAATCAGCAAACACTGTCTTACTTGGTACAAAGCTGTATTTAAGACCGATTGAACCAGCGGGCCCTTCACGTGCAAATCTAAGGGCTGATCTGAATGTAACGATGGCGATATATTGACTTCGAGCAGCCAAGGCGTGAGTTGCTCATCCAGCAGTACATCGAACCCGAATAGCTCGAAACAGTTGTATTTACTTCGAACATTATTTTTGAACATTCGGTTGAGTCCGGTCTCTCCGGCTAGCAGAGTTCGCAGGATAATATTTCGAATTTTGCCCCACAAACATTTCGTATTGATGCCCTGTTCGCGGAAATGTGCCCAAAGCGATCGCAGTGTCCACTTGTGACCCTGACATGCATTCACATCTTCGTTCACGGCATAGCTGTCAGAGAATTTATTGATGCTGTAATTTGTCAAATGCATACATCTGTCTTCAAGCGAATCTAAATCATCGCTATATTTGACTGAAACAAGATAATAAGAACGAATTTATTAGAGAACGAGATATATTTTCGGATAAAACCAAATACCTGATGCAAATCTGGCCAGGCCATCTGTGTGTATATACACCCTCAACGGGTTAATTGATGTGACTATAACATAAAGCCGCAAGTCAAACTTGCTTCCATCTATAAGTAGTGGTCTTTCAATGTATCTAAAATACAAATTGACAATAAAATAAATGTGAGCATGAGAATGAATGCTATTACTTACTTTTGTACAATAAGTGGCACATTTTTTGGTATTTGATTCCATCGATTGACGATTTTTATTCCAGTTCCTCGTGCGCTGGCTGGCGGTTTAATTATCCATTTTGTACCCACCATTGAGTATTTGGGCCATTCGATTTTCAATTCAGCCAAGTCTTGCGGTAAAATATATGTCTTTTGCATGAAGCCAAATTCTCGTTTGCCATATTTGCTCATATGAGCCTTCAAGTTTCGCCAAACACTATCCTTACGACCGATCTTAAATGAACCTGGCAAATGATTGTATTTTTGATACGACCGAATCGCCCTAAATCCAGGACTTTTCATATGTTTCTCCCACGTTCCCATCCAATCGTTAGTCTCTGGATGGATATCACAATAGATAATTAAATGGTATATTTTACAAGGTAATGACGGATAGTACTTACTTTTAATCAGTCTGAAACCCGAATTAGCTACGACACGCCGCACTACTTTTGGCATGATCGATGTTAACCTCCATTTGAGAATTTTCTGTACCTCGGGCGGAAGTGGTGGACCCTTTTCGGTATGTGATGAGAATGTAAGGTAGGCAGGAACATTTGGGAATAGGCTAGGTGAAAATGGTGAGCTTGGCGTGAAATAGTTTGACTCCGAGCTAGGCAGTGATGTTGCGTCCGTGTATGTGTCCAATGTACAATCTGAACTGTTCAGATAGACGTGTCCGGTGTATTCGCCATCGTCGGAATCATCAGATAAATTTGTTTCGTCATGTGGCGAAAGTTCTAAAATTGATTGGAATTGGATTAATGAAGGGGGAATGGACTCGTGGTGTAAAATCTTGTGCCAGGATATTATTTGCCAATCGATTTTGGAAAGTTTTCGTTGTATGATTCATGTGTTTTAAAGTTGTTATGTACGTAAATTGATCAGATATAAGATATGTAGTTTGGAAGATATTGCAATAGATTCACTATTGATAGGATTCACACAAAATACAGAGAAAATTGTAACTGATTTCGTCAATTACATTCGCAGATGAGCTACAGTCGCTCACAGTTTAAATGTCGTGAAATAGATATGTCCGTTATAAAAACAATAGATAGTTTGTTATAAAAACAATCAGCAATCAACCATAAATCAATGTTGGCTCTGTGTAAGGCGATCTCGTAAGATACAACAACTTAATGCCAGGATGATACAACAAAGAAGTGAAGACCTGGCATGAATTGCAGTTAATTTTAGATGAACCAATCCAGAGATATCGTGCTCATCATTATTTCGGAGGAACTCCCAGAAAGCGAAAATACCAACAATAAGAATCATAATTTTGGCACTATAAAAATACTAAAATAGAGTTTAAAGTGGCCACAATATTAATCAATCAAAATGTCCCTCCAATTCTCGAAAATCGCTTTTTTATCGGTCTCATAACTGGCTATAACTCCTCAACGGGTTTTCTTGTATCAAGTACTCACATGATTTAAGCTGTGAGCGACTGTATTTTGGAAATAAATCAAACAATGCATTTAGATTTGATCCTATTACGTACATAAAAAGGCTAAAATTCTGGTGAAATTTACTTCTCAAACAAATCATCCAAAATATTGCCTATATTTCGACTTTTCGGTGTCAAATTATGATTGAATTATATCAAAATCTTATTTAATTCAAATCAAATTCAAAGCTTTAAAATCAGATCACTACACTCAAGCAAAATAAATATTGTATACAAACCATCAAACTCTTCTTCGTCCTCTAGATCGCTACCTTCATTTTCGCTCTTATTCGATACACTTGGTATATCAGTCTTAGGATTAATAGGAGTACTAGGTACAGATTCATCAACATGCTCCGAAGTTGTGGTTTCTGTTTCTAACCCTACAATACTTTTCACATCAACTAAAGCAGTATCGTCATTCGTATCTTCTTCAGGCTCATCGGATGTGTCACCGTTCTGCTGGACACCATTCGAAGCCGCTGCATTCATTTTATTATTGTTAGGCAGTGATGATAATGATGCAGGAGGTATTAATTGCGACTGGGATAGTATGCAGTTTGTTTTGTTTGCTATTGTTAAGGAACCAAGCGGAGGATGATTCTTTGCTAGGTGTGTCGACGACGATGAAGCTATTGGCCGAGACGGCAGTGAAGTAGCAATTGCTGAAGTACGTTGTTGCAATGCTATGGGCATCTGGTGATGAGCTTGATTAACATTGTTGCTACATGCTACAGGCGTAAAACTATCTTCGCGTGGTCGTTTCAAAACCGACTGCGTGTTTTTAAGTAGCCAAATGCAAAAAATACACATTAAAACACACATGGTTAGTTGATACTGAAATGGTTATAGGTTTGTGTTTTTTGTTATGGAAAGGACACCGAATATGAATGATTTTTTTTGATAAAAAAATCGTGGGAGAACCAGTGAAAAAAAACATGAATGGTATTAACAAGGGTTTTGTCGTATTATTGCTTACTCGATAATTTACAGTAACGGTGTATAACATATAAGCCGATCGATTTTATACAAGTAATTAAATTTCTCATGATTTCTAATATCGATATTACAATGACAAAAACCAGCAAAACAAGTGGATACATTGTTAGTATTACACTCATATTAGGTGTCCGCATTAAACACATTGGGTATAACAACATATATGACAATGTAATGTGCGTGTATGTCACTCACGAACTTACCTCATCTTCGGACAGTCTATTTTTACTTCCATCATTCGATTCCGATTCACTACGTGTCCGTATGCGCCGTTTGAGATCATCGGCCGTTGTCTTAATGCCATCATACTGGCAGCCATCAGGTGTATGAAGATGATTGTGTTGCGTTAGAAGTTGCGTTCGGAGGGTTTGGTCCTTGCAAATTTCGATTTCTTGAAGCCACGATTCACGGATTTCATGTAGATCCGGTACACGACTATTCAATCGGTCGCATAATGTTTGTTGAGAATTCGATAGATTTTCTTTGATATTGTCCTTGAGAATTGGTGGCGAACGCTTTTCACTAATTGGCGGCATCGTTTATTCTACAAATCCTAGCGTTCGTTCTTATGTAATTCGTATTTTTTGGTGGTTGTCAAATGGCCGTATTTTGTAACTATCATTACGTACTAGCAATCAAGTGGCTAACGATTTACGTCATAGGTTCAACGGGCGATAGTCTGAAAGGAAATTGAAAATAATTTTTTTTTTTGCGAAACTAGTTGTGTTTGGGTAAATTTAAAGAAAATCGTTTATGCGAGAGAAATAGCATTCGAATGCTGCTACGATCGATATCTTGAGAATAGTTTTTTCGGACCGTTTCTCAATGAAGTAATTGAAGAAAAATAATAATTTCGTGTTAGGACCCGCATATTTATTTCTCGTTTAGTTAAAGTTAAATTTCCAATACCACTGAAACACAGTATAAACGAACTTACACTTATTTGGGAATATATATAAAATCCTATCAATAATTGTTACTATTTGAGCTGCACTGTAAATAATTCACAATCGACTATCCTTATCAAATCCAACCGTTACTAGAAGCTATATAATTATTACTATTTTTTAAAGACAAAGCTCACAATTCATAGATATACGTAAATCAATCGAGGGAAGATTTTTAATGCAAAGCTATTTCGATACTAAACTAAACGCAATCGAATGCACATTTTATCATATGATCGATTGATTATACGATCGCAATTGTCTATTGGTCCGTCCCTGCCCTCTTTTCTTCTTTGAAAATCTTTAAATAAATCAAAACAAATCGGAAAATAGTTCAGTTTTGCATCGATAGTTTCCTCTGCAGTTTACGCTTTTATTATTTGATCTAGTTACAACGACAAGAACTTGGTCACGATGTTGATGGTGCAGTCTTTTATAAATCTCTTCAATATCGATTTTGTTGTTTATTTAGATAATACGAAAAGCTTTAATCTGTTTTCAACTCGAGAAAGAGGACGGCGTATTATATATTTGGGTACCACCGAGACAAGCATAATGAAACATGTTAATGACTAATTGCGATGGATAGGTATTGGCAATTAATCAACGAATCAAATACTTGAAGCACAAAAATTGCAGAGATTTGAGATATTTATCATTTTTGAAGTGAGACAAAGTCGAAACATGATTGGGTTAATTGGCTAATCTTTTAGTAGGATGTCTCACGTGTTTATGTTGAGTTTTTGAGAATGCCACCTTATATTATGTTTTAGGTCCCTGTTTAACGAGGTAAACATTATATCTCTGCTAACAGAAGCAGCGTTCCCGCAAGAGTCGGTCACTCTATCAAAAGAGTGTCAAAGATTTTGCGTTCGGCATAAACAAGAATCGAACTGAAAGTGAAGTAGGCAACTTATAAATAAAAGGAAGAGAGTTAGTGAGAGATCAGTACACAAGATTTGATTCCATCCTGAACAACTTGGCAGGAACGATCTGCGAGGGAACTTTCTATCCACTTGACAAGGACGGCCTGAAGACCAAATGTTCAAAGCTTGGCTTATAGAGCTCGGTGGCAGAAAGATTAAGGCCTCCGAAATATCAAGAGAAACGATTATTGCCTCACACAAGTTATGGGAACAACAGTTTCTTCTATCAGGGAGAAATTTAAGTAAGTCCCCAATAGAGCGCCCAGATCGGACACCATACTGGCGGTGGTCGATGATGGTTCGACTCAAAAATTTCATGAATTTTGAATTTACAATTGAATAAAATACCTTAAGCAGAACCGCAACGAATGCAATCGGCAGGTAGTTTATCATAGGCCTCCCCCTTTTTAGACATGATCTGAACATTTACGGAAGGGAATATTCCAGTCGAGTACGACAATTGAAATAGTTTGCGCAGAGGTTCAACTACGGCGCAGCACTTTAGTACGAGGGCGAAATACGATCAGGCCCTGTAGATTATGCATCAAACTTATACTTTCAATATATATCTTTTGTGAAAAATAGATGTGGCAAGGCGGATTGGACGAGAAAGGTGGCAAGGCGGATTGGACGAGAAAGGTGTCAAGGCGGATTGGACGAGAAAGGTGGCAAGGCGGATTGGACGAGAAAGGTGGCAAGACGGATTGGACGAGAAAGGTGTCAAGGCGGATTGGACGAGAAAGGTGGCAAGGCGGATTGGACGAGAAAGGTGGCAAGGCGGATTGGACGAGAAAGGTGGCAAGACGGATTGGACGAGAAAGGTGTCAAGGCGGATTGGACGAGAAAGGTGGCAAGGCGGATTGGACGAGAAAGGTGGCAAGGCGGATTGGACGAGAAAGGTGGCAAGGACCAGAATTCGGGGGCTAATCTGGTGATGCTAACGCACAGCTTTGGCAGAAGAGAAATTGGAGTTTGGGAAGGGAGAAGACAGTGGAAGTGGTCATTGAAAATTACCTCAAAAGAGTCATTTTGAATTGATATGAAAAAGTGGCAAACTCATTTTCCAATACACCAAATTGAGTTGTGAAATTGATGAAATTTACTTGCAAATGGAGTGTTGAGCTTTTGGGAAGGGCTACTCCCATATAGGAAATTCTAACCCTGATTTTTTAAGACGAAATAAAAATAATATCCTTTAACAGATATGCAGAATTTTAAGGGAAAAAAAATCCTATATTATTTTTACATTGATGCCTTTCTTTTATATGAAATTTCCCTAATTCCAACGTTACATATTTTATATCTATTTTCTGCTATTTTCAGCTCTCCGATTACGTGTCGTGGTGTTAACAATCGCTTAAAGGAAATAAATTGTATTGTTTTATACGACCTATACCGTTCTGCTATTTTTATTTGCCAATAAAATGCCAATTGCTGTCGGAAACGCA
This sequence comes from Nemotelus nigrinus, assembly GCA_947369275.1. Lineage (NCBI taxonomy): Eukaryota > Metazoa > Arthropoda > Insecta > Diptera > Stratiomyidae > Nemotelus > Nemotelus nigrinus. The sequence goes on along the minus strand of OX376375.1, from coordinate 27,162,386 downwards.
CCCAGAAACAATCGACGTGTTCTATTTGTTTTGCAAAATTACAAAGAATGCCGCTTGCTCGGTTCTTTGCTTTTGCTTCACAATCACACTCAACCGAAAACATTCATTCCGATATTCGTCAATCGACAATTTTCCTGTTGCAAACCAAACATACATCACACAAAGAACACGTAACTTACTAGGCCACAAAATCTATTACGGGCCCATTTATCACGACTAAATTTAGATAACCAACAATCTAGATCGATGCAAAGTACAATCACGCTAATTAGCAATTAATTCAATTCGTCTGAATCTGAAATCCCACCGAGTACAGTGACATTTCCAAAGAAAACACCACTTCACATTAACCTCACTTTTCTGCGCTCGATTCCCGTGAATGAAGATGGCACTCGAAGACGCTATAAACTTGAATCAGAAACCCAAGATTTATATACGTGAGGTAATTAATGTTCGTAATATTATAAATCAGTGTGCTACTGGAATTTCATTCACTTCATCAATAACTGGGAGATGTATCGAAAAAATAACGGAAAATTCGGCGGTAGAGGAATGGCCGCTCACTTGCACCAGAATTGAGATTTCGCTCACACCAATTGGCACGCACAATATGTCACTCAAGGGTAGTTAAAAGCTTTGTTTCGGCCTACCTCCAAATATACGGCACCAGACTAATCGAATTTTCGTGTTTCAGAAGTATTTATTTCGCGTTGATTAAAAAAAATAATGAGGAAAACAGACGATTATCTCGGAAACACATGAGCAAAATAACGCGAAGGATGATTGACCTAACACCTTATGAACTCGTGGGAGAAATCGAAATTCAGTTTCCACTTCGATTCGACTCAAATTAATCACGATAATTATAGCTAATTTGCATCACTTATAATACTCAAGTCTACACACTACAAACCGAATAGATTTTGAATGAATTGAATCTCAAAAACAGCAAATCGCGGCAAGCACCGAAAAGATGATGGGGATGCAGCCGTCGTCTCCAAGCTATTGTCTCGCCGTCTATGCTGTTCTCAACTGTTCGTCGATCACACGACATCCGACATGGGTGCACACGAAGCACTGAACAGTAGTGTGGTGGATTAGGCCGATTGGTAGTTTTTTATGAATGAAGTTCAAGTGCACGGCTACTACTGCGGTAGGAGCGACGAAGATGTGTACACAACAAAATGGTGTCTGACAGTTCGGAAGCGCTGAATGTGTGGCGGAGTATGTTTTGTTTTGACTCAGCGCTGGATTTGCTGATTTGTTTGGTTTTCACTCTCGTTTGAGAAAATGATTTTGAATGGGACGGTACTATGGTGGATATGTTGGATTTAAATTGTAGCGAGCGTTTGAAATTGCAAAAAGGGTAAGTCGACATGCTTTATCATTCCTTGCCAAAATAATGCCTGGAAATTGATAATTTGAATTGGAAAAGTAGAAAAATTTATAAGATGAGAAATTATGACTTTAACATAAACGAACGAAGAGCCGCAGAAGTGTATGATTCGGCTTGATAATTTTCCCGCTATATTTCTAATCTCTAAAGCTCTACGAATAATTCTAATTAAAAACTCATGAATATTTGCCCAATTAAACATTGTAGTTCACGTCATGCATAAATCACTTTAAACTAAATGTCACAACTTTTCTGAATTCCACAAATTATTTAAAAAAAAATTAAATTATTTAAATTCTCATCTCAATTACAGTATGTCCGATCCGGTTCTACACCGATGGATGACAAATTTAGACTTGCATGCGAGAAATCATGTGCCCATCATCTACCTAGCAATTCCAGGTAAGAAAATGTAAAATCTGAACTACTTCCTTTCACACTTTTCAACACAGAATCTACATACACAGTCCTTGGGCAAAATTTATCATCGTCATATTTGCAGGTTCAAATAGCTCCATGTCCTATTCGTTACGATGGAAATCGTTACCAGCCCCGGTTGTACCGCTTTTTAAACGTGTTTGGTATTTTATTGTTGGAAAACTGGCTGTTCGACGTTGGAAAACTCAAAATTTTAATATTTATGGACAGCTACAAAGTGGAGTTAGGTAGATACGATAATCAACAGCTGGTTCAATTTTATTTAACAATACTGATCTCTTTCCAGATACTTTGAACTCCAAATTTGTAAAAAGACAAATAATAAAAATCCAATTCACGGTTTCTACTTCTGTCATGGTCGTTATTGCCATTCCGTCATAGAACCTTTAATCATTATCAAAAAATATTTGGAAACATATTCGCGAGAGTTTGTCATCTTAGATTTTAGAAAATTTTACCGAATGAACCGTTTCGATCATGATACACTTCAAGATTTTCTTTTTACCGTTTTTGGAAAGTTAATATATGGACCAAGGGACGGTTTCCTAGTCGAATTGACCCTATCCAAGGCGACAGCGATGAAGAAACAGGTTTTAATAATCTACAGAGATGATAATTGTTGGGAAAATACCTGGCCGGACTGTTGCTGGCCGATATTATCGGTGAAAATTGATGACATTGAAGATTTGTGCGGTGCATTGGAAGCAAAACTGAAACGACGCCAACCTGGCATTGGTTGCATAACAGAATATGTTTATACTCCAAAATGGAGGTAAGTATTTTAGTCGCTACATTCGACGCTAGTTGGTGTAGGCTCTGAAACTATTTATTTCGTATTTGAATTCTGCAGATTATTAAGTCCCTGACCCTACTTTTAACAAAATAATATTTTGATCATATTACAGAAAAAGGCTCAGTGCACCAATTTCCCGATCTTGTATCGCTCTCGATGTTTTTTCTCGAATCAAAGAATGGATACCCAAGCAAAGCGCAGGTCTTCTTTGCTTAGATGCACCACGTATCAACATTATAACGTCTGATTATATCGAAACTCACGATTCGGCATTTTGCAAAGACGTCGTCAAACTGAACGATTGGGCCCTCCAAATAATTCAAAACGATCTCGAATCATGTGCTTAAGTGCTTTTTTATACAAAATCAAAGAATTTTATCGATTATATGCTTGCATATTTAATTACGAGTGGGTTTCTTGAGGAATACAAAGGAACTATCAAATGTTACAGCAGAAGTTACGTTACAGCTGCCTTCAAGGTACGATTTCGGCTAATAAACTCTCAGATAGAGAACTTATTCTTACTCTGATTGATAAGGCAATATGTGCTAGGATACATGCTCTATCCAGAAGTCCCTCTATATTAGGAAAAAGAAAATTTAGCACAAATTTAATATCGAATTTATACATTAAAAGCGATCAATCCATTCCTAGAAAATAAATAACTTTACTTTCAGCTAATCACAATACATGCATCAGTTTAATTTTTAACAGCTTTCTGCTTTGATTTTTGCTTCTTCTTCAACTGCTGTTCCTTCGTATAACGCTTGTTTTTTCATGGCTATCTGAAGCTGCTGATATTGAAATCGTTTCTTCGACCATTCGTATCTACCCAAAATCGAATGATTTATTGACGCGAATACCAATTACAACAAAAATTACCTGCATGTTGTCCAGTAGAATATTGTACCACAAAAGAATGTTGCAAATCCGATATTAGTAGAGAAAGCAGCTCGGGATGTTGCAAGAAAACTTAGCCCACCGCCAACAAATCCCCCTCCAATGCCGTATATGAAACTTGATCGGAAGCATGGAATTTCGGCTACATTCCGTCCGAAAATGTATAGGCTCTATGAAATAGGTAAAAAATTCAAGGAGAGAATGTAAGCTTAAGCTGCAACATTCTTGTTACACTCAATTCGGAGAGTTCATTAATGTAAAAAAAACATAAATTAACATAAATTTTGAAGTATGATGAAATAGTTTATCCATGCGCGGTTTTGATTTGATTTGCGAGGATATATTGTAGCAGTTGTGAAAGTGTAATTTAGTGCAATTGCGGAAGAAATCATTAAGTCACATCCAAATATATTCTACGTACATCCAAATATAAACCCGCGTAAAGTATTGCTTCCCTCATGGAGAAAAAGCTTGCGCTCGACCATACATAGGCATTTCAAATACTAATATCAAGGAATGACAACATGCAAAAATACAATAACATGATATTTTAATGCACCTCGATTACATTTTTAATGCTAGATTTTGAACTCAGGCTAAATATTGCGAATAAACCACTCCACTCACTTTTGTACTTTCGTCCTCTTCAGCCATTGTTTTGACACTTTATTTTGACAATCGACAGTACACGCCTATTTTATTGACTTCTGCTATCGAGAGTATTGAACGTACTACACTCCTTTGACAATTCAAAAATTTTCTGAATGAACGAGATGCCACCACAACGTATTCAGCGGCATGAGCAATACAGCAAAAAGAGACAACCTCATAAACTTTCTGTGACTATTCGGAATAAATTTTTGGGCTCAGTTTTTTACGAAATGGCAAATGTTTTGTGTCGACACTGTCAATAGCAACAAGAAGAAATCCGTCGGATTGGAGGTTTTGATCACGGCGTGTCTCCGTTATGTCTAGCGAAATGATTAACTAAGAAATCGGGTGCTAGTTTCGCGTTCTGTAGTTTTTTGTGTGTGTGGCTTTCCAAACTGGGGCAAAATCGCTATATTTAGTTGTCACCTCGACACCCAATAACCCTTTAGTCAGTAGGGAAATCCAAAAACTTCATTTTTACATGCATTCGTGTTCCAATAAGCAGTTCTGATTGGGACACTGCGGTCGGTCTTGCATTTAATGTGCATTTGATGTGAAATTCGAAATCGATTTGTTCAGTGACCCAGTGAAAGAAACATGGAAATATCATCGGATCCGTACGAACAAAAGCTATATCATATGTTCAAAAGCTATGACACTGAGGCAGTTGGCACTTTGGATGAAAAAGCCCTGTTGAAATTGTGTAAATCGTTGGAACTGAACGATCAGGGCAATCTGTTAATTAATTCGCTCATCAACGACAAAGTGTTGCGTGTTTCGTTCAAGGAATTTAAGGAGGCCCTGTTGAATTTCCTAGGGACCGAAATGGAGGAATCGCAACAAGGTGAGTGAAAATATTCGATTTAACCCCCCCCTATCCAGTTCCAGAATTTCGCTTGTTGCTGCTTGGAAGTTGTAACCAAAGTTGTAATACGCCATAAGTAGGTTCGTAGAATGAAAACAAATTTGGCGTGATGTTATGTAAAACGACCTCTAAAGGTTCTCCAACATGGTGCCATTCAATTTACGGTCGATGGTGCCGGTGCTCCAGTCGAGCGTGAAAACAATTTGGATTTAAGAGAATTACATTTGTTTGTACTGAAGTTGATTGTCATTAAACTTCTACCAAGTCGCTGTGTATAGTAATGAAGTTACCTTGCTAGGACGATGGTTTATGGCAAGCAAAAACCATTGGAAAATAAACACGAACAGAATATTATCTAAAAGAAGATAGTTGTCATCGACTTCATTTTTCCAGAAGTTCGTTAAATCTATAATAAATAAAAATCTCCTCAAATGACCCCATCCGACTTGAAGCGTAGGATGCCGCTCCGCCGCAAATACATTTTGATTTCTATTTAGATGACTTTCATATTCACCGCCCCACGCATTATGTGCCTTAAAATGGACCGCGTAAAAGTATCTTTTCTCGTAAATAAATATATTTGAGAGACTGAAAAGTGACAAGAGACGTGATTCTAAAAATATTCATGTGCATGCAATACCGTTCGTGAGACCACAAGAAAAAGTGTCACCCCGTGAAAAAAAATTGGGAATTATGACGACTCTGGGTCTAGAGTAATAGTGAGCAGATGAGTTAGCGAAAATCTCAAATATTTTGAAATTAATGTATTGAAGTAATGTAAAAAAAAAAAACAAAAGTAATATTTAAGGTAGTTGCTATTCCTTGACTCAAGAATCTACAGCATTTACTCAGTTATTAAAAAAGCTAATAAGAGCTGTAAGAAAATTTGGGAATCAACACTGTATCAAAGTGTCAAGGCTACAAATATTCTGATTCATAAAAATAACATAAAAAATCCTGCAAACATTCTAGTTGGAATATCAAATACAGTTTGTGAAGTATGCAGCAATTATTTTAAAAATTGCAAAAAATAGTTTCCTACTCAAAGCCAGGTGCCAAAATCTGTTGCTTTACCCATTACTGAGCATGCTTCTCATAGCATCTTACACACACTAGTCCGAAAAATGACTTATCTTTTTAAGTTGCAAAGAAAAGAACAAAAATGCAAAAGGAGGTCAGTACTCATTAAATATGCTAAAAGACTTTGGCGGACTACACGAAGCTTGCTTTTGAAATTGTTTTTTTTTTGCAAGTCAAATGCATATTTGGCATACCCGAAATTCTACTCGCTATTGTTTGAGTAATGCATCATACGTTCTAGTAACCTGAATATTAGTGTTGGTCTCGTATTAAAAGTATGGATCCAAATGCTAAGAATTATTTATATTTGTAAAAAATTATTATTATTGAGGTGATTTCAAGTGAATTTTTCTTATGATTTATGTTTGGTAGTGACCAGATAAATATGTCAATAAAATGTGGCTCGGATCTGAGGCCTCTTAGATGCTAATGAAGAAGATCAATTTTGAAGATGACGATTACCATATAAAACCTGATTTGCATGTATTGTAAATGAATGTATTTCGTGGGACGCCTATTCAAGATGTTTACTTGTTGTGTATTCGCAGCAATCCCATTTGCGAATAAGTTTCCACTAAAATAACTTTGCAAAATTTTTTTTGAGCAAAAATGTTAATGGTTTGGCTCAAATGACTTTTGTTTAAACCTTCATATGGGCTGCGCACTAAAATTCTCTCACAAAAATTAACCGCGAAAAAGTAATGCAATAGTTTCTGTTTATTGCAAATATAAGTCTATTCCCTAACTTAATTTCATCCGAAAATTGACATCGTTTTTGCTGACGTTATCACTTTCCCTATTTTGCATGAATTTACCCGAACTTTTTCTGCTGGCGATTTCCGGCAGATTGGTTCCGGTTATCAGGTAGTTCCATATCTGTATAATTTGACGTTGTTTGGTTGCAAATGAATGAAATCGAGCTATGAACGGCGACGTCAGTTCTGCTTGTTTTGCCAGTTTTTACTCGAAATTTCTTCCTTGGCTTTTCTGGTGTTCGGTAAATTTCCAACTAGCAACAAATTCAACCACAGAATTAAGTTTCTCCACATAAATTGTTATTCGGGATGTTAGGGATTTTTTTAAGCACACTAGATTTTTTTAAAGACAAATATGTAGTAGATCTACTGTAAATATAGTAATGAGGTACCCTGGTGTGGACTGATAAGTTTCACGACTCACTTCATTCCTGATTTAACTCAGGTACCTAATAATAGCGCGGTCTCCTTCCGAATTTGCATTCGAACAAGGTACCCTATACGCTAGTACTAAGATTCACTATATATCCTCTCCACTTCCCTGTTCTGACTTCTTTCTCCGTGTCTCTTTGTTCTTGTTATCAATTTAACTACTTTCGTAATGCCAACAACAGAATTTTAGATATAGATATTAAATAATCCTTCAGATTCTCTCACTATTTCTTCAGCTCCTTTTTCTTACGTGCAGCCTGATCCTCAGCATCCTCTTCTCCTCGTTGATATTGACCTTAAGTACCAGATAAGTAATAAACGCACTTCCATCCTTCCATACAACTTCCATAAAGCTAGTGTTCAGAACATGTGTACTGAAATCAGTCTTATTACCTGTTTTTTTTTTTAGATGTTTGACTATGCATTGTGTGAGTTTTATGTGTTCATCTCTCATCTCATCTCTCGTTGTACTCTTATTCACCGTCTTCTTAAATCGAATGCACCTTCTTAGTTCACGTTAAAAGTTTCAGGTGCTCTTGAAGCCAAGGAAAAACTCGTATACGGTCTAAGGCTAAAAGAGTAATCAGGCAGGCAATGAGGGATTACTTTGTGAGTATCAAAACTTCATTCTGTTCTAATCAGCAAAAGCCCTTTGGGTCCTACATCCGTTCCTTGTATATACTAAATGATAAACCCTAGCTTCTCTATTCCTGATTCCATGCATCTCGATGAAACAGTTGCGAAAAATCCGCTAGCGATTTACAAGATCTCTGCCATCTTTTTCTCTCCCTCCTTTAAAAATACGTTAACGAATTTTCTTCTTGCAGATTTCTCTCTTGCTCCACCTACCTATTGGAATTAATTCATTGAAGTTGAATGCCTAATGGGGAGCCTAGAGTCAAATTTTAGTTCCGATTTTGACGGTATTCCCAATATACTGGTGAAACTACTTTCATCTTCAACCTGAGGCTCGTTATCTACAATTTTCAGCTCTTTCTTCATCGTGGAAAGCTGCTAATATTTTCCCTATTTTTTTACTGATTTTTGAAGAAAATTAGTATTTAAATCGTTTCGCCGAAAATTCATATATCTTTATTTATATATATATATATATATATATATATATATATATATATATATATATATATATATATATATATCAGCAAAACATTTACCGGAGATAATCTCTAGAGTGGCCGTTCCGATTGAGCCGAAATTTTCGAAGACATAGATGTATATAAGGGCTAGTGCAGTGACTAATCAAAGTTACGATATCTTTAACCCTTTGACGGTGGCGGGCATTTTAATGAATTTTTAGGTACCCCTATATTTCCATGCAGACTACAGTTTTGTTAAAAACAAGTAATGGAAATAAAAACTTAGTATATTTTATGGTTTTCTATAATAGAAAATTGGGAATTGTGAATCCTATGTGGGCGCTGAGTGCCTAAAAATAGGCAAAGATTTTTTTCCGAATTTCAATTTGTCATAACTTTTGACAGAAACATTCAATCTTCGTATTGACGTTGCCCAAAGCTATGCACACGTAGGTTTTCAAGGATGTGCAGACAACCCTGTAAACTACGGCTGGCACGTGAAAAAAGTCCTTCAAATCATCGACCCTCCTGAAATTTTTTTGCTTTTTGACAAAAAATTCACATTATTGATAAATATTGACCTTTGTTCACCATTTCGATTTAATATTTTTAAAATTCCGAGTTGCACAAGAACGGCAACACATCACCAAATTACCTCTATTTTCAGCACTCGAAACTTCTGTTCACGAGAACTGATGACCGGATAATCCTATCATTATGAAATTTATAGGAGGTGTTAACATTAACTAGGGCCAGGTCTGATAGAAGTGATTTTGAAATGCGGTTAACACTGTGGCTGTGGTGCCATCTTGAAGAATCACTATGAAAAAATCTGCTTTTTGGCCTATAACTTCAGATTCAGCCAATCAATTTTAACGAAATTTACACAGTACTTGAATTTTACTCTAAGCCACATTTGATAGAAATTTTGTGAAAAATTAGAATAGAGCTGCCAGCTATGATACTTTTTGTCACTTAAATCTTGTAAAGCAAATTAAAGCTTTTTTCCCCATAACTTTCGATGCAGTCATGAAATCAAAACGAAACTCATATAGTAGTTGGACCTTATTGTAAGCCTAATTCAATGGAAATTTAGTTGAAAAATCATGAAAGGGCTGCCAGCTATGGTAATTTCTGTAGTTTTCTAGCAGTTCTTTTCTAAGCTTTTTTTTTATTGTGATTAAATTTACAAGTATGAACGATCCTGCAGTGACAATTAGCAACAAACATTAACAAAAAATCTTTTTACACTTATAACTTCCAGCGCAGTCATAAAATCGAAACGAAATTCGCAGGGTGGGTTTTACTTAACTTAAAAGTAGATTTGGTACATTTTTGGTTATGTTGCTAACACAGGGTTGCCAGCACCAGTTATTTTCGTTAATATTGCATTAACAGATATTTCCAAAATATATTCATATGCAAAGCGTTTACAACAAAAAAGGAACCAATGTTTAAATTTTCCTAGTTTTGAAAATTTTTCGGATGGCAGCCTCAAACATCATTACATTAAACAAAATATTTTTAATAATAAAAATCCGGTTTTTTATTAAAAATACTTTTTTTTCGAAGCTGGAAAAAATTGGTACACATTGAAAACAATCGTTATATTGCTGAAACGTTCGATGAAATCCTCGGATGAAAACGAAGTTCAAAGGATAAGTTGATTTTAGCATGAGCCTGTTATGTTAGGCTTAGAGCCTAGACAGACAGCGCAGCCTAAATGATCATTTGCCGTAAATCATCATTTAAGTACCGTGTGTCATATGGTAATTTGGACGCTGCTTCGTTGTAAAATTGTTGCCAGCACTGAACATTTTCATCATTTATGTTATAAGAGATGCTGTCGGGAAATGGTTTTTGTTGCTTTGGGTAGGAAATGGTTGATATGATACTACAAAAAAGCGTATTACGGTCTTTCCACACTTTTTGGTCACTCAAGGACAATTTCTTCGAAAATCAGTTTTCTAGCGGTTCTGATGCGTTATGGTTTCTTAAATCTTGTAATCTGTCCATTGTTTCTAACCATTGTCATATTTCTCTTCTTTGCTGTCTTAGCGAATTCTTTGAATGCTTCATCTATAACAGAGTATATCCTTTTTTCCAACTTTTTCTAATCCCCGGGAAGCATGGTTTTATTAAGGCCCGATCCACAAGAACTAACCGTATAGTGTTTTCAATTATTTCGACTATCTTCGATTCCCAATTTCAAGTTGTAGTAATATATACGGACTTTTCGAAGGCTTTTGCTAAGTGACCTACAGGCTCCTTTAAAAACTTGAAGGATTCGAAATTTTTGTAAACTTGAATATTGTTGATCGTTGATGATAAAAAATAACCCTGAATAATTTTGATCCCATTTGCGTAAACGGAAGCCTACTTTCGCTCTTCTTTGATAGGTCTTCCTATAGGAAGCATAATGCCCTTAAGCTTTGTCCTCTGCCGCATTCGTTTCTTGAGTTTAAAAACGTTTTTAAGCATGTTATATTGAATTTTTGTTAACATTGAATTCTAATTACTTATTCTAATTTTGTAAATTTGTTGTTTCTTCAAAAAATCTAGTTCCTTCTATGCCAAAAAAACTACAAGCAGTCATAGATAGAAAAGGAAATTCTTTCAAATACAATTTTGTGAAAGAAACTTAGAAAGTATGTATTTAATATTATAAATTTTTCGACATTTTTTATAAATAGATTTTAAATTTACAGTAAATGCAGTTTCAAGTGCAATCATTTGATTGCGATTTTTTCGCCTGCACTGTAATATGGTAATTCAAATTATATTCACTCGGTCTGTGTTTGTGTTCGATTCAAGTGAGTAATCGTTTGTACGTATAAGAGAGCGCATTTTCATGATCGATAATGCTAATTGCAGATGAGAAATGTAAACAGATTTCAATCAAAAACCAGATGCCATATGTAGCTGCGACCTTTGAAAAAATCCTAGCTCGCTTACTTGTAGGATTGACTTGACATGATAACGTATTGATTAATTTTGTTTGCTCGTCTTGTCGAAATATAAAGATTTCAAGTGTATGGAAAATATACCATTATTTTAACGTGGTGAAATAATATGATATTAAATTTTTGTAATGTTTTATGAGTTGAAAATGATCGTGATAATGTATTTTTTAAATGAACTGTTTTATTAGCGAGTAAAAATTTGAGTTTAAAACTGCTGTTGAATCAAATGCAGCAATGAAAATAATTTCATGTAGTTATATTTTTTAAATTTATAAACGGAACGTTCATCTACGACACAAACATGCATCCCTTCTTCCTTTCCACCAAATGCAAGATTAAAATCCTATGAGTCTCCCGGCCAACCCTACACAGCTTTCAGTCTACTACGGAAATAGATTAAAAACGTTCTTATTGAAGTCAAGAATTTTAAAAGCAAATCTATTCGCATATTTATGTATTGTACGAAGATAGAGACTGCTAAGAGCAAACACGCATATCACAAATCAATATCTTCGACTGATAATAAGTGTTCGCGGCGTTTTATGGGCGATTCGGGGTGGTATGATCTGAAAAGACACATACCAAAACCTATGTTAGTCATCTCCAAAAATAGACATGTCACTTTCTATCAGAGCCCGCCAGGCCAAGCCTATGCTAATGTCGTTCTGCATTGGCTATAGTTCTATCCACTCAAGAATCCTTCGACATGAATAATCCTGTAAGTGTATCTTGAATCGAAAATATCTTTTCCGTAGAAGTGAAAACGCACCAGATATCTACCTGAATCGAATGTAAATACATGCACAGTCGTGCTCGGTACTTTCAATTCGGTCTCTCTTCGATCTTCAAGTGAAATAAACACAGAGAAAGATTTACTTTTAATTTATTCGGTACAAACTACGTCCCACAGCATCTACTAGCTAGCTGTTGCCTGTTTGCCGTTGCTGTCTGTATGGAAATTCAGTTTGTTGAGTAGTCACTGCGGATTTTTGCGACACAAAGCTACAAGCTATCATAATTTATTTTTGCTGTGAAAGCATGGGAATCGACGAGTGTTCGTCCAAAAGTGACAATTCGCGAATTAGCGAAGATTATCTTGAAGATTTGATTAGTGATTTCGGTTTGTTCTATTATAAATGTGTTATGTGTGCTTGTGTTGAATAATCTGTTGAATTAGCGAATAATTTATTTTGTTTTGTCTTTGTTGCAGAGAAAACACTCGTTTTCAATGAAGAAGAGTATTTACACGATGCACCGGATTCGCCCGGTCGCGAAATATCACCGAAACTTGTCATGGGCACGAAAAAATACGGTCGACGATCGAGGCCACAATCACTCGTTTCAGACTCATCACCATCCGACTCTGATAACGAAACGATAGCAGTTGTGCCCAGTATCAATAGCAAGGTAGGATATTTGAATTTACTTGAACTAGTTTTATTTAATGGATTATTTTGGTGGCCGAATAAACTAATTTTTCTTGATAGAAGTAGTTTATGAGGTTGTATATTGTCTATAGGCAAGCTATTTGGTGGTTAAGACTTAAAATTATGATTGATTTTGGCTTTAGTCATTTGATTGTTTTGCCTTAAGTTTTATATAAACACGAATAAGCTTTTTCGAGTGCAGTTTACAAATACCAATAAACTCAATCACACACAATTTTGTTTGTTTAGCCTAGTGGGTAGGTGGGTGGGTACCTGCTTGCACGATTCCGGGTATAGGCATTATATGATGATTGTATTCAGAACTTGAGCAACGTTAACAATAACAAGGTACCTGGGTTAGTTATCTTCGGTACCTGGCCAAAGTAATTTATTATGAAAAGGAGTGTAAATCACGAAAGTCTAAAACAGGTTGCAGTGTTACGGCTCCTTCGCATATCTACAAGATTTTTCTTAAGCTGGTCTTAAGAATATTTGAACCATAAAATAGCCAATAAACGAGATATCAATTCAAAAAATACATTAGACGCTATCGACCAAAGGGTAAATTAGATATAACTTTTCTAGGATCGACTATCCGCTGTCGGAAAAAATACGCGATAAATCCTTTAATCACGATACACGATAAATCCTTCATCGTGTAATTGAAAGATAGAAGAAATATAATTTTTGGGTGTAGTGTAGATAAAATTTGAAAATATACAGTGGCGGACAAAAGTCTACGCCAGCACTTTATATTGAGGTTCTGGTTAATTGGAAGCTTTAATCAATAACGTAAATATATTTATTAAAAAAAAAAACTTTTCATAACAAACTTAAAGATAAATTCACAAAAACATAAAAAAATTTAATGGACCAAAGTCTACGGCAGTCATTGCTGGCTGAATTATACAAAAAAATTCCAACTAAACGTATTGGAATATTTTAAATTATTTGCTGGCTTAATACTTGGTTGGACCACCTTCAGCATCAATGACTGCTTGCAGTCTCCCATTCTGTAATGAGCGCTTCCTTCATCAAATTTTTATTTTTTATGCAATATTTCCGAGTTTTCCACTGCAGAAGCTCCCATAGATGTTCTATTGGGTTTAAATCCGGGCTTTGGGGAGGCGTATTAAGCTGCTGGGAGCGTAGTACAACAACCAGTTCTTGACGAAAAGTGCTGTGCTTCGGATCATTGTCTTGTTAGAAAATCCAACACCCTCCAAGGCACAACTTCTCAACTGATGGGGTCAAATGTTGTTACAACAGGTTCTTGTAAACATAGCGGTCCATAATAGTTTCAACAAAAAGCCAATCTGACGACCCCATATGCAGCTATGGCTCGCCAAACCATAACGTTAACTCCACCGTGTTTGACAGTATTAATCAAATTTTTGGTCTCTAAAGCGGTATTATTCCCCCTCCATATTTTAACGCGACCACCACTCCTGAAAATGTTAAATTTCGACTCATCAGTAAAAAGGACTCGATTCCAAAAATCAATGTCCTTGTTAATATGGGCCTTGGGGAACTCCAGGCGCAGAAGTCGGTTTTTGGCGGATATTAATGGTTTTTTACATGGAGTTCTGCTTTGAAATCCATTAGCATTTAATGTTCTCGTGATTGTTCTTGCATGGACATTCTTTTTACTTACCGTAACTACTTGTTTCTCCGAATCTGGAGCACATATTTTCGGATTTTTGTTCACTTCTTTTAATATCGTCGGGTGTACGCCAAAACCATGAATGTGCTAAAATGCTATTTCGAGTAAAATCAATTTGAAAATTTGACGTAATATTATAAATCAGTTTTAAAACATAAGAAACATTTTTTTTTTAATTAAGGAAGAAAATATTCTAATACTATTCCGTTACACTAAAACAATGAATCTGCACATTCATGATTTTGGTGTAACGCATTTGGCAAATACTTAGTTTTTAGGTAATTCATAAAATTGAAATTTTGACTTTGTGTAGGCATAAAATGAAATTTTACATTTCCGGTTTTGGCAAATTGTTTGTATAAGAATTCCGCGTACAGTGACATGAAAAACTGAAAATTACCAAAAAAGCACATTCATGGTTTTGGCGTACACCCGACGATATGGAACTAATGTGTCTGGGCGAAAGCTTTTTCGGTCCGCCATTTCGCGGCTTTTTTTTCAATGGAACCAATGTTTTCAAAATTTTTTATAATGGTATACACTGAACTTCGGTTTAGTTTCAGTAATTTCAATATTTCCGAGCACGATTTATTGTCTTTTTTTATACTGGACGACCAAATTTCGGACATCACAAGAAATTTCTTTTCGCGATGACGTTTTGTGGTCCTTACGGTTCGAAACTATCGATAAAACTATAATAGAGTTGCAGCTGCACATGTACTGAATTGACAACAGGAGCAAATTAACAAATATTAAATAATTACCGTCAGGTTTAGTTGGAAATTTATTGTGTATAAGACTTTTGTCCATTCAAATTTTTATGTTTTTATGAATTTATCTTAAAATTTGTTATGAAAAGTTTTTGTTTTTTTTTACACATATATTTACGTTGCTGAAAAAATGCGCATCAATGGATTTTTGATTAAAGCTTCAAATTAACCAGAACCTCAATATAAGGAGCTGCCGTAGACTTTTGTCCGCCACTGTATATCGCTGTAAGCCCCAGACAAAATTAGAAAATACGATAACTGCAGCGCTAGAAATGTTATTTTTCACTCTACAGCGCTATAAATGTCATTATGACTCAAATGATGAATATACAAAAGGACTGGGAAAGTGTTGAAACCCCTGTAGAAAAAGACAGATAATCTGCACCGTCCAAAGGGGATTCGAAGAAATAAAAGGGCGTCGAAATTTCGAAAAGGCCATATAAAATTAAATCAACATATGCTCCGAATGATAATTCACTGTGTTAGGAGGAATAGGAAAATTATCTGAAAAAAACAATGAAATTATAAAAATACGTCAATTCTCGTCATAAAAAACCATTTCTCTATTTTAAAAAGTTTACTTTTTCATTTTCTATTGTACATATTTGGGGCTGTCTTGATTAACTTATTTAGACCTTGTTTTGTTTTATGTTTTTTTTTTCATTCTGTGAAAAAGCCTGCTGAAGCTGAGGCCTAGACATCCCGAGTATGCAAGCCGTCTTCCAGTTCGATATTCTTAGCATTTCTTTCTTTCTTCCGTAAGAGCGGCAAAGAGTTCGCAATTTAACTTGCCAAGAACCTAGGCTTCTGACAAGTACATAAGGGGAAGCAACACCATAGCCTTGCGCAACACGAGTTTGAACTTCTTAGAGATACTCGAGCGGAATAGATTGAATAGACTGAAAATAGCTTTGTTCGCTCACAGCAGCCGTGCGTAGATTTCTTCGTTGTAGTTATTATTGACTGTGATTTTCGACCCTAGACAGGCGAATATTTTGGCTTTAAGTTCCATTCACAATTTCAGGGATCTCTATTGCGGTATCGATTGCTGACTGGTAGTTATTGAAGTATCAGGCACTCTGCATTCAGCCTAGCCATTGCGCGGTTCTTTGGTCGTTTGATGGTAGAGGATTTGGGCTCGAAAATCTACGCCATTACCTATCAATATATGTCTATTTGGTTAAACTTGGATGTTTCTAGTGATAACCAGGCTACTTTGCGGATATCTTTCCGCGTAAACTAAGTACTTCCAGCAAAAATTTCCTGAGCCGCTGCTAGCTGAGTGGTTCACAATCCATTGTCCTTGGTATTCTCGTGCAAGCTATTAAACCCAGCATATTGATTGCTTATGCTTTAACTTGAGACTTGGTTGCCCAAATGTTTTTGAATTCTTTTTCGCGCCTCATAATAAAATCTAGCTGGTTGTTAGACCTGGATAAGACTTTCTCGTACTGCAGGTTATGGGAGAATGCGCGAATCATTTGTTGTTCTTCGTTGCCGAGACTGTTGCTGTTGATTCAGTCCAGTTATTTCTTCTTGCTGCTCTCGAATATTTTTATAAATTTTACGAGGCCCTATGAACGACTTGCAGGGTCTGGTTTTAACATTATCTTCTATAGTCTTCATAATTTGATAATTAAAATTTCGTTGAAATTTAAATGTGCAAACCGAGTCCTAACAGTTGAACTTTGTCCACAACATTTCGCTAAACAAAGTTCTACATATCCTTTGTCTTGTTAATTTCATAAAAATATTTCTTATTCCAGGTTCAAAGATCATCATCGCAAAGTGAAATTAATGGTATCGGCAGACGTCGACCTACTAGCGGAAGTAAATTGAAACGGTGTGCTTCCTTACCGGCACAGAAAAATCGAAGAGCTCGTGAGCAAATTCAAAAACAACAAGATTCGATTGGACAACATAATCAGTTAGCCAGCAGTGTCGAGTCACTAGGTAATTTATTAACTCTGCACGTCTATTGCTTGTGAATATCTTTTCGTTTGAGTTTAGTATTTTATTTTGTATTTTTATGTTTCTTGCATTCGAGCTTTAAAATCTATACCTTAGACTAGAAACTAACACAAACTCTGGCACGTTGAATTTCTAAGAAACTTCTGGCTTATTATAAGAATTGAAAGCAAATACACCTTCATGGCATTTCATTACTAAAACTATCGCATTTTGCAATTGCAGTAGTTCTTCTAGTAGCAATTGGTGTTTATATAATCTAGTAAAGGATAAAAGCGCAAACCTGAAATGGTTCGTTGGATTTATCTTAAGTTTCAATATGTTCTCATTCATTTTTGCATCATTTGAATTCTTTACCTACTACTAATCGCATAAATCGCAGGGAATTTAGATTTTGAAAATCTCTCGCACACTCTATATGAAATCTGGACGAAATATTGCAATGAATTGGGAACAAATCTTCTTAACCGTAATGAATTAGCTGTCGTTTGTGAACGTGTTGGATTGAACAAGATTGCCGATAAGGTGGCTGAAGAAGTATTCGAGAAATTAAATTTATGTTCGAATGATAGAATTCGTTTTGATGAGTTCATTGGCCTAATACACAATGATACGGAAGATGGGATTTGTGGGAGTGGCAAAAGCCGTTGTTCTACCATCGATCGTCATTTTGCCATAACACCCACAATAACCGATGCTACCTCAATTATTCTAAGGAATGACTTGTGCAATCGTAAGGAAATTACTACTACCTCAACAATAGCCGATAAAGATTTGCATGCAAATAAAGGTTTGTTTTTATTCATATAGAATTAGATAAGCGTTGTTGGAGATGAGTTATGCTTGGTTTTATGATATTTTTTCCTTTGTTTGGTTTTGTTTATTATTTGTAGTGACAGTGTGAACTCAAAAAGACTTGGAAGTCTTGATATTTATTTCGGCATTCACTAAAATTTTTTTAAAAAATAATACCTATTTCCCCATCTAAAGTCACAAAATTTAAATTACAAATAATTTTTAAATGATTTCTAAAGCCTTTTTGAGTTCATCTATAGTATATTAGATCGAAAAAATTAAATTGCATTTAAAGTCCATCCAATCATTTTCATATGCTTTCAATGCCAGTATCTGACGACAGTATTGACATCGAGCTTTTTCAATTGGTCGCAGCTTATAACCCATCTCATCATCCCTAAGAATAATTCAATAATTTATATTCTGCTTCAAGTTTGCGATATTCACCTGTGCACACTAATAGCCAGTACAATGATATGAGTAATGTTCATTTCGTAAATACCTTGTCGACGAAAATTCACGAGTAAGCGTAGAAAGTATAATTTTCTTATCTATCTGCTCAGCAGTATTAAGTATTCGCAATTGGGAGATCTCGTTTGGTTTGTCGACAATTTCGCTCTCAGATATTATTAATTTTCCGGGGTGTAGACTTTACGTTTAATGAAAAGTGTCATATTCAAATAGTGAATTTTAGTGCAGATGACACATTTTTGCTATGCCAAATGATTTTTTTTCGTAAACAGCATTGAAAATGTGGTTATTAGTAGTATTTATAACAATGCGTGTACAAAATTTTGTCGCAAATAAAATCAATATGTGGATGCTGAATGTAAATAATCATGGTAATACGTGAATATTTAGTGGGTGAAAAGAAAGTGGATTATAATGGTGATATCATTGTATACGATGACATTGCTCACTATCAGCTGGAAGAATATATATAATGCAAAATAGAAGATTACTGTGTAAACAAGTAGATTTCATGTTAATTTTCAAGCGGAGAATATGTTGTCTTAACTAAGCAAAAATGTCGAAGAACAGTGTCGAATACTTTATTTCGGGGTCGTGAAGATTAAAATATAATACGTTGCTGTATCTAGCAGTTATTTCTTTTGAAACGTTTTTGGTCGTAAAATAAGATTTATAATTAGCATAGATATGCAAAATCATGAAAATAATTTTGTTACTACAAAACACAACTTAAGCTTTTAATAAAGGGTCAAGTTTCTCGAAATAATTTTCCAGGTTAAGGCTTTTCAGACATTCTTTTCTTGACATGAAAAAAAGAAACAAATTTATAGTTGATTCTTCGAACAGTATTAAAATTATGGTTTAGTTTGTCTAAGGATACTTCTTATGATGAGCTAGTTGAATTAACTACCGCTACGTAATACAGTGAAATTTAAAAATATATAGCTCAAACAGTTTTCTTTTTTTTCCAATTCTTGAAAAGAGTAACGTAGCTGCTCGCATTTCTTTGAAATCGAAAAAATGCTCATTATTTTCTATTAAATTCTTATTAACATATCATAATTGAGTTTACTGTTGTCCAAGAGATTAGTATGCTCTTAATTCAGATGAATAGTCCAGAAAGCGTGATCAAATTCCAGACTTTCTTCGGTATGATTGCTCGAGTATTTAGAATGTTCGATGGCGGATTTTTCGGCAAAAATAAAATGCGATTTATTTACTTTAAATAAAAACTTTATTCAGTCGTTAAAATGTACCACTCTTCGCCATATTTTGGGTAGTACATAATGCTGCGTTTTGTATTGCTCTAAGTGCTCTAATAGCATCATCTGAACTGAAGTGTTGTCATTCAAGGAAGGGGTTTTTAGTTTTGAAACCTATGGTAGTCTGACGGCTCATGATCTGGTCAATAAGGTGGATGTGGCAGCACATCTCATCTAAGCTGCAATAATTTTTGGCGAGCGACTGAAGAAGTGTGTGGCCTAGCATTGTCATGTTGGAGCACTATTCCTTTACGATTGGCCAATTCTGGACACTTCACTTTCACATCGTCTTGGTCCATGATTTTTTCACTGAACGTTTTCGTATACGATCCATTTTTTGTCGCCAGTGTTAATTCGTTTCGATCATTGCCTTTATTTGCTTATCTCCAGTTTGAAAAAGCATAAAAGCTTAAAAAGCATAAAATTTGTTTAATGCTTGAACGGCGTTTTTGCTCAGCAGAAAAAAAAAATTAAAATATGACGAAAATATTCGCTTTAACTCTCCATTTTTACGTCGTAATCAAACAAAGACCACTTCACAGACTCTCTCACTTCTTTTTGTTATGGACACTGAAGTGTCAACTGTCGGATTGTGCTTGAGTTTCATGATTTATTTTGGGCTTAGTTACATTCTTAAGCACCTAGCGGTATATATTAAAAAATTAACTTATTAATTCTCTCTAATTCTGGTGGTGCTTGATGAGCAAACTTTAGTTACATGCATCATACCGTTTGAGCATTGATGAAGTGAGAACGGTTTCTTATTTCGCTTGTAGGCTAAATACTACAGAATCCGACAGTTCAAAATAGCTCTTTCGTTTAACAAATTTGTCGCTTTTGGCCTGTTTATATGATTAGCTACTTCCTTATAAAAATGTAAAAATCCCGATCGCTTCGTATAAAACAATTAATTTTAATACTTTAGCTTTTATGAACAAAAAAAAAAACGTTTTAAAACTCAATGATGATGTTTTCTTAAAAACATTTTAAAACGGAAATGTTTCCTTCTCTATAGAAATGCCGCCTCAAACGATGCCGGCCTGTGATATCATCGATATGTGGGAGACAGCTGGTGTTACACAACCCAAAAAGCTAATGTCGAATTTAGGTTTCGACGATGAAATCGTTTCAATCCCGTTATTGTCAAATGCCTTAGAAGAAGAACTCAGAAGTAGCCCGAACGAAGCCGAACTATTGCTTAAGGTAAACTGCTTGTTCCAGTCACATATGGCTAAATTTTGAAACTGATTTTTTTTTTTAATTGAAGGCCTCTTTAATGCTTCATAAAACGGAAGTTTTGTCCCTTAAACAAGCCTTCAAACAACTCATGGAAGAGAATAAGCAAATTCGTACTGACAATCGTGATGTAAATAAAAGAGCTGCCATTCTTGCACAGGAAATCGATGAGAGACATGCAGCGTTGGAGAGTACAACAAAATCGGAGGTGAGTTTGATTTGTATTCGAGAAAAAGAAACGATAGTATGTATTTCTTGTAAAAAAATAAACTTTTGCTCATATAATTTGCTTGAAAAGCCTCCTCGAATGAAAAATCTCACAAAATATTTAAAAAAAAAAACGATTTTTCTCAGATTCGTATGCTCGAACAGCGACATGCCGAAGTGATTCGCGAATTGACTGCGCAACTGGCCAACGATCGTGAAAATTGGTCCAATTTAAATGCTCGTCTCGAAGCACGCATCAAGCAGCTCGAATCAGATGAATTGAAGTACAAAATAGAAATTCAAAATCTGCAAACTGAAAACAGTGCCTTAGAAACAGAACAAATAGGATTACAAAAACAAGTTACCGAATTGTTAGAAGCTAATATCAAACTGAACAATGAAATTGTCGATTTGGAAGACCGACAGCGAAACGATGATAGTCACAAAGATGACAAAGAAACAGAAGAAGTTCTAGATCTGGTCGATAAGATTACAGCGCTACAAATCGAGAATTCTAATCTGAGAGATAAAAATGATGAACTGGTTGCTGAAATTGAAGGGCTAAGCATGGAGTTGAATCGATTCAAAAATAAAAAGTCACCTTCACGAACGAATTTGGAAACATCTGGGGATAGTTTCCTGGATGACACTGAACATTCCTCGTTGGGTGTGAAGCGGCGTGGTGATTCTCCAAGTAAGACTCGAATAACAGAAGAGAGTCCTCGACTTGGAAAGTTACGTAAATGCAGTAACGAGAATAGTGACAACGAAGGAAGTGGAGAATGGCTAGTCCTGAACTCGGAACTGAGTAGTACAATGAACTCAAATGTGACGGTCGGCACTACATCGGGTTTCTCGCAAGACACGTCGACTTTGTCTGATGTGAAAGACGAAGAAATCGAACCCCTGAAAGTGAAGATTTCGCAACTGGAAAAAGAGCTATCGGAACTGAAGGGAAAACCGCCGATATCATCAGATAACAAATCAAGCACAGAAGACCAATTCGATTACCAGGCACGTTGTCAGGAGTTGGAAAATAGTTTAGACCAAATGCGAAAGGCATATGAAGATTGTGAAGACTATTGGCAATCGAAATTGGGTGAGGAGCGGCAACTATTTGAGAAGGAACGTCAAATCTACGAAGAAGAGCAGCATGAAAGTGACAAGAAGTTCGCAGAGCTAATGGATAAAGTGCGAGAGTATGAAGAACAGTTTAGTAAAGATGGGCGTTTGTCGCCGATCGATGAGCGCGATAATCTTGAGCAACAGTACGCGGATTTGGAGGCAGAGGCTGATGAGCTGAGAGATAATGCAAGAAAAATGTTTGAAGAGAAGACCAAAGAGATTGTAAGGCTGCAAGAGGAAATTGTTCAGTTGCGTTCGAAACTTGGGGAAAATGTTGAAGTTAGGTAAGTTAGAATTGGTTTCAATATTTTTGTTTAGATTTAAGCATTAAGTCTTAGAAAAGAGTCTCTGAATGAATTAAGAAAAAACATTTTAAGTAACTAGTTATCGCGACTGATTCATTTATAAAACATTTTGAATATTGGCAGAAATGTAGTGCAGAAACTAGAGCCACCTGAAAATGATAGTCCAGCCAGTTCACCTATATGCTACCTCTGGAATCAAAGTACGATACAAGCTCCTGCGAGAGATTACCAAAATCCAAACTGGAACAGTAGCCCAAAGAAAGAATCCAGGTTTGTTCTTGTCGGAATGATATTTTCCTATGTGTTATATTCTATGGATATATTCTAATCATGCAGGTTGGATCATCTTTCAACATCCGAAACGGCAATTTTCAGTACTGTCGACGCAAATGGCGAAACAAACGACAAGTTTAACCCACGTATATCGCCCATCCAGAAACCAAGTAGCCCCAAAAGCCTGCAACGTGATAGTGATGAGACAGCATCGAACGCTTCGGCACGTAGTTTTGAAAGTAGAAGTGTTGCATCTACGCATAGCGTGCATAAATCGTCCATAGGAGGGGATGTCAGTGCCTGCCCGAGTCCAAATAGCATGAAAGAGGACTTGAAGCGGTTGAAGCTTGTTGAGATTCAGTTGAAGGAACAAATCAAAGACTTATCACAGAAGCGTGATGGATTGGTAATGGAATTGCAGCAATTGCATGAAGCTAAGCCAGTTTTGGAGAAGGCATATGCAGTAAGCGGTATATTATGCCTTGATTTGAATAAGATTAAATTTGTCTGTTTCTAGCGTACTGCACATCCATCTTTATTGCAACGGATCAACCATTTGGAACAGAAAAATCGTCATTTGCAAACAATGTTGCGACAACAACAACAGTATGCAGAAACGATTATGCATCGTAAGTATATTATTTTATTTGAATTTAAAATGAACTTTAAATCGTAAATTGCTGATTTATTGCGTATCTGTAATTTTCGTTAGAGTACTAAATTCTAAAGTGCTACTTTTATTTATTTTGCATCTTTACACCTTATTTGAATTTTAATTTATTTAGAAAAACAAAAGTTTATAAAAATAAAAGACCCTAAATAAATTCTGGGAGTCTGGGAAAAAAGCTTGGGAGCTAAGAAAAAATCAAAATATTCTAGAAAAAATCCTAGCTGTCTTGGAAAAATTTATGGGAGCTTAGAAAAAAAAATCAGGGGGCCTAGAAAAAATTGTGGGAGTCTAAAAAAGTCTGAGAATCTAAGAAAAAATAATGGGAGCTTGCAAAAACTCTGGAAAAGAATCTAAGGTTTTGAGAGAAAATGCAGGGGGTCTACTACAGTCTCGGGTAGAAAACTCTCAGGAGTTTAGAAACAAATCATTGGAGCTAAGAAAAAAAGATGGGGGTTGTTGCTCAAGAAAAAATCTCTAGAGTCCAAGAAAAAATCTCGAGAGTTTAGGAAAAATCAGGGAACTAGAAAAAATTCTAGGAGTTTAACACAAAATCATGAGAGCTGCCAAAAAAATTAAAGACCCTGGAAATAATTCTATGAGTATAAAAAATTCAGGGGTCTAGAATAAATTTAGGGGATCTAGCGAAAATTTGGGGGGTCTAGAAAAACTCTCAGGAGTCTAGGAAAAATCATGAGAGCTAAGAAAAAGTCAAGAAAAAGAATAATTTTCAAAAGTGTCAAAATTTGCTATTTTTAGAATTTATTTTAATCTTTATTTATTTCGGTTAGTATTAATTTATTAAGTTTTGTGACTTCCTATAAACTTATAAACATACAATTTGTGAAAAATATTAAAACAATTATTTCATATAGAAACCTGGCAACAACAGCGATCAGAAATATCAGAGCTACGCAATCGCTTAGAAACTCAAAACATAATAATGGCCGAACAAGTTCAAAGACTTGCCAGTGCAGATATGTTGGTGAAGGATTTGTATGTAGAAAACTCTCATTTGGCTGCAAATATTCAACGATTGGAACAACAACGCAGTCGTGCTAATCTTATGCATCAACATCATCCGGGTATAAGTGGTGTTCCAGGATTGCCTTAATTAATGGAGACATAGAAAAACTAACTGTAATTAATTAAATGATTAATTAATCTTCCTTCCGGCATCCTTTATATAAAATTAACACTACTACCAATAACAGTCGATAAAGTTTGTATGTGTATTGATTAAGGGCTAAGTTTTGCTTGTTAGCAGTTAGATAATGTGACGATAAAGAAAATGAAAAAAATTTATTTAGTTAAATTAAATAAAGACCTAACGTGTTACTTGAAGATATAATCCATTAATGTTTAAGACTAATTAATTTATCAAGAGTAAATTGAATGAATGTTATTAGTTAACGTTTTGTTTGTATACATATTTATCTATTGTATTATTAGTAACTAACACAAGGTGATAAACTACAGATCAAATGCGCACGATTGAGATATGACTAAGAAGATAAATCGTGTTGGCTGACTCCGCCTTAATTCCTAAGACATTGTTGATTCTGTGCATGATATAAAATTATCAGAAATGAATATGTGTAATTTTAATACACACACACATCTGATTCTGCATGGTTGACGACTGAATTTAGCCACTATTGAATTTCCATATCAAAACGTAATAAATCTCTTAGTAATTACAAGAAGATGGAGGGGAAAATAAGTCTAAATCTTCTTTCCGTGTATTTATTGTATTTAATTTAATATTTGATTCTATATAATAATCTAGTTCTGTACTCAATCGTACTTCTTTACTGTACTTCATTGAAACGATAGATTTTTACATTGATTAAATACTCGTACAAAAATTGAAAGAAAAGACACTTATCACGTTTGTTCTAGAAAGCTTGTTCGTTTTTCTTTTGTACACATAAAAATTCTGTTGAGAAATACGTATATATTTATTAGAGTTTGATTCTTATTTTTAACTTTATTTGTTACTTGGTCAAATAGTTGAAAAAAACCTATTCTATGACTGAATCTTCGTTAATTGACATTGTTTATATTTAAATCGGAGCGATTGATTATGTTTCTGTTTAAGCAAGAAAATGTAAATTGAATGGAAAAACTAAAGATAAATCTATGCATGTTGTAACGAACATAAAATAATTTGGAATTTGTTTTTTTTCCAAACATATTTTGATTTGTAAACATAAATAACTAAAAAAATAATTTCATTCGAATGGCATGCTAACAGTATACTAAAGAAAACTAATTTAAATTAGATTAGAATGATGTATCACATGCAAAACAAAATTAATATTGAAAGACATTTATTAAATATACGGTAATTATATTTCGTAACAAAAATGCCTTTTTTTTTGTAATTTCCCGAAGCCAATTATTTTAGCCTTGTATCCAAGCAGACGTCTGACTATTGTAAATATGAGCTTGAGATTCTTATTCGACTTTTAATTCAACATATTCCTCCAAATGAACAAATACGTGTATACGTAAATTTACGAACCCAAATCAATACTGGCATAGAATGTGATATTGCTTTAATCAGTTCAGTTTCACTTTCGTTTAAGCCAAGAGGGTCTGGACTTGCACTTTCGCTTGTCCTTCACTGGTTAAAGCTCGCGGTTAATTGAAATGATAAAGTATTCATGATGGTAAGGTGTACTAGAGGGGAGAAATACAAATTGGTCGAATAGTTTTTCTAAAATAATTTTTTAGTGAACTAGTTGGAGATTCGAAGGAATGAATTCAAGCGGATTTTGGATTTTTGTAATGTTCTATCTGTTTCCGATTTGTTTGAGTAGATTGAGGTACATTTCGACAATCGATAAATGTTGTGAATTTTAAAATTGGATTTCATTGATTTTATGGGAGGCTAAGTGTACCAAAATGTTTTTATATGGCGTTTAGTCGATTGAGTTGATAGTAATCATGAAGAAAACTTGTGATGATACGAAATTGCCATTATATGGCTTTGTCCGTTTGTAGTATGTGCATTCCCTCTTTGGGGCAGAGTATAAAGTAATTCACCTAGTGTTTATTTTTGTTAAAGTTTTGTTGTGTAAGTCGAGTAAGAAAAAATCGCAAGAAAACACCGATAGTCATATTTAAATGTGTTCCGCTAGGATGAATACAAAGGAAAAGTAGGTTGAAATGTTAAAAGTAAACTATACGCGTGTAACATACGCGATGTTGCCGAGGCTATATTTCTAGCCTATCCCTATCATGGAACAATGGTTTCCCAGGATGTGTCATAAATAAATAGTTTTTAAAAAAGAGTTGTATGAGCGCAACAGTGATGTAGATGACAAGGATTTGATGGGTTAGGTTGCTGGAAATCATTTCTGGTCAAATATTGACTCGTCTGCATTGCTTGTTGACTTGGCCAGTAAAATTAGCGGTACACCAGAAGCTCCTGACAGAATTGTTAACTCATATTTGTCTTCCAATAAACGGTAGAAAATAGATTTAGTATACAAACAGGCACCTTACTAAGTGTTGCATATTTGATTTTGTACAATACCTCCTGTGCCTTTTAATAAAATAGCTTCATAAAGCATTTTTGTCTGCGATATCCGATATTTGTTTAATTTTAGCAACAAATTAATTGAACATTGAACCGAAACTATTTTCATGGAACACATTTTTCTACTTCTTTATCCTTAGTTCACTGCAACAATCCAATTATACTCTCCAATTCTCTGCTCTTATATCTGAATTGATTCGTAAAAATAGGATTCAACATTGTTGCGCTATAATCGCTGATCAATACCATGAAGATATCTGGCAAAGGACATTTTTCAGTGGACAATATCATCCGACTACTTACTTAACGATAAAAGTCGGTGAATCTGAAGATTTATTGAATCCCGATTACAACACAATTCGAGTATTGAAAGAGATCAAAAAGAAAAATTGCGATTTTATTATGATTTTCATCCTGAATGGAATCCAAGCGAAACGTTTCCTAATGTTCATGGACGAGAATCGAATCTTGAATACTCGATCGAAGTTTGTATTGTTGTATGATCATCGGATCTTTCAAAGAGATGTACATTATATTTGGAGAAGGATCCTGTCGGTGGTTTTCATAAGGGCAATTGAAAGTCAAATGGGATTCAGTGAACCGGATAAAATAGGGTTGGTTGTATGACTTTGATTGAGAGGATATACATACATTGATAGTGTTTGTCTGCAGGTTTGAATTATTAACTGTGCCCTTTCCGAATGTGCTCAAAGGAATTTTCGTTAGTAAGAACTTAGGAGTTTGGCTGAACGGGAAGCTGACAGAAAAGGATAAATTATTCCATGACAAATCAAGTAATCTGCAAAGTGAGTATATGTGCATTTGTGGAGCAGTTTGTTCTATTTGGATCAATCTCAAAGTTATATTTGGAAAATTCTAAATTTTTATGAAAATAAACTCTTATTTGTCTAACAAACAAACAAACTTTATTATCTTTCTAAATTTTCTCATTCTTCTCTTTCAGATTTAGAGTTAAGAGTTGTTGCCTATGAACACATACCGATGGTCTTGAAACGTGAAAATGCGATTAATAAGTTCTTTGGCGTGGAAGTGGAAATCGTCGAGGCAATCGCAAAGATTATGAATTTCACGATCCGTTTTTATCAGAGTGCGGATACTGATGATGAGAAATGGGGAAGAAAGCTGCTGAATGATAGTTTCACTGGTCTTCTCGGTGAAATGGTAATGCGGCAGGCTGACATTGCCATAGCTGATCTACATTTGACCTTGCATCACTTGAATCTGATGGATCTGAGTACTCCACATTCAAGCGAGTGTTTGACTTTTTTGACGCCTGAGGCCACGGCAGATAATTCATGGAAAACGTTCGTTATGCCGCTGAGGTAAATTGTTGTTGTGTTACATGATTTTTCTGAGTTGGGTAAGATGTTCGAAGAATTTTCATTAACTAATGAATGGGTTTTTTTTTTGAAAATTCAAGTAAAATAATAATAGGCATATACCAAATCTTTTCAGTGGAAACATGTGGGCTGGTGTATTGGTCTCATTGCTTCTAGTCGGATCAATATTCTACTCAATATCATTTGTTCATCGATGTATTATCTACGATCGTCCAATTAAAAATCCACTCGTAACACTCAAAATCAATAGGCAGCGGAGAGTTGAATTCAGAAACATGGAGACCAATCTTCGAAATAATAACCAACAACGGGAGTCAATACTTCGCAGTGATATATTTGATTCATTTTCGGATTGTTTGTTACTCACGTACAGTATGCTACTGCAAGTATCTCTGCCTCGTATGCCCTTCCACTGGCCATTGAGAATTCTGACAGGATGGTACTGGATTTATTGTATTCAGGTGGTAGTTATTTATAGAGCAAGTTTAACAGCGATTCTGGCGAATCCATCATCGAGGTTTGTTCAATAGTGTGTTATACAAGTCTGGAATTTGTTTACAGTATAATCGTTAGTCAATAAGAATTGTTAAGTAATATTCTTTGCCGTCAGGAACAAAGAATCTAGTAATTCATTTGAAACATAAGTACATAGAATGATAATTCATAGCTGCTGCCTAAATACCCTAATAGTGAAAATCGATCTAGCAACATAATTATTAAGCAACGTGATTATAAATTAAGCAACGTTTATGATAAATAACATTTTTTCGCTCAAATTTAAGAACTGCTAGTCTCAACTTGTGTCGACATTCAACAATATGGCAATAAAAGGATATGAAACTTCAAATCGGATACAAAAATTCAACAGGATGGAAAAACGATGCGGGAAAAATTATTAAAATGTGAAAAAGAGTCACTATATTATAAAATATATCATTAAAAAAATCGAGAGACGAAAAACATTGGAAAGTGATCCTAAAACTGTAAACTAAGTGGTGAAGACGAATATTTTTACTTACAGAAGTCGAGATATAAACAAAAGTGAGTGCTCCTACTGTAGAGCCGATGATGATGAAGTGGGCCAGAGACATCAATCCTATCTAGTCTTGAGAGAAAGATCTTGAAGGGAATGAATTACTTCATCGAGTCGAAAGCTTCAACAAAGTCTATATAGATTGCACTACTGATCAATAACGGCATCAGTGAACGTTGTTAAGATGGATTATAGCGAATTCATGCTGCTCAGAACCGTGAAAAAGGTCAATTATCGGGTATTCTTTGTTGAAAAGAGTCTTTTCAAAGAGCTTACTAAAAGACGCTAAGAGAGGTATGGGGTCGGTTATTGCAAATTCAAGGCATATCTCCTGTTTTAAGAATGGGCATATCTCCTGTTTTAAGAATGGGAAAATGTTAGCGAATTTCCAGAAAGGTCAAAAGGTACTGCATTAAATTCTAGGGTTAAAAATAATTGATAAAGCCAACATACAGTGAACATTACTTCACTAAAAGATTAGCACAAATTTGATTGCTAAAGAATTTGTACGAGACAAAGAACTACTAAGGAAATATCACAAGACGATGAAAAGCGGAAGAAAAAAACACGCAAAAAGCTGACCAAATTTTTGTGGATATGCTGCAGAAAAGTTGTCAATATACATTGCAGAAGTTAAAGCCGGAGTTTTCCTAAGGAAGTGGATGTAAGATTAGAAAGTTTTTTGATGGGACTATGTGATAGATGCTACAATATGTCTGCGGTATATGTTCATTGCTTTTTTGGTCTCCATTTCAGAACAATAACGCAGTTTTTTATGTGTAAGTCGATCAGCATCAGAGCAAAATCATTTGAATCTACAACGCCTTGCTTCCTTAGATTTAAGACTAAGGATGTCATGAGTCAATATTTATTTTAATACGATAAGATAAGTCATCTGAAATTGTGCTAATAGCACATAAATTTTAATTTTTATCAGAGACCCGCAACAAAGCATTATAAACCATACTGAAAAGAAAAAAAAATGTATTCAGACTAAAATGTTCATTTTTTTTGCAAAATAGAACGTTGCAAAAGACGTAATTTTTATTAAAAATATGATCGGTCAAGTTCCTAAATAACTTATTATTAATTGTTTTTAATGCGTATCAATTTTTTCCCAGCTTGTAAAAAAAATATTTTTATAAAAAAACCGATTTTTCCTTTCGAAGCAAGATATATTTAATTTTGTGACAAATATCGATATTTCGAGGGATTACCCTCGACATATCGATATTTGTCACAAAATTAAATATATCTAGCTGCGAAATATCGATATTTGTCACACAATTAAATATATCTAGCTTCGAAAGGAAAAATCGGGTTTTTTTATTAAAATATTAACTTATTATTGTTACAATTTTTTCTTAGCTATGATATTCTGAACTGTTGACAAATCATCTCATTTAATAGAATTACAGTTGATACCTTGGATGAATTAGCCGACAGTTCTTTGATAATTGGTGCTTGGGGTGATCAAAGCCGTGAATTCTTTAATACGGCATTTGATGATACTGCATAGAAAATCGCAACAAAACTTGAACAAATCGATGATCCTGACAAATCCGTAAATAAATAATATATTATACTATCATAAAAATGATCATAATCTAAAAGAAACCATTTTTTCAATCACAGTTAATTCGTATAGCTAGTGGGAAATATGCATACTATGACAACGTCTATTTTCTAAGACATCTTCGTCTCAAAAGAACTAGCACTATAGATACTTCGGGCGAAGAAGTTTTGCATATTATGAAGGAATGTGCCTTGAATGTTCCAGTTTCGATTGGTCTTGAGAAAAATTCACCACTTAAACCAAATATCGATAAGTATTTGAGAAGATTGATCGAAGGAGGTATGGACAATCAAAAAGAAAATTATTGTCTAGTGAATCAATCCAAGCTATTTTTGTTATTACAGGTCTTATTGAAAAGTGGCTAAGAGATTCGACTAAAAATCTAGTAGCTGAAGAAGAACCTCCACCAGAAGCATTGATGGATGTAAGAAAATTTTGGAGTTCTCTAGCTGCTCTTGTTATTGGCTATTTTATTGGTTTGCTAGCGCTCATCGGGGAGCTTCTTCATTTTAAATATATTGTCAAGAGGCATCCAATGTATGATCGGTACAATCCGCGAGCGTATTATATGTTTATGAAAACAAGAAATTAGATTGTTACGGAAATAGTAGATGAAATAAATGACTATTATATGCAATGATTTATGCTAAAACTGTTCTGCTATGATGTGCAGAAAACCTAGGAAAATCACTGTAATGATTTGCTGGTTGAATAAATAAAAATTTGCAATTCCAACAACTACACAGCGTTTATTCAAATCGTGTAATACATTTTTTTTATCTAATCCATATAACACAAATCGAACAGATACAGGTCGCAGTAAACAAACTGTGAATCAGTAATAACATATAAAATGAGCTGAGAAACTATAGTGCTTACTGTTTTTTTTTTGTTTTAACAACACTGTATCATACTAATGACTGGTTCAGATGAATCAACAAACAACTCACGCTTGCCAAACTAAATTACGATTTTTTTTACGCCTTCGCAAAAGTAACGGTTCAGGTTTAGGTCAGTGAATTTGCAGTGTTTTTCCCTACTTTATGCAAATTTGCGGACACAAAATATGTATTCATCAGACAATAGAACCCTGCGATGTCGGGTTTATATCTGGCATGATAAGAATATGTATCTTATATTTGGATCACTTTTCAGTGGCCAGGTCTTAAACATTTGATTGTTCCGTTCATTTTAGCACTGTGTCTTCAGAAGCGTCAATCCATCAGTCACTTTTTAGGTCACACCTAAAAACTGGTGTCTGTACGTACATACATACTCACATACCTTTGAATTTTGAAGCTTCAAAACAAGTTGATCAATTATCGTAGCATAAATCTACGTTTTCTTGGACACAACATGTAACGAAGGTAGCATTGAGCTAGCCATCTGTTTGCCTGTTGTAAAATTCTATCTCTTCGATGTAGATGCATCGCATGGGTTATTGAACTGAGCAAAATACCATTTGTGCCATCGACGTGAGATAAATGTATCGAATGCATCGAATGCGTAACTATAAAGAAGGTGAAAGTGTAGATTCTTTGAGACAAGAACTCAAGACTGAAGAAGATTGGCCTGGCTAAGATGCTTGAGGTTTGTCGCCTTATTATGCACGGTTAGTGATTTCAACCTGAAAGACTGTGCTATTAACAACATCGAGCCAATGGAATAGACAAATACAGTACGAAGCAACATAGTTTGTGTGGGAAGGTAAAAATTCAAGAGCCCAGAGAGCATTTTTTTTTATCAGAATGAAATTAAACAAACCAGAAAAAAAATGGTTGAATTTTAAGCTAAAAACTGCAAATATTTTGGAATCTATTTTTTGTTACCTAATATTTTCAAACAAAGAAAATTAAACTGTAAACCATATATAACAAAATGAAGCATTAAAACAATATTACATTCTTCAACATTACAATGTCAATACAACTGAAATTCGCACCGAGCAGCAGTGTAAATCTTCTAGTTAAAATGCAGCTCTTCCCACGAAGATAGTAGCTCGAATGCAAATTGGATCGTTAAAATATGCACATATGCTTCACTTTACTATGAATCTAGATTTTATTCATAAAACCGGCTATCAAACTATTTTTCGCAAGCAAGTTGATTGCAGGTACGTTCTAATGAAAAGAAGAAGACTGAAATGGAAAGCTAGAAGAAAACAACAAACAGGTAAGCCATGCATTATAGTATCAAAGGCCTAATTCAGGAGAATATGTTTTTATTACACATATCTTAGGGCGATTGGAGGAGTCTTCTTCAGCAAGTTCTTCCCAGATCTGATCTTCTCGTATACACAGGTTCTCTCATGCTTTCCACGTTTCTTTTAACAGAAACTTCTTTGAACCGAAGAAGAAATGTTTAGAGAGTTGATGTTAGCTCAGATCTCATCTAGATAGTGCTGTGGTGGAAGCTCATCTATTGGAAGTGATTTAATTCAGTTGGAAACTCGATGTTGAAGTGAGTGGACAAGATATTTTATAGATGTAAGAAGATTCGTTATTCAAATAGTGGCTAGTGTAGTGAAAAACTGAAAATATTTAGCGGTGAGTATGTAGAATCAATTCTCTTTATTTTAATAAAGCTGCATGTGCATCTTTGAAAGTAATCTATCATCATTTCCAAGATAATATTATCTTCTACAAACATGAGAAAGCAAAATATTCTTAGAAACCTGTATGTAGTGATTTAAGTGTTTTACGAATAACGTACTGAAGCCTATTTCCAATATATATTATTATAAGCTAAACTCATAGATTCGCGGCACAATTTTTGGATTTTTCTGAACCAAATACATAATTTTTTTCGAGTAGAAATAATAAACTTCTGACTGGAGTTCATCTATTTCGGAAAGCAATTCATTGCCACTGAAGGTAATGCCATACTTTGTCCTTTTTTCGCATAACAATCATAAGCTTTTGAATTGAGTTCGGAGTTGAATAGTCTCGTAAACTAAGAATTTTAAATCATATTTCGTTTAGAAGCTAAATATACTTCAAATTTTTGGCAGATATCGATATTTCAAGGATAGCTGCCTTTTTTTTAGTGTCTATCAGTCTGGAAGATAGACATTTTGTCTTAAAATCTTTGGGCGTGATTAGTTTTCTAAACGTGGTACCGTTACTACCATCAATATTGATCAAATGAAACCACTAGCCTAATACATTGTATGTAGAACTGTCTCATCATGCAACACGAGAGCAAGCCCCCCAACTTTGAGGTTAGAAGATAAAACATATTTCATGTTGATTTGATCACTCACCCCGTAATACTCGACCAACTGTTGATACACTTTTATACAACACAAATAGTGTGATATATTTTCGATAGCATCGGAACTCAATGCAGTGAAATGTTCAAGTGTAGACATTTCTCCCATATCTGGCAATCACTTTTCCCACATCCGGCAACCACTTTTCCCATATCCGCTTTTCCAGGGAATGCTTAAATAAGTTCTGAAGAGTTGCTTGATAAGCGCATGATCTGTCGCGCAAATTTTTCACAAATAGTTTTAATCGAGGACTCATAAACCAGCTCGACCACAAACGTAATTAACGTGCAAAATGGCGGATTTAAATTTCCAGCTCTCAGTGCGCATTTTCTCAGCTGTAGAAAATGGAGATTGTTTGGACAGGCTGTTTATTTTTTTTAATTTGGTCACTTTGGTAGCCGGCCTGGTTTAGAGGGTTTCGAAGCAAAAGCATCTGGCTTGTTTTAGGAGATCTTGTATTACCGGATATTGTTCGTATTTCTTTAGAATTCGATATTTTCTCGAAAATGCTGATTTTTCTTTCCTTTTCAGAGTTGTAAAAGATATTCACAATAAATCTAGAACCACAAAATCTATGAACATGATCCCGAGGACCATCCTGACACTTTTAATAAGCTTGCTGTCACCTGTAGCTCGAGCAGACTCAACGGAACGTGCAACTTACGATCAGAGGCAAAATGGCCATTACAATATCCATATTAGTATAAAAGATGTTGCCATATTTGATATGGAGGGAAATGATTTTACTGATGTAAGTGATGGTAGTGATTTTATTTATGAGTATGTTCTTTGAAATTATTATTGATATGACGAAAATAATGTTTTCCAGAACAAGCCTGGACTTGAGGACTACTACTACGATGACAGTGATCTAACAATAAAACCTATAGGAGCTTGGCTATCCACGAAACCTACAGTGGCTTCTCAATCATCAATTACACCTCCTACAACCAATTTAACATCCAATTATTCAGCATATTTGAACGCTTCTACAGCATCGTCAACACATTCTGTTACTTTAATCACTACTCCAATACCCACTGTAACGGAAATCAGCATCGTAAATAATATCACTTCCACGCAACAACAATTCACTGATGAGCTACCGAAACCCATCTCCACTACAAAGAAACCAAACGTCTTGATACTTGGCACTGATGTTTCAACAGCAACAAAACCAACATTGAAACCTTTTCAATTTCCGGGCGAGATAGGAGCGTTGATTCCAGTTCATGTGCTCTCGGATCCATTTTTGCAAAAAGCTATATCCAGGCCCAGTTTGAGATTGAAAGAGGGTACAAGGACCCATGCTAATTTGAAAAACCAACACGGATTGCTGAAAAATGCTGGCACTTCAAACAACTGTCGACGTGGCCAAGTGATGGACTCTCGAGGCAATTGTCGAACAAAACGATCATCTTTCCTGTAAATATAAATTGTTTGTGTTTTCAAAGAATAAAATCGAGTTAGTCTATATCAAAATTTCCAGTTAGTAATTTGAATATTATTTTCTCAAATGATCATAATTTTTATACGATATTGGAATATGCTGAAGTTTTTTGGGGCATACTTTGAATGAATTGTTGTACTACAAATGCTTTCATTGTTTCTTTCGCTGGCAAGAACTCCAAGAAAGTTGTTTTCGAAAATTTCTAACTCGATCTTAATTTATTTAAATTGCAGTTTGTAGTATTTTATGTAACCATCATTTCAGGACTAAAATTATGAAAGCAATAAAATCGCTGACTCCATCGGACGACTAGATACTTTACATCATTATTTACAGAATCAAACATCACAAATAAATCTCATTTTCTAAGAGCCATCGAAACTATTTAAAACTGAACAAAAAAAACAACAACATATTATTCTTAATCAAAAGCATAGTATATATTTCTATCAAAGTTTAATCTTATCTTTCAATATTATTCATCTGGTTTTTGTTTTTAGACTAGAATGTTTGGCATATTCTTATCGTAAATGAAGATAATAATGTAAACTAGGAAATCTTTGTGCTATTTATTATTTAAGCTAGTAATTATTTTCATAATGCTACGAATGATAGCATATCACTGAACAGAAACGAGTGTACACATAGAAATTAAGTACACATTGTAGTTTACAATAAATAAAGTTTCGTGTTACTACAATCACAAGAGTTTGTTTCGAATAAGCGAGCATATTCCTAATGCGGTTGAAATTTAGTTGAAACACGATTCCTGGCGCTACTTTTTAATGTATTTTTGAGACTATATCCGAGGGCTAGTATCTTAGCTGACCAAAATACGAGTCTTGCTCCAGTGACACATGCTCGCTTAATCGTAATGCAATAAATAAGTAAAAGCATACTTAATTTTTTTCATAAATGCTTTGCACTTACATCTAAACACAAAATTAAACAATGTTGTATGATAATACTTTCACAATTCAAATAAGGAACATCAATATAAATAGGTATGTATTATGATAAGTTTAAGGCCTTCTTTCATCTATCATCCATTGGTTTCACATTTTTTCAACGAATAAGTACAAAATTGTGTGTTTATTTACTACTTTACTTCCTATGAAATAGGGTGTCACGTCATCACCGTCGTTCTCAGCCCAAAATTTTATTATCGATTTGCAATTTCCAAATAATGCATACGTATTTGATTCATCGTATGTGTTTGGCATCTTTCTAATGCACACACGTTCATAGAGCCTCAAGAACTGTTTCAACTATCTTCATCATTATTGTAAGAATATGTTTCTAAAATTATCCAATCAATTCAACACACGTAGATCCGAAAATAAGTGTTTCTATTTTATAAGAGATTTAGTTCCCTTTTTTGATTTTTTTTAAGTTTTTATTCGACGTCCTAGACGTGTTGTTGAAAATTTTGGACCATTCTTTGATACACCGTTTGTACGTAGGATACCATTCGGTGGTTTCGTTCGATTTTCGAACACTACGTCCGAATCCGTTTCCGAATCGGTGATCGATGTAGTCCGCGCAACTGAAAGGTTAAATTAAAGTAGATTAGATCATCGGACGTAAAGTAATATCGTTTAAATTCGCTTACAAGAAGGCATATCGTCCTCTTGTGTACCCAGCAGAGCATATTTTTGCACTTTTGTACGAGTTCGTGGT
This sequence comes from Nemotelus nigrinus, assembly GCA_947369275.1. NCBI lineage: Eukaryota > Metazoa > Arthropoda > Insecta > Diptera > Stratiomyidae > Nemotelus > Nemotelus nigrinus. Next base: position 27,124,929 of record OX376375.1, on the reverse strand, counting down.
TTGGGTGACCGCCTACAGAGGCATGTGATTCCCCAAAAGATTCCAGAAAGTATTAAGAAACCAGCAAAGATTCCTATGGCCACGTATAGGATGGACCAATCTGGAAGATTTGAATATTCACTGAACAATTCGGTTTTGGAGCAGTTTATCGAACTCAAAAAACTATTTGTCGGCCTGAATTTAATCTTTTTTACACTAAGTAAAACCTTTAAAGATATCTGTATTTCGCTCTACTCACCACAGTTGGCTTCGTCAATGCCCCAGAAATAGAATATCGAGGGCATCCAGAATGTTTCACACATACAGCCTCGCGTAACTGAATTGCAAGTTCCATGATCCGAGCAATTGTTCTGACAAATTGTAGTGCGCACATCGGTAAACGTTGTTCCAAGAATCGAAGCATCACGCCAGAATTTGTCTCGCAATATTCTCTCGACTTCGAGTCCTGAAACGGGCATAACTTTGCCATCTGCTCCCTATAGCCAATAAACACATCTCAGTTTTTATCCATTTTTTCAACCGAATTTTAGCACTTACAGTTCGTTCAACGTAAAATATGATAATGGCATCTCCAGTTTTTGGTTCCATACGAAGTTCGCGAACATTAACTTTAACATCGCCGAGTAAGAGTGCAACTTTCTGTACAATCGACTCCAGTTCTGATTGTGTAAGGACAGATATTCCCATTGAAAGTGTCAGCTCGACTAGATTGAGAACGAGAGGGTCAGGATGTACGATGATGCTGACTGTATCCGTACCAGTCAAGCCTTGATCATCAGTCACGGTTAATTTGAAAAGATAGCGGCCTGGTACCACACCAGTTAACTGTATTACGAGAAATCAATTAAAACAAACCTTATTGCTGCAAATCTTTATGACCATGATACTTACAATTAAGACAGGACTGTAATTACTTGTCCCGACTATGTTTCCAGCTGCTAGACTAGCACCATCGCGTGTCCACGTATAGTTGACAATAGCCAAATCGTCATGCGATTCACTACCATTCAAGTAAATTGCGGTAACGGGCAGTGTAATGCTTTTATCTCCACCACCTTTTGCAACCGGTGGTGTATTTTTCTCTGAAAAAGGGATGCAAAAAAATTATCATTAGTACGATCGATTGAAACCTAAGCGGTTTGGTTTTTCCTTAAATAATTGAGAGAAAAACGTACCTTGAATTACTTTAATCCATACAGTATCTGATGCATTACTCTTGTGCTCATTGGTTACTATTAATTCAAACGCATACAAACCAATTGTCAGAGAAGTTGCGTTTGCAATCTATAATACAAGGGCATAAGGTTGAATATCTTATATGCGATTTTTTTATATTTTCTCTACCGAACTGTTTCCATTCTGGATTATAGCATTATTTGGCCCAGACTTTTGATGCCAATAATAATTTACTATTTTCATGTCATCCGATGATTTGGAGCCGTTTAGTATCACCCACGTTTGAGGTAAGTTTATAGTCTAAATGAAAATAAAACCAGTTGAAACTCTACATAAGTCTGTTGAGAATAAACTGACCATATTAGAACCAGCATTTGCTACAGGAGGTAAGTTAGTTGGTAGCTTTACAAAAACATGAACCGTAGCAGTATTTGATTGATTGCTTGCATCTGTAACTTTAAGCTCAAATGTATAGATTCCTTCTTGCAGATTAGACAATTCCAAGTATGGGGTACGCGTATTCTGCATATCGACCGCTTTCCCTTGATCATTTGCATCTTTAGTCCATTCCCATGAGACAATCCCGCGATCGTCTGTGCTAAGGGAGCCATTAAGTGTAACGTTGTTGTGAGGTAGGTAGAGAATCACATCCGTTCCTGAAATACGTAAATGTTTGATTTAATCTTCTATTGGTCAAATCATATGTGAAATAATTCTTATTTTATATTACCTGCATTCGCTTGAGGTGGATAGTCCATTTCCTTTAAAACGGTAATATTTGCTGAAGTCGAGTCTTGCACGTTATCTGAGTCAGTAACCGTCAACTTAAATTGATAATTTCCGGGTTCCAAGTCACTAAGCTGCAGCGTCTCTGTTTCCGGTAGTTCCTTGTGATATCCGATCGGACCTTGTAGCAGCTCCCAATGCCAGTTGACGATTTTATCGTCATCGGTACTTGCACTGCCATCCAAAATAGCCTGACTGATTGGTTGTTTGATAGTGAGTACCTCGGGAGTAATAACTGCCACTGGAGGTTTATTTATTCGACGCTCTGGAGTTACAGTTACGTTTGCCATTGTCTCTCCATACGATCCGTTTCCAATGACGGTTACATTGAAAACATATAGTCCCTCGGAAAGGTTCGATAGTTTGATCTTGTCTTTTGTTTGGTCCGATATTGTTCCATTAACAGCACCGGGTGGCTGGGAGATCAGAGTCCATTGGTATTTGTATACGTTTCCACTGATTTGCTCGTCGGGAACAGTATACGCTGCGAGAGTCACTTCCTTCTCGGGAAAACGAACAGTTTTATTTTTAACAGACACAATGAGAGGCTCTAAGGGCTTCTTTGTCGTTTCTGTTTTCTTATTTTCTACTTCAGTGTTTTGTTCACCACTCATATCTGCTACCTCGTTATCTAATATTCTTTCCACAAGCCTAGCCTCACTGAATATCGGACTGATAGGCACACATTTACCCAATTCATTTTTTCGGTAATTCGATCGGCACTGGCAAACGCCTCCTCGAGATTTCGGCAAAATTTGTACACATTCTTCATTTGGCCGACATGCTGTTGTGTCCAATCCGATTTCGCAGATGATTTTCGTATCAGGCAAAAACGACGATTCTTCAGCCAACATGTCGTTTTCGTCACCTGCATATTGCGGTTCGTTTGCGAATGAATCGAAGCCTTTTCTAGCGCTGAACAACTGACCGATACGTTTGTCGGGCAGTTGCTCGATATCTGGAATATATGGCATGTTGTTATCAAGCGTTTCGGCGATCGAATATTTTGGTGTGTTGGGCCAGTAGCGAAAGGATGGATCGTGGATTGATGAAGGCAGGTAATCACCGATCAATTTTGAATTTTTCAAAATTTCTCGCCATGATAGATCTTCGGTTGAACCTAAGATGGTAGCATAAGTTTAAAATAATCATTACATGAGTTGTTATGACCGTCCACAAGATACAACTTACCTTCCATCACTGGATTTACTAAAACCATTTGCAAATTAGATGAAATGCTATCAGTGCGTCGCTTCGGCAGGCACAACTCGTTACTCACACACTTCACATGGTAGCATTTCTTCCCGTACATAAATGCGACATTGCAATCACTCTTCAAGAGACAGCAGTTTTCCACGCAAGCCTTTAGGTCAGGGTCACCTTTGGTAAACTCTGTGTAGTTGCCAGCCTCCCGTTTGCCTGTTGAGAAAATATTCCATCAAGTAAACAATATAGTTTACAAACATTTCAACTTACCAATCGGTACGGAGTTCTTAAACACTTGCTGTAGAATAAACGGACATATTTCGCTTAGTTTCTCCGGGTCATCGACGCTTTTCGTTCCATCGCTACTCGACAGAGCAATCAACAGAATTAGTACTAATCTCTCCATACTGTAGCCGCTTAATGAGGTGTTTGCAAATACTACGTTGGAAGATTAGTGCGATTATATCAGTTGAGATATCGCATCCACTGGCCTGATTACGATGATTAGGATCTTCTTGGGGTGAACTTGCTTGAAGTAATCAACGATGGAGTGAGGAAACACTTTCTGATAGGACAATCCGCTGTTGGAAACATCTGGGGCACATGTTTTCATGTACCATACACTAAATCGATCAGTTATGGAATTTATTTGGAAATGCTTTAATAATTGAGTCGGTTGTGACACATACGGGATGAGATGGAGCTAGATTTGATTGTATTTTTTATAGACTAATACGACCTCCACGTACTGGGCGAACACAATCCACTTGTCGAGTTAGAATCTGTCAATGTGAAAATTATGAACAGCTGATTGGGGAGCATGCGTATTGTCAGTTTTTTTTAGAGATTGGTGAATACAGTTGGTGAGCTTTTTGATTGGAGAAATAATTTGGCGGTTGGGATAGTCGTTAGGTTTTGAAAAGTTTATTTTGCGCGTCGTATCAGCGCGTTGTTGGGACGCTATTTGTGTTGTCTGTGTAATAGTTTATTTATGCTCAATCCCACCATACGGGTGTTATCGGAAAACGATGGCCGACACGTTACGTGATAAACCAACCTAATCCTCATAGAACAGGATTTAGTATACTAAAACAAAAAAAAGTTTATTTTAGTATGTATTAGGTAAAAAAATGGTGAAAATTGACGATTAATAGACGTAAGGTAATAAGAAACATAATTTTTTGCATTGGACAAGTTTTACAGTTCCGAAGCACGATTCGGCTAAGAACATTAAATTTCTTTGCTTATGAGATGTTTGTGGTGACCTGAATTAACTGTTACTTGCACATAAACTAAAAATGAGCACTTGAAAAATGGATTATCCGTTTTTCGTATGAAAAAATGGAAAAGTAAAATGAAAAACAATGGAAAGCTGGAAATGGATACACAAAAATTTCAAAAAATGAAAAAAAAACAAAACTAAAAAAATCCATTATTCCATTAAGAACGATTATTTGGACTCCCAGGTAGAGAACTATAGCAACCAATACTTATAAATTGCCCATGTCAGAATAATTAATATTCTTTATAATTCTACCGACTTAGTATTTCACAATGCTGGTGATCTTCCACAAGATTCAAAATTAGTTTTTGATTGAATTCGTTTTTGCACTGAATAACTCACCTCATCGGCAAACTGATGTATGCATGCTAATTCCAATTACAGAGTTGAAAAGTTTAAGCGAAATCGCTGAATTAGAAGACTGAATATTTGAATGCATTTAAAGAGTTAAAAATCGATAGAGGGGGGAATTCATAAATTGCTTGAACAATAAACAGTAGTTGTAGCACCAGATAGAGGATACTTGAATGAATTTGTTTTCAATTTCTAAAACAAACTCATTTTATTTATCCAATAAGAGTGGTGTTATATTTCTTAACCCATTATTTTAGTTTGCTACTTTTCAATGGTTTAATGTATCAAAATTAATTGTTTTTCACATATTTTATTTTCCTATCTTGTAAATGGCCAAGAACATTTTTGATTTAATTATCTAATCTTTTGTTTCTAATTACATGAGCTCTAAATTTCAGTGCAGTGCAGTGCACTGCACTGCATGGCAATGTAATTCAGGCTTAAGTGTTGTCTCCATTGCAACATGAAATATTTCAAACCTCTATTACATAAATTCCTTGCAAGCTAGCTAATTGTAACAGATGGCGCCCAGCGTGGGCAGCACCATCTGTTACACGACGGAAACTACTGTATAACATTATTTAATTTCTTTCCAATTAAGAGGATGTTTCGCTTATACTTTGAGGTAAAACATATTTTTCGCATCATTCTGTTGATCCTTTTTTTCGAATGCCAAATAAAGAAAAACAGTTGCTGTTTTTCAAAAAATGCACGCAACCAAAGAAGTGGCATTTAAGAACAGATGTACTCAAACGTTAAGCGATTAAGATATTTCATTAAAAAGGATTAAATACCTACCATTCAACAAAAGCTACGCTAATCTGGGTTTTCATTAAACGATTCACTTTAAAATTAATTCATTTTTCGAAAACGAAATGGAGGTATCCCATTCAATATTTACTAAACAATTTCTCACTCCCAGAGACGAATTTTCATTGAATGGAGAGCTATGGCAAGGATTGTCTGTGACGAATAACAGGATACAGCTAGGTGGCGAGACCATTTTTTCTTCGTCGTTTGTTTGACGCGAAAGTTGTAGGGTTTCGTGGAATTGTTCAGTACCCTGATTACTTTCGCTTGTGACAATGAGATTTTTAATTAAACATACCGGACGACGGAGGTCGAATGATTTCCGTTCAAGCTTTTCTGTTTGAAATTAACCAAAATGAGTGCTGCGTTTGGGCATTGCAAGAGCAAGAAAGGGTCGGAGCTGGTCTAAAAGGACTTGATTAGAGGCGCTTGAATGTGTAAATGGGTGGACAGTTGGTATTGTCTTTGAGTGATGAATACAATAGGAAAATGTAGTTTGCATGGTAATTAGCGTGAAAAAGAAATGATAGTAGTCGTAGTTTATGCAGATGGTTTTGGTGTTCTTTGTTTTTGTTGAGAAAAAAATAAAAACTAAGTGCTAATTAGGAAGGAGAGAAAAAACGTTTATTAGATTTGATTATATTTCTAACAAAATTTTCAGAAACGATTTTGTGTTTTTTCAAAACAAACATTGTAACACTTCACTTCCACTTTCAACTCTAGAACGAGACAATGTCTGAATTGTGCCTACATATGTGTCGTAAGTTGAAATAAAATGTGTTACGATACCTATATACATTTTTAGATTTGTCTAATTGGTTAATTTTATACATATTTGTTTTGTGCTCATATTAATAGAAAAAATACGCCTATAATACAAAGAGTTCTTGAAAATCATACTTTAATACTTTACTATATCCAAGGCTTTCGAATACAGCATAGCTCCCACAGTACAAAATATTTATTTTTCCTTAGTCCTCGCTAATAAATATGCCACTTTGAACTAAAATTTAAAACGTCCTTGATATACTTCTTAATACTAATCCCATCACAGCTCCGTCAAACTCCCAAAAAAACTCTCATTTTCGAAAATATTTCTGAATCTTTTTATTTTGTTGCATACAAGTAGCAATTAATAAACATCCTTATACTATCATTTTAAATTATACAGTCAAGATAAATATTTCACAATTTTCACAACGCTAATTATCATTTTCCTTTGCAGCTGTAGTAGCTGCGATAATTGTTTTATTTTCCCATCGTAAAAGTAGCCTGTCCTGGTGCAAAAAGAAACCAGCCACTATGCAACTATGCGACTCGGGACCATGTATTCAGCCGTAATATGGCAAATTACGGCTGCTGCCACCGCCATCGTTAAGGATATTTCGCCAAAATGTTGAAGATAGTTTTCATCCCGACTTATTTGCCTGCGTTGGTTGTTCTGGAAAATGTTTGACCGCAGCATGTAGCTCAGGCGTAAGGGAAGGGAGGGTGGCGATGATGAAGAGATATCTGGAAAGAGTGTTTTTTTTTTTTGAAAATGTGTAAGTATGATGATGGCTAATTATTTTAAGGATATCTTCTGTCTATGTTATTTGATTTTTCGAATATTTTGCGCAAAATACAAGGTTAAGATCGCATTAAATTACAGAGCCTGGTTGGTTTTAATCTATGTAATAAGGGCTTGAATGAGGTCCTGATGCATCAATGATTTTGCTTGCGAATTAGTCAATCCATTGACATCGTTCATTCTCTAAGTAATTACCATGTGAATGGCACTGAAAGACAAACTCTAATCCATAGATTGTATGAATGATATTAATTCCATAGAAACGAAACGAGCTTGTAGTATATACAAATATAATTCTTTGAATAAACACGATACAATTGACTAATATCTATCTAGACTTACCTTCCGCTTGCATATGATGCATTTTAATGTCTTTATTAGATTCGTCTGCATTATTTGCATACTGCAATTGTTTCTTGTTATTGTTGTTGTTATCGTAACTATTTTCCAAAGTACTGAACGGATCGTCAAACAGAATTAAATTTGTTGATGCATCTAAATCGATTGTTTTCTCTACGATTCTTTCGTAAATATTGTAAATTTTTGCTAAACATGCTAGCTGAAAATTATATAGAGTTTTGACGTGATTTAGTTAACAGTCAATTATTGCTTGAATTAAATTTTGTGAATATTTGTTTGTTTTCGTCGCATTAGAAATATTGAGTTGAGAGGGGATTGGGAATGGTTGTAGTGTTTTTCGTTAGATTGGGAGCTATTGATGAGCATTTTTAATAGCACTTTCCATGAATAATATATAAATACATGAGATACATTTTCTGGTATTGAATTATGCATAGAGTTGTGCTTTTCTACTGACTCTCGAAATTTTTGAGTACAAGACTTTGCCAGACTTTCGACCACTGATTAGTCGAAATGCAATAACATTTTGTAGGTCACTGTTCAAACATTGTTTCAGTAGCTACTTATTTCAGAAGCCGAAAAATTACATTCAATAGTTGTCAAAAGCTTTTGAAGAAGTAATTTGATATTTGAATTAATTAGCAGAAAGATATAATAAGAAAATAATAATAATAAAAATTGCTACTGCAAAAAATATTTTTCGATCAGCTTTGACCACTTTTTGCCATAAACCGCATATATTTCATGAAAACATGGGATTCTCATGTATTGCTCCATACTTCACTTTAGCAAAGACATACGCAGAATTGGTATATGTATTACTGGAACTAGTATAAAATATCCCCTCACCACTCATTTCGATAGGTGAATTACATTCACATCGATCAGCGAATGGATAATCGAAGTAGGTGATTAAATTTTAATAAAGTTTTCATTTCGTACACAATCACTTACCTTCAAATGACTAGAACGAAAATGTTTGGGTGTAACCACAAGTTTAACTCCTAAAACGGATGTTTCTGTATCATTCAACATATTTTTCATGTTGCTGTACATAACAATTTGATGTGATCTGGCCTGAGTAAAAAAAACAAAAACAATATAATATAAAATTGAACTAGCTCCGACGAGGTAAACGATGAACTCAATGATGTGGATTAGTTCCGGAATAGATTTCAATCAACGCCAGTTGAAAACTCTTAACGCTTAGCCAACTAGGATCCACTGGCCCGAAATAATTCCTATTATCTCATGCTCCGTTCACAACAGTTTAAATTCAATGTACCGGAAAACAATTCATAGCTTGTCATAATATACTAGAATCAAACTGATTCCGAAGCTAATCCCTTCAAATTGACACTATAGGATTAATAAGCGTCATTCTTGACGCCGAAAATTAAATTTACTGGTAAATTGTTAATTAACCACGTTAAGTTGGCAGCTGGTCTGCTTTCGCTTTGCGTACAATTGGCCAGTAAAATATCTCCCACGCTGTAAACATTGTTGGTACCTTCTATTCTTGGTCCGTTTTCCGGAATCTCTGAAACGAAATGAAAAATACTTGAGAAAATCATTCTATTGTATGTATGCGTTTATCTTATAATTTTAGTAAGGAGGAAAGATGTAAGGACAACGACGCTATTTTCTCGGCTGAAGTTTGTGTTTTTGATGGAGGACGACAACGATGGCAGTATGAAAAATGATCAATGGCAAAGGAGAAATGTTGACCGGCATGACGACGACGACGATAACATAAATTTGCCAGGATTTCGAAGGATTTTACTTGAAGAAAAGTCTTGAAGTGTAGAGAATATTTTTGTGTTCGGTACACCGAACTGAGAGTATCTATTGAAGGGAAATTCCATCATTTCGCCACTCATTGTTCTTCTCGAGGACCACTTAACGTCACTTACAGGTGAAAAGGGACTAGTCCCGTAGTGGGGAAGCGTTACTTAAAGTTTGGCTTTATTTGCTTTCGCACCTTTTTTGAATGGCATTTATCATTATATGGTCGTCGAGTGATGGAGATTGAAATGATTTTCACGTGGCTGTGTTTCATTTGGGGAAAGTAAGTTTTGAGTGTTAATTTTAATGTAAGCTACATTTGAAGCGATAATGATTGTGAATAGCGTTTTTATGATTAAATTTGTTTATTTTTTTGGTAAGACTGGTCAACGTCCGTCTTCGGGAAATGAATCAAAATAGCAATGATTTACTTTGCAGATTATGCATATTTAACGTAGAAAATGAATATGAACGCTTGAAAGTCAGTTATTTTTGCTCCCAGACTTTCAATAACATTTAAAAATTTCAGAAATTAGAAGAAATACTATCATTATATCAAGAGAAGGGCAGTTAGAATATCAATCAGCAATTCTAATTGGTTATAGTAGAAAAAAATAAATAGAAATGCATCACCAAGTATTGGCATTGGATCATCCGAAAAGGGTATTTACTGAAAGTAAACAGTATTTGCTACCACGGCCTGAATAATTTGCGGCATGCACCGAAGACTTTACATAGCCACCTCCCATCACAAGAAGTAATTAAGTGGCGTCGGAATCGTAAAATCTCGGTGGCTAGGCAAATTCATTGCTCCTTTTACAGGTAAAATATTTATATTTGTATCGGATTTTCAGAATATGTATTGGTCCGTAGAAATTCATTAGCCCGGGATGACGAAAGTCACAGCATGTTGACAGATGATTTTGAATGTAAATGTCGTAAACCATCTAAGAAAGTGGAAGATAAAAATAAAAAGTGAATTTTTACAATTATTGCATCTTCAAAATGAACAAAGTGAAAACTGCGACAGTAGAGCAATAATTTACTAATAATTTTTCATAATTTATAACTTTTGACAGCTTATGCAAGGTATTTTTAGAAGCATATTTACGAATTGGCAGCACCTTTTGCAGTGGCAACCAATTTGACAGCTGATTTGTGCTCAGTTTGGTTTACTTTTTCAATATAAATATTACATATTCAGGATTGTCAGAAAGCCGGTTTTTTGAAAATTATATTTTCTTAAAGTATGACACTTCGAAAATATTATCTAAAAAAATTAAGTAAATCCAATGAATTATTTTCGAGCGAACCTATAGTTACTGAAGTGGAAAAATGGTGGCAGTGAAACGCACTGATGAGGTTACAGCGGAAGACAGAATACGACGTAGACAACAGTAAATCGATATCGTAGAAGCTTCCACATCGGCAAAAAATAACTTATGTGGCCAAGAAATAAAAGGCTCGGTGTGATTAAATAAATAGTTTTTCCAAACATTATCGAAAACAAAACTTTAAATGAGTTTTTCTAGAAACTTTGTTTTGAAAGTCGGTGACGAGTGTAATTAAAAAACCACTCAAGGAATTTGAATGTAATTTATAGAGCTTAAAATATGTAAAAAAATAAGTGCTTGATGAAAGGAATTTCTTTTCCATTAAAAACTATATTTTTTTGTTAGTGCTTTTTTTTTTTAGAAATTTATTGATTTATTTAAAATAAAAAAAAAACTTCGATCAGGCACTAGACCAACTACTAAACGTTTGAGTTTTTCTGTTTGATTGATTTTATATGAACCAGTTTACTAAATACATTAATCTACAGTCAAAAAAAAAATTATTTAAAGTATTGAAGCTTTCACGCCGCTGATTGCCTTTGAGCCGCTAAGTTTATTTCTCATGATTTGTTAAACAATACTCAACTTAGGTTTATGCTCGACTGAACGAGCAGCAGCATGGATTTAGGACTACAACTAATCTTATGGTGCTTATTTCTGATGTTTTGTGCAAAATGGAGAAAGGTGATCCAATTGACACAGTCTATACAGACTTAAGCAAAGCATTCGATCGAGTTGATCACTCCATTTTGATTCCCAAGCTGAAATAATTCGGAATTGCAGGATCTTTACTAAAATGGCTTGGCTACTACCTCCACGACCGCTTGCAATTCGTCAAATTTCAAGGTCTTATTTATAAGAAGGTCGACGTTAAATCCGGTGTACCTCAAGGAAGTCATCTTGGCGCTCTTCTTTTTAATATTTTTATATCTGACATACCGGAGGTTTTATCTGACATTCCTCGTTTACTATATGCGGACGACCTGAAAGTCTACCATGTTATCAGGTCACCATCTGGCACTACCTTTTTTTAGTCTAAACTGAACTCTTTACACCATTGGTGCTCCGCGAACAAGCTCCCTTTTAACATTGCCAAATGCCGCGCAATTAGCTTCTCACGCAAAACTGCACGCATTCATTTTGCGTACCGCCTCAACAACACGGCACTTAGTAGGGTTGACAACAAAATAGATCTCGGTGTCATTCTGGATGAAAAGCTCCACTTCATATCTACATTACGATAGAGTGCTTTCCCGAGCAAGTACTTGGGTTCATTAAGCGACGAGCCAAAGAGTTTAAGAGTCTCTGGGCTATAAAATCCCTATATATTTCACTCGTGCGTCCTCTTCTTGAATATGCGTGCACTATCTCACTGAAAGAAAAACTCTTGGTTGGTTCAACTATTTTTAATAGTATTGCAACGATTCATTCAAAATCGTTAAACGAACTACGGAAAATAGTTATTTTTATTATGTTAATATAGTTAATTTAACGATATAAAAGTAGTTGGCTCTGGTTGTACAAAAAATATCGCAACGTTCATGAAATCAACTGTTTTAATTGTTTCATAACCACGAAAATTAGTTGATAAATAGAAAAATTTTCATCAATTCAATCAAAACTTCAACGTTTCGAATTATCAACTGTTTTTATGGTACTTAAACTACTTCGCAATAGTTGATTTCAACAAAGATAATTCAGTGAGCAACGTCTTTGGAATTACTCTACGCAAAGTAGAATGGTTTCAACATTTGGATGCTTTTCATGCTCCAAATGAAATTGTTTATCAACCACGCGTCATGGTGCATAAAAGTAATCAACGATTTTCTTATGGTTGTTTTAACTATAGCCCTAGTTGATGCAAAAACAACTAAGGCAAACTGTTGATTTTTCATACTCCTCATACTCATACTCCTATTCTATCATAGAAGTTTCATATGCTACATGGCAAAATTGTGTTCGGTTTGCTGTTCGATATAATTCATATTCATGTTATGCTGTGAAGCCTTTATATTTCCCTTCTTCTATTCACAAAATATAAGTCTTCTGTTTGCAGATCACTGTTATAAAACAGGGAGTCCCGAAAACGAATACGATTGCCCCAATGCCAGAAATTGTTTAGCAGTTTCAATTGTTTTCATAGATGCTGCAGCTTGCAGCTATGCATATGAACTCAATTTCACGTCTCACGTCCTGTTTCTATTTAAGGCTTGGATGGATTATGTTGCGATGGTTTATGGCTTATCAATGCTCCTCTAATGATACAAGCATTTAGAGAAAAATATACTAATACATCGTTACCGCCTGAACCAGTACTTTTTTGCACCACGGACGTTGTTTATCAACCACGCGTCATGGTGCATAAAAGTAATCAACTATTTTTTTTATGGTTGTTTTAACTATAGCCCGTAGTTGACGCGAAAACAACTAAGGAAAATGGTTGATTATACCAAGATTTTTCTTTCAGTGCTGAAACCCGGCTTTCGAAATTCACAGCCAAAGATAAGAGTCTGTTCAGAAGCAGTTTTTACTATTCGCTCTGAGAGATCTTTTCAACCCTTATGATTTCAATTCTCTGCGTCGAGAAGATTAATGTTATCTGCCTGCTTCAGCCTCGATGTCGTCCGAGACGTGGTTAATGTCGTCTACTTGAAAGAAAAGTTTGTGCTCAATCAGCCCTTGAGAGTCACTAGATCCCGACGATTGCTTATTGAATACCAACACAACACAACATATCCAGCAGACGAGCCAATAAATAGGTGCTGCAGGCTATTCAATAGCATGAGCGAGAACTTTTCCCCCACGATATCTAAAGCAACTTTTAAAAATAACATTATCAAGGCTCTCTCTTCATAGTCTCCCCCTTCCCCCACCATACTAATATATATGTATTGTATATTTAATTTTAATTTAATTTTAATTTAATCTAACTGGTATTTAATTGTTATTGATTTAGCTATTTGTCATTTATTTATTACTTTATTTGTTTTCTACTTGTAACTAATTTATTTATGCGTTATTTATTAGTCTTGTATTCATATATAGTTTTTTTTTATATTTTGTTTCGTAATTTTATGCATGTACTATATTATTTTATTCTTCTATACATATGCACCTTACTGGGCGAATAAATAAATAAATAAATAAATAAATATTCAAAAACTATCAAAAACAACAGCTCGGTTTAAAAGTTATCGCCATTGGAATGAACTTCAGTCTTAACTTTATAGGCACAATTTTTTTGAGTTATTGTTTAAACATGATGCTTCATCCTCCTCTTTTTTGTGCTAGCCGGGAACAGAAACAGTAATATGGCGGTCGGATCAGTGTGTATCATGGCTAAATACTGCATGTTGCCTTGACAGCATCTCACAATGATGACCGAGAGAAAAACAAACGAGATACTTTTTCTGCTGTCAAAATAAATAACGCAATCGTAGTCGATTACCGTTTTCCGAAAAATTCGATCCAATACCACCTGATTCGACTTGAACATATCAAACAATCCCGTTATGTATGTAAAGCAGTTAATAAATCTCATACGGTGTGTAATTTGTCAGCTTTTTATCCATAAACTGGAATTCTGCCAATGTGTTTTATTGCCACCTCGAATCGAACGAATCCCACGTCAATGATAATCATGTGCAACGTCCTACATATGCAAATATTTATATCCGAATGATAATTTCAATATTGCAATGATTTCGTTACAGCAAAGACCCAAGATAAATAAGTCGCGGGATGCAAAGCTCTTGACGTTTGCCCGTAATAAAATATTTCATAATCAACATTAAATGATGTTGCTGTTCTCCGAATTCCCGCGAAAGGAATTAATTTGATTCGTGGGTATTTACAAAGAGGATACGGTGCTATGTTCAGAGTCAGTGCTGAAGGGAAAAACAAGGGATGTTTTGGCCGGGCGATGACAACGGTTTGTGAGTTGAGAGAGCATGCTTGCCTTGTTTTTGTACGCTTAAAAGGGATTTAGCTGGATGAATAATTTTTGGTTTCCTTCACTCTATATATTTAATTCAGTACTTTAATACGAGATCCGGGAATCGCGGAATTTTTTTTCCGTTCAGTTGAATTTATTTTTGGTATTTCGGGTTGGTGGTAGTGGTGTTAGATTAGCCTTATTATGGACATTTTTGAAATTGGTTTGGATGATGTTTACCGTGGAACTTGGAACTCTTAATAAGAATGACCGATGTAAGCTGCTTAGAGTTTTCTTTAGGGAATATTGGGGAGATTATTAATTCACGGTTTTCCGACTTTTGGAAATGAGTATTTTTTAAAATTTGATTGCTGTTTTTAAGTCCTTGAGCACTGGAAAATATTATGAAGAAATCTACGTAGATTTATTATGTATGTTTGTATTTCATGTTCTAAGCATCTGGCTTATGCATTAGTCATAACTCAGATTTTTTAAACTTATCTGTCTATTCTATTTATCATGAATAATTTAATTCAAGTCATTTTCAGAACAAGACAAACAAGACGACATGCCACTAAGCTGTAAATCCCAGAAATATCCTAATATTGATCTTTATCTGCATATATACACCAACATTATTCAAACAAAAACCAACACTTTTCATATTTCCCACCATTAGCACATACTTGCTGCATGCATATTTTCTTGAAAATTTTCATCTAAATCGTCTAGTTCCGTTAGCAGACATTATTTAGGGATACAGCTATCAACATCTTTTCATTTATTCAGGACCATAATAAAATCTACCTAGTGTCGCATTTTCGTCTAGTACGAGTTCTAGCGACTCTATCATTGCTATCTATCTCTATGTAGGACCGAAATGCTGAGCATATATTTATTCGAGGACAAATGCAAATTCATCGGTCTTACTACTGTTTACACAGTCCTACTTATCCAAAAAAAAAAATCCTAAAAATCCGACACATATGTCGCATCACTAGCCATCTTTTTTCTTCTTCTGTTACTGTTCTTCTGCTTCAGAACGGAGTTACTTATCTTGATCTACATTTTTTTTCACGCATCTTCACGTTCAGTCTCTTTTAAAGTTAATATATGAAAAAAATGCGTTAAGGTTTGTCACATCGTAAAACGATTTTAACATGAAAATGCTCTTATGTGAAAAACAGCCAACGGTAATTTTGTGAAAATAGATTTATCAGGTCTTTTAGAAAAGTATTTCGCGTGTGAACATGTGGATGGATAGATGGATGGCTAGCTGATGATGATGATGACGATGATGGCGCGTAGGATTATGCGATAGGGAAAATCATATCACTTCAGGCACGCTCTCTAGGAGCTTATGAGAAAGTTTGAATCTGTCTGTGTAGTGTGCTGTTTGTTTGATGCACATAGAACGTAGTGAATTTATTTGTAATTGTTTTAAGTGTTTTGGATTGTTCGTAGTTGCGGGCGATGTTCTGAAATGATTTCGAAATAATGCTTGAGGACTTTAAAAGAAGTTTTCACAGCGTTGAAATGGGTTAAAACAATTGAAGATAAGGCGGAATTGTTTTGGCTCGTTTTTTATAAATAAACATTGTACTTACCAACAACTTCCAGATCACCAGACATTATTTCTGTATCGAATGATGGCGCATCTGCTGATACTTCGCAGCTATACTTTCCAGAAACCGATGGTCCGACAGATGTCAAAAACAGATGACTTTCATTCGATTTCGAACGCTGTAGTAATAATGTATAGATTTTTGTGATAGATATTTGAAATGATTTTGATGAATATTTGATTATACCTAATAAATGTAAACTCTTTAAATAATTTTGATTAATTTTTTTAGTATACTAAAACACTGTTGATTGTATAGATATGCCTTCACCTTTTTCAAATAGATGTTTAACAAATTCTGTTACTTGTATTTATTACACGTGGTAGCACTAATATTTGACAGATGGAACAACAACTTTTTAATAGCTATGTTTAATGACTCTGCAAAAGGAGCAGAGCATCAAATTAAACTAGATCAGCTGACAAAAAAAGTCGAGCAAGTTACTCAAAGTTGATCGCTTGTCGGAAGTTCAACCTAACAATTCACTAATAAAAACTCTACTTCAGTCAGAATTTCGACAGCTGACAAATAGCTGGTTGCTTGCCCGTACACGTTCTAGCAAAAAATTAGAGCAGAAATCGTGCTATAAATTGCTCTAGTTCAGCTTAGAGTAGGCTCATGAAACATGAATCGGAGAAATGTCGGGCAAGCTACAGCAGTCGAATTGGTCATGAAAGACATTTTACTGAAATATCTCAACCTAGCTCAATCTAGAGTAGCTAATTAAACACAGCTATTATTTAGTATATGAAATTTGTTAAAAGCGTTAACAGGTATGCTTTTAACTCAGCTGAAAACTTAAAATTTTATTCCAACAAAACATCATTTGTGGAAAGTTTTATTGCATAAGATTATTTTTGGCATGGAATTTACAGTGAGTATATTCCATTGAATACGAGTTTAAAAAACGGTCTGTCCCTTTTCGAAGCGATTATTTTGACACAGAAGGCAAAGAGCGTCGAAAAGTCAATAAAATTTAAAGATACTGATTTGAAAGCATTACTCAATGAAAGCCCATTCCAAAAGCAATAAGAATTAATTGTTGTATTTAACAAATTTTGCTGCTGGAAAAATGTGTTTCTAACACTTGCAGAAAATGGGAATGATTCAAAGACAAGTATATCAGTCATGCAATCACAGAAAAACTCTATAGCACCAACAACATGCGTAAAAAATCATAAATCAATCATAAGAAATCATTTTGGTAATACACATTTGTTTCTTTTTTAAATATATTATATTACGTTTTTTACGAATATTCAGTGATTATTTTATGAAACATTTTCAGATTGTGGTTTATTGTTTCGATAAGTGTGGGTGGGGTTAATAGGTAAGGCTTTAGGTAAGACTGATTGATGATACAAAAATGTTTTTTGACCAATGAGAACCACAATTACAGACAGCCAATTCATATTTACTACCGACAGCCAATTCATTTTCATAGCACACCAATGTCTTATTCTTAACGAAGTACTTTTATATTAATGTAACTTGAATGTTTGAAATTTTTTTAGCAAGTGAGATGAAAATCTGTATCATTTTTGTGATCAACCAAATTTCGATACCTGGGTCATTGACCTCTCTATAAAAAAAGTAGTTAAACAGTTACTTTCATTGACAGTATTTACGTTACCTTGTACTAACGATAGGAACAGTCTGTCAGTTTTGACGATTCCATATTAAAAGCCAACACTCACACTTTGGATCATCAACGAGTAAGTTATTTTGATAAATTTTGTTACGACACTTTGAGGCCTGGATTACCTCCCAGTAGACATGGCTACTAATTTGCGAAATGATCGATAAAAAAGCTGAACTGAAGATTTTATATATCGTTCGAAAAATATCATACCAGTGTCCTTAAAATAATAAGCACAACTTTTGCTTCACACTTCACTCACTTCACGTCAATATGGATATTTACATCCAATTTATAGAATTTTTCCTCGAGCAAGTAATGACACTGTGGGATGATCCTTGTGAATTAGTTGACCTCTCACTTACGATTATATCTAAGCTACCAAACAGCTTCCAATACGTATTTAAGTTAGATTTGAATTTTTAAAATCTATTGCAGTTTACCAAATATCGTGTAAAGTCAAGTGTTTTTCTGTGGTTAAAAAAAACACCATACCTTTTCACCCACGTTGGGCGCTAACTATTTTAATTGATTATTTGTTGAAATGTTAAAGTTTCATGCATACCGTATGTAAAAAAAATGATTTAATAGTTAACACATACACTGAAAAGCTTTCATTGCATTTAAAACCAGCACCAGACACACTTTGCTGAGATGCTGCAAAGCACAGAACAAAATCATTTAGTCAATGTTAAATATTTCCTACACTCAATCCTATATTAATTTACAATGTATGGCTTTACATTTATTATTTACGTCTGCATATTTGCTCATTAATGCAATGTTTCTTTTAATTATTTAGAAAATAAAAGAAACGATTTTCCCTAATGCAATCGCATCGCCAAACTACATTAAAACCCCATCAAAATTAATTATGATGCAAATTAACGACATAAAAACATGCATCGCACATGCTAGCACTGCATACTTAGTTGCAGAAAATAAAAGATATTTAGATGGTATGAAAGGCAGTGAAATGAGCAATACTTACTTCAACAGTAATACCGTTATGTGGGAAAACTTTCATCGGTGGATTCTGTCGCGGTGTGTAGCGATAGAATTCGCGTCTGCCACGATACCATTTCACCGAGTACAGTGTGTCGTTTTGTAAATCATAATAACAGTTAAGAGTTGCATTATCACCACGCCTAACGACTCTGGGTACAATTACGCGGACATCCTTAAGAGCTGTTGCTAGATCTGTAAAATAAAGCGATAATGTATGAGAATTGAAACATTTGCAGGTACATGAGAGGAAATTATTTTGTAGTTGAAGATGGAAATATATATTTGATATTTGGAGGATTTAAGTATTTTTTTTTACCATAATTCATTCAGCTGTATTAATAATCCTGCTTGAAGAAAAATAAAGTTTGCATGAAATATTTTACTAATCAAATGTAAAACTCAAATGCATATTTACGCCAACATATCTGCATACAAGTAAACTAAATCAGCAGCGATTCTAGCGCAAAAACTTTATCCACAATCCTCTCTACTTTGGTTAATCGCAGATGCCACAAATGATATACATTTAAGACAAGTGGCGATAACGACGACGGACGTGGTGTTGTGACGAAACATGAATCACTTGGAATCTCAGTAACCAAGTCAAGGGTTAGATGCGGGTAAAGGATAACCGCACGAACTGAATCACAGATTGGCTCCTTTCAATCTGATCCACTTAATCAAATTTCACTTGTGCTGTGCCGTGTCCTGTCTGTTTCGGGCCTCGAATTGCCTTTGGAAAGGCGGGAGTGAAAGGACTCGGTTGTTGAAATGTAGAACAGAAACACATCGGTTGAAAGTGTATGAGACGAACGTGGTGGGGTGATGGAACCATGTGCGGTTTCACAACTTGGAATTGTTTGAATTCAATTAAAATCATTTCGGCAAATTGATAGACCTTCTTGTCTCTCATTAATCAAACCGCTAAAGCCAATTTATTTTCAGTCGGATTGATCTTCATTGACTGGTATAGCTGTCAGGGTCGTAGTTTGACTGGCGCAATGGAATGTAAATAGTTCAGATTGTCGAATCGTATCGATATCTAGAGACGGTTGAAAGTTTTTTTGGTTATTGCAGTGAAATTGGAACGATAAATGGTTGGTGTATATCTATGTTGTGAGTGATGATAAGAATATAGATATTCATTGAAGGATAAAATCAATTGGGATTTTCATTCGAAAAGATAAAATTTGAGTATGAGTTCAAATCGATATTTGATGCAGCATACGATTATTTTGGCTGCAGAGCACCTGTTTGGCTGTGAGTAGTGTTGGTGTTAAAAATCAAATAACGTAATATATATATTTAAAAATATGTACGGATGATTCATACTCAGTCTAAAATAATTTACATATTAATTATGAATTGTATATAATTTCTGAAGAAAACCAAAATAAAAGGTAGATTGTCCAAAGTTGTTTTATACGGTGCGATATGTGGTGCCTAAAATGTGAGATATCTATTTCACAATGTAAAGTGGGCTATTTTCGGATTTATATTTATATGTACTCTTCAAACCAAAACGTCATCATAATCCTCACTAGGCTTTCATAAAAAAAACTTCTAAAATTAAATTTTAACTTTTTGTGAAAATCAAACAATTTCAAATTCTAACATAATTGAATCGAAAACATAGTTGAAACTTATTTCATTTCGTAGAAATACCATGAATTTCTTCGCGATTCTATTATCCTACCTCTTCAACCGGCACCTATTCATCTTCAGAAAATAGCATTCTGCTTTACTTTCTTGGCTTGTAAAAATTTGATGTTAACACGAGTACGTATTTGAATAGCAAATCGAGTTTACAGTAAAGTGTCGTTAGGCTCGGATTCGAGTTCATGTTAAAAGTATAGTACTGAGTAAATCGACAAGAAATACACACGTACATACAAATGTATGAAGTTGTACCGAAATCAACATAATAAATGTACATATGCAAATAGATACAAGTTAGATAGCTATCTATCTACATATCTATCTAGTCCATGGTGGCAACCGAATATATTCGAATAATTCTCTTTCCTACTTATTACATTGTTAAAATACAAGCACTCTAGTCTATCTAGGACATCGAAGATACTGAGAATAAGTTTCTAACTTGCCGTTGACAACGATTGGTTTCGAAGAAAATACTTGTTGGTGTATTGTGTCCGTTTTGAGAAAAGTTTTTGGCTTCATTTGTATTCCATTTGTTACGAATATGACTTCAGATCTTTTTTCAGGATAACATAACAAGAAGAATTTAGAGAAGCTAGAAAAGTTAGAAGAAGAGCAAAGCAATTTTTTGATTTGGACGATTTATTTCGAGTTGACATTGAAAAGTTTGTAAAGTAGGCGAATAGATGAAAGAAAAAAAAATATAACATTGTGATCATTTGAATATATACTATCAGATGAAGTTTTTTTTTAGTTTGTGTATTACTTTTTTGTGGAAATTCTAGTTAAAATAAAATTAGTATGATATCCGAGTAGATTTTCGATGATGCAAGGCACTTGTGTTCTCATATTTATACGTCTTTAAATTATGTTTTGTCAAACAATTTTTGTGACGCTGGAAAACTGTCTCCATTTTATATGATTGGAATTATGATTTATGTGAATCATTTCGTTTAGTGTGATCAAATAAAAAAATGCCAGCTTACATGAAAAAAGACTGAGTTTAATCAATAAGATAGAAAATAAGGACATGAAAAACATCTTTTTTGAGTGTAAATGATTGCTTAATTTTTATTTGATAAAATCTTTCAGCATATTGCTAAGCATATATTGTTCCAAACATAAATTATGCTTTGTAGGGAAATTAAAAATAAATTTTTTATTTATATTTTTAAAGGCTTAGATAAATATTAAGTCCAGTAGCAAATCAACAGAGTTGTTCACTTAATTATGAATTTAGAAATAGAAGCAAAATGTGTATTTTACGTTTCACATATCTAACGCATATAATTTCGAGCCAATTAGTTTCTACAGAATAAAATTATTCCTTTGATAAAAGTTGTGGAAAATTATTTGACTTACGGGTAAAACCTGAGTGAATATAAGATTAAAAGTATTAACCTGAATTGTTTAGCCCTTTGGTGACAGCAAATATTTTAGTAAAATTTTAGGTATCACTATATTTCTATAGAAACAAGGTATTTGGCGAAAAATAATTATAAAAAGTAATGGTTTTAGCTTGTTTGTGATATTATTTTGGAAATTTTTAATCCTATACGGGCACCAAACGCCTATAAGTAGGCAAAGAATATAAAAAAACATAAAATTTTGAAATGTGATAGCTTCCCACAGTCATAAAATTATCATGAAATTCACAACACATATTGATATGCTTGAAAAATAAACTTTTGTGGTTTTTCGTTAAAACGCAGGAAACTCGGTAGCTTTGGTAAGCACATAAACAGAAATAATACAAAACAACGACTCTCCTGATTTATTTTGGTTATTGGAAAAAACGCAAACGGTTGATAAATTTTATGCTCTGTCATCCTGTTGAAATTTTCGAAATTCTTCATGGCACGAGAACAATAACCCTTCACCAGGTTACATATATAGTTTTTTTTTGCGAAATAATAAAAAATAAAAATAATAAAATAAATAACCCAGATTTGAGGGTAGTATGTAATTAAATTTATAATATTTCGATAGCTTGATACTTTGACTGATCGTGTGTCAAGTTTCGTTACAATTGGTCGCATGATTATTTTTCTACGATTTTTTGCTTGCAGGAATCCGCTTCTAACTCGGAAAATGGAAAAAACTGAAATCAGAGTCGTGATTTAATATTTTCTCAAAAAGAATATGATACTAATTAAAATTAAAAAAGACTTGGGTATTTCAGTGGAAGAATCTGCGCCATTGTATTTTATTCAAACATGGCAGAGAGAGCGTCAAAGATAATCCCAGAAGCGGCAGGCCGTCGACGTCCACCTCATCAGAAATCATCATCAAATCCATAAAATAGTTTTAGAAGACAGATAATTAAAAGTGCGTAAAATAAGTGATGAATTAGGATTGAAAAAAGTTTCAGCAAGATTGATGTTGCGCTTGTTAGCCGTAGAACAAAAGTTCAAACGGGCTGAAATTTCTAGAGAGAATCTGATATTATTTCAGAAGAATATTAGCGATATTTTGAGAAAATTTAGAACCACTGACGAAACTTGAATTCACCAATATATCCCTGAAACAAAAAACAATCGAAACAATGGAAGGACAAACTATAACTGGTCAATACTAGTGTAATTTGGTAGATAAATTAGCTGCTAAAAATTCGCGAAAAAGATCAGGATTGGCCAAAAAGAAGATCCTTTTTCATCAGGATACTGTACCGGCGCATAAGCCAGTTGCTGTCATGGCTAAGCACCTTGAGCTCCGATTATTCGCCTGATTTAGCACCATCGGACTATTATCTGTTCCCTGATATAAAAAAAAACACTTGGCTGGATGAACATTTTCAACCCACGAATAGGTGATAGCTGAGGCAGAGTGGTGAACATTTTCAACCCACGAATAGGTGATAGCTGAGGCAGAGTGGTTATAAGAAAGTTATAGAAGTGGTAGAATATTTATGGAAGTGCATTTAGATAAAATAAGAATATGTAGAAAAATAATGGAAAAAAATTAATTAAATTAAAATTGTTTTATTGGTCAGGATAGAGGTTTGATTGTAAAACTTGGATAAGAGTGTCAGAGTTGGCAATTTACGTCCAAGAAATTTAATTTAATACTTTTAAATTTGACTTAATTTAAAGTCTCAATCAAAAAATGCTTAAATTGCTCACATTTTGACATTGCTGCGGGTGGGAGCTCTAAAAATATAATTTTAACACTAACACTATAATTTCCAAAACTTTAATTACTAAAACATTTTTAAAGTGCTAGCAGAGCGTTTCCAGGATTAATACTTTTTTCATTTTTATGCTACCATCAAACTTTCATACGAGAAACACCTTACAATAAAAATAAGCGAAATATCCTTAGATTTGCGAAATCGTGAAAGTTTTGCGGGTGGCAGCACTAAAAGTCTTTCAATTCTCTTAGCTTGCAATGCCTTGGGTGTGAAAGCAAATTCAAAATATTGGCTGATTTTAACGTGAAGTAGGTATGATAAAACTTTAGTTGCAAGGAACAAGGAGCTTTCAGCACTACTCATATTTGTCATTTTGATACAGAGAGTTACTAGTGCCAAATTTTTTGTATGAGAGAAACATCCTATAGTGAAAATAAGCAAAATACATCTACTTTTTCTAAACTTTGAACGGTAGGTAACTCTCAAAATCTATCTACTCCTATAACTTTCGTTGCACTCTCGGCATCAAAATGATATTGCTAGGTTATATGCGAATATATTTTTGGTTGGAAAATTCGACCAATTTTCTTTTAAGAAATACTAGGATTAAATTTTCATATTTCTCATATATTTTAACCATATTTTTCTTTAAAAACCAATGTTTCTATCGGTTCCTGCGCGCTTGATTTTTTTTGTGTTAATTTTGATTTGTTTCATTGGTAAAAGTAGTTTGATGAAGTCGTCTTTATGTAGAATTGCAGAGTTGAAGTGAAGAGTGCTACTAACTAGTCTAGATGTGTGAAAAAGACAAGCACCGTTAGTGGGTGGTGGCAATAGTTAAGCTAAGGGAAATGGGGGGATATAGCAGCGTTTATTTTATACAATAGAATGAGAAGCGGGTGTTAATTTAGACACAGAAAGCTCTGTATTTGAGAAAGGATCTAATAATCTGAAACATGGTATCAGCACATCGAAGTCGACATAAAAATTTCAACAGCTCTGACGTACATACCTTGTTCAAATTTCCATGCCAAAATAATGGCTTTCACTAAATTACATACGTCATAATTATATTGGTAGTAGCTTCTGTTAGTTTTACATGATTTCCACTGTAGTGACCTTATTTATGATCTTCTTAGTTTTTTTTTTCAATAACAGAAATATCTACTTTAAAATAAAGTTGTATAATCCTAGAAATAAAATTAAATATTCAGTTTATAAAAATATTGTTTTACAAAATTCTGCTTTCATTCCACGATAAAGTAAACGATCAAGAGTGATTAAATTTTGTGAAGCGCAACTGTTTGTTTGTTATTTCGCTAACGTAAATTATTTTTCATACTTTCATGAGAAATTAATTACTTACAACATATGTCCCTTCATATTTTTTTATAAAAATTCAGCTTAGCTCAAGTTAGTTAGTATTTGCTCAAATATGAACGAATTCATTCGATGGTGCTGCACTTCATCACAGTAGTAGAAAAAATTTCATTTTCATCAAAAATGTTGCCACGTACATATATACAGTAGGATTAGATACATCATTCGCATGCAAGTGAAGAAACATCCTTTCGTCGTGATTATTTTTAAGCTACGAATACATTTAATTTCGCAAAAAATAACTGACAGATTAATTTTTCCTTTTAAAAGTATTTTATTTACATCCGGGATGAAATTTGTTTGAAAATAAAAACTCAGTAAATAGTTGTTTGGATGAATACTAACTTGGATTAATGATTCAGGCAAGAGAATTTCGCATGCTTAGATATACGAGTATCTTTGCAGCTCCTCAAGATAAGTGTGATGTTATATTTTTGAAAGTTGTAACATTCGAAACGGAATGGGATATTTGGAACACTCTGAGCGAATGATAGGTTGCTCGAAACTCAAAATAAAACAAACAAAATTATCAAACAAATAGATAATCCGAGCATGAATGAGTAAATTAATGCTGGGATACTGATTGTTTAATATAAAACACCATTGACGTATGGTCTCTGGCAGTGGAAAGTTGTAGCTGGAGAATTATAAAGTGTGTTTTGCCTCATTGTAGGTTACCTCATGTGTTTTTCTTAGAATGACGCCATTTCTCTGGAATTGAGCATACGGGAATCAACACGTCGTACGACGCAATTGTGTTGTTCAAAAAAATTTAGATGTAAAAAAGCTAAAACTGAGTATTTTAATGAATAATTAATCGTGTAAACGTTGGCTGATGCTTGCAAGTCAGGAAGCCAGGACTATTTTCTGCGAGAAGCAGATAAAAACGGAAGGAAAATATATATATATAACAACTATCTTTTTTCCAAGCAATAGAAGCTTGTGTGGCTTAAGGCGAAGAGCTCTAAGCTGGATAAGTGTGCACTCTTGACTAAAGTATTAGAGTTGACACAAGCAATAGATTCTAAAATAATTTTTTCGGAAAATCAAAGCACTAATCATAAACCCTAATTAATTTGGAAGATCTAATTTTTCAAAGAATAAAAAGCATGGTGACTTCCAACATAAATCATTTATTAACCTATGAAAAGTATGAGTTGACAAAGTATCTGAACCGATGTGTGAAATGACAGCCAACTTACTGAAAATAAATCACTTTTACATTCTCCACTTAACATTGAAAACAAACAATTCAAACAAACAAAACAAAAACAAACAATTTCCTTTGAACATAAACTTTTGACTAAATAACAAACTTGTTATCACTTTTACCTCTTACTCTCCTTCGTCTACCCCGCCGCCGGGTACATTTATCAACTTGTCTGAACGGAAATGATAAAAACTCTCGCGAAGCAAACCAAAAAGAAGTCCACAAATAAAAGTCCCAGGAAAAAATCGTTGCTGTTTTGAATATTCACAAAAATGAAAAATAAGAATAAATAAAACAACTGCCGCACGTTACGATGCCATAACAATCACTTGATTAAATCGAATGAAGTTGATAATGCGAAAGACTTGTTTATTTGTGTGTGTACATAGCACCTTCGAACGAGCGAATTCGAAAAAGATGGCAAATAGAAATTTGTAGTAGTACGGGCGAAGTACGAAATAAGCTTAGGTATGCAAGACAAGCCAAGCCAAAGCAATCCAGACAATATTGAGCGGATTGTGAATTGAAATAGAAATTCTTAACTTAATCACTTGATCAGAACTTCGGAAAAAGAAAATAAAGAAAGAAATTTTTCGCATGCCGGCAGTTTCTTTGTTTGCTGTTGTTACGTAGCGTGGTGTTCTGTTCTGTTACTGTTTTTGTTGTGTCTTTACTGTTTACTGAAGAATACACGAACCGATAAACAAATTTCGCAATCAGCAAAATTAAATTGTTCTATTGTGTATTGGTAGTGTGTCGTTGTACCGTGAAAATTCATGAAATAGGAAATGAATAGAAAAATGAATGTAAATTGAAGAAGAGTGTCACGGAATGTTTAAGTTAGGTAGGTGTGTTGGTATTTCATAATGTTACGGAGTGACTTGTAATGTAATTCCACAGGAAAAAATGAATTGACAATTTTCGGGGCTGAAAATATTACTTTGTAGATGTTCGGAATTGTGTCTCACTAAGCCTACAAGACATATTCCAAAAATATATTGTAACAGTGTGGTAATAACGGCTGGCACAGCTTCGATTGCAATGATACAGTCTCAAATTTCGAATAAAATAATGCGTAAATGAAAGAGAAAAGTTATAAATTTTCCCCGAAGGTATTTGTATCTTTTGTTTCTGCTACTTCTATTTTATCCCTTTGCAAGCATAAAAAAATTGGCGTTGGATATTTGTTGGCTACTCCACGTCACTCATCATTGCAAGCTTTGTATACGTTCCGTAGGACACAATCTATGCCTCAATAAACGAGAAAAACTGACTAAGAAAATTCACTGCAACAAATTTAAATGCAGGTAACATGAACGACACCTTTAAAACAGCGTTCTAATTACCTTGTTGAAAGTAGGTGATTGACGCTGAATACGCTTTTACCTAACGAAATAGTTAAGCATCAAACAAACAGAAATTTTTCAAAGAAAACTAACGAATTCCAAAGTAGAACACAGCATGAAAATTGTTTTGACATTATGAAAAATTCTTTATAGCGCTCCAGTGGTTCAAAGATGACGTATTTTCTAAAACAATAAGACCGTCTCTGCTTTGTTTCGAGTCAAGAAAGAAAGATTCTTCGTATTTCACACTTGTTTCATGAAATTCGTCTGCAAATAGGATGAAATGAAGATATATTTCTGTCTTGGAATGTTGAAAATGGGTGAGAAGTGTTTGTTTTTTGCTAGGTGGTAGAAACAAATGAATGTAGGTATCTGCCGGTGTATAGAAATATATTTTGAAAAATAAAAATCGATGAAAATATTTTAAAATACTGTACCTTGATTATAGTCCTTCCATACAAATTCATAGATGCTGGGTTATACGATTTCATTACTCTAATTCTGTTAAATTGATTTTCGTTGCTAAACCTAAATTCGATGCTACTTGATGACCTTTGAAAACCAATTATTTGTATTGACAATAGCAAGCTCTGTACCACGAAAACTACGCATGATAATTAATTAATTAACGCCTATTGCTGAATTGAAAGGATATGTATGTTATACGCATCAATTAAGCGCTTATATAAATCACTTGTTGTACTATAATACCAAACAATACTATTCATGTTCACGCCATGATAAATTGCTGTCTACATTTAGTGCAAATGAATGACGTTTCAATCTTAGTAATATCATCTAGACATCATTTGCAGGTAAAATGTGGTTAGTGTTGTTCAAAGAATCGATGCCTTAGTATGTATATTCTGATAATAGTGTTATATGTTGAGTGAAATTTAGTTTTATCAAAGAGCAATCGACGCTCTTGATTGTGAAAATGAGATATTTTCAATAATACGTGAAGCTAGAAACGACATAAATGAGCGTTTACTATGGCGCCCAGTGTGGGAAATTGGGTGATATGGTGTGATTTTAATATGCATTATAAGTTAAGATTATACTGATGTAGATAATTCTTGGAAATACATTTTGTTGAAGATTAGTCTCCTGCGAGTTTAATTTGAGCATTTAATGGCTTGTTAGACGTAGAATTAAATCATTATCTGATTATGGCTTTTGAGCTGAATGTGAATGATTACATAGGTATTATGCAGGTACAATCAAAGGCATTGATGTTGGCTTGAGTTATCCATCCAGCTCCCCAAATCTGTACTAATTAGTTTGAATTCGGTGTGCTTTGAAATTGAGTTTTGAGCTTCGTGCAAAATTGAAATCTTACTAGAATCAACACAGCTAGTTTGGAATCCATAATATTTGCAGGGTGATAAACACGTGTTATCGTGGAAAAGATAAATTAAATAAATTGATTTCAACAGAGCTTCAAGAGAATCGTTAGTGGCATTTGTCAAACGTTTAGCTACATTGAACATGAAAAGAGTTACTGATTGTCTTCTACCGAGATTTCTTCTTATATGAAAAAAAAATTTGGTTAACTGAAGCTCTGCGAATAAAATATTTTGGTTTGATTCCGAAGCGTCTTCTTGACAGAAAATTACTTAAGCGGACCTTTTCTTTGAAACGGGAAAGGAATATGTGTTCTGTCAAAGCTATTGAGTCTTCAACTGGGAAAAAACATAGTTTATTGAAACGACAATTACTCTGGGTGGTTCTCAACAGTTGAGGCATTTCTCCAGGAGGAAAATTGCATTAACAATGTTGGCGATGTTTGACAGGATGGTATTAAGAAGGTGAGTGTGGCAGAGGTTCGTCATTTAGTCGGGTCCTGAAGATCTCCGTTCACTGATACTGAGCCCTAAAAATCAAAATTCATCTAGACCAGTAGAATGTATTGGTTTTCTCCTCACAGCTCTTGAAATGTACAATCAATGTAGGTACGAGTGTGGATTATAAAGAATGTTTGGAAATGGTCTAGAATTTCATGCTTAAATAATTATTATGATATAAATCATCCTTATAAATTTTTCTACATATCATCGGTGGATCATTTATTTTTCAAGGAAGTAGCTACAAAAACATTTTCGATTTAAAAAAAAAAATATTTTTATTAGAAAGAATATTCCTTGAGAGTGGATATAAAGATATTTATAAAGGGAAAAAGTAGGAAGGTTAATCAAAAATAAATATGCAAACAGGATGGAGTCCCAGACGTAAATCCATTTCGTTCCCGCAAGGGTGCTTTTACTTGTCCTCACTAGTTATTATATCCATGGAATCTTCTCCTAGAAAAATACTGACTTTGTGATTGGGATGTGCAATATGTAATGAACTGGGAAAAACAGTTTTTGCTGTTTTTTTTTCTTAAGGGGGTATTCTAGTCTAGAAATTTAATCAAATCGATTTTTATTTGTTTGCATATTTTCAAAGTTTAGACCTTTAAGAATAAGCTTTTAAAAGGATTTTCGGAAATTCGAATTTTTTTTATAGTTACAGCTATTTTTGTGACACGCCAACTAGCTGCCCGAAACGAGACTCCAAGTTTTAAACGCGTTTTTCTCGGAACTACTTTTCTCGATACGGTTGACATAATAAATCATAATAACAGTTAAGAGTTGCATTATCACCACGCCTAACGACTCTGGGTACAATTACGCGGACATCCTTAAGAGCTGTTGCTAGATCTGTAAAATAAAGCGATAATGTATGAGAATTGAAACATTTGCAGGTACATGAGAGGAAATTATTTTGTAGTTGAAGATGGAAATATATATTTGATATTTGGAGGATTTAAGTATTTTTTTTTACCATAATTCATTCAGCTGTATTAATAATCCTGCTTGAAGAAAAATAAAGTTTGCATGAAATATTTTACTAATCAAATGTAAAACTCAAATGCATATTTACGCCAACATATCTGCATACAAGTAAACTAAATCAGCAGCGATTCTAGCGCAAAAACTTTATCCACAATCCTCTCTACTTTGGTTAATCGCAGATGCCACAAATGATATACATTTAAGACAAGTGGCGATAACGACGACGGACGTGGTGTTGTGACGAAACATGAATCACTTGGAATCTCAGTAACCAAGTCAAGGGTTAGATGCGGGTAAAGGATAACCGCACGAACTGAATCACAGATTGGCTCCTTTCAATCTGATCCACTTAATCAAATTTCACTTGTGCTGTGCCGTGTCCTGTCTGTTTCGGGCCTCGAATTGCCTTTGGAAAGGCGGGAGTGAAAGGACTCGGTTGTTGAAATGTAGAACAGAAACACATCGGTTGAAAGTGTATGAGACGAACGTGGTGGGGTGATGGAACCATGTGCGGTTTCACAACTTGGAATTGTTTGAATTCAATTAAAATCATTTCGGCAAATTGATAGACCTTCTTGTCTCTCATTAATCAAACCGCTAAAGCCAATTTATTTTCAGTCGGATTGATCTTCATTGACTGGTATAGCTGTCAGGGTCGTAGTTTGACTGGCGCAATGGAATGTAAATAGTTCAGATTGTCGAATCGTATCGATATCTAGAGACGGTTGAAAGTTTTTTTGGTTATTGCAGTGAAATTGGAACGATAAATGGTTGGTGTATATCTATGTTGTGAGTGATGATAAGAATATAGATATTCATTGAAGGATAAAATCAATTGGGATTTTCATTCGAAAAGATAAAATTTGAGTATGAGTTCAAATCGATATTTGATGCAGCATACGATTATTTTGGCTGCAGAGCACCTGTTTGGCTGTGAGTAGTGTTGGTGTTAAAAATCAAATAACGTAATATATATATTTAAAAATATGTACGGATGATTCATACTCAGTCTAAAATAATTTACATATTAATTATGAATTGTATATAATTTCTGAAGAAAACCAAAATAAAAGGTAGATTGTCCAAAGTTGTTTTATACGGTGCGATATGTGGTGCCTAAAATGTGAGATATCTATTTCACAATGTAAAGTGGGCTATTTTCGGATTTATATTTATATGTACTCTTCAAACCAAAACGTCATCATAATCCTCACTAGGCTTTCATAAAAAAAACTTCTAAAATTAAATTTTAACTTTTTGTGAAAATCAAACAATTTCAAATTCTAACATAATTGAATCGAAAACATAGTTGAAACTTATTTCATTTCGTAGAAATACCATGAATTTCTTCGCGATTCTATTATCCTACCTCTTCAACCGGCACCTATTCATCTTCAGAAAATAGCATTCTGCTTTACTTTCTTGGCTTGTAAAAATTTGATGTTAACACGAGTACGTATTTGAATAGCAAATCGAGTTTACAGTAAAGTGTCGTTAGGCTCGGATTCGAGTTCATGTTAAAAGTATAGTACTGAGTAAATCGACAAGAAATACACACGTACATACAAATGTATGAAGTTGTACCGAAATCAACATAATAAATGTACATATGCAAATAGATACAAGTTAGATAGCTATCTATCTACATATCTATCTAGTCCATGGTGGCAACCGAAT
This sequence comes from Nemotelus nigrinus, assembly GCA_947369275.1. Taxonomy (NCBI): domain Eukaryota; kingdom Metazoa; phylum Arthropoda; class Insecta; order Diptera; family Stratiomyidae; genus Nemotelus; species Nemotelus nigrinus. Next base: position 27,092,824 of record OX376375.1, on the reverse strand, counting down.
ATATTCGAATAATTCTCTTTCCTACTTATTACATTGTTAAAATACAAGCACTCTAGTCTATCTAGGACATCGAAGATACTGAGAATAAGTTTCTAACTTGCCGTTGACAACGATTGGTTTCGAAGAAAATACTTGTTGGTGTATTGTGTCCGTTTTGAGAAAAGTTTTTGGCTTCATTTGTATTCCATTTGTTACGAATATGACTTCAGATCTTTTTTCAGGATAACATAACAAGAAGAATTTAGAGAAGCTAGAAAAGTTAGAAGAAGAGCAAAGCAATTTTTTGATTTGGACGATTTATTTCGAGTTGACATTGAAAAGTTTGTAAAGTAGGCGAATAGATGAAAGAAAAAAAAATATAACATTGTGATCATTTGAATATATACTATCAGATGAAGTTTTTTTTTAGTTTGTGTATTACTTTTTTGTGGAAATTCTAGTTAAAATAAAATTAGTATGATATCCGAGTAGATTTTCGATGATGCAAGGCACTTGTGTTCTCATATTTATACGTCTTTAAATTATGTTTTGTCAAACAATTTTTGTGACGCTGGAAAACTGTCTCCATTTTATATGATTGGAATTATGATTTATGTGAATCATTTCGTTTAGTGTGATCAAATAAAAAAATGCCAGCTTACATGAAAAAAGACTGAGTTTAATCAATAAGATAGAAAATAAGGACATGAAAAACATCTTTTTTGAGTGTAAATGATTGCTTAATTTTTATTTGATAAAATCTTTCAGCATATTGCTAAGCATATATTGTTCCAAACATAAATTATGCTTTGTAGGGAAATTAAAAATAAATTTTTTATTTATATTTTTAAAGGCTTAGATAAATATTAAGTCCAGTAGCAAATCAACAGAGTTGTTCACTTAATTATGAATTTAGAAATAGAAGCAAAATGTGTATTTTACGTTTCACATATCTAACGCATATAATTTCGAGCCAATTAGTTTCTACAGAATAAAATTATTCCTTTGATAAAAGTTGTGGAAAATTATTTGACTTACGGGTAAAACCTGAGTGAATATAAGATTAAAAGTATTAACCTGAATTGTTTAGCCCTTTGGTGACAGCAAATATTTTAGTAAAATTTTAGGTATCACTATATTTCTATAGAAACAAGGTATTTGGCGAAAAATAATTATAAAAAGTAATGGTTTTAGCTTGTTTGTGATATTATTTTGGAAATTTTTAATCCTATACGGGCACCAAACGCCTATAAGTAGGCAAAGAATATAAAAAAACATAAAATTTTGAAATGTGATAGCTTCCCACAGTCATAAAATTATCATGAAATTCACAACACATATTGATATGCTTGAAAAATAAACTTTTGTGGTTTTTCGTTAAAACGCAGGAAACTCGGTAGCTTTGGTAAGCACATAAACAGAAATAATACAAAACAACGACTCTCCTGATTTATTTTGGTTATTGGAAAAAACGCAAACGGTTGATAAATTTTATGCTCTGTCATCCTGTTGAAATTTTCGAAATTCTTCATGGCACGAGAACAATAACCCTTCACCAGGTTACATATATAGTTTTTTTTTGCGAAATAATAAAAAATAAAAATAATAAAATAAATAACCCAGATTTGAGGGTAGTATGTAATTAAATTTATAATATTTCGATAGCTTGATACTTTGACTGATCGTGTGTCAAGTTTCGTTACAATTGGTCGCATGATTATTTTTCTACGATTTTTTGCTTGCAGGAATCCGCTTCTAACTCGGAAAATGGAAAAAACTGAAATCAGAGTCGTGATTTAATATTTTCTCAAAAAGAATATGATACTAATTAAAATTAAAAAAGACTTGGGTATTTCAGTGGAAGAATCTGCGCCATTGTATTTTATTCAAACATGGCAGAGAGAGCGTCAAAGATAATCCCAGAAGCGGCAGGCCGTCGACGTCCACCTCATCAGAAATCATCATCAAATCCATAAAATAGTTTTAGAAGACAGATAATTAAAAGTGCGTAAAATAAGTGATGAATTAGGATTGAAAAAAGTTTCAGCAAGATTGATGTTGCGCTTGTTAGCCGTAGAACAAAAGTTCAAACGGGCTGAAATTTCTAGAGAGAATCTGATATTATTTCAGAAGAATATTAGCGATATTTTGAGAAAATTTAGAACCACTGACGAAACTTGAATTCACCAATATATCCCTGAAACAAAAAACAATCGAAACAATGGAAGGACAAACTATAACTGGTCAATACTAGTGTAATTTGGTAGATAAATTAGCTGCTAAAAATTCGCGAAAAAGATCAGGATTGGCCAAAAAGAAGATCATTTCGATTTAAAAAAAAAAATATTTTTATTAGAAAGAATATTCCTTGAGAGTGGATATAAAGATATTTATAAAGGGAAAAAGTAGGAAGGTTAATCAAAAATAAATATGCAAACAGGATGGAGTCCCAGACGTAAATCCATTTCGTTCCCGCAAGGGTGCTTTTACTTGTCCTCACTAGTTATTATATCCATGGAATCTTCTCCTAGAAAAATACTGACTTTGTGATTGGGATGTGCAATATGTAATGAACTGGGAAAAACAGTTTTTGCTGTTTTTTTTTCTTAAGGGGGTATTCTAGTCTAGAAATTTAATCAAATCGATTTTTATTTGTTTGCATATTTTCAAAGTTTAGACCTTTAAGAATAAGCTTTTAAAAGGATTTTCGGAAATTCGAATTTTTTTTATAGTTACAGCTATTTTTGTGACACGCCAACTAGCTGCCCGAAACGAGACTCCAAGTTTTAAACGCGTTTTTCTCGGAACTACTTTTCTCGATACGGTTGACATGATATCTCTAGTTGTAATAGACCGATTTACATGAAATTTTGCACGAACCCTTTTAACACTATTAGTTTTGGTCTGACGTAGGGATTTTTGAAAAATTTTTCTACAATTTATTAAAAATTCACAAAGTGAAAAAATGAGGCAAAAAAAACGACTTTTTTTTTTACATGGACGCCATTTTCTGAAAAAATAAGTTTTTTCAAATCGCCTACGTCAGAAGAATTTTACATTCTTCTTTTTACAGAATTCACCAAAAATTAATGTTTCAGACCACCAGGAAGGTTGGAATCATGTCAACCATGAAACAAGTTTTTTTTGAGCCTGCACTTCGCCGGCCTGATCTACATCAATTTTAATTTTTTTTTTATTTTTTGAATACATTTTTGTACTTTCAAAATGTTCATAAAAGACTGACAAAAAATATATACCAAAAATGTTTACGGTTTTTTTATTGCGTCCGTAAAATCACCTCAAAATCGAGCCTTTAGACCAGAATACTGCCTCAAGGGGAGTGGGTAGCAAGAAACATTCTTTTTGTTTGAATTTAACGGTATCTTCAAAGGTTCATTCTGCGCTCAAAAAGATTTCTTGAAGTTAAAACATTTTGACCTATCATCTAGTGATCATGAAATTAGTAAAAAAAGTTTATCTATTTTATATTTTCAACAAATTTGGTGCAATTTTTTAAATTTCTATTATCAAATAAGGGTAAAAAAAAATAAAATAACATAAATTAATTACCTTTAATGTTACTTTAATAAATTCAAATAAAAAATTAATTGAAAACGTCATTATGACCGCAAAATACGAATCGCCCTGAAAAATCACATTTTTTCAGGTAAACGTTCATTTTCTCGAAACGGCTGAATCAATCGATACAGGATTTTTTTCTGGATATAAAGTAGCATTATTAGAACATTTATTGTGAACAAGTTTTAAATATATTACATACTAACCCTGAATAAAAATTCTACCGTTGAAAATAAAACTGATTTTTTTCTCCATTTTTTCCACCTTTTTTTTATAATGAAAACTACTAACTTTAGGATAATTCCTTTTGCTTTAAAAGTTCAATCTACATTCGTGAAGATATTGTCGAAATTTCAATAAAATCAGATCAGTAGTTTGTAAGAAAAAGAAACAAATGTACGATGTGTTTTCCCATAAGGATAAATTCGCTACCCACTCCTCTTAAATGACTGTTGCTTCCATACCCTTAAAGATAAGGATGTGTATAATTTTGAAGTCTGTGTTCTTTCTCTTGAAGATTACGATATCCCTTTTCCTGCTTGTCAATAAGTCGGTTTCGCACAATGATATTTGCTTGGGTGACTTATATATTATATACTAATAGGACTGATTGCATTCAAAGGCATTTATTTGCAGATTTATTTTGATCGCAGAGGCTGTGACTAGTATCATGCAAAATAACAACATTTTTACACTAGCTAATTGAAAATGTGGTAATTTTGGAGACTTTCTTTTTAAAAAAATTGCATCAGAACGGCAAAATTGATGTTTTATGAATAAATAGCTTCGCGACCAAATTTTATTTGATGTTTCCACGGCTAAAAACAGCATATAAGCGGTTGAATGATAGTAATTCCACACTTTTCACTCTTAGTAGGCACAGAACTATTTCACTACTCATTTGGTACCGCTATCATAGACTGAAAACATAGTCCACTATATTGCCCTACTAAGCATAAACGTTCTATTTACATTTTAGAACTTTCGAAATATTCTATGATTCGTTTTTTGATTTGTATTGGAGATATATGGTGAGTGCATTTTTAAATATTGATTTTAACAAAAGATAGGTTTTCACAAAAAATAGGTTCTTCAAATTTTGTAGAATGATGTAATAGAGTATGTAATTTTCGAATCCGGTGTTAATTAAAAAATGAGAAAAATGCAGATAAAATGTTTATGCTTAGTAGGGCAGTATAGTGATGAGTTTAAGATTATATGCGGTATCAATCCATGAAATACTTGAGTGGAATGATATTTTTGTAAAACCAGCTCTATTGGGATTGGCTTCAACTTTCTTTGGCTCAAATATATGCACAAGAATATCAAAGCCCTTGATTTTCTCTTTGCCTTTTCAGTAATTTCGCAAGATGTGGAGAGTGAGCTCGTAGTTTAGGAAGCCTACTTTGTAATTGATTTTTTAGTGAATTGGTTTATTAATTTTTCAATGAACTACCTTTTTCCTTTAGCCTACTTTATAATTGACAAAACTACTAAAAACATGAGAATAAAAAAACTACTCAGACAAAAACTAATGGAATTGCGAATAGAGTCCACATTATCAGTGCTTCAAGACTAGACTCTTAACTTATAGTATCTTAAAATATTTAAGACTGTATGAAAATGCTAATTTAGCGCTAGTACGTGAAAATTTAAATAAATTTATTATTTAATTTAAATTGAAACTATCACATCACCTTTAAAATATGCTCGAAAATTGTTTAATTAAAAAAAAAACTTACATGTAAAATTTATTATGATCCAACATATCCGTGTAATGGTTTTTATGGTCATCAGATACGAAATTGACATATTTCACATTCACAACACAGTTACATGCACACAATTTGAATAAAGTAGAATACACTAGTAAAACGATCAGCTCAACTGAGAGCTATCTATTAATCAAAATCATGCGAGAGAAAAAAAAACTATCTCAATTCAATACTCTCGATGGCACTAGCTCGTCGTTCATCAGTCGACTAACTGATTATGCAAGGTGCTCGAAAAACTCTCTCGAAGCCACTAATACACAAATATTGCACATGTTCACTACGATATTATAACAGTATTTATCTACATTCAGTTAAGAATCAAAAATCTTTCAGTGTCCTGCACGTTGGACCGACCGTTACAAACTGAACGAACTGATGGATTGCCGTTTGAAAGCTATATATAACAACAGGTCCGATTGAAATCAAAAGTGAGCTTCAGGATCTGTCGAGCAGAAATGCGAAAATGCTTGATGAACTTTTGATAAGAACGTCAAGAAGCTAAAATATATAAATGATTTCGCGTTAAGAGGACTCGAATCGAGAAGCAGGCACAGATGACTGCAGGCTGATGCCAGGATATATTTCAATGGAAGAGTCTGTCGAGCATTTGGAGTGTGGATTTGTAGAAGGGTTGGCGGATGTTTTGGAATAGTAACTGAGATAAAATGTCGAAAATGTAGGGTTTGAAAAAATAAAGTTTTGATGTTGAAGCCAAAGATTTGCCTTAGAAATACAATAGAATTACCTAAACATATACATCATGCAACATGTTACTACATTTGCATATAATTGTGAATAGTATCATACTGTTTAAAAAAATAATATATTCAAATATTATTTTCAGTCAATTACAAATATAGTGTAATATAATGAATTGATTGCAACTGACCCACAGTGGGCGCTAAAAACAATTACGTTTCTGAACTGACTAGTATTGAGAAAATTGGTAGAAAACTATTGTTTGACTTTTTTACAAAACAATGTTAAATTAATTATAATCTCATTACTCTTGTTTATTACTGAGGGTTTCTAATGAAGTTTCTGATAAATTTCGTTATACATACAACCTTTTTTTGATTTTCAGAGATTTGTAGTTCCAAATTTCCAAGTTCGGCATCACTTTCGGAGCTGTTTACGCTTTTAAAGGATCTCTTATTCCCCTACGAATTGTGCGCATCAACAAATTTATCAGTCTAGTCTCTCCCTATAAATCTGTTGTCCCCACTTAAATCTACAGTTGAGTACACAGATAGTTCCGAGAAGTCGCTGAAACAATTCAGTTGCGTTCTGAATGTGACAGATACATCACATTTGTTAGGTTAGGTAGCTAGTAAATATGTACCGTTAAAATAAAGGATGGAATTAAACGCCGATTAGTCATGATTTATTGTTTTCATCCTTGAACAGACGGACATTTATTATCTGATGTCAATGCGAGATTCAATGTTGAGGTTGAAGCTTTGACGTATTCTATTCATAGGAAAGTGTTAGTAATCGAATAAGATGCTTGTATTTTAGAAAGATTTCAGAAAAATGATACTTGAATAGTTTTTGGAATAGACAGAATGAATTAAAGCTCGGAAATAGCTTGATATTTGCTTGATGAATTTAAAATACATATTCCATTTTTTAAAGGAGAAATGCAATTCAATCATAGATGCTTTGCATGTTTTTATTTAATCAGAATTATATTACTTTAGATCTTTGAATATTCGGTTGACTGAAAGTTTCAGATCAAAATTTGGCTTAATTTTCATTCGAGATGAGTTTCGTGAGTCCAAAATCAAGTTAAGAACTTTACATCCGAAGCCGGGTGTATGATTACTTTTGAAACTAACTAATGTCCAACAATTAACAGGCATGTACGTCAAAACTTTTCAGTGCTAAAGATAAGACTGCCAAAATCATTGGCATGTAAATAAAAGTTTTTGTCCGTGGTTCGTCTCTTAACTTTTCACAAAATCGTCTGGCTGATGAGTTGATTGCTTGCCGGTCGGTTTATTTTATGAGCTGTGTCCGGAGGGTATTTTCAAGTGGTAATAATTTAAGCTAATCTACTCTAGCTCTAAAGTTTTCACGCTCGAAGTGTGGGAGCGTGAACTGTTTGAGGGTGGTTTTTATGATGAAGGGAGAGATTTAAACTTCATGAAAGAATAATGTGATATATTTATTCACATAATTATGAATTATTATAAAAGAAGGTTTGTTTTCAAAAGTCTTAGATAAAGTGTATAATTTATGGGTGTGCATAACATTTTTAGCTACCCTTATTTTTTCTGTTCCGTTATATAACATATAATTATGATTTTCAATACCACTTCTTGTTTTAATTCGAACAACCCTCTTCTGGTGACACTGCCTAAGTAGGCAGAATTCCACCACTGTTTCACCATTTGGCCATTCAAGTTCGTATCATAAAGTTCCATCATTTTCCCCGAGATTGATAAATGAGCATCTTGCTCTTGTTCAAAGTTTTCGCGGGCGAAGGAGAAAAGTATTAACAAGAGTTTTATGTCGCCTTGAAAATTTCAGAAGTTATAAGCGTATGCCATGAAAAATGTACGCGTACATCAAGAACCTTTTGCTGAGTAAGTTAATTTTAAAGTGATGATGATATTCTTCTTTGTTTTTGCATTGCATCACTTTGCGAATTTCGAAAAGAGGCAACAGATGCGTTTTCGCTGGTTCTTGATTGCTTGGCAATGATTCAAGGCTTTTGGAAATGATTTTTGTTTCTGTCTTTTGGAGGTTAGGCTCGCTGGGTAAGGGCGAAGAGAGTAAGAAGGTTAGATGTTTCAAGCATAGTAAAATATTTTGATGTCACCAGCAATGTAGTATTTTTAGGGTGAAGATTTTAATGTAAAGGATTAATCACACCTTGAACTATGTTTCTGTAGTTTTTTAGTTTTATGCAAGACTTGGAAAATATGAACTTTCCCTCTTAATTTCAAAAATGGGTATCGTAAAATTTTGTGGAATGGAATACTCGTGGTGCGATTGTTCCTTAATTTAAGGTGGTTTGAAGGCAGTTTTTGAAGTACCACTACATACAAAAAAAACTAGCGCATAGGAACTGTCAAAAAACTGATTTTTGAAAAAAATTAGAGGAAATGTGAAAATTTTGAAAAAATTGTGTGTAAAAAATGTATTGTAAAGTTTCCCCGCCGTCTATTCTACATTGATACTTGTTACGAGTGTTCTGTTACAAATCCTCTCGATGTGTTTTAAATAACCTAAAATTATATCTTCCAGCAATTCTGAAAACTCTACTCGATTAACAATCCCACTAAAAACTCAATGTAGCACGAAGTCAAAAAGTGAATAGCCGCCTCTCATTCAATATAAACTTCCGCATTTGTATCAAAGCTCTCACATAATTGGATACCCTTTCAACTTTGATAAATATATCAATCTTCCTTTCAAATTCTTCACAACACGAAAACCTGTACATGCATTTTCGTGTTTCAGATCTAGTCAGCAGCACTAATGAATAAAATCTTCTTGAAAGAAGAAAGTTGTAGTAATATGCAGTGGTGGAATGATTCGTTAAAAAAAGAAAAGATATTCATTAAAGAATTGAAGTAGATACTACCAAGCGATGTGGCAGAAGACGACATCAACGAAAATTGCATAATTTAATTCAACTCATTGCTCTTGCTATCTATGCCGTCCTTGTAATCGTCCGAGCAAGGAAGTTGTGAATTATATTTTTCTTTCCTCTTTCACTTATGAATGGATGGATGCATTGCGTATAGATTTGAAAAGTAGAAAGTGAAAAAGTTGATTCAATAAAAATAGAATAATGAGGCGGATGATACTGTTATTCGATACAGTTAAGTAAAACCGTTTTTTTTATTTTATGTCGCTTTTGAGATTTCAGGCATTGAAACGAGTGAATTAAAGTGAGCATATCTAATTTTAAGCTATTTCGAGAGAAAGTTGAATTCATATCCAATGCTGCCCTCTGAACAATTTTTTTCGTAGAAAATATGAAATAAAGGAGTATAAGATTAAAATTAGAGGTAGCTTATTCAATACTCTTACCAAAACTTAACAAAACCAATATTTCTGTAAACTCGAAAAATACTGGGAATTTAACATCGACGTCCACTAGATTTTCGTGGACTTTAAACAAGCATATGACAGTATTGACCGAAACATACTGTACAAAATAATGCTATACTTCGGCATCTCGGCAAAACTAGTCCGGCTGACCAAAATGACGATGACGTCGACAGCATCACAAGCCAGAATCAACAACAGTCTGACTGACGCCTTTGACACAAATGTCGGACTAAAGCAAGGCGATGGGTTGGCCCCTCTGCTGTTCAACCTAGCACTAGAGTGCGTGATAAGAAAGATTCCTGTCGACACAGGGGGTACGTTTCTGTATAAGTTGAACCAATTAGTGGCCTACGCGGATGACATTAACATCTTGTCACTTTCCTTCACATCCGCCAAAGAACTCCTGTTGAAACTTGACTAGGAAGCCAAAGAAGTAGGCCTGAAGATCAATCAGACGAAATATAATTTTGGACGAATATAATTTAGAGAGCGTGGACGAATTTATATACTTAGGTTCGAAATTGACAACGAAAGGCAGTGAAACTGTCAAAATTAAACGGAGAATACAGCTCGCTAATAAAACTTTCTACTCCGTTTTGGCCCTACTGAAAACCAGCTGCATACACAGGAAGACGAAGCTCCAAGTCTACAAATCAATAATCAGACCTGTGTTGTACTACGGATGTGAAACTTGGACCCTTACCCAATCATCCGCAAATATGTTGAACGCCTTCGAAAGACGGGTCCTCAGGCATATAATTGGAGCTAAACAAGAGTGTGGCCAATGGCGGATAAGGTACAACCACGAGTTGTACGAGGTTTTTGACGAGCCAGAGGTTGCTACAATAATCAAGCTGCGGAAGCTGCAATGGGCTGGTCACGTGCAACGACTGACGTGCAATGGACGAGCATCGAGTACTTAAGAACGTATTCGACGGATGGGCCGAGGGTCGAAGACCAGTGGGAAAACCCAGAAAACGCTGGTCTGACTCTGTCGACGAAGACTGCGCAAAGCTGCTCGGTTTTCGAAATTGGAGGACCGAGACAACTGGAGGCGTCACCTGCGAGAAACCAAGGCCCGAGAGGGGCTGTAGTGCTACGATGACGACGTAAGCTTTAAGTTAAAAAGCATCAGCCAAAATATATATTTTCTAAGGATTTAAACATTTTAATATGATAATGGTTTTTAAATCTTTTTTTATGAATCTTTGCTCACACCCAAAATGCAAATGCGAAAAATTTTGTTTTACTATTTCAACCTAATGTACATCAATGTTACTTAACTGAATATATCGTTAGTATTTTATACCAATAAACTTTAATGTCCGCGTGGGAGTCCGCTTTTTTCTGTACTCGTACTAGTTATACCTAGTCAGTGAAAATCATAGTTCGAGCCAACTATAGTCCGCTGTCCGGACAATAATTTGGAAATCGTAGGGGAATATAAATTGCTTATGCTGTTAAATATCCTGCAGCGTCTATTTACCGGCTCATTAGCTGCATATGTGTTCGAATGTAGATATCCTTTCAGGAAACGATTGGACCTGGTGTTCCTTACAGGCGTATTTATTACAATTTTACTATTCAGGAATTCAACACTAATAACGCCTCTAATGACGTCAAATGTGAAGTAGGCCGATATTGTCATTCTTCTGGAGGCTAGTGTCGATAAGTTTAAATGACCCAGTCGAAACTCATAAGCGGCTAGGCTATTAAAATCGTAAAATCGCCTATCTCAAGGCGAAAAGTAACAATTGCTTTTGTATTGTCTCGAGTCTGTCACTGTGGGCTTCAAAAGCGGGCTTCTAGCTAATGCAAGTTTATTCAAGAATAGGACGTACAAGTGAAGTGTGTAAGGGTATTGTGACCCACAGGTTACGAAATTCTTTGGTACGTCTTTTGATGAAGCCTAGCTGTCGGTTTGCAAAGTATTTTATCATAGTGTAAGGTGAAGCGGAGTTTTCCATCTAAGACAATACCGAGGTCAATAAGGTTGTTATCAAGTAGAGCTTGCAAATTATTGCCGAAGAAGTATGTATTGTGTGTAACCGTGCATTTTCTGCAAAAACTGATAATCTGGCATTTATCAATGTTGAGAGAGAGAGAGAGCTTGTTTACATTGTACCAACGATCAAGTGAATCAAGCTGGGATTGGGGAAAGAAGGCATCCAATTTAGATTAAACGGTCTAATAAACTTTGAGATTGTCTGCATAAAGTAAGTGAGGTATGTTTGCAAGGACATCAGATGGATAAGAAATAGATATAATAAAAAAAAAATGGGAAAAGATGGCTACCTTGTGGTACACCAGAGGTAGCAGTAACGTTTTTCGATAAAAGTCCTTGAAATTTTACACATTGTGTTCGATTGCGAAGGAAGGAAGTCAGCCAGCTAAGTAAAGACCCGGCAATACCGCATTTTCGAAGCTTTAGAATTAAGGTAAAATGGTTAACTCTGTCAAACGTCTTACTGAAGTCAGTGCAGACTGCGTCAATTTGGTATCCTTTTTCCATTTTGCACAGAACGTCTGAGATTAGGATTGTCAAATTCGTGGTAGTTGAGCGACCTCGTCTAAAGCCATGTTCTTGCTCGTTCAGACGGGAATCAACAAGCGGAGAAAGTTTGTCGTATACCACCTTTTCGAAAATTTTCGGAATCGAAGACAAAATGGCAATGTCCTAATAATTTTCAATACAGCGTCGATCATCATTTTTTAATCTATATCATCATTTTTGAATCTATAACAGACCTATTCTGTTTGCGTATCTGAATCTATTATTGTATATTAAAATAGATTCGCAGCAAGTCGTGGTCAAATCCAAGTAGTTCCCCTCCAATTTGACAATGAACGGAATTGCTGCTTTAACATGCTTTGTGCGCGAGAGAAAAGAAGGGACTAATAGTGGAAAGTTAAATCGTCGATGTCATCTCCACTTCCAGGAGATGGGGGTTAAAAATCGTCGATGTCATCTCCACTTCTGGGAGATTGCGCTGGGATAAAAATTTAACTTTGTAATCTTTTATGTGAAAATCAGCTTCGAGATCCTTTAACAACAATTCGTCGGCAGCAGAATAAGGAATCAATTTCACGAAGAATGCACTTTTATTTGCTGAAGTCGTTAATTTTTAGAGCGTGCTCTTGCTGTGAAGAGTTTCGTTCGTTTTTGTATTTTTTGTAAACGATTGTGCCAATCATTTTGGGACCAAAAAGTACCGAATTTGTAAATTGGGGTTTCACAGTTCAGATTTGAAGATTTTTGCTGAGTAGATGGAACTGTGCTCTCAGCTAGAATCCTTAAAGGTGATGTTGCTATGTCCTGCGTCCTCATATTCTTAATTGTTGTGATGTTATTTATCTCCAACGTTGTGTTAAGGAGCTCCTGATGAAGTGTTATCTCGTTCACTAATAAATTTTCGTCTGCATCATTTGTTGAAATTTTGCAATTTTTGCTCGGAAAAAGCGTCTGTGAGTCTGTCGGTCTGAATTTTTAACGTTCGTCAAAACTTTTCAAAATTTTGTTTGCTTGGCAAGTGTAATTATTACAAGTGGACAAATTCAAAGCGATGGAATCCACTTTATCAATTAGAATATCCATTTTCTTCCCGAGCGTGTCAAAATACTTTCCGTGGTTCATACTGTTCGATTGAGAAAAGGCAGACGCACGATCATCGAAATGATTAGATATTTCCGCCAGGAATTGTTTGTTTGCTTGCGCTTGTGATTGCTAGTTGTTAAGATATGATATTGAAAATTTATGTAATATTTTATTTTTGGCATTGTTGCTATCATCGTCTGTTTTAGATTGACCAAGAAAAGGCTGGTATCAAAGATCGATCGACGAAAAGTAATACATTTTAAAACAGGCTTATTTGGTCATATCGTGGTAAAGTTTTCGACTTTGGCAATTTGAACGAATACAGGAGGTGTTTTGTGCATAGAAACAAATCGAAATCAAATTAAACTGATTAAATTTGAATATGATTTAGACATAACTGAAAGTAACTGGTTGCAAATGTCACAGAATGTTATGAAGGTTATAATAAAAAAATTATATATTCCTTTTAAGAAAGTGAAAATAGATTTATTTATAAGAGTGCTTAGAGTTTTTTATTTGGTCCATTAAGCCTTGTAAAAATATATATTACAAAAATATTATATGAAGTTTATTTTCATCATACATAAAACTATGTCAGCCTTTAAAGAGTGGGTTTTAAGGGCGAATTAAATTGAAATAATATAACAATGATTGAAAAACATTTGAGTTGTTGACTTAACGAGTAACACGACTGTGCTCTGTGCTCTTTTTGGTGTTAGCAATGTTGTATATAAGATAGCTATAAAAAATGATAGCGATGTAATCAATAAGATAGTTATAAAAATGTCTAATATGTTACGTATAAGGTTAAGGTTAAAAGGTTACGTATAAAAATGTCTAATATGTTACGTATACCTAGTACTGTGAAAGGTTAGTATTTTTCGAAAAACATAGCAGAAAACTATCAGCGACCAGCATTTATTCGATTAATTGGACGGAATTCATGTTAAATAATCATTTGAAACTTTCTTGTATAGGTTCTACGAAATATAATAATTTATACCTTTTCCGTCGATTACATTCTAATCAATAATCTGTACAAAAGATTTTCGTTCCATCATTAAATTGAAAGGTAAGAACTATTTAGATATTTTACGTTGGTAATTTAAATTGTTGTTATTGTATTTCCATATGACCCAAATTAATTATTACTGGGTTTACGATACTTATTACCATCGGTTGGTTTGATTGTAAACCAGAAGCTAATGATTAATTAAAAACTATATCAACACAATTAATTAGTGAAGTGAATTAAGTTGCTAGGTGATTGTAATGAATATACATTTACAAACATAATGAGGGTAATATTTCGTAAACTGATTTTGTGAGTTAATAATATGAATTTAATATTGAATTTTAATTAATAGCATACTGCAAGTTTTGAATTCATCATAATAAACCATAAATGTAGATTTTTGTCCTTGCCAAATAAAGTGATCCACAAAATTTGTATGTATGATTGAATGTGCTACAGGACGAGATAAATTGTTTGTTGAGGTTGAACTGTTTGTTTTGTGATAACATATTGGGTTTCAAATTTACATTCATTGACTCCAGTATGCGAGTATTCATTGCCGGTGAGAGACTTGAGCCGATTTTTGATTGACTTTACGGGAATATTGACTGTAAAGACTTTGTCACACTAGAAAGTAAAGTATCTTGCAGCAGAGATGAATTGCTCTAAATCAAAACGTTAAATTTGCTTATTCTGTACAAGTATACTAGGATTAAGAGTTTAGTTGGTATTATTTAGAAAGTGTTGGTATTATTTTGAAAGTTATGGCTTGTGTAAGTACATATTCATCTTAGCCATGCCCTATGTATTATATAATTAATAGCTTCAAAATAATGGAAAAGCGAAAAAGTAACACTTAGTCGCTACTTTGCACCAGTGGCTGAGAATTTTAAGGTACAGCTTTTCTTTTTATTAGAAGAGTAAGTAGTCGTCCATTTTCGTCCATTCTCAAATAATTACGTCAAACATCTGGGCACTTTCGTGAATCTTCAATAAAATATTCAACAACCGCTGAGACCTATGACGTTTTTTTTTATCTATAAACAGTAAAAAAATGCTGACTTAAAAAAATCAAACTGAAACACAATCTTTCTTGCATCGTGTGTACTCTTAAATAGTGTTCCGCACAGCTTGCCCAAACTTGGCTGCGCAAGTAAGTCGCTGCCGTGTAGCACACACTGAAAACCCTCTCATTATTATTTGTTGAAAAAAATTCTTATTGTTTTTTTTAATTCAACTTTAAACTGTGTGTACTTTGAAAAATGTATACCTAAAAATAAGCACATACAATTCTCATAATTTCGAGCTTTTTGTACACTTTTCTTGAAAGGAATAGATATCTAGCGGCAGTTTTAGCAAATTATTGTGTTATGTTCAAATTTAACTCGATTAAAGCTTAATATTTTTCGATAGTGAGGAGTAAGGGGCAATTTAATGTAGTTTTTATTTTAAATATTAGGTTGAAGAATAAGTGCGTAACGGTTTTAACAAAGAGTTTTATTTGAGCAAAAAAAAAAAATAATAATTTTAGCAATAAATTAATGAATAATGTATTTGCCGTTGCTGCTTATGACCTGCTTCCATTTCTCGACCAATTCGTTGATCCCGTTTTGCAAAAAATCACCCAGCCTGGTGTCGAAGAGGTTGTTAAAAGTAACGCCACTCATTTGGTTTGACATTGAGCGGAACAGGTGGTAACTGGTTAGCGCCAGATCTGGAGAGTAAAGCAGATGCTGATGAATCTCCCCTTCGAGCTCTTGACGACTGGCGCTATGAAGGATACTGGTTTGGTTTAGTCGATCAGGTCTCTTCAGCTGAGTTGTCTCAATTATGCGGCTCAGTTGGGTAATATAAAGTTCCTTGTTCGTACTGTTTCTCTTGAGCATCTCCCAATGCAACATATCTTTTCTGTCGTACAAAACGCAGATCATGGTGTTATTTGTGTGGAGGTCTTGCTTAACTCTCGGCTTTGGCGTATCTCTTGGAGCCAGCTACTCTTATCTTTGTGTCATATTGACGTATAGACACCATTTTTCATCTCCCGTGACGATTTGGTGCAATAAACGTTGCTTGTTTTTACATGTTGCCCAGTGGCGGGCAAGATGTTAAGGATAAATTGGATAGCGATTTTCTTTGTTATTCTTTGTCAGTTCATAGTTCAGATCGCAGTTCATTTGTGAGGCCAATTCATGACTTGTTTAATAACCGTCTGCCTTCAAAAGTGCTTTAAGGTACTCGTCGTCGAATTCTAAAGGTCTTACATTACGACACGAGTCGTCAGGATTAAAGTCACCCTTTTTGAACTTCGTAAACGATTTCCGTGCTATAAACTCGCCCATGACACCGTTTCTATACAAGTCGCAAATGCCCCGAGCTGCTTCGGCACTTTTTGACCTCTTTGAAGAGCAAAGAAAAACATGTGTCAAAAATGCTGATTTTTACCTCCTGGATACTCCATTTCTAAGCTTAAAAAAGATTAAGCCGTTCAAAATAATGATTAACGCAGTTTTGTAGAGTGAAAGGAGCTCTTTTGAATAGATACAAACACTTTGCCAAACACCAAACAAATCGTATTAGGATAAAAGAAAACATAACACGCTACGAACTTTTTCCTCAACCCAGTACTTTGGGAGCTCTTCAGTTATAAAATTTCCAAAGTCACTGGTGTTGGCCCTCCACGTTCCGGATTTCCTTCGGGCCTTTTTTTTTAGACCTACTCAACGTATCACCAGATTAAGCTTTTAATGCCTTACCTACTGTCCATATGACTTTTGGATGTGATGTTCCTGCTTCCTTACTACTAGTTTCAAAATTTTTCTTTTGGGGTTTCCCACATATTTAAAAACAACTTTGCTTGACCAATTGAACGTATATTCATGATTTTTTTTCGTTAGACAGATGCATGTTCATTTTTATAATACAAACAACTCATCTTGCAAAAGGGGATATTTATTCTGGGACAGTATTTTACACGAGCTTGTTTAAATGAGAATATTGGCAATTGAAGATTAATCGAATAAAACTATCTTAAAAATAAAACGAATTTAATCTACCTCCAGAATAGCAAGCTGTGCAAAAATAAACTTAGTGTTTTCTTCCAATATTTTCAAAAGCAAAAGATTTATTGGAAAAATCCTGCATCGGCATATTTTCGTGGTCAAAAAATAGAAAAAAAAACGAAATTTTATATATGAAAATATGGCCAACATATTTTTGAGTGTAACCTAATGGTATACGGATGAAAACAAGTAATTCTATACAATTCAGTTTATTTGAATGAATTTCTCTACAGCATCATGAGCAATTTTTTCCTATCTCGAAACTCAATAATTCTGCTAGTTTAAATATTAACACGAATTAAAAATATTGAAAGTGCCTATAATAAGGCATTCATTAAATCCACCGCGAAAAACTACATTTCTCTAAACAAACAATCCCAGACTCTTTCAGCCAAAAGAAAAATTCAATGGCAATCAGACTACAAACAAGAAAAACAACACATTTACACTGTAGTTCTACGTAGAAAAATTTCATTTTGCACTTTACTATTCTGTCTTTCAGTTTCAGTAGTAGTGCCTGATGCAAATATTTTTTTTTTGCTCCTTCTTCGAATGCACTAGTAAAATTGGATTGAAATTATTCTATCCTTTGAGTCTGGCACTTTTCGAATGCTGTCCATTACTCTTTCGGTGACATTTCATTACCAATGAATTGAAAAGTAATAGGGAAAAATCACGTTTCGTGTTGGTTTCGTTTCGTTTCGTGATTTATGTTTGTCTCGAGAAAATGCACTTGAACGAGTGACAGACTGAAAAATACTTAAAAGATTTCGGTTACGGGAGATTGAGAAAAGTGCTAAGATGTTTACAAGTATTTTGAAAAATGTAATGATTTTAATATTTTGTGTGTTTGATGCGTTCAGATTGTAAAAATGTTCAATGATTTTTCATATTATTTTCCATTTTTTTTGGCCAATAACAAACAATTTTTAATGGAAAATTCCAGTTACCTGGAGTCACATAGTTTTATTTTTACGCAAGGAAACATAAATTTGGTTAGAGCTCGTTGACCATCGAAGGGCGTGGAGTGAAGGAAGCACCTTAGAAAAGTAATTGAATTGTGAAATGACCATATGAGCGTTAGTGAGAAATATGAATTATCTGTCGATGCTACCTTGGATTGCATAGATTACCTATAATTGGAAAAAATTAAAAATTACAGAGCTAAGCACTGATTTGAACATCATTCATAAGAATCTAAACATCAATTCTGAGCGAGCAGGCTAATTACTTGTTTCTACGATTAGAATGAAAAGCTGAGCAGGAGTTTGTTTCGCGATGTATGGAGTTTCCGCTTAATCTTTAACTTCTCTGTTGTTGTGAGGTTAGTCACGCCATTGAGGCCTGAAAAAGATGACGATCCATAAAAAAACTCTACAGTTGACCGTCTAAAATTTTAATGTTAAAATTTTCTCTATTTAAAAAATAAGCTAGACTTCTAGTTAGCTTAGTATGCTTGCTCACCTCTTTAGTAACCTCCCTCCAGTCTTTGCCATTATCGTCACTATACTGAAAACGTGAAAACAAAATACGTGAAAATTTCGGAGCGAGAGCAACTCTTGACATCTTCGGGGGAAAGTTTTTCACCTTTTACTTCCCCAATCATTAAAATTGCACCTCCGACTTACCCTGTCAACTCACCAGTTATAACACGAAATCGTGTTCAGCAGTGGTCTCTAATTAACAAACCAGCTGATCAGCAAGACACATCTCAAGTTGGTGTAGAAAGTCAGAAACAACAATTTCAAACCAACAACCCCAGCAAAGTCTTTTGCAACCATCACTGCTTCAATATCAGCAACAGTCGCTACATCAGGATAATTCCCAGGCCAGTATGCACCTTTCTCAACAATGTAGTCAGGTGGTTCCTCATCATGCAAGCCAGCAATTTACTGCGCCTAATCACCATGATCCATTATCCTCTGCTTTCCGCTTTTTGAATCTTCCTCACACCGTTCCCCTATTAACGGTTGTGAGACCACCGTTACAAATATTTATATCACGGTTTGTATACTGCACAACGGCTGCGGATATTAAATCATATGTGCCGGCTAGGCTGGGCCGCGTTCCTTCGCTCCTTACGTGTACGAAATTGATGAAGAAAAACCTGGATAACTAAACCATGGCTTTACTTCGAATCACACCACCTCCTGGCTCGGAAAAGGCTCTCTAAATTGATTTCGGGCCTCCTGGCGCCTCAGTTACGGAGTTTATTCAAAGACCTTGGAAAAACTTTCGCTCGAATGCATCGCTTAGTTTTCGAAACTTGACTCATCAACAAACTTAACGTGTATCACCAGAACGTTTTAGGTTTAAGGTCCAAGCTAAACATGTTTAATCTCTCTTCTTTTTGGTCTTCTGATCAAATCATTTGGCTTACCGAAACATGGGTAATTGGGAGTATCTATAATTACGAAATCTTCCCCCTTCATGCCGTTTTTTGTTGCGATCGTGATCGTACTGCATCAATGAAAAAAGACGGTGGTGGTGTTTTAATTGCTATCCACAATTTTCTATAAGGAACACTTTGTCATGACTTCCATCCTTCTCTTCCTGTTGAATTTATTGTTGTGCGTGTCACCCTTGCTCTCTCAAAAATTCTGACTGTCTCTTCGGTTGTTGTTCTATGTTATTCCTCTGTTAGTATTTACGGCCGATTTTTTTTGTCGAGCTCTCCAGTTCACTCAACAATCGTTTTTTCGTTTGCTTAATTTTTAATATTTGGTGACTTTAACTTGCCGAACCTAGTGTGGAATGTGCTAACTTTTCTTCCATACTTTCTTCTACAGATATTTCCTTAATTACCACTTCCTTCGACTCCTTATGTTCAGTGTCTCAATTGAACACTGTTCATAATACCAACAATAAAGCTCTTACCATTGTTCTTTCAAATAACCCTCACAAAACATTGCTGTCCAAGCTGATGACAGGTTCTACGTCCCACCTGACCTACACCATCCTCCACTTTGTATAGAAATTTCTATTGCTTTTGTGTCTAGTAAAAATTAATCTCGGCCCTCGCGTTTAATTAACAAAAAGCGGACTTTGTTAAGATGACGAATGAAATCATCTCAATTAACTGGTACTCCTTTTGCCGCGGCTAGCTGTTAATGAACTTACGCTCCGATCTCTAGCCGCATCTCCCGTTTCACTTCGTTCAGTCCTCCCCAGTAATCAAATGGTGCTCCTTGGTTTCGGCATGATATGTCGTCTGCCCTCAGGGCAAAAGATGCAGCTCGTATTAAGTTCCGTGCTTCAGGTTGTCGGATTGACTACCTCGAACTCTCAAAAACTCGATCAGCCATCAAAATTGTCGTCAAACAGCATCGAATAACACCAAATCGTCTATTCGTTCTAGCCAACACAAGTCCTTTTGATCTTACGTCCACTCCTTGAAAAAATCCCAACGTGCCACTGCTGTTTATTCCCAGGAGAATTGTGATCTCTTTACAGTTTACTTTCCCTCATTCTTTTCCGAAAATAATCCGATCACGTCTTATGAATTCCCACATTTTCCATCATCATCCATCTACTGTATCCATACCAATTCCCTAGAAATTGAGTCCTTACTTCAATGTCTTGATATTAATATCGGTTGTGGTTCTGAAGGCATTGCGATCCTGTTCGCCAAATCTCTCTCGTCGTCCCATTCTGTTCTTTTGTATATTATATTTAATCTTAGCTTCTCCTCGGGGTCCTTTCCTTCCTACTGGAATTTTGCTCATATTTCCCCGATACATAAACCCATTTATCCAAGGTTCACTACATCCAATTATCGTCTTATTTCACTCCTTTCTTGTTGAAGTAAAATACTCGAAAGAGTTGTTTACAATAGGCTACTTCCTATATTTCATCCTTTCCTTACTCCTGAGCAGCATGGGTTTGTAAAAGGGAGATCTTCCATCTTTAACCTCTTAACCTTCACTAACTTGGTCACCTTAGACCAGCAGAAGCAAGTTGATGTGATATACACTAATTTTGCTAGGGCTTTCAACTCTGTTGATTACCAGCTCCTTCCTTTAAGACTACAAGGTTATGAGGTATCTGATATTCTCTTGTCCTGGTTCTCATCCTATGTTTCTGGTCGTAGCTGTGTTGTATTTTTGTATATTCACGTTCTTCTTCCCCATACTGCCCTCTTTATGGTGTTCCCCAAGGCTCAATACTGGATCCTCTGTTATTCCTGGTATTTATCAACGATCTCCCTTCCGTTATCCGTTCTCCCTTGTCGTCTATTTGCTGACGACTTTTAAGTTGTTCAGAGTGATTAATACGATTGATGATTGTCATCAGTTGCAGCATGATCTTTGTCCTATGTGTGACTGGCGCTCAAGGAACTTTCTTAATCTGAATATATCTAAATGTCACCTAATGTTTTATACTTGTCAAATGTCTCGTCTAATATTTTTTTACTTCTTATCCAGATCATTTCTTGCGGCTGTCGACAATTTTAAGTGCTTTTAGGTGTGCTCTTCGACTCAAAGCTTAAATTTGATAAACACGTCGCATACATAACTGCCAAGGCTTCTCGTTTGTCCGTCTTCGTCCTCAGGTATTCCTCTCGTTTTGCTAACATCACTACTTCAGTCCATCTGTTCTTACCACTTGTACGTAGCATTCTCGAAGGCCGTAGAGCGCGTGCAGCGTAGATTAACACGCTCATTATTATTTAAGTTTTAATACCTTATTATGAGTATAGTGGTCATTTGTCCTTAAGCATAGTACTGAGTTCGATTTTGTATGAAAATTTCACGTGAAATCTGTTTCGGCGAAAATTTTGCTTGAAAATAAGCAAGATTTGTACTCTGTTCTCAGCATGAAAAGTTGCTTTGAAGTTGCTTTCGCGTTGAAAACGTAGATGACACTGAAACATGTCTCCAATCATTTCACGCCAATTAAGTTTGTGCAGTTCATTCTTTCGAGCTAAAAAGTGACATTTGGTGTTTCAATTTGAAAATGGAGCAGTGCAAATGTCTTTCCAATAAGAAAATCGCTCGAAAAGTGAAATTCTTGAAATGAGCAGTGTCTCTGCTTTTCTCCATTGCCAAAATTTTCGCTCGAAAGAATGACCAGATAATGGAGACATGTCAAAATTTAGCTTCACGATTAACTCAGTACCAGCCTTTACTCTAAATTCCCTCTTTAAAGTCTCTTCGTGTATTCCTTGATGAGTGTATGTTTTTTAGGCTTCACCACTGTCCCATGCTATCTAGATATATCAGATAGATCTTCGCCGGTGTACTTAGTCCCGTTTGTGCGGACCGACATACTATTCCATTCGGCATTATTGGGTATCCCGAGGAGACACAATGAACTACAGCTTGGTCTTTTACTACTAACTTTCTCTAGTTTTAGATGTCATATCATACCTGTAGCCTTAATTCTTGAAACTTCTTTTAATTTTCGATTTTTAAAAAAAAAACTCTTTAATAAGTTTCTTTACATTATTGTCTTTCACTACTTCTTCTGTCATTATTTCAATTTTCGTTTTTACCTTGATTATATTATTCTTTGTTTTGTATTGTATTGCCATCGTACTTCAAATTTTTTTGGTTTTGAACTATCTTAATGTAATTTTATGAATTATTTAATGAATTATTCGTATATCTGGTTTTTCTCATTCTGTTTTTGTAGTTGGGATTGCTCCTGTTAAAACGGAAATAAATATATAAAGATACTGGACTTCCATAAAAAAATATAACACTATTTGTATGCAAGGTACCAGTAAATAAGTAATTCGTACGCCCAATATCTGCTACTAAGAAACACACGGCATTAACTCTTTTTAAAACTTGCGCCTAAGAAAACAAAAATATTAGTACTACTTCAGAGTCAAATTTTTTAAATTTCATATTCTATAAATACCTATTGAATTCACCGAATAATAATTTTTCATCTATCAGCTATACATCCTACATTCCTCCCTGCCAATGAACTTCAAACAACTCGAATGAAAGCATATCATCCTATCAACAGGTATCTTGTTTCCTGCGCATATCCGTTGACCAGATTTTTATCACACAAGGAAAATCGAATCAAAATAAACAAACCATGACAATTCTCCCGTTACAGTAGTGCTGGAATTTTCTGTCAAATAACGTGGCAAATTGTCATAACAAATACAATTTCCATATATATCAGTGTTTGCCTTTTTTAAAAAAACCTCTATTTGTTAGCATTATTTTATAAAACTATATTTGCGGAAAAAGGAAACAGAAAAAAGCTTTAAAATGTCCGTTCGTTTAACTTCGTCGAAATCTTCGATGAGAAGCACTAAAACAATAAAAACTATCGCTTCGATCGGAAGCTGCCCCGAAAGAAGACTAGGGACGAAAAAACTAGCAACTGAAGAATCAGATTCGACTGAGGTGATGTCTTCGACGGACGAAGAGGAACGATGGAAAGAATCAGCGAAAACGGGAGATTTACCGTCGGACTATTGGAGCATTCAGAAGCTAGTCAAGTTCATAAAGGCGGGAAATCAGACGGCTACGATTGTTGCGCTATGCTGTTTGCAGGACTACGATTTGACAACTCAGATCAATCAACTTGCGATTCAAGACATTGGCGGGCTGGAGGTTTTAGTGAATCTGCTGGAGTGTAATGATGTGAAGTGTCGTTTGGGTGCTCTGTCAGTTCTGGCCGATATATCAGTGAACATTGATATACGTCGAACTATAGTGGATTTGGGTGGGATTCCGTTGCTGGTGGGTATCCTGAACACTCCTACGTTCGATCTGAAAACGATGGCTGCTGAGACGCTGGCCAATGTGGCGAAAGTAAGATTGGCCCGAAAATTGGTGAGGAAAAATGGTGGAATACCGAAGCTAGTGGATCTATTGGATGTTCCATTTGTGTGAGTATAGTCAAGCAAGGTTACTTGAGGTTTGTGCTCATGTCTGGATTACAGGTGTAAATCCGGAATCGAGCTAAATGATCTGCAGAGGATACAATTAAACATGGCAAAAGCTGGTGCAAAGGCTCTATGGTCCTTATCTGAATCGAAGCACAACAAACGACAAATGCGGAAAAACGGAATAGTTCCATTGCTTGCATGTTTGCTCCAGTCGAATTATATTGACCTTCTAGTGCCAGTCATGGGGACTGTCCAGCAGTGTGCTTCACTGGTATAAAAATATGCACAGTTGTAATCGACTAAGCGGAAGCAAAGTATTTTTTTAGGGAACGTACCAACTGGCCATTACGACCGAAGGAATGATCCCGATGATTGTGAAGCATTTGAACTCAACGAATTTGGATTTGAAAATGCAATGTAGTTCAGCTCTTTTTAAGTGTGCCAGTGATAAAACGGCAAGAGATTTGATACGTCAGGCTGGAGGTCTTGAGCCATTAGTAGCCATTGCGAAAGATAAAAATCTACGTGAGAATAAACCGTTACTGGCAGCTGCTACTGGAGCTATATGGCAATGTGCTGCAACAGATGCAAATGTAAAGAAATTGGATCAAGTAAGTTGTAGGTAATAGGAAAGAGTTTAAGGGTATTTAAAAGTTGAGTGTCAAGAGTATTCAAAGCTGTTAAAATCAGCAAATTTTTTCACCATGGGGAAACTTTGTGGGATTCCAATTAAATGCACAAGTCTTGAAAGAACCTCTAGAGTAGAGACTATAACAACAGTATGTTGCTTCTATTTTAGGAAGTTTGAAGCTAATAACTAGTCTAGTTGGCTAAGTAGAGACGTTCTAGTTGGTTGACACTCATTAAGGGTCATTTGGATGCTGAATGTGAAGCTCAGTGATAAAATAATTAAATCAAATATATTGAGGGTGAATAAAATTTGGTAGCTTAGTCCAAAAAGTGCTGATTGCTCCGAATTATAGATAAATATTTAGCGGATCCTTTAGCACCCTGCTAGTAATGCCACTAAAACACCAATACAAAGGGTTCGGCCATTAGTAATTAATTTTTCCATTTCTAGCTCCGTACTGTAGCCGTTCTCGTACAGCTCTTGACTGATGAGGATGACGATGTCCTAACGAATAGTGTGGGAGCTATAGCTGAATGTGTCAAATTCCAAAATAATCGTGACGCTCTTCGATCAGCCGGTGGTCTTCCATTACTTGTTAATCTCTTGAATGGAACACATCCACCACTTCTCGAGAACGTATGCAAAGCACTGAAGGAATGTGCATTGGACCCCGATAGCATGAATATCCTGGAAGATCTCGATGCTGTTCGCTTGATTTGGTCACTTTTGAAGAACCCGAATCCACGAGTTCAGGCTTATGCTGCATGGGCAATTTGTCCGTGTATTGAAAATGCAAAGGTGAAAATCTCAAAATCACGTTTTGGTGAAATCTTGTGCAATTTCGTATTTAAAGGATTCTGGTGAGCTGGTTCGAAGTTTTGTGGGTGCGATGGAATTAGTGGTTGGATTGCTGAAATCAAAAGATATTTTGGTCCTTTCTGCAGTTTGTGCAGCTATTGCAACTATTGCGAAAGATAGAGAAAACGTTGCAGTTTTGACAGATCATAAAGTGATTTATATGTTGGCGGAACTTGGTGAGATTTTACTTGTTTTTTTATTGAGAATTCTTTTGAATAGTTTTGAACTGAAAGCCGAGTACTTTGTGGCAGAGCATGCTAGGTTTTCAATTGTAATTTTTGCTTCATTTTTAACTTTTTTGTGTCGATTCATACAAGCAACGGTTTTCAAACAATTTTATTTTTTCAATCATAAGAACGTGAATATTATACCGATAGTTAATTAAATTTAATTTAAATACTTTTCCTTAAAGTTCACACCACCGACGATCTCTTGCGTGAAAATTTAGCTGCAGCAATAGCAAGTTGTGCATCGTTTGGAAACAATACCCAAGAGCTAGGACGACTCAGAACCGTGACGCCAATCGTTGGATATATGGTTAGTAATAATCCGAACGTTCATCGGACAGTGGCTATGGCATTGCAGGAGCTTTCCAAAGATCCACAGAATTGCATCACTATGCACCAGGTAAGAAAATATCTCAATCGACGTACTCGTACAGTACCGGACTCGCAAATGTAATTAGTTTTCACATTGCTTTCTGTCTTGCAGAGTGGCGTTGTACCGTTCCTCCTCGAAACTGTCGGCTCGACTGATAAAGTTCTACAATCAGCGTCGGCCGGTTGCCTGCAAAACATTCGAGAATTGGCCTTGCGCGCTGAAGAGTATCTCCTCAAACAGGACATGTAAGCTTTTAGTTAGTGAAGTTGTAAACCAATTTTGTTGTTGTCTGTTAATAAAATTGACGTTGAATTGTAAACCAAGCGTGGCTTTTTGAAATTCGGGGGTGATTTTAAATTACGAAGGCGAGATAAGGAATCACTGAATTTAGTTTCGAGAAATTGGTGGAGAAAATTTTCCAATATCTGATTAAAATTATTTGCAATTCTCATGCCATGGTCAACGTCTATGGAAATGTACTTAGCCTCCGATTTAGAAAACAATTAAAGTTACACACAAGAAGTAAACGCAAGTAAACATTTTAAACCGCGACCACACTACTATATGTTTCGATATTAATTACACATCTATTCGAACAAAGAACGTACAGTCTCGGTGGAATTAATGTGAACGTTCTTTCACGTTCATAACATTTCACCAGAAGTGTGGTAAATATATTTTAGTATTGGTTATTTGTAATACAATATCTAAACGTGTGGCAACAAATTACGTTATGTGTGCATTTTCGAAAAGTGTTCAATTTTAATACAAAAGTTATGAGAATGGTTAGTAACTGGACCTAAAGCAGACTTCGATTACTATAGAGGAATAGTTTTACGCTCTGATGTGCAATTAATTGCGATCGGACAATCAAACGGCGGACTATAACTTGTGGTCGGGACCACAAATAATTGCAACAATGAATCTATTATTTCATGTAGTAGTATCGATTGAAATGTAGAGTTTTGTGTTGGATTTGTAATTGTTTGATATTGAATTTCATCATAAGTGAATGGTGATAAATGTATTGCACACAATCGTATTATGGTGGTTCGAATGGTTGAAATTTGATCGAAGAAATTTTGTTTCGAAGCTTTTTACAAAGCCTATGTTTGGTCTAATTCATGAAAAACGTGGAATTTTATTAAAATATAACGTTTTGGTAGGCGCTTTTTGGACTTGAAATTTGAAACGGAACAAAAAATTTGGATCTTACGACTTTCTATCCATACAATTTTTAAATTACCAAATCTATGTCTAGAAAATTATAGTGATGGGCTCAAAAACGCCAAACAGTTTGCGAAAAAACGCGTGGCTGCAAAAAACGAACGAACAATTTTTCTAAATAGCGACAAAAAGTTCTTCTAAAACGAACATTTTTTCTAAAATGAACAGCATTTCTAAAACGAACCATTTTTCTAAAACGAATAGCTTTTCTGAAACGAATAGTTTTTCTAAAACTAATCGTTTTTCTAAAACGAACCGTTTTTCTACAACGAATAGTTTTTCTATAAACAATCATTTTTCTAAAACGAACCGTTTTTCTACAACAAATAGTTTTTCTAAAACCAATAGTTTTTCTAAAACGAACTGTTTTTCCAAAACGAACCGTTTTTCCAGAACGAACCGTTTTTCTAAAACGAACTTTTCTCATAAATCGAATCGTTTTTCTAAAACGAATTGTTTTTTCTAAAACGAACGATTTTTCGTTTGTTGAAACACACTGTTTGGTGGTGGAAAACAGTTTGCGAATGAAAAACTGCTTCTCAACGGCAAACTGTTTGGTAGAGAAACACTGTTTGGCAGCGGCGATTAGTTTCGTATCGGCAGACTGGTTTTTAACAACAAACTGTTAGGCTATGGAAAACTGTTTAGCTGCGGGAAATAGATGTTCAGAGGCAAATCATGAAATGAATAACCCTATATAATACGAGGTTGTCAGACTTATTAGGTGCGTATTTTTGCATCTCGACCAAGAGCTGGTTAGGGTAGGTAGCATTGAAAACAACAACAGTCGCTGTTGTTTTGAATTCTACTTACCAGAACCAGCTCTCGATGGTTCGACCATGTGTACTGAATGATGTATGATTATATGTTTGGTCAATAGGAAAAATATTACCGATCTAGCGTAGATTTGTTTTTTGGATTTACATATACATATATTTTGTAGATTTTGTCTGCATATAGATTATTTAGATTTTTTTTTCGCAAACTCTGGACGTTCAATAGTTAATATTGTTAATGTTTCTCATTTGTGGTGAGAATACCATTAGGTTCCTCCATGAGAGCTACACCACGTTTAAAATTATCATATTCGCATCATTGAGGTTATATATATCTGCCTTTTTAAATACTACAATTTCTTTTCCATGTCTCGAAGTCTTGTTGTTTGTCATAAAGAGTCATGTGACGAAACAAACAAAATAACCAAAGTTTTAAAAGAAATAAAAAATAATTCATTTAAATGTATGATATGATGAAATGTATTGATCAGCCGCTTCTTTTTTTAAAGCTCACACCATCTTTCTTTTTGTTTCAAAATATTTTTGATAATCATAAAAGACAAATGCCACTGCTTATTTTTACAGGTATTAAAATACTAAATGTGACCATAAAATTTAGCCATAGCTACTTTTGGTATTTATTGATTTATTTCATTGTAATTTTTGAGTATATGTATATTTTGAGTATCTATAGCAGATCACTTCCATGAGCATCTTTAGCTGATGGAAATCATTACAAAATTTTGCACAATCTTCGACTGCAAGAAAACACAAACATCATGGATTCTTTATACGTTTTTCTTTGTAAGTAAGAATTGGCATCTAAAAAAATTATTTCCGCTTTAGTATGTAGCTTTTCCCACACAAAGTGCTCGATAGAGTCCAACAGGTGCTCTGAATATTTTAATTTAAAATTTATACTTTGGAAGCTAGATATATTTCAGTTTCTTCGTCAGTGTCTAAGACTGATAGACAGTAAAGACGAGAGCAGTTTACCCTAACAATATCAGTATCTGTCAAGAAATTGAAATATATCTTGTTTGTAAAAGAAAAAATGGTATAAAGTTAAAATAACTGGTTTTCAAAGCTAGAAAGAATTGAATTAAATTTATTTGAAACTTTTGCAGCTATTGTTTTTTTGGTAAAATCAATCATGTTAGTTCAAATGTCAACTAATTGCTCATCATAACAATATCAGAAGTTGAATTTTGGATTGCTCCTTGTTGGGTTTTTTAAAAACTGTTTGAAAATCAATACTGCTAGATCTATTAGATATCCAACGCACTGGACTAGAACTGCTTCTAATATTATTTCAAACCTTTTACTCGATTGTACAATAATGAAATCGTATATGATTTCTTAAATGCTGACTATAAAAGGAGAAAGAACTGTCTCGATTCTATATATTGGACGATTTATTTTTTGAAATTAGATTTTAAAAAATCTTTCTCGATTTGATCAGATAGTCGTCCAAGCCATCGCAAATTTTGTGCCAAAAATAGAGGAACAACAAAACGACTTCAAATTTTAGTAAGGCTATAATCCAAATCAAAGAAATAAACTTGACGAGAAAATTAAAAATAAATTCACTATCTTTGAAAATTTAAAGAAGGACTGTCGAATCTAGCGATGCACATGAATAAAATGAAAAAACAGCAACAACAAAGCCGTTTTTTCCCGACGCGACGTCAGATTTCGCTGGATATTATGTATGAAAGGAACTATGTGTCTTCTTACCCACAATAAAAGTGCAGTCAATTTGCTGATCATTGTCATAATACTTTTTTGTATGTCTGAAATCTCAACCAATACCACGTTTATTGAAAATATGTCAACACTTGATGTTGAAAGAATTGATGTAACACACGATGCAGTGACCGAAACTGTTCAAGAACTTAACACAAAAAATACCTACCCCTGATATAGTCCTTCCAAGTAAGTAAGCCAAACGATCCTTTCTCTCTACACGAATGTCTCTAAGAAAACCTCTCATCTGAAAACTACACTTGAAATAAGCGATCAATCAATAGCTCCGAAACAATATCATTTTATCCGTATTTTTCTTATATTATTTTATTTGTTCTATTTTATTTTTTCTATTTTATTTGTTTGTCTTTCTCCTAGTTTCTCCTAGTTCATCAGCCTCATAGTTTTGGTTGGTACAGGTTTATTAATTAATTCTATCCAATCTTAATAATAGATCATCCTATCAGAGTCGTGCAGAGCGGCCCGCCGCGCAGCACAGCACAGCACTGAGCATTATTCGGCCCGACCCGCGATGTGCGGTGACGTCACGGCCCGCACCGCACCGGGCCAGCTTTGGCCCGCGGATTGCGGCAGCACTGAAGAGTCAAACCGAGGGGTGAAAAATACGAGCCGAATGCTAGGCGAGAACGAGGATGGTATGACATTGCAGGTAGTGGTACAGACAGAATGCTGAAATTTATGATATGTGTTCATTGCATGCGTCAAAGCTGTGTGATTATTGATATGTGATTATTGCCTTAATGGCAAATGATATGTGATTATTGCCTTAATCGAAATGGCTTTTGAATGAAACAAATGGCAAAATACGCTTGATTCAAGTATACGAAACTGAAGGAATTTTTGGAACTGTGTGTTGGTTTGGAGCTAGTGAATAACTCACTCTTACTCCATTCCTGTCAGTGAGCGGTCTTGCGCTCAGCTTCCTTTCATAGCCTCAATAAGTGCATTTTTGTGCGTTCAGTTATTTGTTAAATATTCGTGAGACTCCTCAAGTGTGGATACTTCTCGTGTCGTCTGCTCGGAAATTTCAGGATATTCATGGTACTGTTATCGTGTCAGTCTATTTTGTCAAAGAGTTTAAGGGCTTTGTCTCGTAAGTACAGTTCGATTGTCTCTATTCGTAGGTCCTTATGTATGTCTTTATTTCTAACATACCATGGGATCCTGAAAATTCGCCGCAGTGCGATGTTTTGACTTGTCTGAAGTTTACGTTGAGTGGTTTTTGTGGTTTGTGCAAATGCTAGGCTCCCATATAAAATAGTCGGTCTAATTATTTGTTTGTATAAAAGTTTTCTGTTTTTTATGTGTAGTCTTTTGGTCTTGATAAGTGGGAGCGGGGATTGGAGGAGGTTGTTGCACGCTTTTCTTTTGTTTTGTATATGTTCCGTCCAGGTTAACTTGTCGTCGAATGTTAGTCCTAGGTATTTCGCGCTCCGTTGCCATTGTATCTGTTGATCGTCCACGGTCAGTTTGTGTGGTGTCTATCACCTTTTCCTCGTGATGAAAATCGCCTGGGTTTTGTCCGAGTTGATTTTGATTTTCCATCTTTGGAAATATTCCACTAGCGTGTTTATGGTGGACAGCAGAGTTGAAGTAATCGCTTCTGCTAGCCTGGACGTGTGGAAGATGCACGTATCATCGGCGAAGAGTGATATTTTTGCTACTGGCAGTTTAGGGATATCTGCTGTGTATAGATTATACAAAAGTGGTGATAGCGGGGAGCCTTGTGGTACTCCAGCCGCAATTATACGTTCTGTTGAGAGAAGACCCTCGATTCTCACTCTGAATGTTCTGCCCTTAAGGAATGATCCAATGATCTTTATGAGTGGGAGAGGTATTTTGAATTCATGCATTTTAAAAATTAGTTCTGCATGCCAGACTTTGTCGAAAGCTTTTGCTATATCGAGCATCACCAGTCCAGTTGACTTTGTTTGGTTGAGTCCTGTTCGGATATATTGCACTACCCTTGCTAACTGGAGTTCCGTGGAGTGTTGTGGCCTGAAGCCGAATTGCTCTTCTGGGATAATGTTGTTCTCATAGACTTTTTCGCTTAGGCGAGAAAGGAGAACTCGTTCAGCCAATTTATTTAGAGATGGTAGGAGGCTTATAGGTCTCCAATTTTGGGGAAATTAATACCTGGTTTTGGCAAAACTATGATGATGGCTGATTTCCATGCCTTTGGATATCTCTTAAGATGGAGCATCCCGTTTATTATGTCCGTTAGTGTCTGTAATGTGTTGTCTGAGAATGAATTTTTATTTCCTGCATATCTATTTATATACACAAAAAATACCAATCAAATTACTTTTAATAGAGTGTTATTGGCCCATACTGTTTGCTAGGCAGGCTATGCAGTGATAATGTGTGTAGTATTGCTAATAAGAATGAAATTTTTTATTGTATATATGTGGTATGTCTATTGTAGCTGATAAAGAAATCAAACAGTTGTTTTCAATCAACGAAAACGAACTGTTTTTTTTTACCATTAAGTCTGATCAAAGTGTATGATCAAATATTATATAAAGTTGAGTTTTGCCATGCTTTCAAGTATGTTAAAATAAAATCTGCTTTTAGATGAAAGCATATCAAGTATCGAGATTTTCGTACTTGCGAGTATTTTTGTACTTGCAAGTATTTTATTGAAATATTCAAAAGGCTTTTAGGGCAAAAGTAGCTGAAATCGGCCAATTTTGGGTTAGAGTGGTTTCGGACATAACGGGCCAAGACCAATTGCTGTGTTACAAACATTTCGGTTTTGTAGGGGAGTCAAGGGTTTTTTGCCCAAAGTTTGGCGAAAACTGCCTTTACGGCGCATTCGATGATTGAAAGTAGTCGGGGAGTACAATAGTGATTTTAAGGACAAAAAAATTTTTTGTTAGGGAATGTTAATTCGGGCACCTTTCTGAGTACCTGAGAACTTTCTATAACTATTCGTTATAGAAAAACAGTTTGTTTTAGAAACATGATTGGTATTAGAAAAACTATTCCTTTTAGAAAAATTGTTCGTTTTAGAAAAACTTTTCCTCTCTCTCTCTCTCTCGATGCGTCCAAAGATGAAATTTGATTATCTCTTCCGCTCTGTTCCGTCTGACGCACCGGTTGGATAGCTATCACTCCGTCTTCCATTACAAAGTATATGAAAACTATGAAATTCAACTGAGCCTTGAGCCCGCCGCACTGAACCGAACTCAACCAAGCCCGCCCGGTCAGCCCAGTGACGTCACCGCACTCATCAAGCCCGTGCTGTCTTGTGCGAGTCTCTGCATCAACCACTGTGCAAGTCTCTGCATCAACTACACAGTTTTTTGAACACACTATGATATCAATATAAACTATACTATCCTATACGGCCATCGTTAACATAACCCTTCTATCTGACATTGTTTTCATTTTTGTGTTACCGCCAGATTCGAAAACTACATAGTATATTACATCATCTGCAAAATATGAAAAACCTATCTTTTGTGGAAGCACGTTAAAATCAAAAATGAAAAATCACCCCATCTACAAAAAACGTACCACTAGTTAGCATAAACTTTCTATCTGCAGCAGATAGAAGGTTTATGCTAAGTAATGTGTAGCAGAAAGGCTTATGCTTAATAATGCTATCATTTTTTCGTTGCATGTTACGACAAAACCCTTGTATCTGCGCAAAACCTATTTTCCACAAATATTTTCAACGAGAAAGCATTTCTTTCATATGCACCGCAAATAAAGAAGACCCCAAACCCACCGCAAATAAACGTATTTGTATCCGTGTTTAAACTTTCATTCCGTTTGAAAACGTCCGGAGCATTTACAATCTTTGAATATCTCGAAAGTGACTGAAATGCAGATAGAAGGACGCTAGTATACTCAAAATTAAAACTTTGACACAGAAAACTTACGAATAATAAATCTTATCTCCCTGTTTGATTCCCTAATTATCTCATTCATCAGCTAATGCATTCAATAGCTAATGCTTTTGAAACCGCAAAATGTGTACACTGTGCAATGCAAACAACACCTTGTTACCGAAAGTGTGTCGCCAGTCCACACTTATAAAGTGTTGCACTCGCCCAACACACCGAATTGTGCTAGCAGACTGTGCTTAGCACACACAGGTGCTGCCCATTACATACACCAATCAGTACACATGGTTGTAAGGAATCATCAAGCATGGTCGTATGCCATCGAGAGCTGGTTATGGTATGCAGCATTCAAAACAACAGAAACTGTTGTTGTTTTCAATACTACCTACTTTAATCTGCTCTTGATCGAGATGCAAAAACACCCACCTTATAAGTCTGACAAGCTCGTATTATATATACATACATACATAGTTTTCCTCTGAAAATCTGTTTTCCGCAGCTAAACAGTTTTCCCAAATCAAACAGTTCGTTTTAAAAAAACGAAAAATGATTCGTTTTATAAAAACGAAAAACGATTAGTTTTAGAAAAACAATAGGTTTTAGAAAAACCATTGGAATTACTCAGAATTCCGACCTATAATAAATTACACCTACTATTATTTATGTCACATTATTTTCCAACATGCTATTCCTGAAAAGTTCTCAATGATGTTTTAAGCGCAACAGTTGCGAAGATAAATGAAAGAGAAACTAATTTAATGCAGACATCAATTTAATCGGTTCAACAAATATTGACGATTTTTTGAACCATCGATAAATTAACATTATTTCATCAGGAGCCGAATGCGTAAAGTACACTAAGAAATAAGGAAAAGGAATTATCAATTCCACAAAACATTTTGAAAACATATTCACCTTCAAAATTACTAAACTGACAGAATGCCTTGCAAAACACTCATCACACATTCTAAACTCAACTTTTCACTCTCTCGATGCGTCCAAAGGTGTAATTTGATTATCTCTTCCGCTCCGTTCCGTCCGACGCACCGGTTGGATAACTATCACTCAGTCTTCCATTGCAAAGTATATGGAAACTATGAAATTCAACTGAGCCTTGAGCCCGCCGCACTGAACCGACCTCACCCAAGCCCGCCCGGTCAGCCCGATGACGTCACCGCACTCATCAAACCCGTGCTGTCTTATGCGAGTGCGGTTCAGTGCGGCCGCAACCCGCGGGCTCGGGCCGCTGTGCAAGTCTCTGCATCCTATTCTACGGTAACTTATCAGATGCAGCGGATTTTCACAATGTAATAATTTCAGTCTCCTGCTCTTTATATCTTCACTTCTGGATATATAAGAGATATTAATGGGACATAGCACCTTCAAATTGAAAAATATTTGTTTTCAAATGTTAATTTTTCATTGAATAAAAAGACATGTTTTAATGAATCTTTGTCCATATACTTAATTTGCTTCATACTATAAAAAATAATTTTTCAAAATTTGTTGTGGCCCACTGTCGTCTGCTACAATTTTTTTTTTGAAAAAAAAAAACACCAAAAAATCACGACATGCACGATAACCGCCCTCAGAAAAGTAAGGAAAAGAAAAAACAAAAGGGTTTTAATCAGCATCAAAGCGGGCTTGGAATGAACTAAAAGAAAAAAATTTAGTCGAAAAATAACAAAATGGCGGCGTTTTTTTCGAAAATCGTGGTGTTTCCCTTAAAAATTCGGTTATAACTAAAAAAAAATTTAATGTCGATTTTTTCATCCATAGTTCATTCTGAACATTGACATGTGTAGATTAACGAGTTAAAATTTCAGAACGATTGGATAAATACTTTTTTTTTAATCATGCACGCCAACTTGAAAAAGTTTATTTCGAGAAAATCGCGTTTAAAGTTCAAATTCAATATTTTTTGTTCGTGGCATATATAACATATATATAGGCAACGCTAGTATCTCAAAATGTCCCCCTCTATCTTTACAGCTGCTATGTGAGAAAATAACGTATTGTACTATATATATGTATATATTAAGCAGATGTTACTAAAAGAAAGCCGATGTGGCGGTATAGTGAAGTGAACGAAAATCATAGAAAAAATGACCTTGGCGCGCTTCGCTATATATGCTCACACCATTTTTCTTTAGAATTTCAATGTTATATTATTAAAATAATGTTTTTAAAGCTTCATTCTAACATATTCTACCAAAACACAAAAATCAAGTTTTTGAAAATTTGAAGGTGCTATGATGCTGATGATGACTCGATAATGTGCTACACATTCTAAACGCAGTCTGATACCACTGTTATTCAATTTCTCGAACAATGATGCAATTAAAATCTTACTATCTCAATATCAACAAGGGACATGTGATAAATTGTTGAGAGGAAAAATGCAGTTACGGTTAATTTGAAATATTTGAATAACATTTGACTGAAAAGGGTTGATTACGTTGCCGATTTTGTCCTTTTGCCCTTTTGTCTCGAAAGCGCTCCTGAGAGATTATTATGGTCTTTCTCCTTCACAGAAATAGACTCGATTTCTTTTAAAATCAATGCTTCGTTCAACTGAAAGAACATTGATTAGTGCCTGTTGTTCATTGAACGTGGCAGCTGGTTCTAAATGAAATACATGAATTTTATTAAAATTAAAGGAAACTTCTACAGATGGATTTTTAGTACTGGAGAGAAGGGCTAAAATCAAAAATATTAAAAAATTGATTTTTTCAAAGCTCTTAAATGGGTGTGTTCTTCGTTTCCAATTTTTCTACATAAATAAATAGATGAAAATGTGGCTGCCTTTGTGAGCTTTCGATCATTCACACTGTAACTATAAAGGTAGATACTTATCAAGGTAGGATATTATTTATTGTCTCATCTTTTTTGGTGGGTGAGCAAAGAAGACCTTATAGTATACTTTAGGTCAGATTTCGATCACTTGTTTTATCATAAAAATTGAAAATTCGTTGTACGGTCATGGAAGTCAAAGTAGATGCAATATTAATTTTGGTTTGATTAATTCCACGGCCGGATTTACCCTTGATATGGTTGAGCAAAAATAGAGCAATTTGTTTTG
This sequence comes from Nemotelus nigrinus, assembly GCA_947369275.1. Taxonomy (NCBI): domain Eukaryota; kingdom Metazoa; phylum Arthropoda; class Insecta; order Diptera; family Stratiomyidae; genus Nemotelus; species Nemotelus nigrinus. The sequence goes on along the minus strand of OX376375.1, from coordinate 27,056,109 downwards.
GTTCAACTCTACTCACAATTACCTTCAGGCTATTTGAATGCCTATGTGCGATCTATGGGTATACACTACCTAATCTAATAATGGGTATACACTAGCTCTACCTAATCAACTTTAGAAGATACATCAATTGGAATCTAGCCCACATCAAAGCCTAAGGTTTCGGCCCCTACCGGTTTTCTCTGGTGCTGTTCTCTATGATTGCTTGTGAAATCGTTTCAGGCATGGATCTTTTAATTGTTGGCTTTTACCTGCATCAGCAAATCCTGCAAATCATTTACCAAAATAGAAGTTTTGTTGAGCTTCAGCTGTAACCTCTTTTTTGAAAAAAAAACTGTTCTAAATTCTGGCACAGCTCTCAGAAAAGTTGCCCAACGAATAGATGATAAAACAAGTGACATATATAACAAATGTAGCTTGTATAGTTTAGTGATGACCTTTACAAGCTCAGTTAATTTCTTGCCACCGGGATGTTTTGTGGTATGATAAGTGTCTTGATATATTATTTTTATTCAATAAGAATGCCCTTTTATTCAAGAAGAATGCCCTTTTATTCAAGAAGAATGCCCTTTTACTGAATGCCCTTTATTTATTTTAGCAAACTTAGTTTTTATATCTCAAAAACAAGCATTCAGTATGCAGATATTTAACAATGTAAAATCTACCGGAATCAATTTAAATCGTAACTCTTCTTACACTCCTTTTTTTCCTTATTCCAATTCTTATTTATTTTTATAGCGTAGATTACAAAATATTTGTGTTATTTATTTCTTATGTCTGGAATTTAAAATAAATGAAAAAAGTAATTTCTCCTTATTAAGCTTGCAGTTTATTTATAAAATTTATATCAATAGCAAATATATATATATATATATATATATATATATATATATATATATATATATATATATATATATATATATATATATATATATATATATATCTATATATATATATATATATATATATATATATATATATATATATATATATATATATATATATATATATATATATATATATATATATATATATATATATCGAAAAATAACAAAGCCAACAAAGCCTAAAATTTCAAATAAACAAATCAAAACATACGCTCAATTGTGTTGCCAATTATACATGAACGTAACGAATCAATTATCCAAATATACTTCCCAGCTTTCGAAATGAAACATACGAAATTTATAATCATCTTATCATATATTGAATAGATAAGTACATTTCAAAACATTTACAAAGCATCTTACATACATTTTACTATCATTTTTCCAATTAATTATAATAAAGAACATTTATATTAAGCGATTTCTTTTCCCATTTACTCAAATATGTTGATTATAAGATAAAATTTTTGTTGGAATTCGCTATTAGAAAAATACAAATTTATCTCTTTCGGATTTCGAATCGAATCAATTAGCCTAGCTAGAAAAATGTTCGCAGTGTTCTTAATAATAGGAGAATATTTTTTTGCCGCATCATTTTGCGTGACAAGTGATAATTTTTGACGTTTCTGACATCGCACAGTAAATACAATTGCATAAATGCAAAATTTAATAACATTTTCAATAACCAACTTTAAAAAAAAAAAACAAATTTCATTTGAAAAGCTTGTTCGATTTGAAGATCATGATCGAATTCTCAATGGTTTTTTTTAATATCGGTCATTTTAAGATCATGATCAAAATTTCAATGCTTTTGGATTGAAATTTCGGAAAATTCAATTGGAAGATAATTTTTAGACGAAGATTTTGTTTTATGTATTTACAGATATCAATATTATGAACGAAAACTGATTTCTTTTTCATTATCTGTCGAATGTATTTTCAAAATTAAATGTGGAATCGAATCACATCAATAGAATGTTGTCATAAATGATTTTAATAGTAAAAGTGTGGCTTAGTTTTTAAACTTTTACGACTTCTAAGTATACTTTTTTTTCGATTTGAGGCTGGCGCCCAACGTGGGTAGGAATGCAGGCAAAAAATATGAAAATTCATTTAGGAGCAGCTACTTATATATTTCGCAAATCAGATAGGCGAATTTTTATTAATTCTTGACTCATAATAAGTTTTTTTTTAAATTTTGGCAAAGAAAACAGTACACTTTTCAAATTTTGAATCTAGTTTATCAGTTTGGAAAGATCGAAAAAATTAAATCTGAAATCCTAGTGGTATTTAATCAGCAATTTATTTGGATTTTTTTTTAGTTACATGTGTACCTTCTATCAAAAGAACCTTAATATCTTGGAAAAAACTCTTGCTTATTTTGTATTGCTGTTTATTGGGGTCTAAATCACAAAGTGAGTTTAATTTCCTTCTCGAATTAAGTGAAGAAATTGAACTGTATTTGCCTTCTAAAGATAAAAGATGTTGAAAAACTGAGTACAAGAGTTAAAACGCATTAGTAAATTAAAGTTTCACTGCAAATATGTTCAATGTTTTCAATTCCGCGTTGATAATATGATTATCAATTGATTCTCAGTTGAAAGTTTAACAAGATCTTGTATTTTACATAGTTCTTTCAGGGTATGAAGTACTTAAACATATATTTTAATGCAGTCTTTTCATGGAGCTTATTAGAAGAATTTTTTTAACATACCTCAAAAAATTTCTTTAGTTGAATGCAAAGTTTAAACAATAAAAATATTAAGACTTCGATTTGAAGATTAATTTGGCCCTTTGGAGTTTTCATGCATGTCAATTTGTATTGAAGGTTGATAGACATTAAGAAAGAGTAAAATACTGTCAAAATATTGATATATATATATATATATATATATATATATATATATATATATATATATATATATATATATATTTATAAATCCAGATATGATTGCTCCAAAAGGTAAACTTGTTTCTTCAACTATCACTATTTGTACAAAATCTGTAAAAAAATGAAAAGGAAAATTTTCTGGAAGTCAATATATAAAAATCTGTTTGAAAAAAATCAAAACTTTATTCTCTGTAATAGCAAATAGTAAATACTATAAAATATATACACATATCTTTATATAAAATTAAAGCATATTTCGAAATATTTTTAAAGCATTATCCGAAATATATAATTAACTATATAGCCTTGAAACCGTGGCGATGAGATCATCTTAACAGATACATGCGTGTATCATGCGCTTTCTTTCCACATGCACACATTTATATATTTATTTCAAATAATTAAAATAGTTCCTCTCTAGCTCCGAATTTACATCAACTAGTGTAAATATAGTTCAATGTTTGTAGTTTCGTCTTAAGCATAGTACTGAGTTCGATTTCACGTGAAATGTTCATACAAAATTTCACGTGAAATCTGTTTCGGCGAAAATTTAGCTTGAAAATAAGCAAGTTTGGTACTGTGTTCTTAGCATGAAAAGTTGCTTTGAAGTTGCTTTCGCTTCGAAAACATAGATGGCACTAAAACATGTTGTCAATCATTTCACGCCAATTTAGTTTGTGCAGTTCATTCTTTCGAGCGAAAAAGTGACATTTAGTGTTTCAATTTGAAAATTGAGCAGTGCAAATGACTTTCCAATAAGAAAATCGATCGAAAAGTGAAATTCTTGACATTTTATCCGTCAAGAATGAGCAGTGTCTCTGCTTTTCTCAGTTGTCAAAATTTTCGCTCGAAAGAATGACCAGATAATGGAAACATGTCAAAATTTCACGTGAACTCGAACTCAGTACCAGCCTTTAACGTGTTCTTTATCACAATCCGTTCATTTTTTCGATTGATCATTCGAAGATCATCAGTAGTATACGCTTGAAATGTCAGTCATTCAGTCAGTCAGTCAGTAGCTAGCATTGCTACCTCTCGTCGAAATACTCATTCGTCGTTCGACACGATTCGAATGCGCACAACCAGGAGGTGGATAACGCCATCGTCTAGGACGTGAAAGAAGTGTCCCGTCGGTTGATGCACGATTACGGAACGGATGTTCCAACTGTCCATTCGAATCGGGTAGACCGTTCGAGTCGATAACGTCTTTTGATTCGCCATTGGACTCCTCTTCGCGCCAGGTATGTCCTAAAAATGAATAGAAGATAGAGTTAGAGAAATCTTTTAGGATTTTCAGTGAGAGAAAATTAGTAGATACAGAATAGTTGGAGTCTTGTTGAAGAACTTATCCGAGTATTAAAAACATAGAGAGACATTGACGTAGACGATAGTATTTGTTATTGCTGATTGAATTAAATGTGAATAAGGTTTGAAGCTCTACATTTTATTTGATGGAAATTTTGATGCGATAAAAAAGAGATTGTTTTCGTTATTGGTGAGCCTTGAACGTCGTCGTTGAAGGTTCCTGGCCATTAGGGGAGTGAAAATATTTGTAGCATTAGCATTGTTGACAATTCCTTCCTACTCTAACTAAACTAAAGTACACTGAAGAAAGTTGTAGATGCTTTTCGACAGATACTATGATATGTTCGACACTCAGATGGTTTTGTTTTAAGTCCTTGAATGTTTTTAATGACACTGTGAAAAAATGAAATGATAGGCTATTGTGTCTGGTAGTCACAAGATGCGTGTTTTAGTGTTGGTAATAATTGTTATGTTAATGTACTCGTACGTATAAAAGTGAGTGATTGAATGTATCTATTCTACCAACTGTAAAATATTATTTTAGTGAACAAAGGTGTTGTAGTAAGAACGTACCTGTGATTGTTTTCAAGTGCTAAGAAAATGACCGTTCGAAGCTGTTTCAAAATATTCATGAACCAAAACCGATCAATCATTTGATGTTATATGATATTTTACAATGCTGATTGAACCAAAATCAGTGGCCTGCGGAGGAAATAATCTACGTCTAGATGGTACAAAACCTATTATCTTATCAATATTTCAAGGTTATATGTAGAAGCTAGTGCTTGCAGCATCAGCTGGTGAAGTAGATTACGACACATTAAAGTCATAGAAGACAGCAGTAGTAAAAAACTGCAACTCAAAATTGGTGACACATGCAATAGAAATGCTTTATCGGTTCAGAGTATTTGATTTTTGAAAAAACAAATTGTATCACATCGTCTCTTTCATGCTTTGAAATATTTGCCATTCTTAAATATTTTGCAAACAAAAACAAATAAAAAAAAAACATAAATCCTACATTTTTCCACCTAGCTTTGCCAAAACTTCACACCAAAATCAAAGGAGAAGTTTTTTCAATTTGATGAACTTAATGAGATTAACGGTTTGGTTTAAAAGAGCATGAATTACTAAAAATAGTTTCAGCAGAATATGATATTTCTAATTCTATTGCAAATATAAAAGAAAATAATAAAAGTACGTTGGAATCAGTGGTGTAGTATATTTTTCTCTTATGATTGAACTTTTGACGAAACTCTTTTTGCTTCAATTTATTTTTTGTATAGAATATAAGTTTAGCTTATGTGCTAGCATATATTGATAATATTTGAATGAATTAAAACTTGAATAGTGTAAACACGGCTTATTGTTCAAACGCTTATGTGTTTTAAGCATGATTTTTTTCGTTTTGAAGCTGGCGCCCAATATGGGTAAAAATGTAAGCAAAAAAAAAAAATAGCAATGCGTTTAGGGCCAGCTATTCACAAATTCCACGATTTGACCCAATAAAAAAGTGGTACGTTGGAAGTAGTGTTATAGTGCATTTTTCTCTTTTGACTTAACTTTTTGGTATGGTTTTTGTTTCTCTGATTTTTATACAGAATGTAAGGATAGCCAATGAGGTAGTACCGCAGTACCATGACACTACACCTCCTTTATTCCAAAGCCTATTTTTAAAAAACTTTTAAAGAATTTAAATGCCAGAAGATAGTATTAAACGGTGCAATATTCTGTCAGCAGCACAGCAGCAAACTTTGCTCCGAATTCAAAGGAGGACCATCACCAGAGAAGAATCACAAGAGTATGAAATTAGAGTTAGTTAGATGAAGCGATGTTCGAACATTTTCTGTGGTCCTGTTGAAAAAAAAAACTAAATAAAGATCCGATTTTGCACTAAACTTTCATCAGTCTACATGAACTAAGCAGATAGTTGTTCGGTTTGGCTGAACACTCTCTTTAGTTTATGATTGATCTACGAATAGTAATACTCGTAGACATTCACTTGCTAGAAAAAGAATGCGTTCACTTGCTTCCAATCAATTTTTACCGTCAACATTTGAAAAACAAATACATATATTGTTCAAGAATAGAATCAAATCAACAGGAAATTTCACTCATGGACATGCTGTTTAATTATGTTGGCCTCCCGACGAATCAAAGGGGATAGTTAAGACCTATGTAGGTACTCCAAGCCTCGCTTTGGTTGTAAATAAAAATTAACCCATAGGTAAAAATAGAATACCGTATCACAAGTGAACAAATCTGTGGCTGATTGCACATCAAATCGCAATAGAAAAATTTAAAAAAAAATATATTCTCTGATACTGCAAGTAAAATTCTTAAAAAGGAGTAGCTTGAAGCAAGTCGTTCATTTTACGAGTCAACCGACAAAAGCGCTTTGGCTTCGCAAAAGTGCACTTAAATAAGCCAGTTTCATTTTGAAAGAATGTAATAATCTTAGATGAAAGTAAATTTTGCATTTTCGGCATCAAAGGGCTCAAAAGACTATGGATAGAGCGAATTATATGCAAATCCCTATCCAAGCCACACATGAAGGCAGATCATGAGATCACCACAAAATTCAAACCAAGTATTGGTCATGTAAACTAATAACGAACATTTCAAAAGAATACAACACAGGAAATTACATTCCTTATAGAATTACATTTTTATCTAAAAGAATACAACACAGGAAATTATATTCCTTATAGAATTACATTTTTATCTAAAAGAATGCAATACAGGAAATTACACTCCTTATTAAATTACATTTCTATCTAAAACAATGCAACACAGGAAATTACATTTCTTATCAAATTACATTTGTATGCAACATATAAAATAAATGAAATTTCATTTCTTATCGAACTAAGAACAACAGGAAACCACCACGATAAGACATGAAATTCAAAATGCATATTCCAAGATGCAATTGTACTTGATAACAGAATCGTATATATGTCAGTACAATTGATGCATCTTAGTTCTTAAGTTTTCAATTGTTGAGTAGACAACAAGTTAGTTGTCAGTAAACCTTCAAATAAAAGCACTATTTAATTAACATAAATTTGTGTATTGAATGTAAAATCTTAAGCAATCTAGTGAAGTGAAAAAAAAGTGGAACTTAAAATCAGTGTCGCGAAATTCACGCACTACATCGAATCAAGTATTCGAAACATAAATTGTGATATAAACATATATCCAATATATATAATTAGCGCGTGACAACACTCCAAAAAAAATACCTACAAGGCAGTATAAAATATGGTGGTGGTGGAATTACGGTATGAGATTCTATGTCAAATATTGGCGTTGTCAGTTCGATTTTATTAAACGAAGGATAAATTTGATCTCTCATACCCCAAAATAGCTACATACACCCTCACAATCATCAGACTTAAACCCATCGAACACTTGTGGGAATCGCTAGAGAAGAGTTTTCGAGAACATCCAATAATTAATAAGGAAGCGCTGTTATAATGGAAAAATCCAATAACATAACTGCGGAGGAGACAGGAAAGCTTATCTATTTCATGAAAAAAGTGCAAGGGATCGTAAAGTATCGAGGATACCCTAACTGCTTTGAATGAACCATTTTAATCTTAAAATTTATTATTACCTGCGCTAAATTTAACATTTCAGCTCGTAAAAAGTGAATGCAGACTTTGTTTACTTTCTTTTCTGGCATAAGTATCATTATTTAAAGAATTATAAAAGCTAAATAAATAAATTTTTCCACGTCGAACACTAAATACCTATTTAGTGAATAATAAAAATAAAATATAAAAAAACCTATTTGTTTTTCATTTTTTAACAGCACAAGCTGATCGGAAGCAAGTGAACGCAGGCTTTGTCGAGCAAGTGTATGTCGATCTGATTACGAGTGCGCTTTTATCGTGTTTGTCAGTTTGTTGAATTTCTACCGATAATCACAAAACCACGCACATATTGAGTAGTATTGAGTAGGTTGTTCCATCAATTACGCACTTTTTTAATCTCCAGAGATTTATTTATTTATTTATTATCCATTGCGCTACAGATATACTCCAATTACTGCGTCAAGAATGAAGATGAGACATAATAAAAAAAGAAATAATAGAAATAACTAAGTTATTTAAAAGTAACAACAAAAAAAAAATTAATAAAAAAAAACTAAGGTTAAATTAGAATTCAAGATAACATTTTCAATACATTCTTGAATTATAAAATTGATTGCGGGAGGGGACCAAGCTTAAGAGCATTGTGCATTCTGGGAAGACGCAACAAAGACGAATGAAAATAGACTTTCGTACGAATGAAAGAAACAAAAAAACCTCTGAAGATCGACTAGGACGACTAGATTGACGTCTGTTTATCTGGGAACCAAGATCTGACCAAAAAAGCCTTGGCAAAGTTTGAAAAGAAAACACTCATCGAGGAACAATCTACGAGATTCCAACGAGGACATATGAAGAATAGAAAGACAAGAGGAGTAAGGACAGTGAGCGATGCTGCATTTGAAAAACAAAGAACGAGTGAACCTACGCTGAATAGCTTCAATGGCGTCCGATAATGCGTACTTCAGAATACTGCATATTAAGGAGACAAGTAAATGAATACAAGTGGAAATTTCGGTAAACATGTATGAAAAACGCAAGATAAAGCCCGCAATCCTAGAAGCTTTGGCTGTAATATTACCCACATGAACATCAAATTTCAATTTGGAATCAAATACTACACTAAAAAAAATTTTGGTTGAATTTTACCCTTATAATAGTAGGAAACTGGTTTCCTACTATTAAAGATGTAAATTTACAAAAGTGCTTAAAAAGAATATTTTTTTACGGCCATATCGTGTAATTTTACCTTAAAAAATAACGCAATTTTATGGCTTTGGCGCACAGGTGAATAGCAAACTAGTAAATATACACTCTTTTTGCTTCAATTTACAAAAAGCTGTGTATTATTCAGCTGATATGACGTAAAAGCAAAAAAATGCACATCGAATGTGTAAAAAAATTTGTGATTCGTTATTTTAAACGAAAAAATTAATATATTTCCTATTATCAAAGTATTAATTATAGACCCACTATTTAGAGTGTACGCGAAAGCGTGGAAAATGCTGGACAACTGATAAGGAAACACCAGACAAGAAATAAGTGAACACATGAGGAACATTTTTATATGAGAATGACATCTGGTGACACTTCAAAAATGTTTAGTGGTGTGAGGTTATTTAGGCATCAGTGATTGAGGGCAATCAAATCAGCTTGCAATTGGTGAAAATCGTCTGCAGACTTGATTTATACAATTCTAAGTCACCCGCATATAAAAGGCAAGAGGAGTTGATAACAGAACGAAGGTCATTGACAAACAAGATAAAAAGTAAAGGACCTAGGATAAAACCTTGAGGAACTCCGGATGTGGGAAATATAGGAGAGAAAAAAGAACCGTTTAAAGTGACTCTGCAAGGACGACTACGAAGATTTCGATTATGCGATTTCTTTGAACTTTTGTTAGCATTTCATGTTGTCCCGAGCAGGAGGTAATTTCACTTACATCTACTATTGCCATTAGATGAGTGATAGGAGTAGTGCTATTCAATAGGTGAATTTGGTTTTTAACGGCTATGTTGCAAACTCTTGCGATTCGAAAGTTTCAAAAATCTTTGAAAGTTTATAGGTAGAGCAACAGGGCAATTTTCGGTAAGTTCTTATCTTTTCTATTTATTGTGGTAATTTTTTATTCGTAATTTTTTCCTTTCAATGTAAATTTTTACTTACATTTGAACACACCATGCAACTCTGAAGGTAAGAATCTACATATGACATAGAAATAAGCGTCTTTTTTACGATCGACTGCTGATACTCAGAGAAAAATCGTTGCATAAATAAAAAAAATAGATATGAATCAAATATTTTCAAATATGATTTGGCGTCACATACGTTTCTTTTTAATACAAATAATCTGCCTTCATTTCAATAACGCTGTATCAAAGTGGTCTTGTTTAGCACAAAATGTTTTGTTTTACATTCAATGATGAAAATTATGATATGAAAATAACATTTGTTTAATAAAGTAGAATCATTTTTATTGAATGTGGGGGCTTATTTAATTCAAATAAGATTCGTTTTTTTTTATTTTAAAGTTGTTCAACTTTTGATTTAAATTTGATTCTATTAAATTTTAAGTGGTGAAATTTTCCTGAGTGTAGGAGTACCAAATAGTAGATATGAGTTTTGTGTGTTTGGTGGTGAGCTGGTGGTTACAAACTGGTGTTCTAGCTCTCTATCTAACTCTATCCCATTTCTGTAGCTTTGCTCCAGAGTTGCAGGCGAAATCACCTTTGTTTTGAACGAAAAACGTTTAACATCGACAAATTTTTAAGATATTGCAAGAGATGAAAGTCCAAAAAGGGCTAAATCTGAGAAAAAGGCAGATTTGAGAACTTCATAGTACAAATGTCTTCGTGTTTCCATCGTCTAAATACCTTTTTTTCAAGCTGAGTCTGTTCTTTGTCTGTTCTTTGAGCATGAATTTGTTTTCAATTCACAGTGAGCAGAGCAGCACCTACCAAAGGTGTGTCTAGTGTGAATTTTCGCTTCCACAATTATTCAAATGCACCAGACACATTCTTTTTATAACTTTGTAGTAACAGTGAATTTGTGCAAACTTGTACGATAACCTTTCAAAACTTCCTTCACGTGGCTCATTTTGAAAACTTGCACGTCTTAGTATCCCCCAATTTTCTCATAGAGGGAGTTAAAAACCACACACATTGACAACTCCCCAGTAAAAACGGCATAAAACATCGAACATGACGAATTTTTCGGTTGAAATTTGGAATGAATGAGAATATCGTAGTCCTCTAGTAAAAAACTGATGTTTTCTATAAAAAAATTTTTATTCCAGTTAAATTCCGAATGATGTTTTGTGTTTACTTTGAAATTTGACTTGAATTTGAAAGCTAATAATCCAAACAACCATCAAAATTCTAAGCTAATCGAATATTTCGCAAGAATATTTTCACCCGAATGTCCTTAAAAGTGAATTTCTGTTTTCTGTAGCAGTTATTTTCTACAACTTTCCCAGAAACCCGTATTTGAAGAATTAAGGAAATATTGCATTGTTTCAATTTTTTAAGCTCTAAACTGTTGTACCAATATGGGTCCGAGCAAAGATAAAAGTAATAAGAAAGTTTATCCAGGCAGATACTTCACTACGCTAGTTTTTAAATTAGGGAAACAAAGTAGAAAAAAACCAACGCAATATTTGGCGCAATATTTTTCGCATGGATTACTTCGAATTTCGGATGCTGTAGCTACAGCAATATGGCGCATCAAAATATATTTTTACTAATGTTCGAAGAACATTAGTATTATAATCGTCATATATGTATATATATAGTATATCAGCAAAATGGTTAAGGGAGATAATCTCTGGAGTGGCCGATCCGATTGAGCTGAAATTTTCGGAGGACATACATGTATATAACAGGTAGGTCCATGACTTGCTAGAATTCAGATATCTTAAAATTTTTGGCGGCGGCGGGCATTTAAGTGAATTTTCAGGTACTCCTATATTTCCAAGCAGTGTAAATTTTTGTTAAAAAAAAGTACTAGGAATGAAAACTTATTATGTTTTAAGTTAGCTTATGATAAAGAAGTGGACATTTTGAGCCTTTTGTAGGCGCTGAATGCCTAAAAGTAGGCAAGGATTTTTTTTAAAATTTTGATTTGTCATAACTGCTAGAAAAACAATGGATCATCGTAAAATTTTTAGAGTGTATTGATGTAGACTAGAATTTAACACATGTGGACTATCAATACTGTGCGGGCATGTCTGTAGCTACAGTAGGATCCTAAAAAAAATCCTTCAAATCATCGACTTTCCTGAAATTTTTTTGATTTTTGAAAATAAATTCAAACTATTGATAAATTTTGACTTTTGTCCACCAAGTCAAATAAAATATTTCAAAATCCCGCGGTGAACAAGAACGGCAACCCGTGATCAAATTACCTCTATTTTCAGCACTCAAAACTTCTGTTCACGAGAACTGACGATCGGATAATGCGATCAATATGAAATTTACAGGACATGTTGGTAGTAGCTAGGACCAGGTTTGATAGCAGTGATTTTGAAATACAGGCAACACTGTGGCAGTGGTGCCATTTGGAAAAATCGTTGAGAAAAAAAAACTGGTTTTTGACCTATAGCTTCCGATTTAGCCACCAGATTTTAACAAAATTCACGCAGTAGGTGAACGTTACTCTAAGATAGATTTGGTTGAAAAATTAGTATAGGGACGCCAGCTACGGCAATTTTTGTCTCCTAAATATTGTAAATTTGCTCAGGAAAATAAAGATTTCCTCAAAATCCCTCAAAGATAGCTTCTTCGAAAATTAGTTTTCTAGCGGTTCTGATGCGCTAGACTTTTTCTTTTGTATTTTCCTATGTTGAAACAATACAAATAGTACTTCAAAAATTCACAGAACCAATCTCAGCCATCAAACAGAAACGTTATTTTCAAATATTTTCAAAAACATATTTTTATTAAATAATCCAATAGTTCAATACTGTGTTTCGTACAAAAAAGCTCAAATCAAACATCATTTATCTTACCAATTATTAGAAAAGATCGTCGTGTATCGGGTGTCGGATCATAATACGCACAACCTGAATCCGGACTAAGTACAAAATCGCTTCCATTCTGTACATCACTCGTTGACCGTTTCAGTTTCGGGAATTTATTGAACACGCGCCAAAATCTGCTAGCGTCCCGAAACACGCTCCACACCTACAAACCATCGAAAGGAAGATATTAACGTTATTGCGCACTTCATATAACTCCTGATTGCTTATGCTACGCAAATATGCAAATAATCTCTTAATTGTACGTGTCCTTCCTTACCTGCTCGACACTCTCTCGCACTGAAATCTCATGGAAACATGCACACGATATCTCACGAAAACGTCGTTGTCCTTCCTCCGTAGTTATCATCCGGTCACCCCATTGATCTGTCTTGTTACCCACTAAAATTACCGGGACATCTGACATGCCGTCCTGAAAACAAGGAAAGTCAAATTAGTTCGAACGGAAATAGATTCGAAGAGATTACGGAGAAACCGGCTGAGCTAAGTTTCTTGAGGGAACAGGATAAGTTAAAGCTACGACTAGCAAGAGTTCAATGAGCAAATGATGAAGCTCGTGCTTTTTCAATCTGCGAGTGGAAAGAAGGTGTCGGCAGATGGTATTTGGCTTTGATGTATACAGTGTAGAGAGTTGTATGGAAATGGAAGTGCTGAAGTAACTGGCGTAGCGTCAATGATCCATGAAAAAATTCGTTGAGTTCAAAGATGGCGAGGGAAGGAACTATGACAACGACAATGAATTAAATTTACATTACAACTAGTAGAATCAAGGTCGGTGTACGTGGAAAAATTCAATAATTTTAAAATAAGTAATCAATTGTACTTATCTACTGAGAAGTTTTAGTTCAAAGAATTAGAGATTCAATCTAACAGCACTCGATTAATTACTAATATTTACAAACAAACAGGGAGTAAATAGATGCCGACAAAGTGAAAATCGCTTTTACGCATTGGTTTGGAAACTTATTTTGGGCTTCATATTACATAAACCCGTTTCACCTTAAAAGTACTTCGTTCTTAGAAGGTTCGAGGCAAATATATATTACCAATTTCCCGGAAAACGCAATGTACAAGCACATTTTCCATTTACCTAGACCTCAAAAGTAAGTATTTACGAAATTGTTAGTATTCTGTATTTTTCATCTTTTATAGATGAGATTCTCTAAATTTTTTTCAGAATTATAAAAGTATCATTGAAATATATAACATGCTTTCTTTGTGAAGATCAAATCTGTTCGCCGGACGGAAAATTTCAGTTTTCTCCGCAACTCAAATCATTTCTGAATTTCAGCCAGGACAAGTTCAATCTACCTGTACCGTTTCCATTGCATCCATCAAAAAGCATTTGAAACCTTATTTGCTTGCAATTAACTATAATTTTCGCAAAACCATTCTATATAACGGCCGTTTCGTTGAATCTTAAAACAAGATGAATCTTTTAAGACATAAAAAGACATAAAATATTCCGCAAATTTGTTCTTACTAGCCCTCCTACGTCATCTACCTATTTCTTACCTTGCTATTCGATCCCAATCTGCGTCGTCGTTTATTGTAGTTAATTAAAAACTTCAAACGATTACATTCATCGAAGCTGCATTTGTCGGTAACGGAGTACATCAGGATGAAAGCGTCAGCCCAACGAATATTTGCCTCGAGTCCAATGTTTTCGCTCTCCTGTTTTGGGTTGATAGTAGCAGCCAGACAAGTCAGCCGTTCAGCGCAACAGGAGCGATGACATCGGATAAAAATAAACAAATAACAGTGAAATGATATCAGAATTCAGTTTGAAGGATTCAGAACGGATAGGGAACGATTGATAAGTGGTACTTACATTGGGTTGCCCAGCAGCATCCAGAATTTCGAACATCACAAGCTCGTTATCGATGACGGTGCTAAATGTGTAGACCTTTTCCAGGTTCGGGTCATATTCGCCGATAAATCGCCGCGTAATAAATCTTACTACCATCGCTGAAACGATATTGGAGTGAAATGAGGATTTATTGGGTGATGATATCAGACAAAAATACATCGTATTACTACTTGATTAGCTACAAAACGCGTATACTTGAAATTCTGAAGGTTATTTTTCTGGGTACGGTTCAAGTGGCGTTCTGTATTCAGGTCAAGCTCGTTAGCAGAGTTTTTCGCCGAAAAATTTATTGATTTTGATACGCAACTGTGAGAATAACTCGTAACTGAGAAATGTTTTCTTTTTTATCCTCGGCAAGGAAAATTTTACAACCTTGATTGGAATGAGTATTTGTAAATATTATTGCAATTGAAACGATCAATTCAGATTTTTCGTAGTAATTTTCCGTTATATATTTTTTTTCGAATCAGCATAACAATGCATTTCGAATGTAAGTTTATTTGCGTGTGTGTTCATAAATGTCCTTTGTCCTAAACATTGTCTGGCTATTGCGTTCAATTCGAGCGTTGAAGTTGGAAAAACACATGTCGGTGAATTTATGAGGCTGGAGTGCCATTTAGGATTTTGTGGCAATGATAATGATTTCGATCGAAAATCATTGGAACTAATGAAATCCTCCTAATCCTTGTTTATGATCGTGAATACTGTGGAACGACAATAAATAAGGATTAGAACAATTTAAGTTGTTCCTTGAGTTTCGAGTTAGATTGAAATTGTGTTGTCTGCGTGTTTCGACAATGTTTTCGAAAATAATTAGGTGGAACATTTTACGACACACTTGATTTGGCTGGTGTTTGTTTAACTTGTCAAGTGTGTATTTGGGTTGGTAGTTATTTTCGTCTACATTTATATTTACATTGTTGATTTTTACGTTTCTTTTATATTTTAGGAATTATTTCTTGTTAAATAAAGGGTAGATTCGAACGGGTTCGTAAATTATTTATCAATATAAGAGGAGCGTTTTGAAAGGAAGTTAGGAAACCAAAATAATAATGGCCAAATCCAAATTGCAAATCTAAAAACGTGTCTCGAAGACGTTGTTAAAGTTTTATCTGCTTCCGAGGAAAAGGTAAAACTTGTATTAAATACTATGAATTCACTGCTGAATACTGTGCTGCTCTATGCTGCTGCTACGTCACGTGTTTCTGTTGACGCCGATGTTCCTTCGGTCGGTGTTGCAACGCGTAATAAACAGAAGGCACGTGAACAATGTATTAGCTCGAATCGTTCCAATGGTTCTGCTAATTCACCTTTTCCATTACGTAATGTAGCCGCTGTGTGCACTGAGCTTGCTACTTCTGATGTCTCGGTTGTTGGAACTCTGCAGCCCAATCTTGCTCAAGTACACGCTAAACCGGAATTTTCTGGTACAACTCCTGCTCTAAAGCGATTGAAAAAAATTTGGTATACTTTTGAACATTAGTTATCCAGTTTTTCGCGTTTTTTCAATCAAAAAAATTTTTCCCAAATCGTCCAAAAAATTTTTTTTTTCTAAATTTAGGCCCGTGCAGTCCTTTATACTCAAAACTAATGAAACATTTTTGATAATTTGTTCATAGATGCTTATGTTGTCCAGGAATTTACGAGGCTCAATTTGCTTTTTTTTGGCGGTGCTGCGGCGATCTATTGGGGCGGTCGCCATTTGGCTTTCTAATAATTTTTCCCAATAAAAATGTTAACTTTAAACTTCGATAAAGATGTGTGTAAAATTTCAAATCGATATCTTGAATAGTTGGTTTTATGGTAGCTGTTTAAAAAAAAAGTTCATTTGGAGCAGTTTAACAGTGAACTAACCCCTTAAGAAGAACCTGACTGACTGAAGATGTCCATAATAATGAACTGCTTTCTCTACATAATATCTTCCGCAAAGGCCACGAACGAGCAGCTTGCGACAAATCAGATGGCGGTGGCATCTAAATGGTGTCAATAATTTCTCGATAGAATACTCTACAATTTCCTTCCTTTCCTCCTCCTATTGAATGTGTTCTTGTCCGCATTTCCTTAGCTCCATCTAAAATTTTAGTTGTTGCGTTTATCTATATCCCTTGTAACATATTTATTTTAGTTTACGAACGTTTTTTTGTGGAACTCTCTTCCTACTTTAACATTAAGTTTCCTACTGTTTTTATATTAATATGTGGAGATTTGAACCTCCCAATTGTCGACTGGGATGCTGCATTTTCGACTATCGTATCTATCAACAGCATATGACTGCTTACCTTTTCTTTCCTTTCACAGTGCTTCTTTTCTCAACTCAATACCTTCCCAAATTCTAATAATAAAATCCTTGCTCTTATTTTGTCCAATATTCCTAAGTGTTCCGTTACGGTCAATACAGCCTTTTCTTCTTATGTATCTCCTGATCTCCACCATCCTCCACTTTTTTTTTTTAGAAATATTCCTCAATCGTCGTACACAAAGGAAAGCTGCTAATGTCTCTCGTTTCAATTTTCGTAAAGCTAACTTCTCAGCCATTGCCATTCCCAACCAACCGCTCGTCTAAAACAAATGATGTTGTCTGGTTTAACATTGACACTGCTGCCGCTCTTGAGGCAAAAGATGCTGTTCGTAGTAAATACAAAATTACAGGTTCTGAAAATGGCCTTAATAATTACAAGAGGCTTCGTTCTGAAGTGAAAAAATGTGCGAAGTTCGCTAAACAGTCTTACATCAATCACATGCATTCAATCTGATCAGCCTGAATCCTTTTGGTCGTACATTCACTCTCTAAAAAACTTCTCTGGTATTCCCAACTGTATGAAGTACAACGATGTACCAGCTATCACCTCACAAGATGTTTGTGAACTTTTTGCTCGCAACTTTTCTTCTCCTTTCTTTCGCTGCTTCTCTTTCTCATTTCTCTCTAACATTATTATCTTTTTGTACTAATCCTAGCGAAGTAGAATCCTTAATGTGCTCCCTTGATACGAGCCTTGGCTGTGGTCCTGATGGTACTTGGAATATCTTACCAAAGTCTTTACGTTGTTATGTGTTACTCTTTCAATTATTTTCAATCTAAGCATTGCTTCGGGTACAATCTCTTCCCTATGGAAAACAGCAAAAGTTGTTCTCGTATATAGAGCTGGTGACCCTGTTAGTATCTCTAGCTATCGGCCCATTTGTCTCCTTTCCTGTTTCAGTAAACTGCTAGAAAAGGTGGTTTATAATAGAGTCTACCCTTGCCTCCAAATTTTTTTTTGTTCCAGAGCAGCATAAATTCATCAAAGACAAATCTACATTGACCAACTTGCTTTCTAGCACCAATGTGGTTGTATCTGCCTTGCATCAGTAAAAGCAGGTAGATGTAATCTATACAGATTTTCTAAAGCTTTTGACTCTATGAATCATGATTTTCTTCTTCTGAAACTTGAAAATCATGGTAACTCTGGTCCTCTTCTCTTCTAGTTCACTTCCTAAGCTGTTGATCGTACTTGCGTACTAACTGTAAATTCCTGAACCTCTGTTCAATTTTTTCCTACCTCAGGAGTTCCGCAAGGTTCAATTCTTGGCCCTCTTTTGTTCCTGCTGTTTATTAGCCATGCCATCCTGTATAAGTTCTCCTTGTCTTTTGTAGGCTGATGATTTCACGATGTTTAGAGTAATCTAGACATTTGACGATTGCTATCAGTTACAAAATGATCGCTCTGTGCTAAATAACTGACGCATTTACTCAAAATATTGCGAAGTGTCACCAAATGTGTTATACGCATAAAACTACTTATATTACCTTTTCTTACTCTGTTTCAAATCCCTCTACTAATGTTGTTGTCAATTTCAAGGACCTTGGCGTGATATTTGATTCGAAACTCAATTTCAATCAACATATAATGTACATCAATGCCAGGGATTCTAAATTGTCCGGCTTTATCTTTAGATCCTCCAAACCCTTTGTCAATCTCTCCACATCTTTGCATCGTTCCTTGTAATTTGCCTGATTTGTCTGCAGTATTCTGGAATACTGTTGTCAAGTGTGGTGTCCCCATTACCAATACCTTGTGCAATACTTAGAATCCGTCCAACGAAGGTTTACCCGCTCTTTGTTTTACAAATTCAACATTCCTTACTGTGTTTATAATCATCGTCCCTCGATATTGCAGATTCTTTCTGTCCAATGACGCAGAGTTTTCCTTGACGACAGCCTCCTTTTTAAACTGCTATGCCATTTTTTTAATTGTGATCTATGCAGCCACGTTTCGGTTCGGAAATCTTGTTGATCTAACAGATCCTCTTCCATATTTAACGTTCCTTTTGCGCGAACTGATGTTTACTTTTATTCACCGTTGTAACGTATAGCTAGACAACTTGACTAGTTGATACTCGGTCCTCTTCCATTAACGTTCTTTGGACACAAAACTTTTTTAAAAAATAGAGTCCTTCAGTACGATTATATAGTTTTTTTTCCTGAACATTTTTTTCCACTATTTTTTTCTTTATTTATTTTTTTCTAATCTGTGATTGGACGTAAGTCTTTTGTATTAGAGAATTTAACAAATAAACAAATAAATAATTAATATGAATATATAAAATCTTTGATTCTATTCTATTTAATTTTTACAAACATTTTTTAAAATTTGTATATTTACAACATATAGCTTATATTTATATCACATATAGTTTATATTTACAACCGCTGATTCGATGTCTATTTAACTGCTTTTTCGCTCATCATTCATGAAAATAAGAGAAAGTTAGTCAGAGTGTGATCAGATGAGTAAAAGTCTTAGAATAAGGAGATCATGCTACTTTGGCCTAAAACTGTTTGAGAAAAATCAATACACAAATGCTAATGGTTTGAGGGTTTTAAGGATTATTACTGAACCGAAAAAATTTTTTGGTACCGTTAATTGAAGACGTAAAGCCACAGGTCATTCTTGTTCTATGGTACGCAGTGACACGGATTTTTCCTGCCGATAGGTCATATGTCCGCTGACCATTTTTGCAATACTTTTTATTCGTCGAAAATCCTTACTTTAACCATGTCTGCTGGAATTGCCGCAAGACCTCTTATTGACCGGTTTGTCCTGACACAAGAGATTATCATTGAATCTATTTATGAACTAAAGATCGGTAAAGGGCCATATTCTCCTTTCTTTGTGCTCCCTTGTGCCGAACAAATGATCATCCCTTTCGACATGATTTTCAAATAAATTCAAATCTCTTGGTGTTTTTCTGTCTTTCTGGAAATCTTCATACTTTACACTTATTTTCAAAAGTGGTGATGAATGACCAGTTATTATTCTGTCTGTTGTCCGCAAACTCTTTAAGAAGCTAGTTTGTGACAAATTTATTCGCATTATCGTAATTCTGGTGCAAAAACTTCACAACTTTTGTATCAATCCGGTTCTTTCCTAATTGGCTCCTGTCTTATCTTTGCAATTGAACTCAATTTTTAAAGTCCGAAGACCACTTATATTATAGAGTTTTCGCATCTACTGGAGTACCACAAGGCAGTCATCTAGACCACCTTGCTTTTTCAACATATTCATTTCTGATGTTTCTGAGCTATAAGTTGATGTACCCCATCTCTTCTATGCATTCGACTTAAAAATCTACGACATCATAAACAGGCAATCTGGCACCCTCCAATCCAAGCTACAATATCTCGAATGGCAATGCAACGAGAATAATCGGTTTCTTAATATTAGCAAGTGCTATGTGTACCAGATATCTCTAGTAAAATTAATTTTAATGACCTATCAAGTCGAACTAGATATGCAATTCTGCTCAAAGAATAGGATATTCAATTCTAAAAGCAGCCACTACTATTCGGAAATATGTAAAGCCACTTTTAAAAATAATTCGTCCAAATCCTTTCCAGCATCCCAACCCGCTTGACTCCTATCAAAATTAGCCGAAAGTAAAATAAAATGAAATAAATTAACTGATACAAAATTTGTGATGCATTGGTTTTATAATGTGTCTTCAGATGTGCGTTAAATTGAATTTTGTACTTATGTTGCATTGTTAATGTTTTGTTTTATTATTTATGATGCCTTGTTGGGTAAATAAATAAATAAATATGAAGAAACAATAAGAATTTTTTGAATAATGAAATTTTAGAAATAATCTGTATCATCCTTTTTCGCGCCCAGTGTGGTCAAGTTTCAATAGAGTTTTTGCTAGGCGGATTTCATATCTAGCCTTTCACATATTGAGTAATCAAGTGGGTTGAGCAAGTGGTTCGAACTTAATCACTGTCACTTTGAGATAACTACAATACTTTGAGATAACTAAACTGTGATTAGGCAAATGATTCAAATCGGGAGTGAAGTGAGTAGTAGAACTATTTATTCTCTAGCTGCAGACGATGATTGTAAATGAAGTCTCTAGTATTATGTACTCCTGTCTTGAAAATATTTCGATTTCCTATACTATTAAAGATTCGTCAAAAGAGCATTATATCTCCCTTACCTTGTTGTCAAACATTTTCAACTAAGGACATCGACATTTGCATCAAAACGTCATTCGTTCATAATTTGGCAGCCTTTCATCAACGCCACTAATATATTTCTGAATTTTTCACGTAATTTTTCTCATGTCTCAAAACAGTCTTTAAAATTTTCGAAAAGAGTTTTTAAAAAGCATTTGTTGCAACAATTCAGCGGCAAAATATTTTTAATTATCCTTAAAGTAAGTGAAACATCTATTGAATCGAAATTCAGAGTGTTATTGACTAAAATTAGAGGTATCTGGTGGAATACTGTTGTGGAACTTTCTCATTGTTGATCGCATTGTACATAAAATTATACTTGATCTGGTGAGTTCTTGATTTCACGTACCAATCATATGTTTCCCTCATGTGCAATTCAATGTTGTTTGCTTTTGTCGCAAATGAAACTGACAAAGGAATAAAAAGGCATACGCGTCGAACCAAAATCAAGTAAGGACTAAATCACTTTAATTTAAAAAATAACATATTATTATTTGAATTTAGCTTATCTTAAATTTCATTGTTTGCTTCTCATTCTTGTTTGGTAAAATCAATTCTAATTCTATTTTTTTCTTATCACCAACATTAAAAAATGCCAATAATAAATAAAAAATACATAAACTCAGAGAGATTAACAAATATCCTGTTAAATATTTTGTAAATCTAATGAAAAATAAATTTAAAAAAATTGTAATACTAAAGCATTTATCAAATTTTTGCGAAAATTCAAGAACATTTTTGATGACTTTTCAAATTAATGATTCTTATCATACTTGTCAGATTTGTATCAATCAAGAAATTCCGTAAATTAAAATATATCGTACTAAGTTTCAGTTATTTTTCCTGTTTTTACGGACATCTGACGCCTTATTCACTACGTTAATCCTGAAGATTAATGCTAAGTCACTGGATTTTGATGAAAATGCTTCACTTTTCCTCGGCAATAAGTCGTCGTTATATTTCACTTGATATGCATATCATGCACTAATTTGATGGAAAAAGCGAGATAATTATGTAAGTATCTAATTAACTCAACAAAGAGACGCTTTTGTCTAGACTGTAATATCAAATATCTTTTACTCATAGCGTGCTTAGAATACAACTTAGAAAAAAATACTCATAATAAAAGGTTTAAGGACGATATCAATTTTTTTCCGTTGAACTATTATTTTTCTCAACAAAAGTTCTGCTGATGACTATCGTTAGTGTAAAGATACAAGCAGAAAAAAAAACTAACTAAATTGAAGCTCTCATGTTTCATATCTTTTTACCGTCGAAGGACATTTTCCGTTGCTGGTGGTGAAATGTTTGAAGTAATTTGAGAATGATCCATATTTCCTTGGCAACGCGGGTAATTAGGCGCACACGTGCTATAGATTAGGAGCTATAGAGATTATCAAATGATTTTTCCGCACGTGAAAATTATAATTCAAATTTATTCAGAAATGTGTCTATGATGAAGGCATTTTGCACCCTCTGTCACACTTTGATGTATTGTATATTGCACTTAAAGCAAATTCAGATCTGTATTCATTACTCTCAGTGGTAAAGTTTAATTCCTAGTGTTAGCCCCCAAAAACCGACAAACGATTTAAAATGAACTTGTAATTATCCTCCCATCCCTACAACTGTATTACAGATAGGCGTCACAAGGAAGTCATCATCGACAATATCGATTATGAAGGCCGAAAACCTTTGACCGTCTCCCGTTCGAACATTTACTTTAACGTTCAAGTCCATGAAACCTGAGAAACTTTAGCTTTACATCAAATACGAAGCTACGACCTATTTCACCATAATGAGTTTTTGATTCTAATTGCTGTCGTTTTGGTCGTTGCCCAGGCTTAAATTCGGGCTCAACACCGAAGCTATTACAAGGAACTGTGAACTGTGGTGTTCCTGGAAAAAAATTTAATTGAAAGCCTGGAGATGTTGTTTGGTAAGTCGAAGATGTTGCCCCGACATGAGAATGATTAATGTTTTGGTTTTCGATAAGTCTGAAGTTGTTTGGATTTGAAGAGGGTATGTGCGATTGGACGATGGTGTTGATGGTGAAAACAATGAAAGTGAAATGATGTTATTATTAATTATTGTTGAGTTATGATGAGGGAATGTGAATTGGAAAGGAATTGAGTTTGAGTTGTTCAATGTTTGATGAAAACAATTTTATTTGAATGGTGTAGAAAGAGAGTGTGCTTTGAAAGGTAATGGTAGATGTAGAAAATCAATATTATTTCACGGGACTTAAATATAGAATGGTTGTGAAGAGCGGTTTTGTGATGGGGAGGCCAATGGTTTCTACAGTGATGATATGTAGCTAGATATTTTTGTCGTATTCATGGAAGAGTGTACAATTGGCAGCCTTGGTGCAAAAAGCTGATATGTTAGATATGTGATGTTTATTTTTTCTATTTTCTTCAAAGATACAATTCATTCAAAGCGGATAAAAAGTGCCAGTTTATGAGTAATAGTTGAAAATATTTACACTAAGGTTGAGATCAAGAAAAATATAACGGTCTTGTATGATACACAATATTTTGTAAGTTTTATGAAAAATGAGTTCTAAAAATGCTGGTCATTAGAGAAGGAGATAGGGGAAAAGAATAAAGATGATTCTTTCAGAGAAGTTGACTAAATAATAGTGTCACACTAATTATATTTTTGAGAATTAAAAAAAAGTTCTGTCATCAATGTTTTCACGCCTAGTTTTGAGTGACACCAGCAGAATAGATAAATCAAAGTGCTCAAATTATTATTTATTTATTTATTTAAGAAAACATTATATTTGTCATCATTTTTATAAGGCTAGTATGAAACGCTTCTTTCGATTGCTTGAAAGTTATATACCGAGACAAAATTTTTCTCTATATCCAGAGCAATAAGATCAGTAGCCGGCCGGTTTGTTTTTTCTGTGAACTGGGATAATGCTGGATCTAGTGCGGATGTTGCAATCTTACTCCACTTCTGGTTTTGAGCGGCGATGCGCTCAGGCTCGAAAACTGGCGAGATTGTGTTATTAGATTACTTTGGTAGAGAATGTCGCGTCCGCATTACTCTATGAGCTGCCTCAGGATTGGATAGGTGAAGTTTTGATGAGAATTTTATGTTTTCAGGATTGTCAGAGTGCTGCAATACTGTCAAACAGTTTCAGTGCTCTGTCACGTATGTATTTAATGTCGGAGTTTCTAACGTACCAAGGGATCCTGGGAACCCCTCCGAAGGGCGATATTTTGACAAGCTTGCAGTCTTTTTCTGTTACTTTTAAAGGTTTGTCCGGAAGCTATGGAGCCGTAAAGCAGTTTAGGTCTTAGAATTTGTTTGTAGAAAAGTGCACTATTTGTGGTACTTAGACGGAGGATTTTAGAAGAGAGTAGAGAGCAGAGCACTTATGTTATTGTTTAAGAATGCTTGTTTGTTGACAATGTGTCCAGTTCATTCAGGTTTGCTGTCGAATGTCAGCCCTTAGTATTTTACAGTCCGTTGCCGGTCTAACGTCTGATCGTCGACTATTAGTTGTCGTGGTGTCTGTCTTTTTTTTGCGAGAAATAACGATTGCTTGGTTTTTTTCAGCGTTAGGCTTTATCTTTTATCTTCTGAAGTATTCCAAAAGGAATTCGATGGAGCGTTGCAGATTAGAGGCTAAGTTATTTGCTTGCCTGAACGTGAGAAATATGCACGTGAACAATCTGTACAAAATTGGTGACAAGAGGGATCCCTGGGGCACGCCGGCTTGTATGGGACTCTTCGAGGAAAGGTAATTTGCTATGCTGACTTGAAAAGTTCTGCTTTGTAAAAAAGCGCCAACGAATTGTATGATTGAGGAAGGTATGTTAAGGTTATTTATTTTGACAATGAGTCCAGCGTACCAAACTTTGTTAAATGTCTTCGCGACATCAAACAAGACTAGCCCTATAGATTTTCTTTTGTTTAGGCCAATTCTTATGTGCTGCACTACTCGAGATAATTGGAGCTCAGTAGAGTGCTGAGCTTTAAAACCAAATTTTTCTAGGGGCAAGCAGTTGTTGTTTTCAGTGACAATCTCTTTGAGCTCAGAAAGAAAACTGTGCTCTGCTAGTTTGGCTATGGATGAGAGTAGGATGATAGGTCGCCAATTTTGCAAAAAGCATAAGTTTTTGCCGGGCTTAGAGATCATTATAAGGCGGCAAATTTCCAGCAATTTGGATATTTTTTTCGATGAAAAATGGTGTCCAAAATGTTTTGGAGGAAATGGAAAAGGCAGAGATTGGTAATTTCATCTGGCCCAGAGAATTTCATTTTGTTGAAGTTTCTCCCCAGGAGTTTTACTTCCTCTAGTGATGTTGTTGGTATTATACCCCCCTTTGTACTCTGTCGAGTAAGATGTATGATGCCGTTTGCTCAATAAGATATTCCTCTTCAAGATCGTACTCATCTGAGTTATTGTTCTCCTAAAAATTGAGCTCCAGAGTGTCGGCAAAGGACTTTGTCTGATTTAGCAAATTTTAGTCCGGTATCTGCATGGATGGCTAGCATCATGATCGGCTTGTTTTTCATTTGAAGATATTTGGACAGTCTCCATAATGAACCAGTTTCAGGATCAATACTGCGCATGAAATGTTTCCACTGCTCATTTTTGAATTGCGAGATCTGAATTTGGATTAATTTGATTTTTTTGTCTTATCAAGATTCTGATGGAATACGGAAGCTCATAATGATCTTGATTAGTTTTCAAGGGAGTTTTTAAGTTCTCCTGGCCAACGATATGTGGAAGGCTTGCCAGTCAGTTCTAGACTTTTCTGTTACAGGAGCATCTAGAAAGATGTCCTCTATTCGAAACATGACTGGCTTATGGTCGGAGGGAAGTTCGTCTAGAACGTTTATGGATATGGTTTGGTTTATATTTTGCGATATTCCCATGTCTATTATATAACTGTTAATGGGATCAAAGTATGTAGGTTCTTCTGAAATGAGCAGACTGGACGAAGTTTTTGTGGAGAACCTGTAATAGTCTCTACCTGCATGATTATTTCGCACAGATCCCCAGCGGCGATTGTGAGCGTTAAGATCTCCTGCAAGAAAGATTGGACCATTATGTCTGAAGATTTTGTGAAGGTCTTCCGCGAAGTTTCATGTATTTGGAAGTCTGTAAGCGGATATTACTCTGAAGAGGAGAAAGCTCGTTTGGACTTCCATTTCCATGAGGTCAGAGATTATAATGGGATGATGGTTAATGGGGCTTCTTACGAGAATAGCTTTGCGCCCGTTTCTTTCGTTCAACCTATTATTCCTGTAAATATGATAGTTAGGGATATGGACCTGATTACCCGGTTTCAAAAAGGTTTCTGGAAGTAGCATAATGTCAATTCTGCTATCGCTCAGAAATCCGATTAGCTTCCCTTTTTTGAGCAGAATAGAATTGGCATTCTATGTGGGGATAGAAATACAATTTCCACATTTCATTTAATTTTTTTTACGAAAAAGGGGCCTTTTTTGGGGGGACCTTGGGTAGGCAATAAGCCCTGGACCGTTTTTGCCATCATATTCTTCATCATTGAATGGAGTTGGTCTTGCATGATTGTAAGAAACTGTCTCATTTGATCAGTGGGGAGCAGAGGTAGGTGTTTTATTTGCGTTCAGGGGTGGAGAATTTGAGCTGGGTCGGACTATCTGCGCAAAGGATTTTTTGATATTTTGGGGTTTTTTTTTGGGCGAAACGTAGCTTGCAGGATGTTCATGTCTGCAGTGTATGCATTTTCTATGATTATTAAGAGCGTCTATGATTATTAAGAGCGACACATTTGACACACTTATGCTGTGCATGATCGTTATTTAAAGAGTGACCAAATTGTTAGCAATTGTGGTATTGCCCTTGGCCGGCTTTTTTTCTGACTTTTTCTCCGCGAACAGAGTTCACCATGTGTACGCTAGAGATAGAGATTAGTAGGCCATTTGACACGTTATAATGAAAAACTCGTAGATCTTAGATATCGGAGACAACAAAAGGGAATATCTGAGGTAGTAATTCTCTCGATTTGTTCTAATTATATATTTAACCTTTATACTAAAATTGCTTCACTAAATTTCGTATATGTGTACGCTTATTTCATTTCCTTAAATCTGTCTGTTTTAAGGGTGGATGCATTTTTATCTCTGTTACTTTTTATTTTGTCTCTGTCACTGCTTAAGTCATTAAAATTTGTAGTTTTACATACCAAAGTAATTTCACATAGAGAGTCATCAGAATAGGTTCGTAGGAAGTAAAGATACATCAAACTAATGATGTCCTATTGCTCAAAGTTAATTTGTACCTTTAATGTAAAACTCGTAAGGAGATTTCTAGCTTTGAGCGCATATAGATTTATTCGTAAGTAATTAATTGGTGTTCTAGTCAAAGACATTAACAAATAACAGTACTACAAAATAAAAACCATACACTTTATATCTTTATACATTTGTTGATAATCATTCAATAAAAGTCTCATATATCCTTCAAACTTTCAATTTCTGTTCATGTAGGCTCATCGACTTTCAAAGGCATATCAAGGTCAAAATTCACATATCGAAATTATTCAGGTCGAATCCACACTTCTCGATAAATATTCGCATGAACGATACGACATGGTGAAACCCATTGTGCGTTGACGCATAAAATAATCGCAAAATCTTCCATGGCTGGATTTAATTTGAATTACTTTAAAAACACTCTCAGCAGTGATATCAATTCATTCAAGCGAATGCTTGTCGTTTTCCCGGCTGAATTCCATCCTGAATTTCGTTAATTACATGGATTTGCATGACAAAATTCGCATGTCCTTGCAAGGCAAAATCCTAGCATTTGATTTGAGTTTTTATTTCACTGGGGTGTATGTAGATTGGTTGTGGACGGTATCAAACAGAACTGAACTGTAGTTGTCGGAAACGAAATAAGTCCGTCTGTATTTCTGAAGAGATAAACTGTATGAAGCACTTGTTGCAATGTGAAGAATGGAATATATTCCAGTTTGTTTTTAGAGTTTATGACGTTCATTGTTTTTTTCCGGCTGCTGGGAATAAGTTCTATGTTCATTTTACGGTCTTGATTTTATTACTTTTTAACAAAGTCGAAATATTCTGCAGCAAAATATATTAGCTAGCTACAGGGTTAGGTCATGTACTTCAAAGTCGTATATTTGTAATGCTGTCTGAAATGGCGATATCTCTTGGAAATGGTTTTAAAGATACTCTTAATAAAGAAAGTTTGTTCAAGTAAAGCATCGAAGCTCTTTGTTTTTGTTACTTGGTGTTTCAGAATTACATGAGTGTAGAAATGAAATTTAGTAGTGAAGTGGTGATAAGCTTTTGATGTACATGAAGACAAAAATATGAATATTAAGTCATGAAAAGGAACTGGGTCAAAAGTAATGACATTTATGAGACAAAAATTATATCTTTCAACAAAATATGGCAGCAAACGTTGCGATAAACGTTTGTAATTCCAGCTAGTTTTATGATCCTCATAACTCAGTTGATACCTGAGTTGCTTTAAACAGCTATTTGTGAGCCTATAAACAGCTCAAAAACATCTAAAAATTCACATAAAACAACCTTATATAATCCACACGTTCTCAACTTACCAGTCTTCCCAACTCCACTCTGTCCTAAAACCATCACTTTCAGGGGCTTCTGTTTTGGATGCAGACCCAATTTCGCCAGTGATGATTTCGGAGATGTTGTGTTCATTGCTCCGGTTTTCGTTGACTTTCCGGCTCGTGAAAAGACACCCGAGAATAAATCAGTGGGTGTCGGAGACAAATACTAAACACTAATTCGATGAAATTCAGGTGAAAATCTACAATGAAGCTGAGCTGATAGAAAGCCACGGCTCGTACGCGACATTACTCTTCGGTGTAATGCCTATTCGGAAATATGCACGTTCAGTTTAGACGTAGGTGAAAAGTATGTCACGAGATTTTATACACATAAATCCTTAGTCGAGTTTGTTCTCTAGTTCAGTAGACACTCGTGATAGTGAAGATGTGTGGGTTTGACCCAATTCTGTCCCAGATTATGCTGTAATGAAAGGAAAAAACATGATTTATTATATGTAAAACAAAGATGAGTTTGAGCATAAAAATATTCCAGAAAAATAAAATCTATGACATTTTAAAAGATTTGAATGATTGAAATTTGCTCAAATTTTATACACAAAAGTTTCAGACATTAATCACTTTAAGTATTCGGAAAATATTATATTTTTAGCAGCGATATGATTGTAAATTTAAAGGTAGGTAATCGAAAATCGAGCATCCCTATAAAAACAAGCCAAAAAAGTCAAATACAATAACGCGCCCAGTGTGGGTTTAGCTCAGGAATGAAATTTCAATTGTCTCATTAAAATTTTATCGAGTACTCCACGCACTTATGACTGCAAACACAGTTATGCTTTGCCAACCTTATTTTTTGTAATTTTAATATATTTTAAACCAAATTTACATCTAATACGACTTCAAAGCTTTAATATCAGTACCAAAAAAAAAATTATTCGCTCATTTCGGTCTGGTAGACCAAATCTTTAAAGATTCTTTTAAAGTCATTCACTTTTTTGCTTTTCCTCATAAATCTTCCGCACGTAAGCAATATTAAAAACATTGAAGGTCATTGTAATATTATCCTACTCAAAGCACAGCATACGGACAGCCTATCAAATATCTGGTTTTATCAAAATGTTTCTCGATGATGGTGTTGAGACGAGCCCAATACACATTTTCTTCGGGATGGACACAAAGATGCAAAAGACTAGCTTTGCTTTAAATGACGGCCATATTGTCAACATGATACTGTTGCCGTCTTCGTGATATTATTCTAACAAGACGGAAAATCTAATTTATTGGCCTAACAGACTTCGACTCGTCTGTGCTCGTACTTAGTTCCAGGACTCAGAATGTTACGTGTAGTGGGCGCACTGACGGATGTCGATCTGAGTAAGGCATTTATCTCATTTTTTGTGCAATGAGTTTGGGATGTAGCGTTTTGTATAGTAGGCCTCACTCGAAAATACCTTGAAGGATGTCACGCACAAGATTGAACCCAACATAATGAAAGGTAATACAGCAATCTTCAGGTGGAGGTATGTGAGTGTATAGTAGATGATAGGAGGACGTATAGATAATTTATCAAATGCATAAAGTATCGAATGGCAGTCAATTTGTCGAGTAAGATAATGTTTAGTCAATATGCAGGTTCATTAAAAGTGTAATAAAGCACTCGTGTTTGTGATTGGTATTCAGATTATTAAAAGTGAAATTAATATCTGTGAAACTTCAAGTGGGTTTTGATAATTATTTTTTGCCTGAAATTCAATCAACTTTCACTCAATAGCATTTAATATATGAACTCCAAATAGTCAACCGAAAATTTCAATGAAACCTCGAATCGATTTCGAATAATAAAAAAATTGCATATATCGGACGTATTTTTCCCGGGCTGCCGTCAAGAAAGAATATTGTTAGCCGTGGAGGTTGGTTTTGAATTGACCTTGTAATATTTTCGATTTTCGTTATGATTAAGGCTCAGTTGCTTGTCAAGTTAAATATTTTAATGAGATTTTTTTACCCAGAATATGTCGGAACTGAGTCGGAAATGGTGTCGTGATGGTTTGATTTTCCGTTTTAATGAAAATTAAAGTTACATAGATTGATATTATGTCATATGAAAATTTTTGAAATTATATCTCCTGCTCTACGATGAAGTCCTAAAAGTAAGAATAGTCAAAATGATTTTTGTACTAAAAACACCATCTGGTCAATTAGGAGATTTAATTTTTTTGAAATGCTAATTGATTTATGAAAGCATGCTTTTAGTATTTTTACTGAATTTCTACAGTTCCACTGATTTTCTATTTGCAGCAACTCACCACGAAATTCATACGAATTCGAACAGAAATAGTAAATTTAATTAGCATCTTTTCTTTGAGAAAATTCATTTTATCCTTGTAGTGCGGTTTTGGGTTAATAGATGTGGATTTCTTTATGCCATTTCGAAATTTTTTGAAACGTATTTTTAGATTTTCGTGAGTAGTGACAAAATAGCTGCATGCAGGTCGTGATTTTCCACAGATTGCACAGATGTCACTGTTAGACTGTACTCCGAATATGATAGTGATAAAAAAGAAAGTTGCTAGGAAGATAGTACAGTTGATTGGAAGCAAAACATCGAGTTGTAAGGACTGGACACGTCAGCAGAAATATGCAAGATTCTAAACGTTCAGCAAGAGAAAAAATCAGATAGATTCACTAGAGAAAATAAGAATTCGGAGAAGGGGAGATATTTTTCATTACGTTGCAAATTATAAAAATTAAAAAAAAATGTTTTTCTTTGAATTGATAACAATGATAATAACTAGACTTCATGTAAGCTCATAGCTCTTTAAACATTCAGCTATTCAAATTTTATTCGTGAACGTTATTTATTGATAACCAAATATTGGTTACGAAATTTAATAAATCAAATTATCCGATATACGGTTATTTTGGGATAAATCATGCTAATAATATAACTGAATCCGTGGGGTGCATCTAGATTAATTTTTTTTTCATCTAAAAAGATGATGATGAAACTGAAGCCTTTTTTAATTATGGTTTGGTTTGAGTAGCAGCTTTTTACAAGTTTTTTTTATAACTTGTTGTGGTCAGTGGATGATAAAATTTGCTGCACCCATCTATTGATCACAAGAAACTCTAATGCGCTTACAATCTGACTATTGTTTAAATGTTTTTTTTTGTCAGACCACGTTGTCGAGCAGCTATTTTTCTATTTGCTTCTTTATGAAAGAATGAAATAATCTTTTCTTAAAAAACATCTTTATTCTCATTTTTGCCGTAGTTCTCACATAGTTTGAAGTAATTTCTCACTAATTTCTCGGAATGGAAGATTTTTAGAGCAATTTCACGATTTGAAAGGGTTGAACCTTTAAATGCCTCAATTTTCGACATTTCTTCTCTAGTGAGATACTTTTGTTTCGGCATGTTCGTGAATTTATTAAAATTACTAGATAAATTTATCATATTCTTAGACGACAATAAATACGTACTAATCAGTACGAGAAAATACTTAAAATTTCAAACGAAACCTTGAAATACTGTAAAATTTTTTGTTACGGCTTTATCCACTTTGCACTTTAAATCGACCAAATGCAATATCTGGCAATTATCTGTCGTATGGAACTAAGAAAAATTATCAGTAATCCCAAAATGAAACACTTACGATCAGCTGCAGAGCTGCAAAATGCCCAAACATGTCCCTGCATGCAAAAAAATTTCCCGGAATAACGGTTGTCGTTAGAAATTGTTTGTGCGACTTTCGCTGACTGTATTGTCAGCAGCCAAAATAACGCTACTATTCAAAGAAAAATTTTACTATGGCACACATTTTTGAGCTCCGCGTCTTATTTGGATCCAGAAACACACAATCATTACAAATCCTGATGTATTAAATTCTCAGGCGGGTAAGGGTGCTAGTCGTTGATATGATACAGTTTTTTATTTTTTACTTTAAACACGTTCCATGATAGTTCCAGATCCATCATATGCTCTCTCTTCTTTTTTATCCAAAACAATCAATTATCAAACAAACTCGATCGTAATGACCGTTTTCCCAGATGGTTGTTAGAGCCGCCTTCGTAGACGGCTGCAAGAACTGTCTTCAACTAAGTCAAAGTGTAGGTGATCTGATAATTTCTAAGTCAAAGTGTAAGTGAACTTGAATTCGGTCAACAAGTTTCACGTAGCACACAACCCCATGGGAGTCTAAAGTACTGTGTTGCAAATATCAAATGCATCGTGGACTAGTTACTCTCATAAATGTGTTTCGCTTGTGAATTTTTTTTTGTTTTTTTTTTATAGTTAAACATCTCGAAAATATAGTTCCAAAATTTGAAGTCAATCAGGGCAAAACTCTCGAAGTTATTGACTATTTAGTCACATTTCCTCTATCATTGTAGCTCCGACAGCTCGGAGGCCAAATTCTTCGTGAAAAATAGAATTTTCGAATTCGAATGACCACCAAAAATTTAAAAATGAAAAAAATAATATTCTGAAAACGTTGGTTGGTCGAGGATTTAATGATACTTTGACTTCCGCAAAACGATCGAGTTTCCCGTATCAATATTCTCTGCTTTGATAAGCTTTAGAGACGATATACGTTGTCTATGCTGATTTATAGACAAGAAGGGAACCATGATCACATCAGTCAAGTATGCACTGTGTGCTGGTGTCTGATGAGAATCAGTGCATACTTTCGAAACCACTTTGTCAAATAAAAAATTTCAATGTAAATAAAATTTTTTTCAATTTGAATCATCGCGCAAAAACAATTCCAATTTAAATTTTAATGTTGTTTGATTTCAAATAATTTCCAGCTGAGGTACAATGACAACTGCCAATCGTCTTTTTCCAAAGACGTTCTTGAAAAACCTTTGTCACCGGTTTGTTTGTCAATATATCGCATAAAAAAATTACTGAATATTATTGAAATGATACTTAATATTGTACAAAAGGTTTAAATAAACTTACTCTATCCATATTTGGGAAAAAAATTCGTAAAAAGCGTTTTTCTCACGCTGAAACCCTTAAAATTTGCTCACTTCCGTCTCGAATGATTATCTTTCGGCGTCAGTAAGATTCTAAGATGACCATATTTGGCCATATGATCGCTGGTTGGCTGTAAACAATCAGAGTGAGGGTAGTACGATGTAAAAATACAGCCATCGAGGAGGTACTTAACCATAGCTTAAGTACTATATATAGCTCGGAAAGTACGTGATTTGTGATACAATTTGCAATATTTCCCCACTGATTGCGAGAAGTAGACAGCAATATTCAAATCCAAGTTGGAAAAAGACAAAAAGTACCCCGCCAAGATAAGACACGCCCCCCTTTATATGATCAGATACGTTTCTCATTCCCACTAGGCAATATACATGTGCTTTGCCAAAGAGACTATTTTAACAAATGGCGATTTATGCAATATTGATTTTCTGAAAACTTATTCTGAGCATAAAAATGGTAAGTGATAAGATAGTTAACGCGGAATACTACTTTCGATACCATTTGACAAGTAAAAGGAATATCTCCGACTCTTTTATGCAATCCACTACAGAGAATTGCGTTTGTTGCCAGCGAATGTTCGCTCCGCTCACTGTTTCTTGATGGGATTATACGTATGCCAACACGCTCTCACCTATCAGCTTACACGGAAATATGCATTCTCACCTGTCGTTTGAGAGTATGCTTTTCTCAATTTTGCATATGATAAAGTGAACTTACTTTGGTTTTGGTTCTTCTTATGTGCTAGCGGATGGTAAACCCTTCACTCCCTGCCAGTCTCTTCCATCAAACCATCACGTACTTCCCGTGCTATTTATTAGTATTTATGCTATGATTTAGCCGCGGGGAGTCAGTGAACAGCCGTCAGTCGAGGAGGTTGATAGATCATTCATTGTAAAAGTACATTTGTACAGTCATTTTGAGAAATGAATGCCAGCTGGCCAGGAAGAGGATAATAATCAGCGACCGAAACCTGCCCTGATTTGTTTTCTTGAAGCCAGCAATCTTTTCGTTGTGTCAGGATTTTTCTCTGTAACATCCAATAATTTTTATTACTAAGGGTTGTCCATAGGATTTGGTTCATCAATGGTGAGGTATTTTTTTTTCGATTTGTGGCTAATGTGTCAATCTAAATTTATATCCACCGAAATTTTTTTAAAATAACAGCTGGATCGATTAATGAAATCACAAGTCATAGTCGCACAATCATTTTGTGCATTAAACTTTTACATAAATGTACAGAAATTTGGAATTTTGGAGAAAGATTTATCTCAAAAATAAATAAAAATGAGCAAATTAGCATCATCATTCTTTAAAAATTTGTTTTTTAAAAAGTCTCCAGCTCTTTCTTACATATAGCATAAACTGGAAACATCTTCACGTGAAAGAACTGACATTATACTTTGACATTCATCAAGTTTCATTTAACCGCAGCATGGACAGTAAAATTTTTCGAGCTCCCAAAATATTTGGAAAATATTTTTTTTCCTATTTTTTTTATTAATCGAAAATTGAATCACAACATGGATTATGTCAAAAGACAATTGTTTTGCAAGAGAATCCCTAGTTTGTGTGGTACATAGACCAAAATTGTGGCTAGCAATAGATATTACTCTGGATGATTTGCTATCTAAATATGTTTATTGAAGTACACTTTCAAGAAAAAAGTTCGAACATTTTTTTTCCAAGTCTCAATATGTCTGAAAAATGTCCTAATTGCTGACTCATTCCCAAATTTAAACGTGTATGTTTTTTTCAAATGTTTTTTATTGTGTCTGGTGAAAGACGCTAGCGGCAAAATCAATATCCTCATTCAAATTGGCTCCACTCAAACGTTATCGAATTTCCTTTCACTTAACGAGATTCTTTCTCAATTCGATTCTTTCAAACACATGGATTAAGGACAATGATTCTCAAGGAAGAAATTGATATGTAAAACAAACTTCGATGAATTCAAAAGTCTCGCATCTCAAATTTCACATTAAAGCTGATTTGGTCAACGGAGCTGATGTTATATTAAAGGTATAGGTACTCCAAGCTTTTATGTATACCTTATTTGCATACAGAACGCACGCAGCAGATCATAGCATCCTGATGGAAGTCTAGTACTTTTCCTACCACCAAGCAAGAGATGGATGAATATGACACTAATGACGAAGAATAAATCACTTGTTTTAAGTTTTTCCAAGTTTCGACTACGTCGTTGATCTGCTTTGACAGCTTCGATACCATCGTTAGACTACGTTACACTCGTTAAAGTTGTTGCAGCTATTATAGGGCTTAGTATTGACTTTCCTTTGTTTTACTTTAGTTGGCATCTTGGACAATAGGTGTATTAAAATTGTGTCGTAAAATGTAAACAATTATGTATATGCTTGAGGAGCTTGATAAGTCTGACCCGTTGAAAAGAACATGAATTGTAATACTAAGTTAATGATCCTCACATTTTTCCCTTGAAGTCGTTATCGAGTTTTAATGGTGATGTAATTTGAGTTACGATGTAAAACAAATAAATAGAATAAATAAATATAAAATAAATTTCATATAACTGATACTGCTTTAAATGATTGAAATTTGAAACCATTTGATAGCTTATTTTATCAAAATCTGGAAAATCGTTGATATTAAAGGATATTAATTTGATTTATTTAATGTGAAAACAAATCGGTTGTTTTCTTGAAATATCTTTACCCTTTAAAATTCAATATTGATTCACTAAAAGACACAAATTTAACATAATTCCACATACCATTTCACTACCAACTCATAAGCTATTTTTAACACCACTCTTAACGAACCCAGACAATTCGGATTATGATATCTTATATATCTAATGCTTACTAAAGACACAGTAGACTTATAAACTTTTCCCAACATACAACCACTTCAACACTAAATCGCGTCAAAAGCATCACAGTCATAATACTGAAAATGAAGAGCATCTCACTGCATGTATCTGCACGTGTTGTACAAACGAGAACTTGAGTTATCTCCAGTCATTTTCGTAAATATTATTTGTCTTGATAAAATAAAAGCTATTTCTGTGTAGGCTATACTTATATTTTATTCAACAATAAAAGAGTGAGTGACATTGGTAGTACTTTATTATTTCTCTCTCTCTCTCACATTTAGATATAATTTAATTGAAGCGTTCAAACATATACGTGGTGTACTGTCCGAAATTCCATTGCTTATCTGTTTCATTAAGCAAATATTAAGTAAATAAAGCAAATGCGCAAGATTATACTATGGAAATTTCAAGCAAATAGGTAAGTAGAAAGTTTGAATTGTTGAAAGATACATACTGCTTCTTAAGATTTATAACAGATTATGGTAAGATCTTGAGCATATAAATTAACCTCGACCTGACTTATGTGGGTCGGATCAACAAATATTCATCTGGAAATTTTTAATTTGCAATGAGAGTTGTTTGATTTGTTTATCTAATAGATTTTTTTAAAATTCTAATAGGTTTGGATCAATTTAGATAATACTAAAAAAAGGACATATGATTATTCACAATGATTTAAATACTGTTCGTTACCCCGATATTTTTATTGTTGGCAATTGTTGGCGATATTAGCAGGGCTTTATTTATGCACATTACAATATTTTGTCTGAAAAATGAACGTCATGCAATTTAAAAAATACATCACTCCCAGAAAGGCAGTTTTTTTACCATACCGTTTCTGTTTGATGTTTTGTTTCCGAAATAATGAATTTTCAGGGATATTGGAATTTATCTAAAATTGTGGAGATTATTATTAAGTTGTTGTTTTGCTCACAGGCATAAACAACACGAGTGGAAAAGGCATTCAGGTAGTCTTTATTCGCTTCGTTTCAATGCTTGACGGAAGCATGGAATAGCTTTGTACGATTAAGTCGTTAAACTTAAAAGTAAGGTTTTAGGAGAGAGTACACTATACTTTTTGTAATTTTCCATAGCTTATCAGATTCTCACGAAGATAGTAAGAGGCACTCATGACAAATAGCTCCGAGGG
The DNA here is from genome assembly GCA_947369275.1 of Nemotelus nigrinus. NCBI lineage: Eukaryota > Metazoa > Arthropoda > Insecta > Diptera > Stratiomyidae > Nemotelus > Nemotelus nigrinus. Next base: position 27,018,477 of record OX376375.1, on the reverse strand, counting down.
AAAATCGATGGAAATTTCTTTGAAGAGCTGGTTTTCTTTGCCTTTGAGGAATTAAATATACCAAATGTGCAATTATTTTTGAATGTACTTAACCAGAATTTTCAGTTGAAATTTTGTGAGAGAATGGCTTACGTGGTATCATTTGAATGAAGTGAATGCCATGTACTTAATTTAATTAGCCATCTAATAGACACGATGTGCAAATATTACAAAAAAATATAACCACTTGAGGAGTTTTTTTTACTTGATTAAGTTTTCTTAAAATTGTTTTAGATATAAATGTGTAAATTGTTAAAAAGATATAATTTTTTAAGAGACAATAAAGTGCACCAATGTTAAATTGAAAGATATGTAAGCTCTATTTGACCGTATTTTTATGGGACATCACTCATAGCTAGCCGAGTGATTGCCATCACAATTCGCACAATTATTCTTTTCTTTGCACTGCTTTGTGCACTTTTACAAATGGTGATTTTTGCGTGATTTTACACACTTTGCCGGAGTGTGAAAATTATTTGAAATATGGCCAAATGGCACTGGAAACATCCAGCTCGTGATTATTGAGCTTTTAATTTACATATAAGTAGGCAAACGGCCCGTGTGTTATAGATCTCGGTATCGGTTTTTGGGGGAAGTATGTTAGCTAATTTAACGGTTCCATATTTTATGTTGAGAATAATATTAGAAAACTTGATTTGAACTTGGGGTGAATGGAGATATAGAGTCTTAGATAATTAGATATACTTTTCAGGGAATATTTTTCATGTTAATTAATGATCACAGGGATCTTCGTCAGCTTAGTTTCCTTCGTGCCCATACTCTGTGGTTTGAGAAACATCACTAGTCGGGTCATTTTATCAATTTTTTTGTGTTTATTAGCTTTTTATTTTGTTGCGTTAGGTTTATATTTTTCCTTCCATCAGTTATTTTTATCTTAAAAATTTGGATATTTTTCTGTTTTTATTTATGTCGTCATCAGCTTCTGTTTCTTCTTTTCCTTCTGTGTTGACTCTTTTCAGTTAGATTGAGAGCGTTTTTGCGGAATGCACCCATTTTGCACCTATTTCGTGAGGCAGCATGCCTACGCTGATAATTATAATATCAAACAATCACATCAAAATGTGCTACAAATCAGGCACTCTTTCCAGCAGCTTCAGTAGTCACGGTTCATTTCCGGAATTATGTTCGGAACAATGAAATTGAGTTATGCTACAGGTTTTGTGGTGAATTGCTCTTGGTGCGAAACAAAAATACTGATATATAAAAAATAGTGGAAGATCGGGAAATAAAGAGGAGAAACGGGTGAGAAGGGTTGCAGGTTTGGAAAAAAAGAGTTTGAAAAAGTAAGTTGGGAAAACTGTAAAATTGAAAGTATATTCAAACAGAAAAAGTAACTTTAGGAATCAAGCAAAAAGTGATGAAAATCAATCAACCTTAAAGTGAACTTATTAAACCAGCAGAAAGAAAGCAAATTAATCAAATTGAAAAGAAGCAAGAATCGAATTGTTCACTGACATTGGATAACAAATTTTGTTATTTTAATTGGCGGCATTAACAGTCTCAGTGAGGAACAGCGGCACGAAGGGAAAAAACAGAACAATAAAAGAGAAGATAAAATAAAACTAATATCTTGGTATTATCTTCGTGTTAACGTACTATTATTTTGAAGAAAGTAGAGGTTTCAAACGATTTATGTACAAGTAGCTAAAGCGAATTACGAATTGCAGAACAACATTTTCTCTTTTTTTTGGTTTAATATTGCTTTTTCATTTTGAATAGATTGCTGTGAGTATGTTGATTGTTGTATTCAAACTCAGATATTTGGCTACATTATTTATATTTTACGTTAATTTACATTTATTTTTTGAAGTTTTAATATCGATTTCTTTTACACATAGGGTTATCCATTCCGTGCTTGAGAAAGTAAAATCCTGCATATCGACAACTGACAAAGATACACGTCAACCACGAAGTCATTTATTTAGTTCGCCATTTTAGAATATGGATCGTTTAGCAGTTTAACAACGTGTTAACATTTTTTTTTTCGAAATGTGATTTTTCGAAAAAAAATTTCTTCAGTAATGATATAACACAAGCAAATCGAGCTCCTTTGTAAGAGAAATTTCCAGGACGTTTAATTTCGCGATTAGCTGATGTGAATTGGCCTCCAAGATCCTGCGGTTTAACGCCTCTGGATTTCTTTTTGTGGGGGTACGTGAAAGCGAACAATCCCCAAACTCTGGACGAACTGAAAGCCAAAATTCGTGAAGTCATGGCCGAGATATTGCCCGAAATGTGCCGGAAAGTCATTGAAAATTACATCAAAAGGACTGAGTTCTGTTAGAGATCCCGTGGAAGACATTTGAGCAATATTGTTTTTCACATATAATGGCAAGGAACAATCTTTATAATGAAATAAAAATGACATCACTTTCCGAATATTTTGTGTGTTTTTGCAAATTTACTTTCTCAAGCATGAAATGGATAACCCTGTATTTATTTTTTATACTTATTAGTATCTATATTTACTTATTAAAATTAGTGTAAAGTTAATCCGGGCCTGGTTTGAGACATAACAGTGCCCACACCACAGATTTATTTTCATACTTATGTCCGCGGAATTTGATATTTGATTGGAATTAGGGAATTTTTTGGTTATTATTGTTTATTATTATTTTGATATATTTTTTTTGTAAGAATTTCTGAATAAAAACTAGATTAGCTGTTTTAGAGTAATTTTTTTATTGACAAATAATGGTTCTCCCTCCGACCGTAACCTCCTTCCAAATTAGTGTACGTTTTTGTTTGTGTTGTGAGCAACATACTCACACCAGACTGAGCTAGCTGGCTGCGAAAGCACGCTAGGCAATCAAAAATTCTGCACTGAAGATAGCTCGACAGACTTTAATCAGTGTTAAAAGCGTGCTTTTGAGACCACTTTAATGTCCGCAATTGGATGTCCATACCTCACCTCACAGACATATAATATTTCAGTTTTTTTTTATTTAAAGGAGTCTCGTATTTTAATCTTGTATTTTCGTGGAGTTTTTCAGTTCCTTTCATTTTGCTATGAGCAAAAGAAGCAGCTATGAGCAAATCTAAAAACGCTCGAAGAACCGAGTTGGTGGGTCATTTCTTTCGTCTACCGACTCGGTTCCGAAACCGAGAGGCGGTCCACACCACGGTGTGTGTCATTTTAATGCCAAAGTAATGCACGGCTAAACCGGCTCGGTTTTCCTCTCGGGAAACGCTTCGGTAGAACCGCCGTGTGTGTCATTGGCCTAATACTCCTGGTTTGCCGTCTAACTTCTTGAGACAAATTCCTTGTGTACGAATCCCTTCAAAAAACAGATCAATATGGTCAATCTGATCCGCCTGGCTTTTTTGGGACAGGGTGAATTTGAAGTCTTCCTTTCACTGGATACTTGCTTTGTCTCGGGCTTGTTACCGTAGCACAAACAATCGTCACCTGTTATGAATGATCCTAGACAAGAAGTTAGGTTCAATTTCAAGCTCATTGGTCAGCTCCTGGCACACAATCAGTCGGTTGTTTCTTTGATTTTCTGTGAGCAGCCGTGGAACAAATTTCGCCGAAACACGCCGCATGCCCAAGCCTTCACAAACTAATACCAGTAGCTTCAGATAATTCGTCAATGGTGTACCGACGATCTTCATTAATTTTTTCCCGGACTTTTGAAACACTTTCGTCATTTCTGCTTGTGCGGTTGGCAATCGATGCTCAAATCTCCACCTTTGAAACGAAAAAACCACTCAAACACTTGTGCACTACGAAGAGCTTCCTCTCCGTAAGCTTTTTGAACCATTTCAAATTTCAAATTCTTTGTTTTTTAAAATTAGACATGATGGTTTCGACCGTGATAAGAAAACTGAATTTTCAAGAAAAATCACGTTGAGAGACCAAAAGCAGCTGTGGATGGCATACCGCGAGCTACTGTCTGGCAGAGATATAAGAGAGGAGAAGCGACCTCAGTCATCACTCCACCTTTCGCCATATGAAGACACAATAAAATCTTACACGATTGAAGCGGTGGAATTGATTGAGATTCCCTACATCTCATACCCCTTTAAAACTTCTCCTTTTTTTATTACCTCTAATATACCAGACATTATAGTTGAGCTTAGAACCAAATAGAGCTTACAATCCAAATATCATGGCTAAACTACTTTTATAGGCCCTCGAAGTAAAATGTTTAGGTGTTTAAACAAATTAACTTCTAATTTAGGAATAATCTATGGTTAACTAACCAAGTACAAGCTTTTCACAAAGGATCATAAAGACTCATATATTTTTCCTCAATTGCATTTATTTTCGACGATTCAAAAAATGTTTGCTTGATCCATTATTTATCAAATTTAATTCTCTTATATTCTCCTATCGTACAAATCGATAATAACGTGAAAGGACAATGGAAAAGTGTTTTGCTTTGTTATACAAAAAACGTGCCAAGAAACATTAAATTTCCCTTCTTTAAAAAAACCCGTCACAATGCAAGAATTCTAATGAAAATTCCTCGATCAAAGCCGTAAACACTTTTCAGTTTTTCCCCAACTACGAAACTCCACAGGACAATTTCGTATTATCTTCTTGAATTCACCTTGCTAATAAAAGGAATCACGACGATACGTTTACCATCCCAGCTGTGTCTGTCTATCTTCGTTGGATCTGCAAATCGTACAATAATATTGTGTGCTTGAACAATAAAATTGAAAAGATACACTCCAACATTGCGGAGGAAATAATGTGTTAATAATGACGAGAGAATAACGAGGCAACTTGTGTGTCCTCCGCAAATAAAAAGAAAGTGTCAGAGTTTAGTCTGTATTTCGCACTTGTCCTTCGCATTCTCAGTCTACGATTTGTGAGTTTGTCGGCTTGTAGATGGATGGAATCACAACGTCGAAAGCGTATCAACGCTACCGTTGGGAAAAGTTTTGGTTGGGCTGAATATCCTTCAGCTGTTCGAATGCTTCGTGACGGCATTTTTCTACCGAAATTCGACATTCTACACTTTCGCAGTTGTAAATATCCATAAATCAGTGATGCGTGAGGTGAGAAGTGAAAAATCCTAGGTTCGTACATTGTATGTGCGTCTACATTTAGGTTTTTTGCGATAATGGCGGGTCGATGCAATTAGATATGGATTTTTTTCGAGAATTTCACGCGTAAATACATGGAAAATAATGTTTTATGCTTATTTATGAGAGGGCCAAGAAATATGCGAAGAATTCACGGAAAATATTAATAGGCTTGATATACATACATTGTGTAAGGGACTTTTCCTTGAGATGAAACAACCATGATCGATATTATTCGGGCTAAATGAGGAGTCTGGAAAAGTATACCTACATATTTCGATTCGAAATGAAAGTCGATAACAACCTATTTGTGCGATTTATTTCTAAGACGCAAAGAAGTGGGTTTGTTTTGATGGTGGTGTCTGCACGTGGTTTATGGTGTTTCAATTTAAACAATAGATGGGCTAAGGTCAAGTTTGAATTGACTATATTCTTGGTACTGGTAATGCGGGTGTTAATAACAAATTACTTGATAACTTACTAGTTTTTTCAAATTACGTTAATAGAATAAGGCACTTTTCTTTGAATACTGGGAATAGGCTGTAACTGCAGCCTGTTGACGTTAAATTGGCTATAATGCGTACAATCGGATTTCGTATTTCATGTTATTGTTGTGATTTGATTATAAAGGTTATAATTTTTTGACAAGGAAAGGTATGGCTGTAAAATTTATGATTTTTTGTGTGTTTGTATTAACGTAAGAGAAGGTCCCTTGAGGAGGAAAATTCGGAGCAATATTTCTATTTAGCATTTAAATAGTTCAGAGATTTCTCGAAACATATCTTATATCTTAAACATATCAAGAAAATATCTTTTCTGTTTTGTTCGTGCATCGCTTATGTAAAAAGTCAATAGCTGAGCTGAAAATATAGATCCAGCCATCCATAGTTTCCTACTTACTTTGTATTTTGACTCCACGAAAATAACGAAGAGCAAATAACGACTGGTAGCTCAAATTATCTATGAATGTTATCACACAGCATTACTGTCGGCCATGCTTTAAAAATCTTTCCTCCCGATGAACCATTTCTTCTTTTAAATCGATCTGTCTGGCTTAAGTTATTAATTTTTCTGTCCATATGGTTTAGTCAATGTGTCTATTAGCATTTTTGGCTAATTATCAATGACTTCAATCGAACCGAATCAAGTTTCTCTGCTGTAGGTCTCATTGGTCGATTTTATTGCAAGTTATAAATGTATGAAGCTATCTGTTTGAACCTTTAACTTTTTTCCCATGAAAATACTTTGTCTTTTTCTTTACTAACCAGCCCTATTATTGGGATATTATTGACCCGTACAAGCTGAATTGTGAGTCAGTATAAGTTTTCCACACAGTTAAAATTTATTTCTTATCTTCAAACTAATATTAAAAGATTTAAATTTAACGTTGTCATGTATCTTCAGAATATTTATTTTTTGTTTTAAATTTAACCGTTTGCGATCTAAAGTCATCGCGGAAAGTGTGATTTGATGTTAATTTTGCAAAATCTACCATGCGACCAGATGAATTATCTTTCAGCTTATTTTTTTTGCCTAGTTGTGTCTCGTTATCATAATTTCCGAGAACTGCGAACAGATGAAATCAAACTGTCTGTATTCTAGAAGTTACAGTTATCAAATTCTATTGCATTTAGATGGCCGCGTCTTTTATTGGGAGAGTCCTTCAAATGGAGGCAGAGAATAAAGGAAAACTTTTAAAAGTTTTCTGGGGAAATAAAAAAGTATAGGTTATTCGAAAATGTACTTTCAAGATAAGGCATCACTGTCTGCTGTGAGGTTTTGCCTTTTTCAAACTAGATTTAATCTACGTTAGTAAAGTAAAATTGATAAAAGAACTCAATTGAACTTATTGAACTTAGGTCTTAAGTTAAAATAAATTCTTATTTAAAATGGGAATTTTGTAGAAGCAATGCATGCTATATACCTATGTGGTGCGTGAGCTTCGAAATTTGGATCCACTCACTGTTCAGCAGTAGATTTCAGATTCAGATGTTTTAGTTGATATTAATATATTTGGCTTAACTTTGAGTGGTGTTAGTAAATAGAAGATGGGAGAACTTTTTATGGCAAAAGTAGCAAATGAATACTTTTTTGATAGATTTTCAAGGACATTTTTGATTAATTTTTAATGATTTTAATTTAAAAATTAAGATTTCGGTTAAGGAACCAGATATATTTCAATTTGTTGACAAAAAATATATCTTTAAATTAATATTGAATATATATTTTTAAAAAAAAAATTATTGAAAAAACAATTTCTCTACATTGCTATTGTTTGAATCGAATCTGAATACATTCATTCCATCACTATTTTCTAGCTCATTGGTATATATGGCTAAAACGAAATAAAATTATTCATAAACTTTGAAGTACTCCGTTGAACTGAGACAACAGAAGAAAGCTCCGTAAGGCAACGTTCATAAACTGACAGAGGAACGTTGCAGGGGATATATATTGAAGCGACGACTAAGGTTTTGCCTGAAGGTACGGAGATACGCACAAATATTCAGCAGTATTCAGAAGTTAATTTTCTCAATTTTCTTTGTATTCGGAAGTTGATTTCAAATGCATATGTTTTAAATAAAGTTATTTTTTTTGACCAGACCAGGAGTGGTGTTGGTAAAAAGCGAATGACAGACTTTTTTTTACTGCGAAGAGACGAAATCAAAATTTTCTTTTGATTGAATAAAATTAGTTGTACCTTTTTCTAGGTTTAATATCAACGATTGTAATTCGATGGCCAGTTTTAAGTTTAGTAGCTATACTTTGTTTCTTTTTCTTGATGAATAAAAGTTATTTAAATAAATATTTTATATTTTTTTATAAAAAAAACTATTTTCTGCAATACTGTTGCGTGAGTTGGATTCAGATTTAATGGATCTTCAATCACGAGTTTTCAGATATTTTTATGATGTGTATGATCTTTCGAGCAAAGTTGCAAATTAGAAGAAAATATTTCTTTTTGCACAGAATATTTTGCAATAAATTGAGAAATTTCTAATATGTTACAACGATTTTATTTATTACTCAAACAAATGAGAGTAGAATTGAGAAATGAGTTTTGTTTTGTAATGTGGATGAAATTGAATAAAAATGACCTTTTTGCTTCTGTTACTAATGTAACATCATATTTGCAGCTGAGTCTTAATTTTATAACTGTTTTTTTTTTGTAAAAATTATTTAATCATAAAGCTCAAACCCATGTTAGCACTGCTATTTGAAGCTTACAGTAATTGCATCCAACATTAAAACTTTATTTAACTTCATTATTATGTTTTCAAAGATAGAAACGCGCGTGGTGCGTCCATGTTAATTTGTATTATGATTATCCAACAAAAGACATCAGTTAGTAGCTGTAACGTTGATTAAAACCATAATTAACTTCAACTACGGTTGATATCAGTTTACCAACAAATCAAAACTATTTTCACACCACACGTTAAATATCCTTGAAAAGAATCCCTTAGTTTCAGCAAAAACTATCCGTGTGCGAGTCCTGTTTCTCCTTGAGATATTTTATGACACTCGCGTTACGCAAATTTATTGAGCCTACTGAAAACGAGCAATGAATGCAGTGTGAGAAGCAGCAATGATTTTCCCTACTTGCTTCTTACCAAAATAAAACAACAACTCAAGGACGTGTTCATGTTCCCAGTTACTGTCATTAATGAGGTGAATTTATAGCGACTATAAAACATTAACTGTTGGGAGGGTTTTGTCGTGGTCGTTGATTTATGTTTTCTGAAGTAGACTTTTCGACCAATTAAATCATATTTTTCGTGAATGTAGAACAATATTGGGCTTTAAGAAACCGAAACAAAGAAAAGAAACAAAGCAACGGAGAAATAAAGATATGACACATCTATTAGACTTTGTTTCACTTGACAAAGCAAAACAAACACTTCCTAAGGCTGTAAAATGTTTATGCGAGGACACATGTTGGTTTTTGATGTATGCTGCGCAAATAGCAATTCTCCGTAGAATATAACTGCGGAATATAAACTAATAAACACATTTCATAAAAAAAGTCAATATTAAGCATATCCTATTAGCAAATGAAAAATATTTCTTTTTCTTCTTTGTAAATCCACGATGACAGCGTGTTTTAATACAATCTCATAAAAACAATTGTTTACCAAACAATAAAGCCTGTTCGAAAACCTAACAAACCTACGATGAATCTGCAATTGATTTTAAATTTAGCACGATGGAATGCGAATTATCTTTGTCGAGAAATCATCTCCAGAAATTGAAGGAAAACAATGTAAACATTTTCTACAAAGCACTGTACACTGCATACATTCATCTTGTTTTTCTTTCTTTTTTAAACAATTTATGAGACGTTAGCAGACGCGCTCTGCCAACGAATAATGTCTGAATCTCGAACTTGAAGTAGTATTATTTTAAGAAATGGCTATTTTCAATAACCCACCCACTAAATGAAATCTCACTGTTCGCACGTACAGCTCGCCACGTCTTCATGAACTGTGTAAAAATTCTGATTGGAACCATTTACTCGGTTCAAGAGATCCATGGAAGTTTAAGTCGACGATGTTGATGCCTTAGGTTAATCAGATATGATTCAAAGATTTTTATTAGATTTTTCTTCTCGCAAATATTAATGAACTTCGATTCGAATTTGATCATCCAAATTACCCACTTTGAAATTTTATCGAGGACATAAGTTTCCACGTTGGATGAAATTTCGAATTATTACACACTAAAAAATACACCATCGCCGCGTAGATGAGTAAACAAATTCACCTTCAACATTTCCATGAAGGTGAAGAGTACAAACTTGTATGGTTTCAAGGAACGTGGTGTTGAAAGATTTAAAGGAGAGCTTTTCGATTAACAATGGTTGAGATGATGTGGCACTGTGATAAAATTTATAAATTCTTGAATAACATGATATTTTTACGAGTATAACAGCCTAAAAGCGATATATCTTAATCAAATGGTAATAAATAAACAAATAATTAATATAAACAACAGAAGAGATATTGATGCGTCACAGGCACTTGCTCCTACAGCCATTAAAATTTGAAAGTATCTATAAAAATAGTGCTATTATTGTGATTTGTAAACAGCATTCGAATATTTCAGACGTGCATATCTGCTCGAATTTTCCTGGGCAGAGTTTGACGCTGATTACATAAACCATCATTAAAATTAATTGTTTGCTGTTATCGATAATTAGTAAGTTTGAATGCGAAAAACCATCAAAAGACGTTTATTTACAAGAAAATAATTAACAATTTTCTGTTCGTGCTTAAAATATTGATTAAGCTATCTTCGTTCAATACAAAAGCACAATCTGATTTCCTGTTCCGTGTGTTTATGAATGAAATTTTTCCGAGCAAAGTTCCATGACATTTAATTTTCAGGGAAAATTTTTGTAGAGTGTGACAACAAAATTATCGTCTGAAGTCTGTTTGAATTTCTTCTTATTTCTTAAATTTCTTAATCTAAACTAAATTAATTTTTTATAGCTGTCTAAGCCATATATTTTTGGTTTGTGATAAGTATAAGAAGAAGAAATATAGAAGGAAGCTAAATATATTTCAAATTTTTCTTAGGTATTCAAATTTCGAGATCAAACCGTAATAATTATATCTGACAAGAAATTGAAATGCATCTCGTATTTAAAGAAAAGTCTGGTCTTCAAGTAAAAAGATGTGGGATTGAATTAGCATTACATTTCGACTTTTCACTCATTTGTTGCAGAGATAGAATGGCTTATATTTCTTTTCTTCTTCGAAAACTTGTTAAGAAAGGTGGTATATAAGTCAACTTTTGTGTGTAGGTGTAAGTTTTCGGCATAAAAAAATAAGTCTATTCTGATCCAAACCACACCTATTAAACAAATTGAAGGAAAATAGTTTCAGTGATTTTCAACTGCCAGTTTGGATACGTTGTTGAAGCAATCAAACATGAAAAAACAATAAGGTAGGCAAATTTACACCATAAAGCACCATAAGCCACTCATGCAGTACGGCGCCCAGCGTGGTGTATCCAACTTTTGATAATAATTTGAAAAATCACATAATTTGATTGAATATTCAAGTTTGAACGAAAATACACGAAATATTTGTTTAATCAACGTTTGGTTTATTCGAAAAAGCTGATCTGAAGTTGAATCAATATTTTTTTTACTGATTTTCGTCAGTCAGATCAGGTCAGTCCTTAAGTCTACGCGTTTTTAAGGTTATTTTAAGTACATAAAAAAAAAAAAAATCAATTTTAATATCAATCGATTATATATTTTCTTTCTTTATCTACAATCGCTCTCCGCCTTTGTTGTAATTATTGAATTCCTTCGGAATAAAATTTATTATCTTTTGAGTTAAGAAATATAGTTAGGCTACCATAATCTTTGTTTTGAAGTACTTTACCACCTAAAAACGACTGCAGGCTTTTAAACAAATAAAAATTGCTTCGAACAATACCTGCATCATTTCCCAGTCAAATTCCATATATTTTTCCAAGGTGAGTTTTGCAGTATTCGGCAGGGCGTTATCGTGATGAAAGAGAACCTTCCTCCTGTGTACTAAAAACGGGCGTTTTTTTTTATCAATTCTGCATTCAAAGTACTGAGTTGACGACAATACACAACCGCTGTGATAGTTATATTAGGATCCAGTAATTCAAAATATGCAACTCCTGACATATCACACCACAGATAGAGCAGATAGAAAAATCTTTTGTGGGTGCAGACCTGGTTGGATAGTTGGTTTTGGTGTCTAATTTACATCCACTTGTTATCTTCTCCGCATAACGTTGTTATAAACTATCCACTTCTCATCCCCTATTGCAATACGATTCAGAAAATGTACCGTTTTATTGTGAAGTAACAGATAGGAGCAAATGGTCACTTTTTGCTGGAGATTTGATGTTGATGAATACTTATTTTTATCTGCGCTAAATGAATTGATGAATGGTTCCATGTAGATACTTTTAGCTTTAACCGTTGAAATTGGTTCTGTCCGCATCAGGTTTTTTTTAACGCCGTGTCGTCAAATTTAATGAGACGTACTGCGCGAGGTATATCTTCTGCTGTAGTGCTCCAATCCCAAAATTTAAACCTAAAATTTAACCCTAAACCACTCCTGTGCCGCTCTTACACTAATAGTGTTTTCACCATGATCCGTATTTGACTCTGCTGCAGCTGCGGTAGCATTTTCACCACTTGTAAAAAAAGTATAAAACGGGCAATAGTATTTTCGAACAAATATGACTAATAGAAATGACTAAAGGAAAATACCCGGGTCCTTATGGACTGACCTGATTCATATGTACGGGTATGTATATCAATGCAAAATTTATTCTACTTGTATATCAATGCAAAATTTATTCATTTTTTTCTTCGAACCGCGTCATATGATCATGCTGACATTTTCAGGAGTTGTTCGTGTATTTTTGATTTACAATAAAATATATTTAATCTTTTGGCGGCAGCGAGTGTTGTAATGAATTTTTAGGGACCCCTATATTTCTGTGGAAACGAAATTTATCGAGAAATTAAGCACAGAAAGTGTAATTGAATAATGTTTCTGGCTTGAATATAATGATAGTCTGGAAATTTTTTAGCCCTATGTGGGCGCTAAGTCCCTAAAACTATGCAAATAAAATTTGTGAAATAACTTCTCACAGATTCACTAAATCATCACGAAGTTACAGGATACGTTTACGGGCACATGGAATTTGCTTGTGTGATTTTAAACGAATGGGTGGGTATACCTGTAGCTACGGCAGGTGTGTGTGTAGGTTAGAAGAGAGGTACCTGGCACCATTATACTCATACTCCCAGTCTACCATTGCTTCCCAGACTTCTTAACAAAATCTAGGATCAATGATAGGGAAAAAGGTGCTATTTTCTTAAATGGAACTTAGTGTAAGCAAAGTTTGATAGTATTTTGGTTCGAAAATTAGGTTGGAGCTGCCAACTATGGTAATTTTTTTTATTTTTTGTCGCAAAGAGTTACTACAATTGAATTTTCACATTATAATGAACGTGTAGAAAATAGTGATGATCTTGTTGTGAAAGTTAACACTTATCGTTTTAGTTTCGAAAATGTTGAGATTTACGCGGAACATAACCCTACAAATCTTCCTGAGCCTATAACTTCTAACACATTCATCTGATCAAAACCAAATTTGCTGGGTGGGTTGACCTTGATGTGAAGCAGACCTCATATACTTTTGATGTTTTTGTTATTTTCGTACTAACAGATGCTACCGTTGAATTTTTATATGATAAGCATCTGCGATAAAACTAAGTATAAAATTTTTAAATTTTCAAAGCTTTGGAAACTATTCGGATGGCAACTCTAACAATCTTTCCATCCCTGTTACTTCGCATGTAGTCATCGGAAGAAAACGGAATGCACAGGGTGTGTTTATATTGCCGTAATGCAGCTGTGAAAGTTGCAGTTGCAGTTTATTTAAAGTTGCAGTTTGTTGCAGTGCTAAGAAAGTGTTGCTAGTTTGACCTGTTAACAAGGGAATAAACTTTTGCTCAACTCGTTTTACAATGCGGGCTTTTTTCTTCGCAGTGCGAAGTAATTCAATATATCAACACAAAAATTCAGTGAGTATCACTTGTGGTTGCATTATTCGATTGAGCTGAACTTTTCAAGACATATTAATGGATAAGTACTAGAAGCTGGCCGAGACCAAGATCAAATTAACATACTATTATCCCTTTGGCGGTAATTATATATTGCAATTCTGTATGTATTGCAAAATTTCGAATCGTGATAGCTTCTGATAGGGCCATCCGATTATTACCAAATTTACAGGACACATTGATATCATAAAGGTTATTGATTTGTGATCACAGTTCCCTTCTTGTCTATAATCGCATAGACAACGTATATCGTCTCTAAAGCTTATCAAAGCAGAGAATAATTGATACGGGAAACTCGATCGTTTTGCGGAATAAGCCTCCGAAAGCAGAATCAAATTGGAATTGTTTTTGCGGGATGATTAAAATTGAAAAAATTTTTATTTATCTTGAAAATTTTCATCCTGTCAAATAATAATTTTAAAAATTCTTAATCGCACGAAAATGGTAACCCTCCACCAAATTATCTATTTTTTTGTACCCTAAATTTGTTTCCGCGAGAACTCATGACCGGATCATCAATGTGAAATTCACAGGATGGATTGATCCTAAGCAAAAGCAGGTTTGATAGGAGTAAAATGACCATGCTGGTAGCCCTCTGACTGTGGTGCCATCTTAAAAAAACGATCAGCCAAACAAAAGCTGTTTGCCTTATAATTGCTGATGTAGGAATTCAATAGGTATACAATTCATACTGTAGGTTAACCTTAATGTAGAACAAGTCTGGTAGATTGTAATATTAGGTTAGGGTTATCAGCTACGTTGATTTTTGTCATTTTTATACAACCAGTTGCTACCTTTTAATTTTCAAATGATGATCACCTTATTATGAAAATAAGCAGCGAATGTTTTAATTTGTAAAACTTTGAAATTTTTGTGGGCGGTAACCCTAAAAATCTTTCTACCCTAATAGCTTCCATTGCAGTCATCTGATCAGAACGAAATTCACAGAGTGGGTAGTTCTTAATGTGTAGCAGATTTGAGGTACTTTTGGTTGCCAGCGATGCTAGTTCAGGGCAATTTTGTCATTTTTGTACCAAATGACATTACCATTACATTTTCAAATCATAAACACCTTACAATGAAAATATGTAGTAAGTGCTTAAATATCCAAGTTCTGAAAATTATGTGGACGAAAACTCCAAAACGATTCCTGTTTTTTATATTTTCCAATGATGTCATCGGATATAAATGAAATTCACTGAATAGGTTGATTTTCACGTGAAGCAGTTGTGGTAGACTTTTGGTCGCGAAACTAGCATAAGGTTACCAGCAGCGTCACTTCGTCATTTTTGCCATCAAATTTTCATACGGTAAACAACCTATAATGAGAATCAAAAGCAAATACATTACTCTTTTGAATTCAGAAACTCTTTCTAGAGGTAACACTGGAAATCTCTCTGCCCTGTAACTTCCGATGCAGTCATCGCATAAAGTTTCGATAGGGATTGGTCGTGGTAAGGAGCACGTTTAGAAGAACATGCATGCGAAATCAGTCTTTCTTGCGGTTCTTATGCACTAGAGTTTATTTTCGCTTATTAGAAAAAAAATGTAAACGATTACTAAATATATTGTTTTTTTTACCCTATCAATTTGAAAATTAAATTTGTTTTTAATTTTAATTTGACATTTTTTGAGGACCTAGAATTTGTGTTCGCGGGAACTTTCGACCGGATCATGAGACCAAATTCCATTCAAAAGATATATTGGTCCATAGAAGTTTGATGAATATGCTGTTAATGCTGCGTATGTGCTGGCATCTTGAAATAATCCGCAACCAAGATTTATAAACTCCACTGCAGTCATTGAATCAAAACAAAATTCACATAATAGGCCGACCTCAAAGTAAGCCAAGTTTCATAGACATTGGTTAGAAAATTAGCATTTAATATTAGTAGTAACGGTAGTTTTAAATAACCAGTTTTCTAGGATGACCAAAAGTCCCTTTTTAACTTGAGTACCCCGGTTCTCTGTTTTAGCAGCATATACAGTACTATATAGTTAAATGCTCATTAACTGATTATTTTACAAACTGTTTATATTTCAGTATTGTTTATATGTCTATTGATGTGCAACTAAAAGTAAGAAAAATCGCTGAATTTACACTACTTTCCATAATTCATACTATGGACTATTTTAACCTGATTCATCAACATTCTGTACTTGATGGCTTTAGCACACAGATACGAACCAATTCTAAATGTGCCATATCGTGATATTGCTTCACGATTAAAAGTTTTCCTGACAAAAACTTCCATCATGCCCATTTACGATTGACATTTTTCATGACAAAAAATGCCCATTGCAGTTGACTTTTTGGTTTGACGAAATACATTAAATAACATGTTAAATAAATTTCATTATTTTTTTACTAAGATATGCTGCTATGAAAAATTTCATATAATAAGCTTCCTGTGATGAAAATAAAAAACAAGTGTTTCACTCTTATGAATGGTAATCCTGGAAACCTTTCAACCCTATGGCTTCCGAAGCAGTCATTGGATTAAAGTCGTAAATGACCTTCGATACAGATCGGCTATAATAAGTACAATTGGGATAACATGTTTTCAAAATCTACACGATTTCTCTACTCTTCTTCAAAAATCAGTCTCTATATAACTTGGTCTTACTATATAACTTGGCCTTGCTATATAGCTTGGCCATTGTTTTGAAGTTTTTGCAAATTGTTCTAAAACACTCTTGTGACTGAACTTCCACTACAATTTTATTTGAAAAAATTGTTTATTTGACTTTCAATAATGTGTTCCCTTCATTTGCCGATGACATTGTTGAAACAGAGAACACATCTTCTGATGCATTCATGATTAATTCAAATAGCACATGAACTGATCTCAAAATACCTAGAGCATCATTTTTATCCTGAAAGATTTCCCCCATCTAAGGTACAAATCACTCTGTTTCCATGACAGAATGTTCAGACACGCACTTAAATATAATCTAATTACCGTGTTTCAAAACAAATCTTTTCGTAGAAAAATACCCAGCCCTTGACACGTTGTCCAAATTCAGTAACATACGTCCATAAATACGCATATATGGCACATATCATGGTGAAAACGTAAACATAATCCAAATTATTGTTCTAGGCATAGAGAGAATTTTATGTCAAGGACACCTTATTATTGAATATGCAGCGAACGAAACGAACACCTTGCGTTTTCCCAAAGATTTGTCTTTCACGCGCCAGTTATCTATTTTCGGATCGCAATTATATTTATTTTAGGCAACGTATAATCTAGCAATCTATAACTACTGCATTTCAAAGCCATCGAAGGCATGGGAAAGATAAGAACAACCGATATCTGCTGACAGAATTAAATGCTTTATTTTGAATTGAATGCTTTTACATCCAGGAAAATCTCAGGAAAATAATTAGCGAATTTTTAATTGTCAAGAATAAAATTGTTTTGTGTAATGTGGTGAATATAATAAAATGTTTTTGCTAAAATTAACATATACATATATCTAGTATTATACCGAGTTGAACTTTGAAAGAATCTCAAGAGTAAGGAAATTGTATTATATAAGATAATTATTAGGTTGCTGCAGATGAAATGGCCGATTTAGTAAAAAATTTTTAAACAGCTGTAACTTTTTATAAAGACAATTTGTTTAATCAAAATAGGTACCAATAGATGCAACACACTTTTCCCAACGAGATACAAGTACATTTATTCCAGTTTTGTAGAAGTCCGAGTTTCTGGTCCGAAGAATCTCATCGAAGGCATTTTTGACAGCAGCTTGATTTTTCCTGTCAAAAAGTAATCCAAATGTTTAAAGAAATGGTAATCTGTTGGTGAGAGGTCTGGTGAATATGGAGGGTGAGGAAGAGTCTCATAGCACAACTCGTTTAATTTTTGGATCGTTGTTCTTGATATATGAGGTCGTGCGTTATCATGAAGCAGTATCACTCCATCCCTGTTGACAAGCCTAGGTCGTTGGACCATCAATTTCTGATGCATTTCATCCAGCTGAGCACAGTTTTTCTCAGCATTGATGGTTTCACCAGGTTGCAGGAATGAATAGTGGATAACTCCAGCTTCAGACCACCAAACAGTTACCATTATTTGCTTTGGATGAAGGCTTGGTTTTGGCATGTGTCTTGGCGCTTCATCGGCATCTAGCCATTGGGCCGATCGGCGACGATTATCGTATAAAATCCACTTTTTATTGCAGGTCACAATTCGGTGCAAGAACGGTTCCTTTTTGTTGCGGGAGAGAAGAGAACTTGAAATCTCCATTCGACACGTCATGTTTTGCTCGGTATGATCATGCGGAACCCATTTATCAAGCTTTTTCACTTTTCCAAGTTGTTGCAAGTGGTGGCAAACTGTCAAACTGAGGACGCCTAATTTCTCGGCAAGATTCCTTATGATTTGGCGAGGGTCAGACTCCACTAATGCACGCAGCTCGTCGTTATCGATCGATGGTCCTGGGTGTCCACGTGGCTCACTTCCAAGGTCCATATCTCCGGATCGAAATTTTTCGAATCACCGCCGAGTGGTTCGTTCGCTAACTGTATCAGGCCCAAATGCGCTGTTGATATTCCTCGTTGCTTCCGTTGCGTTGTGCTCTAATTTAAATTCGTATAGTAAAAGTAGCCGTTTTTGATTCACTTCCATGTTCACTTTCTCTTTTTATTTTTACGATAATTATGAAGTGCAAAACAGAAATGACTCCATAAACCAAGGTAGCAGTATTTATACTTCAACATGTCATATCATTTGCGCCGCCTTGTGCCAACATAATACACTAAAATTGCAGCCAACTTTATGACATTGCTAAATCGGCCATTTCATCTGCAGCAACCTAATAGATACCCACATTGGGCGTCAATCTTTTGATTGACGCCCAACGTGGGCGTATGAAAACTGTTGGCGTATGAATCCTTTTTATACGAACAAATAAAGGTTGCAAAGGGTTCTACACTTTTAAAATTCAGTCCTATAAAAAATTGTTTTTTTTTCAGCGTTAATTAAATTTCAATTGCTTCGAAATCGCGGCTGTAAATGAAAAAGAATAAAAACATCACACCAAATGAGATCACTTTCATACTAATACGAGCTTACTTTAAACGTAAACAAAAACGTTTCACGAAACACTTGATAAAATTCCTTTGCCAAACAAGTCCCTAATCCACCTACATAATTTCACATTAAATTTCCATTCATTCATTGTTTCCGAGAACAATCTTTCTATCCGATTCAAATTCCAACCTGAAAGAAAGTCCTTTGAACCTCAATCAACACCAGAATCCCTAGAAATCTCGATAAACTCACTATATCTTTTGTGCTAATAGTGCTTCAGACATCAAAATTAGTTCTTGATATGGAACTCGAATAAAGCGAATCTTCCTTTCATTTCATCAAACACTTCGTCGAAAACTTTTCTCAACTACCACAACTTATTTCTAATTGATTGATTCGAAATGATAAATTACAACATGCTTTCAGGCTGATGATGCCTCTACGGAGTGTTTGCCAAACGTGTTAATCTGTTTGTATCGTTATGTCTGAGTATTTGATGTTTAAACGAAATTATGATAAATCGATTTCATGCCATGAACAGTGATAAGTCCTTTTGTTTAATATATGAACCTGTCTTGTGGCTAGTATTTCTGAAAAAAAATCAAATGATTAGCACATGCTATTGTGGAAATCTTCTATGGTGTGGAAAGTGCGTTGTCAGATATCAAGCTGACAATGTATTCATCTTGACCTCATCATTATACCATTTGTAGGATACAAAGGACTTTGTTTTTTGCATACTAAAGAGCATTTTTGAAATAACACAAAAAAATCAGATTTCAGTGTAAAGTTCTGATGCCATCAATTTCACTCGATATAAAATCCATATCTGTGATGTCAAGCCAAACAAGATGAGTGTCTTTTGTTGAGCCTGCTTTTGAGATAATGCGTGGCAACGTAACGTAATCAGGAGTAAATTTTTTTTTGATTTTCGTCTTATGTGAAGTGGATTTGCTGATGGCGCAGAACGTTTTACGTTGAAAGCGTAATTCGACGACAAAATTTCAGAATAAAAAAAAATTGATGACAAGTATCAGTACATTTGTTTGTTCATTTCTTTTCAGCCAGCATATTATTGCTTGAAGTATCATTAAAAATATTACCATCATGGCGTAATGGAATTTTTTCGTAAGGCATCCCGTAGAAATTTCGGTCATAAAATTGTATTCATTTGCTCAATACGTCAATAATATTCAATAGGTCAGTTTTCTTGATATCATATTGCACTGGAAATGCGGGTCATAATTGTATTCTGGCTGTTTAATTAGCTAATTACTAATGAAAACCTGATATTTTGCCGGCAGGCTATTTCATTTATGTTTGTCGAGGAGGTTGGTTGTTGATTTTATTGATGTATGAAACATGCATCTTCACGTTTGAAATGGAAATACCATTTATCTGATGATGAGAAAAGGTTGCTTTAAGAAAAAGAACTTATAATGATAGAATCAATTCAAAATAAATTGCATCCATTCGGTCGAATGCAACACTGGACGGGAAAATGCTCTTTAGAATACACTTTAGCTAATATGGTTCGCCCAGGGCCGGATGAAATTTCTGGGTTGGTATGAGACGTAATTGTGCGGAGGTGTTAGGTATTGACTTTACGGGTGCTAGTATGTACACTTACGAGCATATAGTTTTCTGAAGGAAATCTAGTAAAAATGATGCGTTATTAATATTAGATATATAGTCACATAATGTTTCGCGCATTGCGTGAAATTAATGGTCAAAATAATCGGCCTACGGAGCTAAGTATTTGTGATTAAGTTGAAAAATTCGAGTGAATTCGAGGGATCCATATCAACTCGAGGCTGTTCTGTGCCCGTATTTTACCTTTTTTGCCTCTCTCACCTCTAAGAGTATAGCCGAATTTATTTGATCGCGATTGATAGCCATGAGAGCCACTGGACTATCCAATAGAATATTAATTCTGACCCTGTTAGTGTTCCGTATCTTTATTGTTTGTGAGGCTCTTAGTATGGCTGATAGTTCTGCTTGATAGATCGTGACCTCCAGTTGGGACCTACGATCCCTGCTCCTACTCGACAATGCATCTTTGAACCATCCATATACGACATTTGCGCTCCTTTGTACGAGGGAGGTGGACCATCGTTCCATTTGTCCCTTGAAGGAATTGTGACCTTGAACCCCTTCCCGAATGCTGCTTCGGTTTTTATTTGGTCGCTGAGGTTCAACATTTCCATTATGGGCCTGACGTCTTCCTGTGGCTGAGTTTGAGCTGTAAACAATCCAACCCGTCAAAAACGTAAACATGTTGCTGAAAATATCGATGCTGTCAAATTAATTAGACGTCATTCTCAAGGACTGGGACTTTCTTATGGTATTACATGGAAAATTCTTTGCAAAGTCAGTTCACCAAAGAACTTAAACCAGATGACCACTGATTGCGTAGAAATTTCACAGATTTGGCTTAAGAGCAACTTGGCTTAGAGTCTTATTTTATGGATAAATGTCCTTTTAGTAATGGAGCTTATTTTCGATTAAGAAGCTTAGTAAATAAACAAAATATCCGCATTTGGGGAGCAGAAAACTCGCATACTGTTCTTGAAACACCTTTACTCATTCCAAAAACTAACATTTTAGTCTGGTTTACAATCATTACAAACAATCATTTAATTAAGATAAACGTTCAGTGACTGTGTCATCTCCAAAAATGCCAATATAAAAATGTGGTATCACTCGATTTGATTATTTTCTCTGGAGTTAGGTTAAATCATTGGTTTACTTCGACAAACTACAAACATTTACTGACCGTAAACTTAACATTATTCGTTGATGAAATAAGTGCTAATTTATGAGGCCAAGTGGCCAAAAATTGATATTTTAGAATCAAATTTTTGAAAATTCCAGAGGCAGTCTGTTAAATGGAATCATTTGATTTTTTTAGTTTCGATGATTTGCTTTGTGTACCATACTGAATCGTATGCTTTCTTTACATTTAACTGTATCATGGTAATTGATTACCATCAAGAATATGAAATTTAGAAAAAAATTATTTTATTTGCCCAAAATTTAGTCAGTCAGCAAAGTTAATTGTACTAATTTAAGATCCTAGAGATTTTTTCTTGACCCCTGATTTTTCTTAGCTAACATGATTTTTTTCTAAGACTTCCAGATTTTTTTCTAGAGTACTCTTAATTTATTTCCAGACTCTTGAGATTTTTTCTTGATCCCCCCGTTTTGTTCTTAGCTATCATGATTTATTCCTTGAATTCCGGAATTTTTCCTAGGCTTCCTTGATTTTTTCTTCGAATCACAGAATTTTTTCTAGAGTCTTCTGTCTTTTTAAGCTTCCCAAATTTTTTCCACCTCCACCCCCTTAATTTTCTTTTGATTTTTCCTTCGAATGCCGATATTATTTCTGGGCTGCCGAAATTTTTTCTAGATCCTCTGAATTTTTTCTAAGCTCTTGAGATTATTTGATGATTCTTTCCTAGACTTCTGAGATTTTTCGCAGGTATCCTAGATTTTTCCTAGACCCGCTGATTTTTTCTCTCAAGCTTTCGTGATTATTTCCAGACTCCTAGCATTTTTCCTGGAGTCTTTTGATTTTTCCTCAGCTCCCATTATTAGACTCCCAGCATTTTTCCTAGATTGTCCTAATTATTGCTTAGGCTTTAGTTTTTTCCTAGACTTCCGACATTTTTTCGAGAGCTGCTGAATTTTTGCTATGCTCTTACGATTTTTTCTCAGACTGCTAGCATTTTTCTAGAGTCTTTTGTCTCTTTTTGCTAAGCTCTCATTATTTTTCATTAGTTTTACTTCTTTAGAGTCCCCTTGATTTTTTCTTAGTTTCCATGACTTTTTTGATGCTCTCTAGGTGGGTGTCTCAACCAAACATAATTTATGTCAAAACATTTATTATGTCTTCGAAATGTATCGTGGAGACGCCATATGCTATCACATTTTTTTTGACGCCATATGTTATCACATATGTCTTAACAGCTACGCTGATTTTTTCTGGGACTTTTTTCTCGAAAAGTATCGTTTCAAAATGGCGCCACTGAAATTCCCACGGGAAGAAGTATTAAAATTAATTACTTTATATCGTGAAAAAGAATGTTTGTGGAAATTTTCAAGGCCCTTGTATAAAAGGGTAGATAGGAAAGTGCTTGTATGGCGGTAAATGAGTGATAGCTCATATTCTACACGCACTAGACACACGACTGAAATATTATAACAGAAACTGCCCACTTCTCGTATGTCTGTCAAGACAGGTTTACTATCATAATTTCCGTTACGATAGATTTTTTGTCTCGCCGAGTCACTGCCTAAATTTTTGTAGACTTCAGAGTTTTTCCCGAGACTCTTTGAATGTTTCCAGGATTTTTCTGATTTTTTCTAAGCTTCTCTAAATTTTTTTTAGACTCTCGAACTTTTTTTTTGGCTCCCCTGATTTTTTCTTGGCTCCTATGTTTCACCTATGCTCCGGAGATTTTCAGTGAACGTACGTTTTTTATAGACCCCTTGAATTTTTTTTAAGCTCCAACGATTTTTTTCGAGACTCGTAGAATTTGTTTGAAGCTTCCATAATTTTCCATAATTTTTTTCCGAGAATCTCCAAATTTTTTTTTTGCTCATTTAATTTTTTCTTACCTACAATGAATTTTTCCTAGACTCCCGATGGTTTTTTCTGGACTCCCGAAATATATATATTTGCATAGATATTTATATAGGTAAGTAAAAATTTACATAGATAAGTAAAGGCTGTTGATTTATAGGGATAACCTTTCATTTGCTTACAAATTGCGTTTAATAAAAATTTTTACAAATAAATAAAATAACAATTATTTCTCCGTATGTGAAAATTCATTTGAATAATAATTTATAAACTAACATCAAATATAGCGCAAGAATTGTTCCAACTTTGTTCAACAATTTACTTGTTACTGAAACTGATTCGATAAATCCGTAATTCATCTCATAGTGGGGGATCTACAAAAAGTTTATCAATAAGCATGTTCGCACTAGCAATCGAGTAAAATACTTTGAATTTTGGCGTCAGAAACATTAAATATATTTTCTTAAGGCACTTAGATGACTAGTTAGAAGGAGTTGAAAGTAAAAGATTTGAATATCTCGAGGGTAAACATACAACAGCTTTGTTTTCGCACTTTAGCTTCCGGCAAATTCTGCTTCCAGGATTCCTTATCTAAGTAATTCAATTTCAAAACATAATAAGCATATGCTGCCCCTCTATCGAGAATAGATTAGGATGAGTAGTATTGAAAACAACAACTGGGACAGGATTTATTGTTGTTTACAACCAACTTTCAGACAGATTTGGTATAATTTTGGTTGCAGTACTAACAAAAAATTTCCAGCACAGATCATATTTGTTATTTTGGTACTGAGAGATGCTACAGATAAATTTTCTTATGTCGAACATCCTATAATGAAAATTTAGGACAAATAGACAGATTTCGCTATTTTTACAGGATTCGTTTATTGAAAATGAAGCATGCTTATTATACTTTTTGTAGCGGTGACTGACCAATTCAGTCAATTTTTTTTAGCCACGCTATCGTTAAATTTGCGTATAGTGCTAAAAACCGATTTCGCTAATATTTCAAACAAATAAAATCTCAAACGAAATCGACACATATCCTCGAAAACCAATTTTTCTATCGGTTTCCATGCGCTAGAGTTTTTTTTCTACAATGGAATCAAGTGTCAATAATCTCTAAAGTGTCCCCATTATTTTCTTATAATATCCAAAAATATACTATTCATGTATCCACGCGTTCCTTCATAAGTGCTTGAATTGCTCCACATAAATATTTTCAATATTTCATTCTCACTTTTTTCTATTTTTAGCATGCTATTCGAATCAATTCCACATCACTAAAATCTCGACAACACCTCATCCTACCTTCAAATTTCATATCAATTTCTCTCACATTTTCATTCGATTTCAGCAAATTTAATATGTTAAATATCGACCGATGCAAAAAGTTCTTTGAGTGAAAAAAAAAATCATTTGAACGTAGACAGGGTCATCAAGTCAGTTAGCATCAGTAAAATCACGCATCAAACAAATTCTATGTGACATACCAGAAAATTAAATAGTAAATGTGAGATTTCGAGACAATTTCGAGTCGAGATAATAATATTGGGAATCGTTTAGAAGCCGAGCAAAGCGTCAAAGAGCATCATTCATTTCGTAGCTAGTGTCGACGACACGCACGGGAAATTTAAGACACTGTCGAAAATTCGTGACAGCGAAAACGATAAATAAAATCGAAGACGTGAAAATAATATTATTGGTGTGAAGGAAACATTTGGGAAAATTTTCATTCAGATTTACCGTTGTGCTGTATTCTGGTTTAAAAGTTTCGTGGTTTAAAAGCGAAATCTTTATATACATATTTTCACTGAATGGTGTCACAGGGGATTTAAATCACCATGCAAACCATTAGTAGGAGATGTACTATCGTATGTACGGAATATAGGCTTCGAAGAATCAGACGTAGCTCGATAATCCTTTCTTTGGAGAGTTTTTGATGTATTTGCGTCACACTGCTAAATTGGTTACGAGTGTTGTGATTGCTGAAGCCAAGATTTTTTTGAACTGTTTGCCAGGAATTCAGCATGCGTTTGTAAACTATCCGGTCAAAACGCTATATCTTTTTCCATGGCACAATTAAGTGACACCTTATTTTATTGGGGCTATGAAAAACGGCATGTGGGTCGTAAAAATTCGATTTCCATAAATCAAATATAATTTTCATCTATAACATTGCAGCCAGTCATTTGGTTTCTATCACTAGCTAAACTCCCAATGCGAAATCGAGAAAAATGTGCTTCAACTTTTCTGACGTTGTCTCTTGAAACTCATACTTAGTTTCATGAAAAATGATCCATCATCACCTTTGTGCTCCTGCTACGACATTCAATTCCCGACAAACTGTTAATTGACTGTAATCTGTTATAGTCTGCACGCTTACTTGCTTGCCATGCAACCATATCAACTATGTGCTCTTTCGTCGAGCCACTATTTCCTCATCATGATTTTTCATTGCCATGACATTTATTTGTTTCAGAGGTAATTTACCGAGTGGCTTTATGGTCAATTATAGTAACTAGTGACTAGATGCAGGCAACAGTAGACAAACATTTAATTGACCGGGCGATTAATTGATACGCATTTGTAAAACAATCATGCTACTGTAGAAATGCAATTTAGTAGACTAACTCAGAGATTATTGGCTTTGTTTCGAAGGAATTGTCATAGATTTATGCGAGTCAATTTATTGCGAAAACTGCTTTCGTCCACCGCTTTATTTCAGGAAAGGATAGGTCTGTTCGCGTACTTCAGCAAACTGCAGCAGTAACAGAATTTGGCAGCTGGCTTCTTTTTGCTGCAAGATTTGGCTTGCAGCAAAAGTACGAAAACGACTTCCTGCGAATCTATTTTAATATATTATAATAGATTCAGGTACGCGAACAGACCAAATATGTATGTACGTACTTTTGTTTCTCATTTCGTTGGAGAAAATCATGTTGAAAACAAGTTCTTTCCCACGTGCTTTGACGACAGAAAATTTCACTTTCACTTCAGAGTTCTTACCACCCACGGATTTAAACCACAAATCCATTCTATTTTCATTATTCAAACAAAATTAAATATCTTATAATTTTGAAGCTTTCGAGGCGCTAGATCACACCATATAAGAATACAAAAGCACTGTTAATTTCACAACTCATACCTCTGCACACGATTTCAAGCTACAATGAAATCAACATCGCACTAAGCTGAATGAAAGTGCTCATCGTAATCACAGGATATAGCCATTTTACTTGCACTGAGAGTCGGAAAGTACTTTGATGGAAATCCAAAAACAGATTGTTTGTTCTTTTCATCGAATAATACCCAGATTAATCAGCAACTAATTAATAGGCAACATAGAGAAAAGGTCACCCGTCACCGAGTTCGCGTGCTGTCGTGCTTTGAAACAAGTATGGAAAGTAGTACGGGTAAGATGAATTCACGCCTAACTGTTTTCGTGCAAAAGCTGAGCAGTTTATTGATTACTGTTGGATAATTTCAAGTTTTATATAAACAGTTTTTTGTGTATTTTAATATAGTTTATTTCTCTTATGGTAAATTATTCGTTTTATGTATTTCTAGTTAACTGTACTAGATTGTTAACGATTTCTGATAGAAATTACTTTCAAGTGCATACCTACTACTATCTAGCGTATCTATCTGATTTATTTCACGTAACTTATCAAGTAGCTCAAAGATGCAAAATAAATCGAGATATTTTCAGCATTCAACAATACATCGAATGATATTAATAGATATTAATTTACTGAGAATCAGGTAACATTATTCGTTAAGGTAATGTCGCACTTGAAAGTTCGATGAAGCGCGAGAAAATTTGACCGCAACAGCTCGATTGAATTGCAACTGTAGGTACACATGACTTTATTCGAAATCGAATAAGGAAGGTGTAGTAATTTTTCGTGCATATAAGTGTATCAGTTTGATATTGATATAATCCATATTGTCACACTTTATTAAAAAAAAAACGATACACGTAAGTGAATTTTCTGGCATGACGACATATTGTAAAGGAGCTACGCTACTCGTATTATGTACTTGAGGTATTCAAGTCTGAAAAATATGTATTTGCGGTTGTCTATAGTAAGAATATGAACGATTATAATTTCGTTGATATGATATTGTAGTTGACGTAGATTGCAAGGCACTGAAGAGGAGTGTGGAGATTAATCAAGTGAGTAATTCAATGAGCAAAGCCATGAGCGCCCAACGTGGGTCAAACGTTTTTTTCACTTGCATAAATGAAATACGATTTTCCATTATTTCATGTCCGACATTTACGAAGATAACATCTTTCTTATTTGTGATCAAGCATTTAACGTAATAGATAAGATACCGGAAAACATTAATACTTTATTCAATTATCAGCCCATAAAAATTCATTGATTATCATATAATATGAGGTTTTATGAACCAGTTGCAAAGCCTACAGATATTGAGGTACATCTGGATTCAATATTTTAATAAAAAAAATATAAAAAATGATTGAAATACTACTATACCAAAAACAGAAGGTAGGTAATTTTCAACGATTGATCGTTCATAGACTGCATAAGATTAATATCAATCATTTTTTCAAACATAAATTATATTCGTTGAAATTAATTAAATACATTTTACATTTCGTCAAAAGTCATTTTTAAAGTAGTTAAATCAAACAAAAACCGATATATTGACTAATTTTTTCAATAATTAATTTTACCGTTAATAAAAATAGCCAAAGAGAAAATATAATTTCTTCTAAATTGATAACAAACAATATTGATGAGGGCGTAGGCGATTTGTTGAAGGGCAAAATGAATCAAGGGTATATGTTTTGAAGGGATCTGGACGATAGTTAAATATTGCAAGGTTGTTTTTTTTACAGATAGTTACCTACTTATTCGATAACCGGCTATCGTGAGTATTACCACTTTGGCTAAAGATGTAAACATTGCACGATCAAAATTAGTCTCGTTTCATAGAAACAAACATTTTAACGCAAGAAATTTAGGAATTTGTTTAGTAGGATGGTTTTTTTTCCAAATTGGTCAAACTATAGTTTTCGAAAGTAAGAGCCTATTTCAAGCTTTTTTGATTTCACCGCAATTATTGGCATATGACCAAATATTTTCGCAACAAAAACAAAATTACTGTGCTCTCATAGATGGGGTACATGAACTGAAATTTGTGCTCTCATGTGTTCTCATAGATGGGGTACATGAACGAAGAAGAAGTTGCTAGGTCTGTTGACAAAACCCTTGCCTACAAGAGACTTTCGAACTAGGCCGACTGATCTCAAAGAAGTAAAGCAGCTAAGATTAAGTAAGCGGAAAGAACCCGGCCCTGGCTCAGTTGGCAATGAATGGATAAAAACCCTTCCTGATCTTGACGCACATAAGTAATGCTATTTTCTGAACGATGAGCTATTTTGAGGTCTGAAAGACAGCAATTTTTTAAAGCAGTTGTTCCTAAACTAGACAAAGATCTTCACTTCATACAAAATTGGACACCTAAAAGCCCGTTTTTTTCCATAAAATAAATTATTGAGCATCTTTTTCTAGACCAGCTTAATAAGATAGGTAAAGAAAAGTCCATCATCTCGGAAGTGCAATTTGGTTTTAATTCACCAAATTTCATTGAACTCTAGCTCACAAGAATGGTGCAAATTCAACACGCTCGGTCAAATAAAATACAGAAAAATGCCAAGAAGACGCAAGCCATCTTTAGAATAAGACGACACAGACAAAAATCACCACAACTAACAATCGACATAGATTGGCAATGGACAGCGAAATATTTGAGACTGAAATTTGACGACATACTCTCAAGGACCTCGCACATAAAAGGTAAAAGACGGACGATATATTGTGCAGTGTCCAACCCATGAGCAGACCACGTAAAAAACATGACGAACAAGACAATACTCTACAAAAAGATAGTTAGACCCATACTGAAATACGGTAGCACTGACTTCTACCAGACATACAAGACAAACAAAAAACCACTTTAGATCTGTTAAGACCGAGCTCTTACACCCTTTTTACATATGCGTTCTTGCATCCGTGCGCCTAAACCGGTTTTTTAGAAGGCAGGATTTAAGTGGAACAGGGTGGTTACGTTCAATTGCATTTCTATTTCACTCCCGCATTCCAAAAAACCGGTTTAGACGCATGGATGCATGTTTAAACACTATCTGAAAAAGATTTTCAAAATTTCATGGTACGTCAGGAATAAGGACATACACAGTGAACTTAGAATAGATCCTATCGACACCTACATACGTGACAAAGCATTAAAACTTTTCGAAATGCTAGGCGGACATCCCCAGCATTGTCAAGGAGGTACTGATAAATATTGTCAGCCACCCAAAGTTTCAGAAATTCGACACTGTTAATGGCTTTAGTTAGCAGCTTCTGGAGAAAAATTCACAAATATTGAAACACAGTTGGCTGCTTTCTATTTCTGCCCCAAAATTTGTGACATAGGTAAATGTATTATATATATATTTTATAATACCAAAATCAAAACCAATTTCTTTGATGGTGATTCAATAATCCTGCATGATTCCATATTTCTTCTCAAACTAATTGTGATCTGCTTACTCAGTACTTTGGCTCGTTGCACTCTCCATCCTCCTCAGTTTCTCCCCCACTTGAAATCACTGGCAGATTGTCGACGTCATTTTCTCTTATTTTTTATATTACGTCTACTAATCTTAAGTCCATTATAGGCAAAGTGAAATCATCCTCGAACGTAGGCATCGACAGTCCTCGAATGATATTTTTTTAAAATGACGAGTGATTCATGAAGTCTTCCTCTGACCATCATAATTCATAAGAGTCTTTCTGAATGTCGATTTGCTTCGCTTCGGAAAGAGACACCATAGTTCATTCAATTCTTAAACCAGATGATGCGACTTTTACTACTAATTTTCGCCCAAACTCGATTCTTTCATGCTTTCGCAAAATCCTTGAACAATACCTGCATTACACTATCATGAATGAATACGAATATGAACATGTAAAGGAACAACACGGTATTTTCTCGGGTCACTCAACATCAACGGATTTTGTATACTTCATGATAGCTGTATACGCAAACTTCTCCAAAGCTTTTGACTATTTCGATCACATCCTTCTTTTTTTTAGAATGCACAGGTTCATAAATTATCAAATGAATAGAATCATACCTATGTGACTGAATCTTGTCATGATCGATATTATCCCTGTTTATCTGACCAGTTTGAGCCTAGGACCGGTGTTCTACAAGGTTCTATCGTGGATCCTCTCCTTTTTTCTGTTTTACGTGAATGATATGACCGCCCTCCTTTTTTTGTTAATGTCTTTTTATGTCGATAAAAAACTCATCAGGCACATCTTGAATCTCACGAGAATAAACTAAGCATCTAATACTGCCACTAATGTATAAATATTTTTCAGGCATTTCTCCCAGGATGGCAAAAAGAAAATGGCGCTAATTGACTTAATACCACCCCGCACAATTTAAATAATCATTAGTTTTTGAACACACCTCATAAAAAAATCATCAAGGGCCGTAACCTTTTTGAAGTAGAATTTTCGCTGTCGTAAACTAAGCTATTACAATAATTTTAATATGAAAACCATTTCAATTCAAATATTAGATTTTGATATGCAAAAATAAAATTTACTTATTACCAAGCTTATCGCTATGCATCATTAAAAATTTTGCAATTCACATAAATATTCATGAAGGCAATTATGCAAAGACGATATCATATCGCTTCTCAGCTGTTTCCTTGGTTCTCTTTTTCGTCTCATTATCTATTTTGGGAGATTTTGATTGATAGCTCGGTTTCTAGATCAAAAAATTATGCTTTGCCTGCTACGCATGCACAGCATTTCTTATCAGTGCGATGCAAGAAATAAAAAATATTTAAAAGGCAGGTGTTCTAATAGAATGATAGGGTCTTTTTTCTAAAATTAGAAGGTACTGTAATTGGTGCTGCTAATCAATATACAAATAATTTGTATACTGATTATGGTCTAAAATTACATTTAAATAAATAAAAAAATGGTCAATTAATTTTTAGGGCGTGGAATTTGATGGGTAGTTTTAAAATTCCGCCCAGTGATTTGCATAAAAAACATATAGAACTTTTTCTAATATTGTTCATTGAGTATCATAGCTAACATAAAATTTCCGGCTTTCAACCGTCATAATAGATTTATCATAATTTTTAAAAAAAAGTTCTCATAGGTCTCTATGGGTATTTCAATTTTTATTTACTTTGTCCGAGTCCTGGTTTTTAAAACCCATATCACATTTATTAACAAAAAAAAACAAAAAAAAAACACATTTCATTGACCTAAAACCTAAAAAAGAAATAATTCATTCATAGGCCAGAAAGCTTTTCCGGTTTGTTTCATTACCTCACAAGCGCAGGGAAAATATTTTGATTTTTAGATTTTTCTGTATTGAATAAATCGGCCAAATAGAGGGAAAAACATATAAATAAGAGGAAATTTCATAACACAGCTCAACGTGGAAATAAACATGTGCTACCTAGATTCGTATATAGTTTGTGGCCATAGAACAGATACTAACACGTCAGATAAGTGGAATGAACGAAACACATGATTGAGTGTGAACATTGAAAGCAATTGACACTGATACCTTCATTTGTTAGATGCTTTTCGAAAACGTGATCGTTTCTAGTATAGTAAAGTGGAAATCTATATGTGTAATAGGAAAATTGCATTAACATATAGATATTATGAAAATAAGACATTATCGTCTTTGACCAAGGTAAGGACTCACATCGATTAATTATATGGATTTTTTTTCCCGAGTATTCAATTACAGTTACAGTTAACTAGAAGTAATCCAGGTTATTCACTGTAGATTTATCTACTTAAAGAAATCCAAGTGCAATGTATATATTGAAAATTCGTTACAACGGTATGACTATCACAATTCGCATACGAGTCATCTAATCCATCAACAAAAATCATAACATTAAAATTCCTACCTTCGACGAATTTCACTTGCAGCATGAAAACTGTCTTATCATTATCACAATCACTTTCACTTCAAATCATATAATTTCTTATCACAAAATCACTTAATTCAACAAATCCTTATAATCACATCACTTCACCTCGGAAAAAATCACACCTAATCCTTTTTGAAATCAACTCTTGGTAGTGTAACAAACTTTACTGTTACCGTTCGGTTAATCACTTCAAACACTTTCACAAATCCTCTTCGATGTGTTTCACAACCAACTGTTGATCGTCTTTTGATAGTAGCTTAAGTTCAACTCTTTAATTTATATGCAACAACGTAAAGCACCTGAATGTAAACAAGAATGTTTTCAATTTGTCGTCGTTGGCTTGTTGCGTCGTCCTTTCCCCGCAGGTGAACACACTATGTACTTTCACTTGAAAGCATGCTTCTTACAAGTCCTTCGAGTAGTTTTTGTACCATTGTTTTTCTTATGGATACCGTCGAGATACTACTTGGCAATCGTAATGCCGGCGAATATAATGACTTGGCGTGGACTAAAATGTTTGAGATTGAATCGCGCAGAAAAAGTTGAGTTTAAATTTGAGCGCAAAGATATCTAGCTAGCTGTGGTGGAAAGCTCTGCGAATTGTGTGCTTAGATACAGTATGGGTAGTGAAAATATTAGATTATTGAAATTGCTGGGGGAAAAAATTAAGAAAACAAGTAATGATAACTGCATTAAAAATTTAATTTAATTTTTATTATTTCATTTGAGTCTTTCTGAATTTTAATTTTATTATAAAAGGATCACACTCATATTTGGAACAACGATTTATGTGATGAAGTTGTATTTTTTATAATATGTAAATTTTAGTTTATTTGATTATTATTTGATGCTAGTTGATTAATTTTTTAATCGCATGTTTGAATTGAATTCAAGTATAAACCCTAGTATACTATTGTGACGGAATTTCGTAGCAGTGCATATTGGTATTTTTTTACTATCGAGATAGGTATCGTAATAAAGCGCAATTGACTTTCCAATTTAAAATATTTATTTTAAAAAATTGACCAAATTTAGATAAAATACAGTCCAACTTTATCAAAGAAAAGTAATAAGCATCTCAAATTAAATTTTGATGCAAAATGCATCCACACAGAAATGCATTATTTGCCTGGATCGTTATTGTCAGTTTGATGCTCGAAAGGTTGCACTATTTATTAATTTCAACATTTTCTGTTAAGCTGAAAATGTTTGGAGAAATAGGAGTTTTTAAAATCAAACCTTGCACTAAAAATTTTATAAATAAATATAAATAAATTGGAAGTGCCAATTTTTAATTAATGTTTTTCTTCAACTGAATGCACATGATACCACCAGCAAGAATAGGTCCTAGCTAGCAGAGTTAATCAGTACGATATAAGGGAATTACATTATATTCGAAATGTTGGTCATAAGTAATAATAAAAGGGTTGAATTGGTTTGACGGAACTTTTTCATAGAATCTTTTGATGACAAACTTACAAAAAACAAACTGAGTTGGGTGTTGGTTTGGCGTTGAGTTCAAAGATTTTTGCCGGAGCTGTAGCTTGGCCGTTTCTCTTAGATCAGACTGATCTATCCTTTATTGATTTGAAGGGGATGGTGCAATTTATTAAGGAAGCAAAATGTTTACTTGATTGAGGGAGAGTGAAATTTGTGGTATTTGTGGTCTCTTGGTTGGAACTCTCCGATTGACAGCCACTGGACTTGCGTGTCCATCTACTGATCTGATTTCCCATGAAACATTTCCCGTTGCACAAACATATTTTTGTAATTTTTTATAGTAGCTAGCCCAATGTTTCAAAAACGACCTTAGTTTCAAGAACCTTAATTTGAAGAGCGTGAGTTTCTCTGTCGTAAATTAAGTTAAAAGGAAACTTTACAGAAAGACATAGAACAAAACACTTTTCTTTTGAGACACAACTATTTATACCAAATAATTATAGATTTAACAGGTGTGGTGATTTATAATTCTCCATTTTTTAAGGGGGTCGGATATATAAAAAAATCGATTTTGTTTTTTTTTTGCATCATACTTCCTTCCCATGCATAGAACTGAGCCGCTTTTACTCCGGGCAAAATTTAAGTACTTAAAATAAAATATTTTTTAAGCCATTTATTACAGGCTGTGAACTTTTGTAAAAGTTTTTTCCACAGTTTGCACGCAAAGTTTTTCCAAATCGGCAAGAGCTAGAATCTTCATTTTGTTTTAGAACGACTAATAGTTACATTCAAACTGTCATAGGCATTGCGTGGAATTGTTTTTAATTTTAATAATTTTAATTTTTGTGCAGTCAAAAATGGTGTTTTGTTTGGCATGATTGTAGATTTTGCTTCTGCTTTAAGTTATCAGAGGAATTTCATGAAACCCCTATGACAATTTTTGCATATCAATGGGCCTAATGCCTGACAAAAAATTCATTTCTATATCTATAACCGTTCTCATGAAACCTTGAGCGCAAAACCTGACAGCCTATTTCCTCCCTCCCACGAACACCCCCTTTTTAGAGAACTCTAAGGCACTATGATAAACTTATATAGGTAAAACTAACACTTTAAAGTAGAAATTAGTTTCAAGTAGATCTACTTTTAATCAAATGATTAGTGAATTAAGCATAATTCTAGGGTATTTTTGGTATCCTCTTAAGAGATGGAGCTGGAAACAAGGGTTGGCTCCACTATAACATCTTATATCATTTTTTATATGAAGCTACCTGTTGACAGGCCATTGTCGTTTGATCGATTAGAGTCGATAGAGTCAAAATTTAAATTATAAAATTTCAATTTTTTCAATTTTTTGTTGTTGACTTTAAAAAAAACTTAGATATGCAACTACTTGATTTTTCTAAAACCACAAATGATAGTACATATACTTAAGAGCACAGAAAAAAAGGCTCATCAAACATTTTTCAAACCGTTCCTGAGAAAAAGGTACCTAAGAGCAAAAAACATGATTTTCCAGGAAGCGTCATCAAAGTTAGAAATGTATTTTGATGGCATTTTTAAAAGTTTTTCATTTTAAAGGCCAATTTATTTTTTCCAAAAAAATCATCAAAAAATACTTGTAGTGTAATAAGTAAGGCAAAAAGAAATTTGGAAGGAGAGGCAGTCGAGGCAGAGGAGAGGCTACGCCGTACGAAGCAGAAGCTAACTAAATTTCATGTAACTTTTATACTCAAATTCATTTTACACTTTTACTTATATAGTAACTATGCGGGATGGATTAAAATGCTCTTAGCATATCAATGTATAAAAGACTATTAAAATCTGGAAATCTAATATTTTTTTAAATTTTTGCAACCAGTCGAAGAAGTTGTATATATTTTTATGCCACAAACTGTAAACATATTCGAAAAAATTCTCTATTCTGCGCATTCGTGAGCTTTCTAGTGTTTACATGTCTTTCACATGGCAAATTAGAGCGATGCGAACATTATCAAAACATCAGCATGTTGCTTGGACATAATAAACTATCAGGTAATTATTATCTTGAGCAATATTTATGAGCTCTTCTCTTTGCATAGTATTGAAGAGATGAAATTATTCTGGGTCGTACTTCCATTGATTGTTACAAGGGGGTAGGTCTGCAATTTATATTATTCACCACTTGTAAATATTTTTCTTAAACAGCCTTATGAATAATTTGCAATTTAATTCATTATCATGTTTGAATCTTATTCTTATTTTTCGGTCAAGTATTTGAAGATAATTTAATACATTCTTGATAAAAAAAACCCTTTTATATTAATGCGATGGTTTTTAACAAAGAACAAAAGTAAATTCGATGCTTAAATAAAAAGTGGCAGGTCTCAGTATGAATCAAGCAAGAAAAGTTTAACGTAAATTAATGAAAACAAAAAAAAATATCCAAACTAGGGTTATTCTGGGATAAATTATTCTACTAAATAAATGCTGAAGGATTATGCTATAAGTATATTCAAGCATAAATCGTAGGCTTATTTAATTGAAAACTAAGTGCTGAGTATTCATTGTAAAAATATCTATTAGCGTTAAAAACATTTGATTTGATTTTGAATATTAATTCCAAAAAAAATATTTTCCAATCATGCTCTAGATTTTTGGATTTTGGGCTCGATATGCTATTTGCCAACAAAACATGTTTCATTCCAGAAAAAAAAATGTATAATTATTTTCTTGTGTTTATTTCAATCTCGTTTGAAGAGTTTTGCTAAAACTGCCATACCTGAATCAAGAGTTCTGTGACATTAACATTAGATGCAGAGAATTGAATTAAGATTCGCTACTCAGTTTTGATTCTTTTTTTCTGTAATGGCGCTCAGAATTTGAGCACAGAAACTTTTTAAAACCAATAGATTTTCTTTACCTGAAATACAGGCCCTGTCGGAAATGATTCTGACGAAGTGCTGTTTTTGCGAACCATTAGATTCAATTTAGATTTTTCTTCACAAGATATTATTGTGGATATAGGGTAGGGCGGAGCTTAAAGTTCCACGGCCTTTAAGGTATACCACAAGTATCTAAAAACTAGCGACGTATCATTTTTTCTAAGTATGCGAGCGGGAAGAAGGGGGCGCGGGAGGCATTACGAGGCACAGCTGGCAGTCGGGTGATGCCACTAGTAGGAGTTAGATGAAAAAAAAGCCAGGTAAAAAGGATCCTTTTTACCCCAGTTAATTTGTTAGTTAAAAGGATCCTTTTTACCCCTCTTAATTTGTTAGTTAAAAAATCGTTTATTTTATTATTATTTCAGTATTTGCAACTATTAAAAAAAGTCTGATCGTGAAACTAAATCTATGGATTTGATGCGACGTGTAGCAGAATTAGTTATTAAAGAAAACAAATCATTGAGACAGGTATGTCGTGACTATGAATTGAGTAAAACATCGTTGTCAATATTTATTAAACGAATGAAGGATGACCCCGACAACTTGAGATTTGGCTGTAGTAGTCCGAGTCAGATCTTTAATAAAGAACAAGAAGCCTGCCTCGCAGAATACTCAAATTTTCTACGGCATAGGCCCTAAAGAAGCTCGTCGCATGGCTTGTGATTGTGTCATTAAATATGAAATAAGTGTGCCGAAGACATGGCATATCAACAAAATGGCCGGTAGAGATTGGATGTCTGTTTTTCTTAAACGAAACACAAGTCTCTCTATCAGAAAATCTGAAGCAACAAGTCTCAGTAGAGCTACATACTACTAGATCTAGCTAAAGAAAAGGAAGTGGTGATGCTCTCCTTTTCTCCACATTGCTCTCACAAATTACAGCCACTTGACTTGTCGGTATATGGACCTTTTAAAAGATATCTGTCTTCAGCTCAAGATGCATGGATGCGGAATAATGCCGGGAAAACTATGATTATTTATGATATCCTCGGAATCGTCCGCACTTCTTTAACTTTGACACCGAGTTGCATAATGAGTGGATTCGAAAAAACTGGTATATTTCCCTTCAGCCAAGAAAAATTTAACGACACTGATTTTGGACCTAGTTACGAAACGGATAGCCCCATGGCGACTGATATTAATCAGCTACAGCCATCGACATCATCTACTTTGCTGCAACCAGGGTTGTCTAATCTAGAGCCTTCAACGTCGTTTGACCCGCAGCCATCGAAATCGTATGATGCACAGATATCAACACTAATCGATCCACAGGGAGTTTTTTCACCCGAATTCCTACGCTGAACCAAAAAAGGCAACTATTAATAGAAAACGCCGTAAAACTGCTGTTTTGGCGGACACCCGAAGAAGAAAATCTACGTAAAGAACAACAAATCACGAATAAAAGTAAGGCTAAAACTGTAAACAAGAAAATCTACGTAAAGAACAACAAATCACGAATAAAAGTGAAATAAGCAAGGATCGTCATGAAATATGCAAGGGTTGCCTTGAAATATGATGGGGTCGTCACGGGATAAGTTTGTTGTTGGGTCCTGAGATATTTCTCCCTCTGTTTGCTTCAACGCAGGGTCCTTGCTGTAGAGGAATAGAGTTTAGACTAACCCAGAAGCAGAGAGTGGATTGTACCACTATCCAACCTACCAAAGCGGCGAGGCCGCAGTTAGTGCTGGCACCATGTCAAAGCTAACCTTGGACATTTGCCGTGCTTAGATTATGCTCCGCAAGAATAACCTCGCTAGCAGAGATTCAACAGAAATAAAACTGTGTATTCCACGCTTACTCAAATGAATCTATTTTCTCAATATTCTTACTACTCCTTATATATGATTTTTACAACACATTATGAACATAACTTAACCTATTTTATTAACTAAACTCAGCATGCCCTGAAATAAATCAATAACATGTATATTTCCCATGACACAATAATCTACATGAATCACATGTGTTCAACTTTCACACGCTACACTTGACCAATATTTCTAGCGCCATTCTATCAACACATATAGGATTTATTGCTCTGTGCGCTTATTCACACTGTAACCATAACATATTTGGGTCGCGTGCCTTGGTGACACATAATTTATTATCGTTCGCAATATGACCCTGTACTACATTTGAATATACCATATGGCATGGATATTCACGGTCGCTACTCGGAAACCTGATATGGTCATGATGATATGGTCAGTTGTATAACATTGTGTGGTCTGCTATTACGTAGACGATATGAATGAACTACATGGTGTTTTGTTTTGACTTGTTTGTTTTGGTTTGATTCATTTCATGCATGTTGATGGTATATCATTACACTTTTACCCTTTTTTTGATTAGGGTTCATTTGCAACAAAAAAAAAAATGAAGACTAATCACAAACATTAGGTTCAATAGTCCCAGAAGGGGTTTTTATAATAATATTCTCTTATCTTTAGTCACAACAAAGTTTATCATTCTTAATGTACTTTAAAATATAACAAAATTTCTCTATTTGTAGGTTTAATATTTTTTTATGGTTCAATATTTTTTTTTATTTACAATAATGCTTACTTAGCTTGTATCATTCTGAACGTTTCTATTACAAAATTTTTATATGTAGGTTCGTATATATATATTTTTTTTATTTAACTACATTGTCGTTTATGTTACATGTGTGGTAAGGTTTTAATCTGTTTTTATGTACTAATTTACGGTTTCCTGCTATGTCTAAAGTGACATTACAGTGATCCATGTCCAATACTCTATATGGACCTTTATATGGCGGTTGATGTTTCTTTCTATTTTCATTTTTCAAAAGTACGAAATCTCCTATTTTAGGATTCAAAGAATGTATATTTGTTTGGTTCATTGTTCTTTTGATTTTAACTTTTTCAATCAAACTTCGTGCTCTATTAATCGACATCCTCAATCTTGCCTTTAACTCGTTGGCATAATCATCTAAATCGTAAATCACATCTTGATTATCAACTATGTCATTTGGTAAATATGGAAGTTTACCGAAAATCAATTCAAATGGAGTGTAGTTTGTATCTACATTTGGGGTTGTATTGTACGCAAATGTGTAATATGGAACCCATTTGTCCCATTGTTGGTCATCAGCAAACGAATACATATATTCGTTTAGTACCCGATGATTCCTTTCTACTACTCCTAAAGTTTGGTGGTGATATGGTGTTGAAAATATTTGTTTTATTTTTAGCAAATCACAGATGTTGCTCATAAGCTTATTTGTAAATTCAGTACCTAAATCAGACTTGAGTACTTTGAAATGTCCATACTTTAATATAAATTCATTAACTATTCCTACAGCTATGGTTTGTGCTTCTTTATTCTCTATTGGGAACGCTACTACAAATTTAGTCAGTTCACATTGTAAGGTTAATATGTATCTATAGTTATTAGATATCCTTAGTGGGCCTACGGTATCTATTTGTATTGTTTCAAAACTCGTAGTTGGTGTGTCGGTTTTCATCATTTCTTCTTTTGTGTGTCTCACCTGTTTGTTTATTTGACAAGGTGTGCAATTCTTTATGTGGGATTTAACCATACCGTTCATGTTTTTCCAGCAATATCTTTGTTTTAGCTTTAACAAAGTTTTGCGAATCCCTAAATGTCCTCCGTGCGGTGAATTGTGATATTCTTCTATTAATTTCACCTGTTCATCTTTATTCGTTATTCTAGCGGGCGGCTTGTATATCATTATTCTTAGCTTCATATGCGCATTATCTTTACCTTTTCGTTGCAACAGGTTAAATACTTTCTTAAATTCTTCCTTGTCTATAGACTTCAATATAACATCATCACTCGATAATGAGAGTTCTTGGATTTTGTTACGTCTAGCAAAATCTAATAGTTTCTCCATAATCAAAACGTATTCTGAATGTGGATTATCACTATTATTCTCATTACTTTTGTGTCTGCGGGTACCCCTATTTATTGTTAGCTTTGCATTAACGGAAACTGGTTTCACGTTAGATATATCGCTACAATATACTTTTACAATATCTTTCGTACGTACGATATCAATACCTTTATTTTCATCATTGCGCAGGATAAATTTTAACTTCATAACACCGGTGATATCCGACAAGCTAGTGCAATCCCAACAATAGAATTGATCAGGTTCTACTTTTACGTGGTTGCTTTCGCTGCGGGTTTCTTGCTTTTTATCCTCTGTTTTATTTGCCATGCCCCTTGTAATTGCTAATAGTTTACGTGTTGCTGTTTCATCTATAACTGGAGGTATTAATGCTTTTAAAGAGTCAGAATTCAACTCAATTCTTGACAAGGCATCAGCATTCGTGTTCATGCTGCCTTTCTTGTACACAATCGTGAAATCATAATCCGATAAGTCAACTCTAATTCTAGTGAGTTTTGATGAAGGATTTGCATGGGTGAATAAAGATACTAGTGGTCTATGGTCTGTGACAACTACGAACTTTCTTCCGTAGAGATAGGGTCTGAAAAAGTTTATGCCCCAATGTATGGCTAAAAGTTCTTTTTCTATGACTGGTTTGTTGATGTCGTGCTTTGCTAGCGACTTGCTTGCATACGAAATTGGTAAATCCTGTCCAATTTCACCTTGCGATAATACAGCGCCTAATGCGTAATTAGATGCATCAGTTGTTAAAATGAATGGTTTTTCGAAATTTGGATACTGCAAAATTGGTGGCTCGATAAATTTATTCTTAAGTGTTTCATACGCTTCTTGACATTCTTCGGTCCATTCAAATGTAACGTTCTTTTTCAATAGCGAGTTCAAACTTTTGGCAATTCCGGCAAAATTCGGAATAAAACGCCTGTAGTAGTTGCAGAACGCAACAAATCTGCGTACTTCATCTGCACATTTCGGAACCGGATAGTTTCTGATCGTCTCAAACTTAGATGGGTCTGTTTTAACACCCTCACTGGTTATCAAATGCCCTAGATACACTACTTCCGATTTCAAAAAGTGACACTTCCCAGGGTTCAACTTCAAGTTGTACTGTCGCATTCGCTGTAACACTTTGCGAAGATTATCATTGTGGTGTTTGACACTGCATCCAAAAACTATGATGTCATCTACGTATAGGAATGCCTCATGACTTAAACCACTCAAAGCTATCGTCAACATTCGTTGGAAACTGTTGGACGAAATCTTTAATCCAAATGGTAGTCTCTTGAATTGATAGTGACCATCACTGGTCGAAAACGCGGTGACGGGTCTAGATTCTTTCTCAAGTTCGATTTGGTGGAATGAACTAGTCATGTCCAAAGTTGAGAAATACTTCGCTCTACCGAGCCTATCTAGAACGTCTTCCAATCTAGTCAAAGGAAACTTATCATTGATGATTTTGTCGTTCAATCTACGAAAATCCACTACAAGTCTCCACTTAGCTTTACCATCCGAAGTCTTCTTCGGTACAACCAAAAGTGGTGAATTGTATGGGCTTACTGACGGTTCGACAATATCATTGTCTTCTAAGTCTCTAACTTGTTGTAATATTTCTTCGTTTTGAGCTTGAGGTAGCCTATAATTCTTAATGTAGACCGGACTATCGTCTGCCATCTGCAGCTTTTGTCTGTAGAAATTGTTTGTTGTTAACTTCTCTTCCTCCAAGTGAAAAACATCTTGATATTCTTCGATTATCTCTAGCAAACTGTCCATAGATCTTTTGTCCAAATTATCTTTATCTATAACTCCCAGCAGTTTCTCGAAACGTTTCTGATCACCTCTCTGTTGTTTTCCTGCATATACCTTGTAGTTCTTTAGTGGTTCAACCTCTATATTGAAGTTGTTTATGACTACATCTCTATCAGTTGTGTTCAGA
This sequence comes from Nemotelus nigrinus, assembly GCA_947369275.1. NCBI lineage: Eukaryota > Metazoa > Arthropoda > Insecta > Diptera > Stratiomyidae > Nemotelus > Nemotelus nigrinus. The sequence goes on along the minus strand of OX376375.1, from coordinate 26,975,910 downwards.
ACCTTTACGTGTCGAACGCCTTTGGCTGGTATAATAGTGTTTCCGATGAAAACACCCTTCTCAATTTCTGCGTTCAGCACGATGCTATCCTCATCGATGCTTACATTTACCGGAACTATTGCTTCAGTTCTCGCGGATATATTAATTCCCGAATGGTTCTGACGTTTTGTATCCATGGGTAATACAATTTCCTCATCTGACACACTAAAAGAAATGGTGAATGTTTCATAATCAATTTTACTCATGAAACTAACTAATAAATCTCTACCGATAATACCGTCTGTACTAATCGGAAAATTGTCGTCTACAATGTGAAATAGTTCTGTTATCCTTTTGTTCCCAATTAATAAGCTTAATTTCGAAGTACCTAAAGACGTAGTTACTTCCTTAGTAATACCAGTTAACTTAATTTTATCCTTGCTATTCACTCTATGTTCTAATGCCTTAAATATACCTACTTTACAAATTGATACGTCTGCACCCGTATCTATTAAGAACGATAGTTGTCTATTCGCTCCATCATTATAAATTCTTACGTAATTCGTGCAGCCATCAGTTATTCTGTAAATTTTACATTCCTTACTCGTGTTATTTATTCCGGGAGGTTCCTCATTTCCTCTCCGGAACCTAGGACGTTTCCCTGGTCCGAAATTACGTGTATACTTCTATTATTGTTATTGCGGTGATTACTATGGTTGTTGGCATATCTGTTATTCCTACGGTGATTATCTCTGTTATCATTATTATCCCTGTTATCTGTTTTTCTATTAAAATTTCTATGGTTATCGTATCTTTTATTCCTAAAATCTCTTCGACTGTCTCTATCCCTATAACCATTGCTATTTCTATCATTGCCATTGTTTCTGTATCTTCGATCACGGTTATTTCTATTATTTGCAAAATTGCCGATATGCATTACGCTACTCGTAGCTTGAGATTCTAATGTCTCAATCTCTTGCGCTAATGATACTGCCTCAGCAAAAGTTTTGGGTCTAGCTGAAAATATTGTGCCTTTCAGCTGGTCATTAAGTCCACTTTTAAAAATAGTGAGTGCATAAGTATCGTTCATTTGCGCGATAACTTTCTTTTCTGGTTCTGTAGCCTGATTACCTAGCCCTTGTACCTGTAATTGATTGAGCTCATCAACCAAAGATAAAATCTTATCTTTATATGTAGTAACAGATGATCTGTTCTGACACATGTTACTGAGCATAGAATGAATTTGTGGTACTGTTTTATTATTTCTAAACCTGTTAGATAATTCATCTTTTAAAGACTCAAAAGTGCTGATTGAGGTGTTAATCAAAGATAATCTCACGTTCGCGGTAAGTTTAACTTTAGTGACGAAATCTATGAGTTGAGTTTTTCCTGAAGCGGTTAATGTGGAATTTAGTAATTCTACTATCTTCAAAAAGGATTCTAATTCCTTATACTTTCCCTCGAAAGTAGGAATTATTTTTATGGCAGTCTCTAGACTAAACTCAGACATCTTGGCTTTGTCTTCTAGTACTTGTAAACTAGTCTCTAATTCTTCGGTGATGTCGCACTCTTGTTGGACGTCTTCCGCAGAATATCCTTGTTTACCAAGCTGTAGCCAGATTTCTCCTTCTAATATCGCTGATACCGCTTTGAACTTTAGTTTTATATCTAAAACCTCAGAGCTTTCGTCATTAAAATTGTTGATTATTTTCTTAAATTTTTCTTTACGTGCCTGTAAATCGTTCAATTTCTCTTTTAAAGTTTCAAACCTATATAAATTCTTCGAACTTTTTCTCAAATTTCTTAAAACCTGTTCGTTTTCCAAGATTAAACCTTCTAAAGTGTCCATACATAATTATTGTAAGACTGGGATTTTTATAAGAAAGAACCGTACATTCATAAATAAAAGTTTTTTTTTTTTTTTAAAATTTATGTATCAAGACATATGTATTGTTTTAATTATTGCTATACATCTATACTCCTATTTAACCTCTTAGTTACATACTCCTTATTTTTTTTATTGTAAACATAGAATATTCCTAATATAATACAGAAAATTGCTGCCGTTGTTAATGATTGTTGATACTCCTGTATCACTGTTACCTCCTCCGTCGAGCAATTATTCCCCATCTTCTTTAAGTTCCCGTAGTCTCTTCCGGAAGTATTCTTTCTGTTGTCCAAAAGAAATCCGTACCAATCTGTGTAGTTCCGCTCGTTCACGCTTTAACCTTGTTTTCCTGCCTCCACGTGGTCGTCTTGGTTTGGGGATGGTGTCCAAAATATCTTTCTCAGCTTTCCTTTTCTTGAATTCTTCAATTCTCCTAGGTCTGGGTCCAAGTGTATTTATTGCTGTGGGCTTGTAGTAAGATGGTGTAGTCGATACTGGCTCAGGGACGTATTCTTCCTGTTCTAACTGCCCTTCTTCTTCTATGTAGCTGCCTGAATCTTTATAGTAGATTCCAGAGTTCCGTACATCAGGATCGCCATGAAATAAGCAAGGATCGTCATGAAATATGCAAGGGTTGCCTTGAAATATGATGGGGTCGTCACGGGATAAGTTTGTTGTTGGGTCCTGAGATATTTCTCCCTCTGTTTGCTTCAACGCAGGGTCCTTGCTGTAGAGGAATAGAGTTTAGACTAACCCAGAAGCAGAGAGTGGATTGTACCACTATCCAACCTACCAAAGCGGCGAGGCCGCAGTTAGTGCTGGCACCATGTCAAAGCTAACCTTGGACATTTGCCGTGCTTAGATTATGCTCCGCAAGAATAACCTCGCTAGCAGAGATTCAACAGAAATAAAACTGTGTATTCCACGCTTACTCAAATGAATCTATTTTCTCAATATTCTTACTACTCCTTATATATGATTTTTACAACACATTATGAACATAACTTAACCTATTTTATTAACTAAACTCAGCATGCCCTGAAATAAATCAATAACATGTATATTTCCCATGACACAATAATCTACATGAATCACATGTGTTCAACTTTCACACGCTACACTTGACCAATATTTCTAGCGCCATTCTATCAACACATATAGGATTTATTGCTCTGTGCGCTTATTCACACTGTAACCATAACATATTTGGGTCGCGTGCCTTGGTGACACATAATTTATTATCGTTCGCAATATGACCCTGTACTACATTTGAATATACCATATGGCATGGATATTCACGGTCGCTACTCGGAAACCTGATATGGTCATGATGATATGGTCAGTTGTATAACATTGTGTGGTCTGCTATTACGTAGACGATATGAATGAACTACATGGTGTTTTGTTTTGACTTGTTTGTTTTGGTTTGATTCATTTCATGCATGTTGATGGTATATCATTACAAAAGTAAGGCTAAAACTGTAAACAAGAAAATCAAAGCAAATAAATAAGTTAAACAAGTAAAAAGAGCTATTCTACAAGAGGTTGACACTGATTCCAGATCTGATGATGAATACTTCTGCTTGATTTGCTATGAGAAGTACAGTGACAGTGTTCCAGAATCGCTGAAATATCCCACACTGTGCGGAAAAGTAACGAAGAATTAAATTCAGCGGATCCACAGTTGCAAACGCTTCCGGGGTAGTTGATAAATGATGTCGTGTATCATACGCAATGGCACTGATTGTACTTTAACCTAAAATAAAAATATTGCTCACAGCTGAAATCGTTTTTGTTTTATTTCAAAATATAAATCGAAAACCTTGTAGAAGGCAGATCGTGACTTGCAATCTGACAGGTATTAAGGTACTATCCAAGATCGCATTGGTCGAGAAATGTAAATCAACTGGTCGAGAAAATGTACCTTAAATCCTCCATCTTGTTCGTTAATTGTTTTTGCGACCTGCCTTTTTTATGAAGGCCAGACTTGAAATTATGATTGCTGTCAAATATGACGCATACTAACTTGACGCAGGTAGCAGAGCTTAGCAGATTGATATCAAATGAGTAACCAATAGAAGTACGAGCTTGCCTTACGCAATTTCCTTTTCTGCACACTTAGATTTTTCTGGCCGGTACCGTTGAAGTTTTTCAGGGAAATTAGAAGGACAGAAAGTTTGTCCGAAAACCAAGTGCAATTTTCGATAGATTTTATTATGATAGTGTTTAAAAAAAATTAACAAAAAACACTATAAACAAAAGAGAAAATGAGCGTTTAAAGACTGGTTTTGGGGCTTAGAGAGAATCAATATAAAGAATTGGCAATCGAAATGACAAGATATATAGGAAAAATAAAACTTTTTTGTGAATTCCATATTAATAATTTACAATACCGTTCGAGTACTTTTGCAATAATATGTAACTCCAGTGTTTTTGTTTTATTTTTGTAGTTGTGTCGGTCATGTGGGCATTCAAGCAGCTTTATGATAAGGGTCTGGTGTATGAATCAGCACCTCTATCAGCATATTTTTAGACATTTTACCTCTCCTATAATTATTACCTATAGCTTCTTCTATTGAAGCCTTTTCATTACTCATAACATTTTCTTGTAGCTGCTTACTGCCAGCACTAATGATATGAAGAGTTCATCAATCTTTTAAGGAAAAATCTCAGAGAGAGGTTATTGGGATCAGGAGTTACTCTAGGGAAAAATCCATATTGTCACCTGTTTTGGGTGTGACTAAAATATAAGTAAAAACTATGTTAAAACTCATAGTAGAAGAAAGTACGTTTTTAGAAAGTTATTTGCCAAAGACAAAATTAGGCTTGAAAAATTGCTAGATCTTTCAAAACGTGGCTGAAGCTCATCAAGGTTATTTATGTGGTAAAAAATAAGAGAGTTGAGGAATAACTGCTGCGAAGACGACTTTCCAAAAGGCAGCCAGTAGCATTTAAAATAAATTAGATGTAAGCTGAAAAGAAAGAAAATCATTTCTTACAGGATTAGGTGGAAATAAAAATTTGATCACCAAATAAAATGGAAGATGACGATGCATAATTGAGCGCATATTTTGGAAAATAATAGGCTGAAGGTTTTGATTGGACTAAATATGCCCACTGCATAATGAATCAACTGGCAAATAAAGTGTAATGTTTCGACATTATATATTTTTTATATGAACTTTAACACAAACGATTAACACTAAGCATGGATTTAATCAAATTCAACATAAATAATTAAATAATACATTACATACATTACGTACATTATAAAATAATATATTTAGCTTCAGTTACAAGCATTTTGATTCCATATGATTTCCAATTCTACCAATTCTCTCTTCAGCATGCTCGATTCCAGCGTCGATGAACTCAAAATATACCCAAGCAAGCATTTATTGCCACAAAATCTTACAGTCCTTCCTCTTTTATATGACACTAGAGAGTTTTGCGATTCGCGAAACGTGCCAACATTTTTACTCTTCCACAATTATTGTCTTACGAGCTTATATTGAAAATCGTCAGATTTGCCGTTATTTCGTTACTTCGTTGCCTATCTGTATGTCCTTTCATTTCGCGTACAGTCATATTAATCGCAAAATTATCGTCTTTACGACAAAGGCTACCATTAAATAAATAAATATTCTCCGAATTTCATTTCGATTTCTTTTTCATTTCATCGGAGTGGCAAAGTATGATTCATGCCTACTAAATATGCCGGTATGGTAATGGAAATTGTTTTTTTTCGCGCGGGAAATATCTGAATGAAATAACTTTTACGTTCTCGTTATACAAAATACGGTAGAGTACAGACGGTCGATTAGTATTTATGTAAATATCAGAATACACGAGGATCGAGGATATAAATGGTGAAGTACCTTTTTTTAATACATTGACCTACTTAGATCCTCTTGCTTTTGGTTTATTGCGTGGAATTGAGAATTTCGTCAGACCACTTCAATACAAAAGAAGCGTGCTACTCCAACGCAAGAGAATTTAATTTTGAATACAATGTGTCAACTGACAACTGACATTCGTTTGTCGGGAACATTGCTCGTGTTCAGTGAACTCGACCGCTTTTCCTTGAAAAAAATAAATGTGCTATCTACGTGATAAGTTTCAATATCCCTAGTAGTATATGCTAAACTTTGTATCGTTTTAAGTTCATTGAAACACAAAATAGGAGATGTCCTTAAAGTAGGGTAAGAATGTCATTTGATTTATTTGTATTTTAATGGAAACGGGATATTTTTGAAAGAAGGTTTTATGATGTTTACATCAAGGATGACCGTCAGATTGCGCCTTATTTTTTACAGCTTTAATTCTAAAGAGGTATATTTTTAGTCATTTCAGCCGGATGTAGAGGGAAATCATTCAAACTTTGTTACGTTTGTACTAAATCGAGAATAATTTATTAAAAGCTTTGGATGCTTGAAGTTTAGTAAATATTTGGACAAAAAGCAGTGAAATTTTACTGGCGAAATTTCTTTAATCCGTATAAGATTTTTTTTAAGTATAAGGCTGCATGTATCAATTTTAGAAGGAACTGAATAATTATTTGAATTGTTGCTTTCAAGCTACAATAGAAAGCTTTGATCTAGGAAGAAATACATCTTTCTAGAAGAAAAAAACAACAAAAGCTGGATGAATGACAGTAACCAATGGACGTTAACCACATCTCAAAATCTACCATTTAAAACCCAATAATGTTCTACCGAAGCCTTTACTCTACTACTACGTCGGGTAAAATTTGATTAGCTGCAAACAACCCGCTGTCTCTGTCTACCGAAAGATATCTCCTGCGACTACGATTTACTCCAGACGATATTTGAAATATTTTCTCACAACCGGAAACGAAAAGCATGTGTCTGATTACAGATATCGAGTAACGGCTCACCCACGCACAAAAAAATGAATGTTTCCGGGTAACTTGTCTTCTCGCATTTCATCATGCAGAGAGGATTCACGCATCATATGAACCCGTTACGTCGTAAATCTTGAAGCTAATACAAAAGCTTAGTAGTATTTGATGAGACTATATCGCTCTTGAATGAAAAGAGTCGGGTGTGCTTAGTACGCATTTCATAATGCAATCTGAGAAACTCCTGAAGCCAAAGAAAGATAAGAAGGATATATGTAAGTGGAATGAAATCATCTCAGTCCTAGAAACACAAGAAACACATGACACATGGTGTTAGTTGAAAGCCGATAAAAGCTAAAGAAATTCCTCGTTTGTCAGAAGGTAGGGTATAAAAGTCAACAAATAGGAAATGCTTTATTTATTTTTGGAAATCCTGAGCTTATTTTTTAAATTGTCTGTCTGAGCTGATGTATGTGTGTCAAATAAAATGTTTCGCGTGGCCGGAAAGATGCAAGTAGATCAAGCCAAACACTTTAAATTATTTAGTAATTTATCTCATTTATTTAATTTATTTTAATAAATAATAATAAAAAATTAATAAAGCAAAAATCTTAATAAAGTGTGAAGTAGATTGTTGGAAATTTCTGAGCTTGGTCATTTGGTGCAAAACTAGGGTCTTTTCAGAAGGTTTTTGAGGGTGTGACATGCAGTATGCAAAAATATTCGTTCTCCCTAAAAACAATATTATTGATAACAGAAGAGTCAGATATTTAAAGCAACCGGATAAATTGTAACAGTTAGCATTTATTTCGTAAAAAAAAATTAAAGAATAAAATATAAACATCGAGAAATTATTACTCGCATGTCCTTTATGTCAGCCGCGACATTGAAGCTTATTGCTGTGAATTATGAACACTTAAACATCATATTTTTTGCGTAGTATTTTTAATCATGTTGGTTGACTGTAATTTTTCCTGGAGATTGATCTTGTTCTTTGTGTCGGCATTTGTAAGAGTTTTAGCTGTATTACACAAGTCACTTTAAGAATATATAATTTTGCTTTGGATTTAAAGGTAACACGACCGTAAAACAATTAATGTTATCGTACAGCTAGTACTGTAAATATTAGTTTCTTTTTTTAAAAATAAATGTTTTACCAACGATTTTTGATTATGCGATGAGAGATACTATGAGATTATACTATGAGAGATACTATGGAGAAAAAATGATAACAGGCAAAATTGATGGAAGGCAGAAGATATCTGATATTGCCAGGAAATATGGCTTGAACATGTGTCTGCAGCAGTGTGCATAATCTTAGCTAAGAAAGATATAATCAAGAATATTCAAGTTTCTAAAGGAGTAACACAAGCCACATTTGAAGAATAAGTTTGGATAAAAAGGGGGAATGAAAAGGGGAATGAATAAATATATTATAATATACAGTGAGCTTGCCAGTGCAGATAAAGAAGGAGCGGAATATTGTAGGCTTCAATTTCAAGAATGTATTATAAAAGGAGGATATTATAGGAGTGGGCTATCACATCTTTTACAGGTATTATATTTTATATGCGCAGTTGTTGTTTGACAATTGTTTGAGTGAGTCGATATGAGTGTTTTTATGAATCGAGTGTCGAGCTTTCATTAAATATTTGTTTTGGAAAGGCAATACGCCAACGCAAATCAAAGATGAAGTGGACGCTGTATACGGGAAGCGATGGCGACTGTTTTTTTTTGGGAGAGTTATGGAGTTATACCAATCGATTATCATCAAACAGGAAAAAGCATAACCGGAGCATACTACGCAGCATTACATGACAAACTAAAGGCAGAAATTGTGGAGAAACGGTCACATTTCTAGAAAAAAAAAATTATGTTGCTTTAAGACAATGCGCTCGTCTCACATATCAGCGATTGTGATGGCGAAAATCCACGAACTACTTTCTTACTCATCAGAGCTAGCCCCATTTGACTCATTTTTGTTTTTCGACCGAAAAACGGCGCCGCGAGGACAGAGATTTTCGTCAAATGAGAAGGTCAACACTTTCGTAAACATATATTTTGCAGAGAAAGACGCCGAGTACTATCTGGATGGGTTAACAAGATGGGAGCATCGCTAGGAGAAGTGTATAGACTTACAAGGATACTATGTAGGGAAATCAAAAATAAATTTTAAAAAAAAGTAACTTGTAACTTTGTTAGTCTGGAAAATTTCGAGACCACCTTCGTAATTGCAACATACTTTCTATTGGTAGTGTATATAGAACCGTGCTAACATAACGAAAGATCAGAAAAATATTTCTGCCCATAGACCCATATAAAACCGGTGTTACTTTTGGTAACTAATGTTAGCGGGAACATGACTGCTAAACTACTTCTTGCGTTTCACTCTGACATTAAAAAAAAGACTTATAAGTAAAAAATAACTGCTAAGAATGCGAAGATCAAAGAAAAACATAAGTTATATGAAATCTTTCAATTTTCATTTTCGCTTCCCAATCATTTAAGATTATCTTCAGACTAATGAATAATGAAAGGCACTGTTTCTATAGGTCAATGCACTAAGTCACACAAAAAGTGTTCAATAAAGTTGGCTGCAAAACAATCCATGCTGCAATACTTTCTAAGGTTACAGGTCTGCCCTAAAGACGGCCTTTTTGATTCAACCAATAGAAATATATTTCCGGGTTTCAAAAATTGTATACTTTAGTGATTTAACTTTAGTGTTTTAAAACATGCCATTTATCGCCATTGATGGCAATAAAAACGTTTTTAAAACATAAATTTTATGTCCTTGTATGCATATCATTCAAAAGGCCTCATCAAGTCCTTTAACGACAACTGAATTCTGCTTGCCAAAACATGTATTCATCAGTCATTCAGGGATACTTAGATGATGACCTTGAAATCGTGGAAGAAGTTGAAGCAGGTGATACAGATCTGGAATCGCAGATTAATGAAGATCATATTGAAGACCTTTTGATGGAACATGAAAATGATCTGACGACAATGGAACTCCAAATTCTCTTGAATCTCATTACACGAATCTCATTACATGCCAAAAAAGCGAAATGCCATGTCTCCGATTTAGGATATTTTAAAGAACTGCGAGGATGTCAAAATAACGGTCCTAAAATGGGAACCCAAATCATGTTAACGTTAATTAGCTTCAATTGATAGCATTTGGAGAATCCTGAAAAACTGAGAAAACCAATGGGCACAGAAAAGATTTTTTAATAGTCCCCAAACCGAAAAAAACAAGATCAACAAGCCTAATTTTAATAATAATGCTTTTTTAATATATTTACCATCTGTTTTTCACTAGCAAGATTAAAATCTTCGACTTGAAAAATTCATAGTACACAATAAAAATTTTCACCTGAGTGTTTTCTCGAGCTTTCTTAAGAAATATCCTTCTGAAGGTCTTAAATCTGTGTCAAACTGATGTAACCATATTTCATGCGAACCTATTCATGTCAAACATATTCGTTTTGACTTTTTGCATAAATATAACACTAAAAAGTACTACGCAAAACCATAGCAGCATTATTAAGCAAAACAATATGGATGAAAAACAATATTGAACAGGTAACGTAACGAACGATTATCTGCTATGACAAAATGTCAATAATATTCACATTAATCGCTTGACATTAAAAGTTCATTCAGGCAACATGTTTACCAAAACATAAACCACAAAACGCAACAAGTGAACGGGAAGATGATGATGATTCCATGGCATGATGCTAGTTATTTTCCTACGCAACCTCCTCTCCTACCTATCTAACATATGGGTATGAACGTATGATTCGCAAAATTATAATGGTTAAATGTCAAAATTTGTTACCAGGCGAACTTAAGACGATGTGATTAGTTCAGTATAAAACGATCAAGGTCTCAAACATGAGTTTCAATAAACTCTCCATACGGAACGTGCGCTCAACATAATATCAATTTCAAAAAGTTTGGCCTCGAATAATGATCTAATTCTTTGAAAAATCATAAAAGACAAACATCATCCTAAAAGTTGAAGAAAACGAAAGGAAAGCCGCAATTAAACTAGAGCTTCAATTTAAAAAAATTGATATTAGTAGCGCAGAAAACATACGGTACAAAATGGGTTTGATATTCTTTTCGAAAGGTTTAATAAAAATTATGGGATAACTATGGAATTTAATGTCATCAATTCGGAAAACATTCTAGTCCTTTAATCATCTTAATTTTGAATTTATCCCTAAGAATGATTTTCATTAAATTCTAAAACCAAAATTATCATTACTTTTCTCTCTCAATGTGAAGAATAGTATTCCCCATATAGGGATATATTCCTTGGTCATTCGACCATGTGCTTGATAAGACCCTGATTGCACTCAATCAAAAAATTCACCGATTCTAATCGCTCTGGATTCGGCAATCAACCTTCTATTGCACTAGACAAAACCGAAAACTTGAAAGCTTTCACTCTTCATATCACACACAACTGGAAATTGAAATTAATAAAAAAATCCGAACGTTAAAAATAGAATGATCTGCTTAAATGATTTGGTCAGGGCTTGAAAACGCAGTTCATTATTAATTTCGTTAGAATCAACATGTTTGTGGTTCTAAGCAGATTTTATGTTTCTGTGTCAGATTTCATTGCCAACTTAATTTTCGATTTAATGGTAGTGCTTTGAAAGGCGGGGAAATTTTCATCGACGAATTAAACATTTGTGAGATATTAACGTTTAATATTAGCAGTAGACTGAAGGTTAAATTGTGTTACTCGAAGTTTTTTTCTCTATAAATTACATGCAGAGTTGAGATATTGATGATGAGTAAGTATAATACAAATCTAGTTGATAGTGCTATGAAATTATACTTTTCTGAATTTTTTTTCGAACAAAGAAGTGATTTGAAAGTGAGTGATGTACATTTAGCTTAGGGTTTTTAGTAAATTTTATGTTGATATTAAGAATATTGTTGATATTGCCATAGTGAATATTAATCGAAATCGTGAAAATTATATGAGAGACTGTTCGGTTGTTTTTAAATTTCATAAACCAGATGATGAAAATAATTTCTACGAATAGTGAAAGCTTTCTAAAAATATTTAGTATATCGTATGGTTATTACAACAAAATTTCTTTGAATAAAGAATATAATTTCAAAATTTAAAGAAAAATTAATGGTGTCACAGTTTTTAGATTATATTCCCCAATAAAAGAATAATCGCGAGCCAATCAAAAAATAAACTAATAAAGACGTGTAGTCTTTGTTACTTAACATCTTTAACATTAAAAAAAATCTACTGTCACTGAAATTTTTTATGCACTCTTCTTATCATTATATAATAATACACATGATCACTGAGTGACCTGAATACTGAATAATGTGATTTCCCGCCTAAAATTAAAATAATTGAAAAATTGCATAGAGATAGTCGAGGATCTATTTTTGTATTATGAATATTTTAGAACTTTTTCCTCTTTGAAAAAGCTTTTTCGTAAAACCATAAAGCTTTCTCGTTATTTCCATGAATTTCGGCAGAGGACTCATTGCTTATTTTAGGATAGACACATAAATCAACTGATTTTATTTTGTTCGGGAGTACGATTCAAATAAATTTCAAAGTACAGTAATTAAACAATTTTATTGATATTTTTGAAATAAAATTCATTTATGTTGGTTTGAAAGTGGATAATTTGAAATTTATATTATAAATAAGACTTACAAATCAATGTGTTCCGAAATCTAAATACTTATACGCATAGTATACAAACCGGATCGACTTGGACTGACTTGGATTGAAATGAAAATGTCTGAGAAGTCGAAGCTGGTTTTCGATGTGAGCGGATCGACCGAATACAATTCAGCTAGTTCTACAATGGAGATGTATGTCGCATTGGAAAGTCACATACATGAGTTTATAGAACTTAAGTGGGCTTCAAATTTTTCAATCTCTCGATCTGAGTTTTTTAATGCCGAAGTCAATCCGATCAGAAAAAATTTCCTGATCGGGCCGACTAATCAAAATCAATCCGAAACGGGTATACAACAAAAATTGACTAATCTTAATTCACTTTTTCAAGCCAGATTGTAGATGTCTAATTCGACCGGTTATGGAGCTGCAAGTGTAACTGAGTTCTTTTTGTTAGAAATGTGCATATAAAAAATTGATAGAATAAGTTTCTTGATTATTCATGTAGCTCCGAGTGGAAAAAACAGTATACTGTGCTTACAATTGAAGTAATTGATACTTCCTACCAGTGTGATCTGGTACCTTAATTTATTTGGTTTGCGTGTTTTTTTTCTCTTTTAGGGACTTCAACTCAACCGGTTTTAGAAGATGGGGTGAAAGAGATGGGGCCGGGAATTTTGATTAGCATGCTATCAACTTTTTTATGTTTTTCCTTCGCTTATACTAATTTTGAAACTGATGGGTGATGTTTTTTTTAAGTATTTTTGGTCAGTTTTTTTTTTAACTTTTATTTATATGTATTTTCAAAGCATAGAAATTTCATAAAATTTCCCAAACGCTTACTAAACTAATTACAAATGTCTTATTTGCCGTGCGCAGTTCGGATCGCATATCAGAAGTAATCATACCGAAGACCAATAGCTTGGAACTTGCCTGTGCTCGTGTGGATCTGGGAATAGCGCAACTCTATTTAGCAGTTTTATATATCCCATCTAATTCAGCAAGTACTTAATGCCACTCATCATTGATGAACCCCGTACCCCCTACCCCGTATTACTTGGAACTTATCTGACGATGGCTTCACTTTAGCCCCAACTATCTCTCCTGGTAATCGCCTGCATGCCGAAGAGTTTATAAACGCAACGCTTTCGTGCGGCCTAAACCAAGTAAATAGCATTGTCACATATCACGGAAGCTTATTGGATCCAGTTTTCACTTCAAACGCATACTCATCCGAAGTCAAGCACTGTGCATTATCTCTTTACGATTCAACACATCATGCACCAATTTTTATCATTTACGAAATTAATACATCTCGAAGTATTCCTTTACAAAGCACACTATGCTAATTTAAGCAGCTCTTTCATGATTTTTCGACGAAATTCCTGCGGAAATCGGCTTACAATAAGGTCCATTTAATGCATGAATTTCGTTTTGATTTCATGATTGCATGGGAAGTTATAGGGAAAAAAAGCTCTATTTTGTAGAGGAAACCTAACTTTTCAATCAAATTTCTATCAAATTTGGTTTAGAATTAGGTTCATCTACTATGTGAATTTCGTTAAAATCTGCTGGCTGAATTGCAAGTTATGAGCCAAAAAGCAGTTTTTTTTCTCAGTGGTTTTTCAAGATGGTACCATCACCACAGTGTTTCGAAATCACTTCTATCCGACCTGGTCTATGTTAATACCAACATGTCTAGTAAAGTTCATATTGATCGGATTATCCAGTCGTCAGTTCTAGTGAATAGTATTTTCCAATGCTGAAAATAGAGGTAATTTGGTGATGGTCTGCCGTTTTTGTGCAGCGGGGAATTTCAAAAAATTATTTTTGACATAAAAAGGTTAAAATGTGTCAATACTTTGGGTTTGCAAAAAATGCAAAATGCAAAAACATTTTAGTAGGGTCGATGATTTGAAGGAATTTTTTTACAGGGTTGCCTGCAAATTTTTAAAAGTCCATACGTGTATATTTTTAGTCAACATCAATACGCTCTGCGAATTTCACGATAGTCCAATGTTTCTGTCAGAACCTATGACATCTCGAAATTTGGAAAAAAATCCTTGCCTAATTTTAGGCACTCAGCGCCCACATAGGATTGGTAATTTCCAATTTTTTTTTATCATGAACAAACACGGAAAATAATAAGTTTTCATCGAAATATGGGGGTACTTAAAAATTCACTAAAATGCCCCCGCCGCCGAAGGGTTAAAGATATCTTAATTTTAATTACGTCTAAGTCCTCTGAAAATTTCAGCTCAATCAGAACAAGCACTCCAGAGATTATATCCCTTAATCTTTTTGCTGATATACATATGTACATATAAATGAAGAAAGAAGAAGAAAATTTCCGCAAAGAGGATTCAATACTGATTTTCTTCGACAATTAGTAAAAAAACGTGACTAATATTCAGTGGGACTCTGACTTGCCTCAAATAACCCTAGTTCTTCATTGAAAAATCCGATATCTTACCCAGCTATCGCTGAAAAATGGAAAATTATCCAGATCTTAAAAAGTGGAAGGTTGTTATATGTTCTTTATGTCAATAGTTAAGTTCTCATTTTCTACTCGTATTGTCGACAGGTCTTATTTTAATTCCGGAATATGGGTATATGGTGGATTTATTTATGTGTCCAATATGGATGAAAGTCGTTTGATTAACGATGAATAAACGAATATTTAATGATCTTTGAGCTTTTCAAATCAGCATTGTTAGGTACGCTTTGGAAAAAGCTCGAGATTAGATAGGTCAATAAATTATTTTCATTTATTATTTTCTTTAACCGATATTTTTGTCAAATTGCAAACAGTTCGTAACTCCTTGCCACATAAGAACGGTAACACTTCACCAAATTACCTATTTTTCGTGAGAAATCATGACCTGACCATCAAATCAAGTTAAAATTCATAGAAGGTATTAGTCTTGTATCAGGAACAGGGTTCCCACTTTTGATATATTTGTATCATTTTGATACATTTTTATTTAAATCTTATATTTTTGATACAATGATACAGCAGCTCATTGAATTATTGCAAAATGATATATTTTGTCATCCAGTAAATAAATTCAATTTTTTTAATGTTGCTGCCATGTGCCAACCAAATCTCCTCTCTCTAGTAGTAATAACTGCCAACTTCAATCTACATTACACTCTCAACTACGAAATATATCTATTATGTGATGGACTCTGAAGATTTGAACTTTTCAAGCTATTTAAATAATAACAATATCTATATGGTTCTTTTTTAAGCTGAAGAATTATTTTTATTTTATTTTTGCGTTCCGGGTTAATGCTGTAAAAATTTAGAGCGCATTCGCAAAAAACCTAGATTTTGTCATAATCTTATTTTGTGTGGCTTAATATCAATTGCAATATACCGATGAACACAAAGAGCGGGAGAAATCTATGATATTAGTTTTAGGCTCTATATTATTCAATAAATATAGTAGCTCCAAACTAAGTTTTTTTATATTACTATTTATAGTTTCAGCACCTCGAACCAACTTTTTGAACTTTTTGATACATTTTTACGAATATTGATATACTTTTTGAAGAAATTTTATACGACGGAAAATTTGAGAGTGGGAACACTGATCAGGAATAATTTTGACAGAAGTTTGGTGAATATTCAAACAATCCTTTGGATGTGGTGGCATCTTTAAATGACACTCCAACAAACAAAAATTTTATGCTCAGTAATTTGCGATACATGCATCAAATTCATATTAAATACCCATTGTAGGTTGGTCTTAATGTCAGCTAAGTTGAATAGACTTTTGGTTGCAAAATTAGGATAGAATCCCCAGCAGCGACGATTTCGCTCATTTCTGTATTAAGAAATGCCACAAAAAATACAATTAATGTAAATTTTCTAAATTTTGAATTTTTCGAAGGCGCTCACCGTTGAAATTTTTAGACACCTGTAACTTCCAATGCAGTCATCGGATCAAAATGTAATTCACAAGACAGGTTACTTTACAGAAGAAGCAGATCGAAAATACATTTTTTTAGCAGCTCCTAGCCTAATGAACGCTTCTGTACTGAGAAATGAAATTCTCATATGCTAAATATCTGATTATCAGGTCGTAAGTACAGAAAATTGGTTTCGTAAATATTTCAAGCATACATATTTTGTGTTTTTTTTTTCGAAAATAAGTCTTGCGAACGGTTCCCATGTGCTACAGTTTTTTCTTCATTCTCGGCATCGGGATTATTGATTTTATGAAATGCGATATCAGCACCAATTAAAGCATGATAATAATCAATATTAAGAGCAGACTCTCGTGATGTGGAAGTACTTGACAGTGAAGCTATGCGAGTTTCATATGAATCGAAAAATCTTTGTTTGTTTGTTTTTCCGTAGCAATGTACTGAGCAATCAAGATACTTAACGTAGTTTATACTTCGTTGTCATAGCACAAATAGTCCAGAACGGAATCTCCGGAGTGTATTTTCTTATTGAAAATTTTGCTTTTGTAACAGTTTTCCGGATGATAAACACCTATTAGGCGCGTTTTTTGCTACCCTTATCCATAACAGAACAATGCTAAATTCATCGCATTGGAAACAACAACAACTCATGTTATGGATAGGGAGAGTTTTTGTTTCCAATGCGTCTGCACTGCACTGGTTAGCATTGTTCTGCTATAGATAGGGGGAGCAAAAAAACACGCCATTTATCTGCGTAAACAACAAGAAACTTAATCTCTGACTGAATCAGAGCTCCATCGAGCGTAAAGAAAAATACTTTAGGGGAGAAAAATCCATGGGTATGCCGTCGAATATTTAGAAACGTTATGAACTTAGACATCATGATTTGGCATATATGTATCTAAAAAGCGAGATAAATTAGCTTTTGCACAATTGTAAATTGAAATTGATTTGATTTATCATATCGAAAACAATTGTCATGAGCCTCGATATAAAAATGCAATAATATGATGGTAGATCTTTGAAATAATATGTGTACAAAAAATTTATCAATCAATAAAGCATGTGAAAACAAGAAGAAATATGTGTAAAATTATATTTCACGGGCTTTTTGCCTTTGGTTGATTTTTCGTTCTGTGAAATTGGCTGATTTTAGCTAATTTAATAGGCATTTTTCTGTCAACAATTTTTTTTTCTAATCAAACGGTGCGAGCTTTTTCTCTAAAACCATCACTGTTGCGATCATATCATCGCATTTTGTGGATTTTTCTGATGAATGTTGAATTCGGGTTGACAAAAATGATAAAAAATTCAAACAAGGTTAACTAGAAACTACGGGCGATAACTCGCGTCAAAACAAGTTTGCGCCGTTAAGCCAGTTATCAGATGACGAGTCTGCAACGATTGAAGATCAAAAGCGAGCTACTCGCTGCCCACCGATTACAATAATTGACGTCCCACGTCAACAGATTGAAGCATCATTGAAGCTCTTAAATATTTCCGAATTTTACATTCGGTTAACCAGTATTGGAATCAAGATATGCTCTTTAACTAAAAACGATTATGAAAAACTGAAAACAGCTTTGATTGCGGAAAAAATCAAATTTTTCACTCACGACCCGATGGGTGGAAAGACGTTTAAAGTGGTATTAACTGGGCTTCACTCAGTTCCTATCGAAGAACTAAACAACGAATTAAAATCAAAAGGTGTTGAATGCACAGAAATTAAACAGCTTGGTATTAAAGCCCCACGTTACGCTGACCAAGCAACTTATATTTTAACATTCCCACGAGGGAAAATTAAGCTATCTGAGCTAAAATCTAAAGTAAAACACCTTTTCCAAGTTATCGTTTTCTTCAACCACTACGTGAAGACTCGTTCAGGTCCAGTGCGCTGCTTTAAGTGCCAAACCTATGGCCACGGTATCAGTGGCTGTTACCTAAAAACCGTGTGCAAACTGTGTGCCGGAGAGCACCAATCTTTGGAGTGTCCTATCAAAGATGACATTTACGCGAAACGAAAATGCGCGAATTGTTCCGGTGATCATCCCGCAAGCTTCAAAGATTGTCCTAATCGCATAAAATACATCGAACTACAAACTCGGTTAAGATTCAAACAACATCAATCAAAATATAGCAAAACCAACAACAGTTCTCCAGCTTTTACCTTCAACCAAAGTGAATTCCCGGCACTCAACCGTCGTGAAGCTACAAGCCTAGTGAACCCTTCCGCCAATGTCAATCAGCAGAGCCGCTCCACTAGTTACGCCACCGCTATTAGATATGCCCAAAAGGAAAACAGTACTGAAACTACCGTCAACAACTTATTTTCTGTATCGGAAATCATGTGCTTACTAAATGAAACGCTAAATAAACTTAGCGAGTGCAATACCAGACAACAACAGTTTAGAGTCATCACCGAAATGGCAATTAAGTACTTATATGATGGTCGGGTTCCATAATGAATTAAATATCATCTTTTGGAATGCTCAGAGCATCTGTTCTTTACCAAAACGATCTGAATTTTTCTCCTTCATTAAAGACAATAACATTGACGTCGCTATTATCACTGAGACGTGGCTTACCAACCAACTTAAATTTTATGACTCGGATTATATAATCCTTCGGAACGATCGTGATATGCTCAGAGGCGGAGGTGTGGCGATTGCGATTCGACGTAATCTTCAGCACAAAACGATAGCTCCTTTAAACACTGCTATAATTGAAACCTGTTGCGTGGAAATCCATTGCAGAGATAAACACTTTTTACTGGTAGGAGCCTACTTTCCAGGAGGCAATTGTAGCCAGAATATTGAGCGAAAGTTCAAACACGACCTGAATCTTTTTAACAGGCTACAGGGAAACTTTGTCATTATGGGTGACCTTAACTCCAGACATACTGATTGGAATTGTCTGCGCAACAATCGCTGGGGTATCTTACTCAAACACCAACTTACCTATAGTCATTATGAAATTCTCTTCAGCCAAACTCATACTTACTATCCTAATCGCTCTAGAGGGAACCCTTCAACACTGGACATAGTTCTCACAAATTGTGGCCGAAATATCTCACAACCTTATACCCACTCATCCCTCTCATCTGATTATCTCCCGGTTGGGTTTAAACTTTGGGGTCAATACATGACTGCTGAAAAAAGAAAAGTATACTTGCTCCGAAATGCAAATTGGAAGAAATTTTCCTTGATAACAGGCCAACAAACTGACCTAAGACAAGACTTATCTAGCCTTCATACCGAAGCGGATATAGACAAGCACATTTCTCACCTTGAAAGAATTATTCGGAAGGCTGCAGATGCGGCTATTCCTAAAGTGGCATTTCAAAAATTCTCGTCCAATCTAGTTCTTTCTAGAGAAATCAAACAACTAATCACTGAGAGAAACTATTATCGCAGAAAATGGCAAAACACCAGAATCGCTTATTACAAAAGAATTTTCAACCAACTATCCCAATCTGTAAAGTCGGAAATTTTCAAGCTTCGAAATATCCAGTGGAATCAAAAACTATCTTCTTTAGCGAAAGGTAGTAGAGGTTTCTGGAACATTGCGAGAGCTCTAAAGAAGAAAAATTACAGTTTTTACCCAATTAAACAAGGTGATAACTTGCTTGTAACGGATGTGGGAAAAAGTCAGGTGTTTGGTGAACACCTTTATAGTATTCACAGCACTGCAGCTACTACTACTAGTGATCTTTCTACTGAGAGTGATGTTCGCATAGCAATTAATCACCTGAAAACTTCTTCTAATTCAAATATTCCACATATACCTCCTCGCACCATCAGAAATATTATACGTTCCTTGAAGTTAAATAAAGCTCCAGGCCCGGATTCAATCAATACCATCTTTCTTAAACATCTACACAGGAAAACAATTGTTTACTTTAGTAAAATATTAAATGCTTGTCTGCATAAATCATATTTTCCAAAAAAGTGGAAAATTGCTTCAGTTATAATGATTCCTAAACCAAACAAGCCTAAGTGTAACATAGCTAACTACAGGCCCATCAGTTTGCTTAGTTCATTAGGTAAGATTTTTGAACGAATATTAAAAGAATTTCTCCAGTCTTATATTGATGAAAATAGTCTATTTCCCGACGAACAATTTGGATTCAGGAATAAACACTGTACTACCCAACAAATCCTTCGAATCAAAAATGTCGTCCTCAGCAACTTTGCCGCTAAAAAATCTACTGGTTTTCTGACATTAGATCTAGAAAAAGCCTTTGACTGTGTTTGGCACGGTGGACTTGTTTACAAAATGCACTCATTTGGATTTCCAATATATCTCACCAAACTTGTCATGAACTTTCTACAAGATCGGTCCTTTTATGTCAAAATAAATGAAACTGCTTCCATTAAGTATATCATTTTAGCTGGAGTCCCCCAAGGATCGGTGCTCAGCCCGATCCTTTTTAATATTTTTATAAGTGATATTCCCAAACCTTCTGGTTGTTTAATCAGCCTTTTCGCTGAAGACACCGCATTACTCTGTTCTTCAGTATACCCAGATGTTATTAAATCCACCCTAGAAAATGGATACACAGAATTATATAGCTATTTTGTCAAATGGAAAGTAAAAATTAATGCCGATAAAACTGAAGCCCTATTTTTCTCTAGAAATCGTAAACCCTGCCTTCTGCCTAATATGCCTCTTATTTTAAATAACTTTTCCGTTAACTGGAATCCAGACTCTATCCGCTATCTAGGGATCCTCTTGGACTAAAAACTCACTTTCAAGAGCAACACAATGTATGCTTTGGAGAAATGTGATATGATTATCAGGACTCTTTATCCCCTGATAAATAGGAGATCCAAATTATCTCTCTCTAACAAAATCCTTCTCTTTCGAGCGATTTTCCAACCGAGACTTCTATATGGAGCAGAAGTTTGGGGCCGATGTGCATTATCACACATTAAAAAAATTCAAGTTAAGCAAAACAAAATTCTTAAAATGCTCCTTAACCTACCCTTTTATCACTCGACCACCGATCTGCACTTGAGAGCACAAGTTCCGCTAATAGCAGATAGGATCCTGTCGATTAGGCACCGCTTTGCCAACACCTATCGCCTATCATCGAACCCTTTAGTTCAAAGTCTAAGGATCTGACATTAATCCACAGTTGTTCCACTTCTTAGTGATACATAATAACTGGTTGCCGTCAAGCCCTCTTAGCATTATTTTAATTTATAATTAACTCTAAGCTAAATTCTAAGTATTACTTAAGTAAAGTCCTTTTATCATTACAATATTATTATTAATCTTTCGTACCCTTTTTGCTATACTAGTTGTTGTTTTAATCCCCAGTTGCTAGTTTAAGGTTAAATTAAGCTTTTTTTTTTTTTGATGTTAGGGTTTTTCCCATTTCCCTCTCACTTACCATTATATTTTATTAAAAAACAAAAGTTCTCCTTGATCGCCACTAATTCGTCGCTTATTGTGCAAGAGCCCAGGCTCGTATCACTGTACTATTTAGTTTTAGATTAAGCTTTCATTATAAGTTGTAATCATTGGTTGAATAAAAATAACTTAAAAAGGTTAACTAGAATTTCAGATAAAATTGTTACTAAATTCTTGAATCCAAAAAACCAATGCAGAAGCATTGTGAATTCTCAGGCGAGCAAAAATATACATCGGTGCGCGCAGGAGGAATAAAGAATACTTAAGATAATCGAAATTTGAAAGGTGGAAAGATGAGAAAAATAAGGACAATTGCTGATTCTAAATTTAAAATCAGCAAGTAAGTGAATCCACGCAAAACTGATTCAAAGCCTCAGATAAATATTGAATGAAAAGGGACTAGATTTGGCACGCGTTTTCTAGAGCACTGCGTACTAAGACCAAAAGTAAATGAATACAAGTATAAATGCTGGTAAATATACATATATGAGGTACGCAGAGCAAAGCCAGCAACCTTAGAGGCCCAAGTCTTGATACTTATGATACGAACAACAATTTGTTTATTCATATCATGAGTGTGAATGAGTTTGGAATCAAACAACACACCGACACTTCTAAAATGCTGGACAACAAATAAGAGAATACCAAACAAAGAATAAAAAAATATATGAGGAGAATTTTTATATGAGAAGAACATCTGGTAACACTTCAACATGTTTAGAAGCAGGAAATTTTTTATTGGTTATCGGCAAGCAAATTAGCTTGAACTCTGACAATCGGTTGACACCTGATTATCTTCTATAATTTCTTCTATAATCTTCTAAAAAAGACGGGAGTAGCTGACAACAAAAGAAAAAGTATCAAATCAAAACTCCAGATGTTAGAAAGAAAGGAGTCTTGAGTCGCATTAGCGTCTCTTCGAAATTCTTGTTTTACTTACACGCAACCGAGCGTTAAGATGACAACAGTCCTCCTGAAAGGAGTTCACACTTCCTACGACGAGGGAGATGTCTTCATTGAACTTAAAAAACTCTTAGGAGAACAAATTATTAACGTGAGGTGGTTATCCACTGTCCAGTGTCACGAAAACAGGCACATAAATTAAGGATGTTTATCGTCCAAATTGTCCGTGGAGCTAATGCAAAGTTTGTCCTTAGCATCAATTTTTTACTTCACCAACGGATCCAGTGGGACTGCTTCGAGAAAAAGAGCCTAATGCACTGTTACAAACGCTTCGGACACACCGCGTCCAAATGCGGACTTGGTACACGATGCGCCAAGTGCGATAAAGTATCCGCAAGTAAAGAATGCGATGCACCAAAGAAGTCGGAAGCAGAGTACTGAGTAAACTGCAAGACAACTGGGCGTCCAGCAAGGTACAGGGGCTGCCCGGAGGCCAAGAAAATTGAAGAGCGTCGTATTGCTGCTAAAGCGGAAAACGAAAGCAAGTACGCAAAAATGACTTCGTGGCAGCAGCATTACGCAATAATGTCCAGCCTGGTGTATTATACACCAGCCACTTTTCGGTAGAAAATAAAAAAGTTTTAGCGAGAAAACCCACTACTCTCCCAATTCAATCAACTCGTGTGACTTTGAGTAAGCATAGGCCAACCATCGACTCAGTAGTCTTTGGAGAATGCCAAAATCTCTTTCGCTGTAATCTATTATTCTTGCTGAATCAAATTATGGATCAATCCTAATCTTTGGAAAGCTCTCTTCTCAAACTGACAAACGAGACACTTTTAATTCCATCGACCGGCAATGTGTGCTCTTTAGTTCGCAGTTTTAAATATCCCTACCTTAGCTCCCACCTAGAAAAGGAACTTCGTTTAGGAATTCCTGAATCATGAGAATCCCGATATTCTTTTCCTATCAGAAACCAAGCTAAAGTCCCGGTACCGTGTAGCCATTGATGGCTACAAAATCCTTCATGAGGACAATTCTGAGGACCCAAGTTTATGTAAACTGGGTACCGCGCTGTTAGTTAAAAAGCGTTTGATGGCATTTGATCGCAGGACTTAAAGCCACAGAAGTAATCTGCACCAGCCTCCAGCTAGGGAATGACCAAATAGTATTTGTTGGCACCTATGTCTATGGTTTCAGTGGTACGGTGCTGGTTCAGGATCTCGGCTGCATACTGAAAACTGCCTCTTCACATCCTCGATCGCAATCATGGGGGTAATCGCACCAACAGCGCTTACGGTGCGGCCATGAAGCAATGGCTAACGCAGGTTCCAAGTCTTATCAAGCCCATCGTTGCTCAGAAACCTGATTTTCATCCGTTTTCATCCATAATCGATTTCTCTTTTGTGTCCCCGAGCCTGGTCAGCTCTCTATCAATCCCCAGATCACGATCAAAAGAAAAAATGCATCAAAAGAGAACGTGGCCTAGACTGTTGATCCCAAACTTTTCATACCCTACGGCAAAAACAACTGAGACCGATTCGCAACAAATGTTACAATTCAAACTCAAAACCTTAGTCATGACTGCTCCCTTGTTCGCAGGAAATCGACGATGCTTTCAAAAAGCTCAACCAAATCACATCGTCGGTCATTGATAGTTTAGCTATCCCGAAAAAATCCACAAACTTCGCTTTCTGTTAACTACCGCACAATATCATTCAGCTCCTGACAATCTTACAAGAATCTACCACAGATACCTCTATACAGAAAATAGCCCATATTAGTCAAAGCCGTGGTATCTTCGTAAACAAGGAAATTCTTCTTATCCTAGAGTCGATCCTCTCCTCTCAAAAATCTTCCGAAGAAGGTGACATTTCTAACTTTATCCTAAAAAGGATCCTTACTTGTTTCTTTGAGCATCCTGTTCTATTCAACTCTTGTTTAAATATTGGATATTTTCCCACTGCTTGGAATCGTGTAAAAATATTTCACATTCCAAAAGCGTCAGAAACCTGCGATGTCCTCAATGCCCTTCAGATTTCTCTCTTCTCTATCTTTGACTCCGTTTGGATTGAAGGACTCCTGCATGAAATGATAAATTTCGGTTTCCCAACATGATCAATCAAATTCGTTGATAGTTTTTTAAGTGGCAGAAGGGCTTTTGTCACCTTTAACGGGGCTTTTTCTGCCGTATTTCTAATCGAATCAAGTGTACCTCAAGGTTCCGTTCTTGGTCCTATTTTATTCAACATTTTCCCTCCAGACATCCCAGGGATTTCAAACGGTGCTCCCACAGGTGTTTCTCTTCTGGAAATCGCGGCATAGCCCGCACTTTGTAGCGGCGGTGTTACAAAAGTATGCGAATCAGCTTGTTGCATATTATGCGAAATGGGGCTTGCAAATAAATGCTAACAAAAGTGAGCTGTTATTTTTCAGAGGTAAGCACACAGATTTCAGGAAGAGAATCAAATAAAATCTAAAATTGTTATCAATGAGCAGGTAATTAACCCTTCACAGACGGTAAAATACTTCGGCATAAAGCACCACCTTTGCTGGACCTGCAGTCAGCATGTTCAGACAAGCCTCAACAAGGCAGCCAGGCCATATGACCTCATAGGCTGTATCTTCAAGCTAAACTCCATTATCTCTACTCGAACTAAAAGTATTGTCTATAAGCAATTGATTAGATCGATCGTCACTTACGGTGCCCCCTATCTGGTCTACGGCCGTTCCTAGCGAACTTGAGAAGCTGGCAAAATTTGAACGCTGTATCTTCCGAAACATCACGTCCTTTTACTTTAAGGCCAATGACCGCTACTATCGGAATAGACCAAAAGCCAAAAATAACGCCTCTTTCCTTTTACATGGTTTAACTAGAAAACAATGCGATTCGCAGGGCCACAGAGCACCCCAATCCCATCATTCAATCGCTTCATCCAAGACCTAGATTTTAACGATCAGACCTTCTTCAGAGGAATAGCTCATAGCCAATGAGCTACTCACTCACTTATCTCTCTTAAGAACTTTACCCGAACACGTAACGACTTTTCTCTTTTCTCTTCTCTTAAACATCCATGTTAACTAATTAATTGACCTTAGTTACAAATCATATTTCGAAATACACAAATTTCCGAAAAGGTAAGAATTTTGAGCTGTAAGCCATTAAAGGCACAGCTCAAATGTCCAATTCTTCGCCAGGACATACGAAAAGTGCATAGTTCTTTCAATAAGTCATGTATTTATCCGACACGACAAGCAATATTTGAACCCAAAAAAAGTAACAAATTTTGGCTAAAAATCAGTTGAATTTGTAACTTTTTGAACAATGAAGGTTCCAGATTCAAATATTATCACCAAATAAAGATAATATGATTCGACACGGAATCTTCCAAAAAGTGCTTTAAATATATTTCTCATCAATAAAAAATACACAAATTCAAATCAATCTTTGCATGAACTTAATAATGCATAAATAATTAATCAATAAAAATGTTGACTCGAATGTTTTGTTTACAAAAGCTTTACGTGACTCGAAGATAATCAAAAAGACATTGTCTGACCATGCAGTAACCCATAAATTTTGTTTTTGTTTGAATTCAAGCCAAATAACTATTTAATGCAACACAAAATGCACTTCTCATCAACAATGTGATTAATTTCCTTAAAATTCACCCACGACATAACATACATATATGATCAGCCAAAGCAGATAATATACGAGCATCTCATCTCTCGCGCCAGTCAATCATAATATTTGCATTTTAAATCAAACTTGTCTAGCTGATAAATAGGAGAACTGTGGTCACAAAATACGAATATTAGTGTCAGATTATAGTTTTAGTTATCTGAAAATAATTGCTCCGAGCGACCTCATGTGAAAGTTTCCGTAAAAAATAGGTTAATTAAATCGTGTTCTGCTGGTGAGCTAGTTATATATGTGAGCTACTTATTTTTATGAAAATAATAGTTCAGATTAAAATATATTTAATCGAAGCAAGATAGTGAATAAAATCAACATGCACATGCCCCAAGTAATATATTTTGTGCCAAATCTTCTTTCGTTTTCACAAAACTTATTACTTATTCATTATCAGCATCATAACACCACGAAACTTGACCTTCTTCTGAAACGTCAATGGCCTAGCCAACTTTTTAACAATATACTTGTGTATCTATGTATTGGAGAGGAAAAATTTTTGTCTTTAGCGAATATTTGAAGCACTGGGGCCTAAGGTGTAGATAGCGTCACTGGCTTCAATCTAAACCACATCACCATCATTTCCATCTCATCATTTTATCAACTGAGGTCAAGAAACAAATCGTGAATATTACGCATATAGCCAAAACACAATCACGCTGTGTCCACCCTTGAATAATCCATTCCGGTACAACCCCTAGAAAGAGGGACAACAAATAAAATCGAAGATACTGTGCTGCTGATACTCAAGTACATCGTACTGTTTGTACTGAAATACGAGTGGAACGATCGGACTATCATATTATAAATAAAATAAGACATAGAAGCAAGTTTTAATACGAATAATTATCTATAATTTTGTCTTGGAGCCGTTAGAGTATAACTGATTTTAATTTTCCAGATTCATTTCGATTTGGTGTGTTGACGGTGTCATTTGTGCTCTGGCAGTGTGGTGTTTACAGTCAAACAAGTATTATGCCCGATCAGAAGGTTCCGATAACTTTGTCGACGGCTGAGGATTTTGAAAAGAATCTAAATGGGTAAGTTGGGAGTTTTTTAATGTTAAAAATTGTTTTAATGTACTTTGCAACTTTGTTGGAGGAAGTGATTTATTGTTCGATTTAATTATGAGTGTTTTCGTTTAAAAAAATTTGGTGTGTGATTTTTATAAATTCGACTTCCCTAGTGGAATCCATATATCTAGAGACCTATGGCATATTTCCAAGAAGCATACATCGATTTTTGTGTTTTCTGAGTGGTAGGATATAATAATTTTATGGTTTATTAAATTAGAGAAAAGATAAGATCCTAAATTTAACAGGAAACTCTTGATTGACTATCAAGTTCCAACTAACGCTTACAACGACGCTGTGCAAATGATTGAATTGCAACTCAAACGTTTAAATTTAAGCAAATTATTTGAAATAAATTTAGAAAAATTCTTCAAGCTTAGTTTTATGCACAAGATAAGATGCACGTTCACAGTAAAATAATTAGAATTTAGATGGTGATTTCAAATAATATTTACCGAACTAAGTTATTTGATTGTTTGTTCCGATAATTCCTCCAAACAGCTTTTATAATACGTAGGATGAACAATTGAGTTTCTTTGCCCGTGTAGACATAATATTTACTTATGGAGGTCAGGATTACGAAGATTTTAGAAAAACAATTACAGATTATGTTTACTTTCTTCAGATACGTTGTTATTAGAACAATATTTATGACGGAAAATTTTTGTACCTAAAAACAGAACACTGTGAATTTATCTTTCCACTAAAATAGCGAACATTGATTTAACAATTATTTTGATAAGCATCACGGCTCAACTTTAGAATCTGAGCTTCAAGCAAAAATTATTATGAAACAGGCCTGATCGGCTCGATGTAATAGTTCTGGCAAACGATTAGTAAATATTTACTAGAGCATCAGCGTTCGTTACTGATAAGATTTGCCTTTGAATTGTCCATCTTATGAATAGCTTTCAGTGTAAAAACATTGTCTAGATTGTGACAAAAGCCAGCTTTAATGAGTGGAATAATTTGGTATTTCGCGTTATGTAGCAATATATGTATTTTGAAGGAATATTATACATTCAAAGTTTAACGGTCACTATTATTTAATTTTAATTGAAATATTGACCATGATATACAATCCATTTTAATCTTAATGTAGCATGTGTACTGAAATTCAAGGAAATTGTAGAATTCAATGTTAAATTTCTGTAACTATCGGAGATAATGTCTTTTTTTTATGGTGATTTGCCTATCAAATTTACAAATTTGCTCAGTTGATGGCGCTTGTTTAGTTGCGCATTAAATAATTTGAAAAGCTAATGAGAGGGAGTAATTAATAATTCCTTACATATTTTTGAATTATGATTGTCTAAAAACTGATTGTTACTGAATGAAAAAACAAATATCGAAACGGGTGATATGAGCAGATTTTGATACGGAAGAAGGTTTGGATGAAAAGAAGTTTAGCGTATCGAAGCGGGGTTGATTTAGGTACAGTTTAATTGCGTTTAACAACTTGAACGTCTAGAGAGACAAATTTGAAATTATTGTGAAGCAATGCATATGTTCGCATAAGAATAGAGATCTTTTTCGTCAATTTTTCCGTAGTAGAAAAATCTGCATATTTTTTTTCCTCCTTCCTTCCACTCTCTCCATCACTCAATCAAAACGCATGGTCCGTGTGCATCAAATCTCCTCAATATTATTTATTTCAACCAAA
Organism: Nemotelus nigrinus; assembly: GCA_947369275.1. NCBI lineage: Eukaryota > Metazoa > Arthropoda > Insecta > Diptera > Stratiomyidae > Nemotelus > Nemotelus nigrinus. The sequence continues at coordinate 26,946,818 of OX376375.1, read as the reverse complement.
CAAGGCGTACAAAACACTTACAATTAATATCTAACAATTTATATAAATTTGTATAATTAACAACAATGGAAGAAATTTAAAAATATATAACCATCTTTAGTAGGGAATTGGATAGGGCATTCATGACGTGAGCACCTTAGTCAGAACAGTTTTAAACCTAGGTCTGGAAATGGTAGGGGAATAGTATTTTGCGAAGCTATTGAATATTTTGCAACATCTATTGATTGGCTCATTGTTCGCGTAAACTGTGTGGTGTCGGTATTCATTCAGTAAACGTGTGTGCCTCGTCTGCCTTACTGATTCGTTGAAGGTGATCTTATTGGACAGGGACGCAACATTGATCAAGCCCCTAATAACGTCAAAAGTAAAGCAGGAGCATATGACTATCCTCCGCGAAGATAGACTTGATAGATTTAAGAGACTTAGCCTGTATCTGTATGAAGGTAGATTTTCAAATTCGTAGGGATTATACAGATCTCTCAACGCAAATAGCAAGAACTGCTTCTGCACCGATTCGAGCCTATCGCTATGGACATCAAAGGTAGGGTGCCAGACAATACATGCATATTCGAGCAATGGCCGAACTAGAGCTATGTATAAGGACTTCGTGACCCATAGGTTTTTGAATTCCTTCGCACGTCTTTTGATAAATCCAAGCTGCTTATTAGCCTTGCTTAAGACTTTGTCATAGTGTAAATTAAAACGCAGCTTTTTATCCAAAGTAACCCCGAGGTCGATGACATTGTCAACATTATTGATTGTAACATTATTGAGGCGGTAATCAAAATTTATATTACTGGTTTTGCGGGAAAAACTAATGACTTGACATTTACTGACATTAATGTCGAGATTATTTTGTTTGCACCACTGCTCAAGAGAAAGCAGTTTCGATTGAAGGAAAACTGAGTCAGATTTCGATTTAATTGTGTGGTACATTTTCAGATCATCTGCATAAAAAAGGTGAGGGATGTCTGATAAAACTTCAGAAAGATTCGAAACGAAAATATTGAATAAAAGAGGCCCCAAGTGACTACCTTGTGGAACACCTGATAAAACTTCGATTTTTTTTGGATAGGATACCCTGAAACTTAACGTACTGCGTCCTATTTCGAAGATAAGAGTCTAACCAGTTTAATAAAAGACCCGAGATGCCAAATTTCTGTAGTTTGATTCGAAGAATATCATGATCAACCCGATCAAAGGCCTTGCTGAAGTCTGTGTAGATGGTATCAATTTGATGCCCTTTTTCCATGCCACAGAGAACATCTGAGACGAGAATCACGAGGTTGGTACAAGTTGACCTGCCTTTTCTAAAACCATGTTGTTGTTCATTTAGAAGAGGTTCTATTACAGTAGTGAGCTTATCACAGACAATTTTTTCAAATAGTTTAGGCAATGCTGAAAGTATTGCAATACCTCTGTAATTATCAATTGACCGCCTATCACCACTTTAAAAAATCGGGGTCAGATGGGATGATTTCCAGAAGGAAGGGAAAACACCACAAGAAAGTGATTTGTTGAAAATTAAATACACGGGTAAGATAAGCGACTCCATGCATTCGAGTATGAAACTAGGAGGTAGTAAGTCAGGACCAGGACCCTTGTTGACATTGAGATCTTTGATGGCCCTGGCAATCTCCTCTCTAGTTAAATACATTTCACAAATGATATCTGGTGGGAATGTTTGAGGGAGAAAAATGTTAGACATGCTTGTACATGAACAAAATACTTCCTGGAAATGCTCAGCGAACAGGTCGCAAATTTCGTGAGGGCATGTCGAACAAAGGTTCTTTTTGTGCATCGAAGTAGGGTAGCCCGAAGTTTTCCGTTTGGTGTTCACGAAATCAAAAAACTTTTTAGGATCATGAATTATATTTTCGCCCATGATATTAACATAGCGCTCATACGCTTCACGGGATTTCGACAGGAATTCTTGAGCTAATTCATTATGTTTATCCTTGATATCATCTCTGACATCAGTGCTGGTGGTAATTACTTTGTAAAGTTTATTTCTTTGATTCCGCAAATACCTTAGATTGCTATCAAGCCATGGTTCAGATGTTTTGTCTTTTCTCTTAATCTTTGGGGTGAACCTTTCAACGGCGTCAAAAACCAACTCATAGAATAATGATACAGCATCATCTAATTCTAGCGTTGAAAAATTACTAGCCCAGTCAATTCTGAGAAGACAATCCGTAATGCTCTTATAATCAGCATTGCGAAAGTCATATACAATAGAGTTATTGTAAGATAGGGAAGCGAACATATCACATGTAGATAATAACTCAACTGTGAACGCAGAGTGGTGAAGAGTGTTGCCAAAAAAATTTTCTGCATCAGCAGTTGAGTTAGCCACTACATCGTCGTAGCTATTAGTAAATATGAGATCTAACCAATTTCCATTTTGGTTAGGTGTCGGAGCTATTTGCTGCAAATCATTGCCATAAAATGTACTAACTAGATTGAAATCGCTGGAGTCAAGAAGATTAAAAGGAATGAGATTATTATCAGTTTCATCGGCCGTAAATTTTAAATTTGGGCGATTGAAATCACCGAGAATTATAATTTTATCCTCCTCATTAAGAGATGAAACTAAGTTAGAAATCACTTCGCACACATCATTATAAACGGCTTCGTCTGAACCGGGTGGGATGTAGAATATTCCGATGTAAATGAAACCTTTGGACCAGGAAATGCGAATAATCTTGTGATCGAAGAGATTATATGAGCTGTTTTCGACTAGTTCGCTTGATAGCGAGTTACGAACAGCTACTAAAACACCACCACCTCGAGTTTGGCCAGTAGAAAGGTAGTTTCGGTCCTTCCTGTAAATAGTCCAGTTACCATCTAATATTAATTACCATCTAATACTAATTATTAATTATTACTTTCGTACTTCCCAGACAATAAAATATTGGTATAAGGGAAAGCACTTCAATATACACAATCGTCTTCAGATTATATCGCCAATTTCCTGTCGTCAAGACTTATGCCCAGAGAAAAGTTTAGAAAAAACTCTGGTTGGCGTCTTCGTTATCTTTGTGTAAGGAATGATCTTAGATTTTCTTTAAATTGAACCAAATTTGCTGATTTTCTTATATCCTCTGGTAAGGTATTATAATAAGCCAAAGACTGTTGCACTGGATCCATTTTCAAACGATCTGTCCTAGCTTTTTTAATCACAAGGTTATTCGCCGATATTGTGGCTGTCTGAGTTATTTCTCCAACATTTCTTACAACATATGACTATTTGAGTTTTTTTTGTTAAGTATCTTAAATATTAGCTTTCTTTGTTCAAGACACATTATTTGTTGTATGCTTAGTAGTCCTGTTGCACGATACACATGTAAACTTGGAGTCAGAGTTGGCATTTTGTATATAGTCTTGATAGCCTTAGTGATTAGTCTTTCGATCAAAATCATATTTTGTTTCGATGTTTGCTTCCACAAAACTGCTCCATAAGAGATGTTCGACAAAAGAAAAGCATTGAATATGTCAAGTTTGATGTTGAGAGATAAAAAATCATATTTTTTTAGGATTCCTATCATAGGCGCTACTTTATGTCTGATGTTATTGATTTGTTGTAGCCAAGACATTTTCTCATCTAAAGTTAATCGTAAGTATCTTGTTGAGTTGACCTTTTCCAATTGTATTCCATTTATTTGTACCGACGGATTAATTTGCTGCTTGTTTTTTTATTGGAATATTAAATATTTAGTTTTTGGGATGTTTATAATTAATTTACTTTGTTCGAGCCAACTCCAATATTTTCCTAGGTCATCATTTATATTTTGCTGGAGAATTAATTCATTTTTACCAGAATACAGCAGTAGTGTGTCATCAGCAAATAAAACTATTTTTTCCATCAGATAAATGTCCTGTACGTTGCTAATGTACAGTAAAAACAGTAATGGCACAGGGATTGATCCTTGAGGAACTCCGATGTTTATAGTGCATTCCTGACTTTTATGCATATTGTTGGTTGCAATAATACGCCTGTTGAAGAGATAATTCTTTATTAACAGCTTGAAGTTGTGATGAATTCCGTATATTTCGAGCCTCTGAACCAGGATGTCATGGTTAATGGTGTCAAAGGCCTTTTTCAGGGCCACTAAAATTGCCGCTACATAGTCGCCCCTATCCAATCCATTGTTGATAAAATGTACTGCATCTAACGTTGCTGCTAGTTTACTACTGTTTTCTTAAAATCCATACTGAACTGGTGTCAAAATTAAGTTAGTCTTAATAAATAGCGGCAATTTGTTTTTGAATGGTTCTTTCAATTATTTTACTTAGGACACTTGTGACAGCTATTGGGCGATAACTTGATGGATCTGCTGGATCATCACCTTTGAAGATTGGAGTGATTTTCGCTAGTTTAAGGCAATCGGGGAATGTGCCAGCTGCTAGGTTGTAGTTAGAAGCTCCAAAATATGATTTTTCAGCAATTTAATGTCCTCCGACGTTATACTATCCAGACCAGGAAAAACCTTTGATTTAAGGTTGTCGATTATTTCAGATATTTCAACAGGATCAGTAGGACGTAAGTGAATTGAAGTGAGCATATTAGGCTCATTACGAAAACTCGAGCATGATGAAAGTTGCAGTTGCTCGGTGACTAGTATTCTAATGGTAGCGAAAAAGTTGTTTAACTCGGGGTCTGTAATGGATGTTCCATTTATCAACAGTTTTTCTATGCATGTTGATGATTTGTTTTGTTGTTTAGACAAGAGCTCATTTACTAGTTGCCAATATCTGGAGGTATTCCCGGCTGAAGCTTCAAATTTATTCCTGTAGAAATGTTTTTTGGCCTCGATTCGATTCCTTCTTCATAGCTAAATAGATCTGCTTTTTGGACGTGGAGTTTGGATCTGCTTTGTGTTTTTTGTAAGCAATTCGTTTTCGATTTGAAGCATCAATTACATTCTTAGTGATCCAAGATTGTACTCGTACACAAACTTGTTTCGTTATTGTTGCTTTTGCCTTAGCTTCGGTTATCTTCTCAATCAGCTCATCAAAGTCGGAAGTTGTCAGAAATTGCTGAAAGTTGAAAGAAGTCGGAAGTTGTTTCCTAATTCCAGTATCCTGACTCCCTTCAAGATAGTCTGTCCGGCCCTTTATATTATTCACCCAATTTTTTCAAATAACATTTGGTGTTCTTAGTTGTGTACTTGAAGGTTTATGATTTGCAAGATCTCAAGATTTATCAACTGTTCCATCATCTTCATAGGCCCAATAACCGATGTTCGTCCCTGGTCTCTCCTTACAAGTATTTCGACTGAAACCGACCGTGAGTCGACGTCACCTAGTTACTATTCCAATTATTCCATACAGGAGCTCTCTATTATACTACATTTATCATTTGTGGCCGTTTTGTTTATTCAGGACTATAGTTTTTCAGAAAATGAAGAAGTCCAAAACTTCTTTCTATGTGTAAGAACGGAACAAAAAAAGTTGAAAAAACTGTACTGATTAAATGATTTATTGACTACAAGTAACTAAATCCTATCTCCTACTTTATATTTCAGCTATCTTACACCAACAACTAAACTAGCATTATTTCTCGACTATGATGGAACATTGGCTGCCATTACAATTCATCCCGAATTCACAGAAATGTCACCGGAAACGGAAAAAGCTCTTCAGAGATTAGCTAAAATTCCTAACATATTTGTATCTGTCATATCCGGACGAGGCTTAGGCGATGTAAAAGCCAAAGTACCTATTAGTAATATAACATTCAGTGGTAATCATGGCTATGAAATTGAATGTACGGATGGAACACGATTAGACTATCAATTACCGCAAGAAATCAAGGACAGTTATCGAAAGTTAGTGGATGATGTAACGAAGAATGTAAGTTGATTTTTTTTTTAAATATTGCATGAGATTTTAAAGCTAATTTTGAATTTTTATTTGCTTCAGTTCCAATTCGAAGGTACTTGGGTTGAGGATAAAAGAGTTTCAATGACATACCATTATCGTGAAGCGGAAGGTAAAATTACCGATGATTTTCTACAAAAACTGAAAGAAACCATTCAATCATATGGATTCCGTGCTAGTCAAGCGAAAAGTGCAATCGAAGTTAAGCCACCAATTAATTGGAATAAAGGTATGTATGTGATGTGGTTGTATCTTGATAATTACCATACAATCTTTAGTTTAAAATTCTTTATTTTAAATAATTTTTTTATTATAATTATCATAATAGGAAATGAGTTTGAAAGGTAAATTTTTATTTGTTAGGAAGAAAAGTTCATGACAAACTTTTTGAGTCATATCCATTTCTCCACTATTTTTGAAGAAAAAAGCATTATGTCGGTCCCATTTGGGGCCACTTTTTCGATCATTCAGTGTTCTTTCACATCAATAAAGTGATTTTTTTATCAGCATACATCAAAGATTTTATCTAAAAAAAAAATAAAATTAATTTGTCTGATTTACTGACTCGTTTCGCGATTGTTTTTGAATCGAGCCCCCAGTTATTCAAGAGAATCACAGGAAATTTGACATATGGCGCCATCCAGCTAAAACCAAAAATCGTTTGGATTACTGTCATTTTAAAGAAATAATCACCTATCATTGTCCAATAACGTTGGTCAGACAAATTTTTGAAAAATTCAGGATCAATGATACAATCAGCGAGAAGATCGCATCAAACATTCTACTTTTGTGGGTTTGATCTTGTGCCATGAGTATTCTGTGGTTTCACCTCCTGTGGTTTCTAAAATGTGTACGTAAAGTGTTCATAAGATGTAATTTTACGTAAGTAAATGACGTTTCGCATTAGATTATTTGAATTTTTTTTCGCGCATTGAAACGTTAACAATATTTATGTACCAGGTAAAAATGACAAAAGAGTTTTAGAAGAAGTATTCCGTGCGTTACAATTTTTCAATGGTTTCAATGCTTTTTGATAATTCAATTTTCGGTGGCTGCTAAGCTCGCAAAAGTATGGATAGAAAATTTTATAACCGTTTTAGTATGTAAAAAAGCAAATATTTTTACTGAAAGCTCACGGGGTTTCGAAACTACGGGTTGGACACAACAAGTATTTCAGAAATTTAATTTCAACTCATGTTTTTATCACATTAAGTGCAGAAAATATATTAGTCAATTGCGCATCATTAAAGTTCATACACTTGTTGGCTCCTTGCGTTGCGTTTTGCAGTTTGCTTGGTGTGATTTGCGCGATTTCCATTCCAATGTTGTTCTCAGTTCATGAAAAGTTTGTGGTTTGGTGACACAAACATTCTTCTTTAGTTTGGCTCACAGAAAAAAAAATGAAATCGACGGATCAGGCGGTCGCAGCGGCTACCTTAAGCCATCAATTTTTCAGAAATGATACGTTTTGGATGCTGTTCACCTCACAAGCTCATCATACAATGAGAAAAAAGGCCTATGAAACGATCTTCAATGGTCCTAACGGTTGCATCTGCAGAAGTTTCAAAGATATAAGAACCCCTAAGTTTTGAGCAAACATATGCCGCCCAATGACCGTTGTTGGAGATTGTGTCTGTGCAGTTTCGGTTGTTATAAATCTGATCAGATGAAAGTGCGCCTTGATTCATTGATTGATAGCCTGGAGTGGGCCCAGAAGGCTCCTAGCACTACGACCTCCTGGGTCTATTGTTTATCCTCCGCGTTATGTCCTATAGGATGCCCAGGCTTCTAATGAACCTGGATATGTTCGATGACAGGACATTTGTTATGTCCCTGATGGAGGGAAGACCAGAGCCAAAGAGCACTAATTTTCGTCTCGCTAGTGCTAGACAGAGTGTGAGAAGATGTTCTACACACTCTATTGTTCCCCTACAGTATTTGCAGCAGTCGTCTCGCTCCTTATCTATTCTGTTGAGCTACTTTTTGCAGTGAAGATGGCCTGTAGGTGCTCCACATAGGGCTTTTATGCCACTTTTGCAGAGAAACACTGTTTATTTTGCTCTTTTGTTATCGAAGCTATGATAGGTTTTTGAGTGATTTAAACCCTTAAAACTAAGCCATTAGCTTTCGATCTTTTTCTTGCTCCATGTTTTAATTTCTTTGTGCGTATCTGCCTTTGTAAAGCCCCAATACGGAGAAAGACCTGTGAAAGGCATTCTTGCTCTTTCTCTGGCTTTGGTATCAAATTTCTCGTTTTCTTGGGCCCTCCAGGGCCTGAAATCCATATCAATTTTGTGCCCCTATTTCGTTTAAGGCCTCTCTCCCCTCTAAGAGTACAGCTTAATTTATTTGATCGCGATTGATAGCCCTGAGAGCCGCTTGACTATCCGAGACTTTGATCTGACACTTTTAGCATTCTTTATCTTTCTAAGATAAGGAATCCTAAGGCTCTAAGTATGACAGATAGTTCCGCTTGATAGATGGTGGCCTCCTTTGGGAGAGGAAAATGCACTTTGCACTTGGGACCTACGATCCTTGCTCTTACTCCACAATCCATTTTTGAGCCACCCGTATACCACATTTGCGCTCCGTTGTACGAGGGAGGTGGACCATTCTCCTATTTGTCCCTCGATGGAATTGTGACCTTGAACCTCTTCCCGAAGACTGACTGTTTTGGTATTTACTTGATCGCTGAAGTTTAACATTTTTATTATAAGCCTGATGTCCTGAAGAAACTTGAGGTGGCCTTTAAGGTCTCCTATTTTGTACCTGTAGGCCTGTTGTGGGCTAATGGCCTGTTTCGCTGCTTCCTCCTGAATGTTGAGTAGCAGCGGTTTTTTTAGGTGTAGGTTTAGAAAAGCCACCATTCCTGCCGTTGGGGTGGAGGTCATTGCTCCTCTAATCAGCAGGCAGTTAAAACAGTAGATTTTTGAGTTGTTTTCTTCCACCACATTGGAAATAGAGTGATGGGTCCATATAGGATGATGGGTCTCATTATTTGTTTGTATGCTCATAGTGTCTGCCTTGGAGATAGTCCCCAATTGCGTCCAAGTATTTGTTTTGTCGGCCAGAGTGCCTTAGTGGCCCCCAGTGTTGTTTTGTTATCTAGGTGAATTCCTAGAAATTTGACCTCTTCCTGCAGACATACTATTGTGTCCCTAATATTTAGGGTTCCTATTTTCTGGTGAATGGTACTATGCTAGTTTTCTGATATTTATGGATAAACCCTCTTCTCCGCACCATTAGGTTGTTTCAAATTTAAGGTTTTTTGCTTTCTGCATCTCAAGGTATCCATGTGCGAACCTCTTATTATTACCGTGATGTCGTCTGCGTAGCCGAGAGCAGTTAGGCCCTTGCTGTTGAGGGTCACGAGATGCTCATCAGCTAGTAATGATCATAGCAGGGGAATAAAACCCGTCCGTGTGGACATGTCCTCCTAGTGTCCGCCCCTAGTATCGCGTCCCGCAGCTCCGCAAACACACCCCGATATTTTAGTATTCAACCCGCCCACTTTACTCAAGCTTTAAGTTCACCTTGCTGTGAATAGGTACCTGAATTAATCAGTGGTAAAGTGAGTCGTAGAACTAATCAATGCACACGTGTATTCACATTGATTGTAAATTTGTGATGAAGCTCTCTAGCAGCTTCAACCCCTAGATCCGTACGAGGCTTGTCGTGGGATTACTTTAATTTACTTTACTCAAGAGCATCTCTCCTCTGGAGAGCGTGGTGCAGAGTCATGGCTTGCATTGTCAAAGGCGCCTCCTATGTCCATGAAGGTGCACTAAGCGATTTTCTTGCCTTCCAATGCCTTTCTTATGATTTGTACAGCTTATGTGTAGCTGATATAGTTGATTTGCCCGTTTGGTAGGCAAATTGAAATTTGTGAAGTGCCATCTTTACCGAAAGATCACTTTTTATGTACAGGTAAATCAGCTTTCCCATGGTCTTTAATATGATAAATGTGATGTTGATTGGCCAGCATGATTTTGGCAGGTCTGCCGGTTTGTTGCTACCCTTAATGATGCATACCATCTTCACCAGTCTGGAATATAGCTGAGCTCGAAGCCAAGTTTACCAGAATGATTTTTAGTTTCTACGTGGCTCTGTGTAGCAGAGCTCGGTGGATCTCGTCTGGTTCAGGTGATTTAAAGGGTTCGAAGGAGTTTTTTGTCCATTCAACCTCTTCATACGTGATGATTTGCTTAATCAGAAGGTGAGTGAGATGTCCGATCCGGGCCTTCTTCATCGTCCCCAGCCTCACCGCTGCTTCTAATTTTCCACCCTGGAAAGTGTGTTCTTATTAGCACTTTTAGGGTATCGCCAAAGGTGGTCGTCATCCCTCCATTGCCTGCGCGATAGTCGACGTTATAAAATTTTCCGAAAATTTGGGGAGATTTAAGAAAGCCAGGCCAGTACAGTAGAGGTGTCGAACCACCTAAATTTCGTAGGCACATAGATTTGGATACATTTTCAAAAATTAAATCCGACGAATTGTGCTACGTTGCATAAATAACAGCACTGAAAGTCGTCATATCCAAGTTGAGGGGCAATGACTGAGTGGCCATTTTCCGAATCTATGGCGAACATTTTCATTCGCTATTATTCCAAATTTTGTCAAAAATAAAATGGTAAATAAAAAAGTCATTAGAATTTTCAATCGAAAAGATACCCTTAAATGTCCTGTTACAAGTTTAAACGGTTGAAAATATCGCATCTAAAAATAAATCTGAAGATACATTTTGAAAAGTCTCCATTATTTGACTATTCTTTGGACCGAAAATTTGGACAATGGAGAAAAGCGGAGACTCTCCTGATACGTGACAAATATAATGAAAAGTATTTTTTTCGATTGATTTTTTTTATCATCTGTTGTATCGAAGACATAAACGCTTATTCAATATCAAGTTAAATTTTAGCCGAAACAAATTTGACGTTAAATTTTGTATATGGATTTCACGTAAAACCAATGTTAGTACTAACCTTAAAGAGGTGAAAAGTTCATTATTTCACAGCAGATGCAGATCAGACTCAGCTGAATATTTATTTTTATGGTCCAAATAATAGCGGATTAGTTTTCAATATTTTCTGACTCGGGCCAAACTTTCACTATGGCAATTTTAGAGCTATCTTTGTGTTAAAAAAATTATTTGATTTTACTTTCTTAGAACATCATTTTCCAGTTATCGTAAAAAGCTTCGTGTGATATTTATTCAAATTCTGCCAGCAGTTTTACAAAGCCTGTTTTTTTTTTAAAAAATTACAGTTTAGGCCTCGTAACTTACTTTGTTTTGATTTATAATATGTCATATGTCCATCTTGTATGATATTAAGCAGAAAAAAGTTCGTGATGCCGGCATTGGATGAATTATTTCGTGACATTTTTAATGTTGAAAATGCATTTAATTTTTTAAAGATTATTAAATAGGTAGATGCATTTATAATTATGTTAATTAATTAATTTAATTTATTATTTTCTTCATTCAAATCTTATAAGTCGTTAGTCTCCGCGACAAAACTCATGTTTCCGTGAACAAGGAAACTAATTTTACGTTACATACGCACTGAATTTTTGATAGGTAATTTTTGATACCTAACCTAGCTCATCTAACTACGAGAAAAAATCTCAATCTAAAATGCAAATAAATCTCTTTAAATAAATAAATATGTACATGCATTTAATTTGATTCGAGTGAATCATACATACATTTATCGGCTCGTTACCATGGCCCATGGCGAGTTTGATTACGGCATTGAACTTTCCGATGAAAACATTTCATTAGCTATTTCCATAGACCATGCTAATCAAATCAAATTAAATTTACATTTTCATAACGCATGACACGAGCCGGCTATCAAATCTAGATATTCAGAAATGTAAAATGTAATGTTGTAACAACAATTCCTGGGATTCATTTATAATTTTGTAGCATGCACAGTTCCAATCTGAGCATCTCTGCCGTGCTTAACATAAACCTTCTATCTACATTTTAGTCACTTTTGAGATGTTCAATGATTTGGGTTTTGATTTGTGGTGGGGATACATATATGTATGTAGAGTGCAATTTTTTAATATTGATTTTAACATACTTTCACAAAAGATAAGTTTTTTAAATTTTGTAGAATAAAATAATAGAGTACAATAGTTATCAAATCCGGTGTTGACTCAAAAATGAAATGCTAAGGACGGCAGATCTGCCATGATGGCAGTGTCTCCTTTGTTGTTTACACTATTCAAAACAATTAAAAATTGAATTTGAATATGAAAATGGAATACTATTACAAATAGTCTCTCAGAGGAAAATAGATGTGAGTAGCAGAGCAATGTGCTCAGTGAGATGCTCGATTTCGTGTTGATGCACTTGTATGGTTATCTTCTGCATGGTAATTCATATGAATATTTTTAAACTTTGTTCACTCGGGATTGATATTGTAATATGTATTGAAATATTTGATATTAGTATAGATAAGTTTTTATTAAAAATTTTAGTAGATTTTTATTAAAAATTTTTTCCTTAAAATATATCTTCGCCAGAAAAATAGCGCACAGTAATTATACCAATATTTCGTTATCTATCAGAAAACGTGAGAACAAAAAAATTAAGCTCAAAATGCCATATATTTCAGGTGAAGCTGCATTACTTCTTTTGAAAAAGCATTTCGGTGAAGATTGGAAAAATAATATTAAAGCTATTTTCGCTGGAGATGATACCACTGATGAAGATGGAATGCGAGTAAGTATTAAGCGATAACGTTGGAATAGTTCAGCTTCTATCCATTTTCATATTAATTCATTAAATGGTCATCATTCATTTTGCAGGTATTAAAAGGCGTTGGTCGAACGTTTCGAATTTCCGCAAATCCAAACATTCAAACCATAGCTGACTACAGATTGCCATCAACCGATCAAGTTACTCTTTTACTCAAATGGATCGAAAAACAGTACAAATAATGATTTAATTCAAATTTGACAATCTAATGTAATAGTTAAGGTCAGTTAGAGCGATTTGCTATTGTTATTTCAAATAAATAAATGAAAATGTAAAATAATAAATTTATTGAGTGTAATGGACTTATAATAATAGAACTAGAAGTTCATATAGGATGAAATCAGGCTATCAGATTAAAATTTCCTTGCAAAGAAAATTTTAAATTTACCACATTTTGTAACAATGATGTGTAAAATTTTTGTAACGAAGTCTGCAAGATTAGACGCCCTTGAAGCAATGTAACGTACATGCAGGTCGAATTTTATAAAATATTGCCAGACAGAAACTAGTAGAAAGACAATAAATTGGGTTTATTGGAGAAGGACATAAAAAGCCATTTGGAATAATTATGAGGAACAAAAATTCTTGAACACCACATCTTTAACGCTAAAGGGCTATTTATACAGGGTGGCCCAAAAGTTTCTCCCCACCTATTTAAGTAAACGCATTATTCATTACCCGTTGCCAAAATTTATCCCCTCTCAGTTTACCAAAAACCCTAAGCGGAGGTCAAATATCAGCTCTTCAGCTATCGTAAAGATCATATTGCGTTTAGCTACGACAGCGTTAGCATCAATATTAGCTGTGCAAAGCGATATAGTGCATTTCCAGGAAAAAAATTAAACAGCATTTTTCGCTATAGTCAGGTACAGAGACGTACCCTTTATAAAGCTAATTTAAGTTACCCGGGTAATTAAGGGTATTTCTGCAAACCTATCTGTGAAATTTTATTGCTCCTGTCCTCAAGGATCCTTTTTCATGTTTTTTCTGTTTATCGTAAGTAGTGATTTTTCTTAGAACAATTTTAAACGCTACCTGAAATATCATTATTTTTTTAAAGTCTATCCTAAAGGACTTTTGTGCTTTTTCATTATGGCTTCGAAAAGGATACAAACAAGATTTCAAATCCAAACTCTTGGCGAAATAGGAAAACCCATTTAGGAATATCAAGGACACAAGGCGGCGACAGGATGACCGTACGATTATGGCTAGAAAGGAGGAAAGGCGATACCCAAAGGAAAGGAGGAAAGGCGAGGACAAAGGACGTTCCGGTAGACCAACAACTATTTCACCTACAACAGAAATAAAAATAAGGAAGATGGTGGAAAACAAGCCAGGCATTGGACCAAGGACAGCGACCAAAAGAATAAATCAATCCGAAAATCACCAACAACGGCGAAAGACAAGGTCTCGATCAACGGTACATTAAATCGATGAATTGGGGAAGACATGCCTACGTGAGACAAGTAAAGCCGCTTCTTACTGCAAATAATGTCACAGATAGACTTAACTTCTGTGGAAGGTTACAAAGCAAAGGATTCTGTGAAGATAGTGCTCTTGGAAGGTTTAAGAGAGCTAACGTACTTTTTACGGATGAATCTCCAATTGTTTTGCACTCAGCGCCGAATAGGCAAAATTCGAGATTAAGAACAAGTTATCCAAGCACTATTCAACCCATACAAAAGCCAAAATTTGACCTCAAGATAATGGTTGCAGGAGGAATCAGCTCACGTTGAAAGTCAAGACTTCATGTTGTTGAGCAAAAAACAACCGTAAATGGATCCTATTACCGGAACAGCATTTTACCAGCTTACGCAGCATGTCAGAATGACAGAAGACAGCTTCCGCATAAACATTTTGTAATTCTTATGCAGAATGGGGCACGAGCGCATACAGCAAAGGCAACATTGACACCGGCAAAATCGATGTTTTCAATTGTTTGGGAAGATTGGCCTGGAAACTCCCCTGATTTACTTAACCCAATCGAACACGTTTGGACTAGACTTCAAGAGAGTGTATTTAGCCATCCGATGCCGAAGAATAGACGACAATTAATTGCAAGAGTACAGCAAGATTGGAGCAGCTACATCGAGGCCAAATTAGAAAATTTATGTGATAGTTTTGGACGACGTATTTTAGAATGTATAAATAATAACGGTAGACATACGCATTATTAGTAATAAGAATAAGAATCTGTATTATCACAAATAAATTGGAATTTCTAAATTATGTTTGTTGGTTTGCTTTTTATAACAAAAATTTTGTGGGGAGAAACTTTTGGGCCACTCTGTAGATGAGTCCATGCGCTCAAGCCATTTTTATTTACACAAAACTAGTTTTTAAAACGCGAGAGTCAAGTGGCATTACAAATCAAGGTACTCACCCGCTTCCATTTTACTTTCGCTTTCTTAAAACTAGTCCTGTGTAACTAAAAATGTCTTGCGCGCATGCATAATTATACACAATCATTGAGGGAGGATACAGTTCTGAATAATTTTAGGTCGTCAGTATACAGGAGGGAATTGGATGAAAATATTGATGGAAAGCCATTAATGAAAAGAGAGCAGCAGAGGGTCTAGTATTGAACCTTGCGGAACACTGAATGGAAGATAAAATGAGTAGGAAGAATAACCATTTAGAAAAACTTAACAAGTGCAACTTAAGGTAAAAGGCTGCGAGTCAGGACGAGAGAGGGCTGAATATGCCGAATAAAATCAGTTTTTCAAGTAGGGCGAAGTAATTAACGTTGTCAAAGGCTTTCGAAACGTCAGTATAAATTACGTCAACTTGTTGCAAATCGTCAAATGTACAGGCAACCAAATTACAGGCCAAAGCGACCCTACTGCTTTATAATATCATGCTGCTCTTTAGAAATTTATTTTCTAAAAACATAGGAAATTTATTGTGAACCACCCTCTCTAAAAGATTAGGAAAGCAATGTAGGAGGGATAGTAGCTGGTCGTTCGGAACATTTTCAAAGTTCTCTGAATTCGATACCGGGAAAATATTAGAAATTTTCCGAAACTAAGAACGAGTTAGGGTTGTAAATATGGATATGAGAGTATTAAGAAAAAATTAAAAGGAACTAAGAGCTACATTATTGTAAAGATTCCGAAAAAAGAGAACCAGTTGCTATTTGTCAGCTTTGAAAAAGTTGAACGTTTTATTTATCGCGAATCTGGCAAAAACCAAAACTAACGTAAGAGGGGGTAGATTGTGGGTTGGGATTAAAATAGGGAGATAATTCAGAGGAATGTGAAAGATGGTTCGATGGAATATTTGAAATTATTATATCCAAAATACAATCATTGGTAAAAAGAATATTGCTGTGCAGGGATAAAGAATATTCAAAAAGAAAAGAGGAGAGGGAGCTTTAAACCGTATTTGTAGAAGAAACACACAAAGAAGGCATATTCCATTGGATAGATGGAATGTTGAAGTCTCCGCGAATATATAGGAGAATTAGGAAAGTGGATAAAGATGAAATATGACGCATTGCACGGTTCATAGGTGGGTACCAGTAGCAAGGTATTAGAATTTGATATATATATATATACGAACGGCCCCCAATTTCATATCTTCAAATTTTCAGGGCATGATAAACGTTCTTTGTTTTCTACGTTAAAACCACTATTTTTCAAGCGTGCAAACTATTCTTTGGATGTTGAAGTTGATTGAGTATGCTTCTCATAAATTTTCGCAAGAATACAATGTGCATCGGCGGAACTTTTACCCAAATTAAAAAAGCTGTGTGTTTTCTGTGGTTCCAGTAAATGAAACTTGATAAATATCAAAGTATAATGTCAGTGATTTTACATGAAGTTATTTGTAGTACATAGTTAGAGCAAATATAACTACCTACGCTATCTGTTAGAATAGGAGGGATTTTTTTTAAAATCCTAGCATTATTCACATGCATGGAATTTTAAATTTCTGGTATTTTTATTTTTGCTTCTCGTCAATATTCATATTTAGACTCAGAACTTTAGACTAAATTGTGATGAATCTGGTAGCGCCACAAAGCAAATATAACAAATTTACACAAGCTCCTTTTTTTATGCATGGATACTGAAACGAAAAAATCAAATATGGTCTGATATTGTACGAAGCTGACCATTAAAACTTAGGCTTGTTATTGCACTATTTATACATAGATATAACCGATAGATATTTTATTATTTCAGCAGTTTTATTTCCACACCCACGCGCTTCTCAATCAAACGTTTCTGTATGCTTTCAAGCGAATTCGAATTAATAATAAATCGTATACAAATCCATCTTGCCCCAGCGTATTATAAATAGCTTTTCGAAATTGAAAGTTCTGGTTGACAAGCAGATAAATCGTATATACTATTATACATAGTAATTAATTTTCAAAAATGTTAATCTTTTTTGGCAGATGTATACCGAAAATCAAAATGTTTCTTTATGATTTATGAAATAAATCATAGGACATATGAAAGAACTCGTTAGGAACATTTATGGTAGTGTGGATTATGTCATTTTACCTGAGCTAGAAATTAAATTAGATATAATATGGAAAAATTTTCAGTGGCTGAAATTCTAAGGGCAATTCAGAATATCTGTTTGATTCAATAGATTTTTGCAGCTTATGTTTTTGTTCTCTATGACTGTGTAGTTTTGACATTCATGAAAAATCATGGCACTTAATATTTAATTATTACTTGACAGTAAACTGGCGCAAATCAAATTGAATGCTATGACATGTATTTACGTTTAACATTGTTGACATACACCTTTTCGCTATTGTTATGAGAAAATTTCAAATTATCTATACATGATACATATTATATAAATCCACAACTAACATATTTTTCTGCTATCCATAAAATAAAAATTTCATTCAGTAAATTTTTTTTTAAAAATTAAAAAAAATTTTTAAAAATTGTTTACCAAGCGTAATCAAAGTAGCTAAATACGAGGACATAAACGTCCGTTTCAAATTGAAACCAGCAAGTAAACTGCTAATTATCCATCCAACAAATTTAACATATCGTACTGCTTCTGTCATTGACACATTTCATGTTTGAGATACTTTTTTGAAATACATATGTATGTACATATGTATATACGCTGGCTACAACGAAAATTTTACGAATAAATTTTGCGAAAAGTTTTAACGAAACAGAGAAACAAGACCGATTTGATTTAAATTTAGATATGTCCGTGAAAATAGCATCAATGTCATGGAAAATGCTTGCGATAGAATAGAAAAATGAGTTTGTTTGTAAGTGAGGTAGTAGATGACCATAGACCTGGTTTGATTTTGTATATAACGATGAGCATACTTTGAGTCTATTAATTTATTTTGACTTTGTTTTTTATTTATGATTGACATGAACAATGAACTAACAACAAAAGAGGAGAGATTATAGTGTCTCATATTTTTTCAGTACCTATAAATGTTATTTTTTTAACCGGGATATTGGATTAAACTGGATATTGCTCCGATGGCCAATTTCTAATGACGAATCCATCACAGGATGGACCAAAAGCCACTCCGCAGTGATAAAATTAAATAATTCTACTAGACAGAATATCTTGTTTTAAGTTTTAAGCATCGGTAGATTCAAAATTTTTTTTTTTAGATTTTAACAGATGAAATTTCATAGCAGAAATATTTCATAAAATTACAAATGCAATAAAAAAAATATAGAAGGAAGATCATTGAAAGATCCTTAAAAAAGAATGGAAAAAAGGAAGACACATCTTCGATAAATACCACTCATAACTTGGACCTAGTATCCAGTGGCGGCTCGTCAGGGTGGGCCCGGCCCGCCTGGCCCACTCTGACGAGCTGCCACTGGGCCCGCTCGGCACAAAAACACTATTATAAGGTATACGCGGATACCAACAAGAAATATCTACTTTACTTTAACTCAGTAGCGGCTTGTCAGGGTGGGCCAGGCGGGCCGGGCCCACCCTGACGAGCCGCCACTGCTAGTATCAAACCTTGAGGAACTCCGGAAAGAAGGCAGAATAGGAAGAGTGACAAGAATTCATTGATACATCACAGCTAGAGCCAAAAACATAGAATGAAAGCCAGAACCCATAGCTTTCGGGTTTTACAAGAAGAAGCTTGCGGTTAACAAAGTCCAAAGCCTTTGCGAAATTTGTGTATACCACGTCAACTTGCTTCTTTTCATGTAGGCCGTAAAAAACCAAGTTAGTGAAGGCTGATAGATTAGAGGTGGAAAATCTGCCTTGCATAAATCCATGCTGCTTAGGAGAAAGCAAATAATGAGGGATAGGAAGGAGAATTTTGCAAAAAACTCTTCCGAATACTTTGTCAAAGCAAGAAAGGAGAGAAAAAGGAAAATAATTGATCTAAAAAACATGAGCAGACTTTCAGTAGGACAGAAAAGAGCTCGAGGAGAAGCTAAAGTTGAGAATAATAGACAAAGGAACACACAGGGACGACGAAAGTGAATTGGCAAACATGTTCGGGATGCCGTTGGGACCACAACCGACATTAACATCAAGACATTCAACTAAGGATTTTATTTCTATGATTAAAAGGGAGAGATTACGATGGAAAATGAGGGAATTCATATTCCCAGAGAAAAATACTCTTTAAAATCAACATTCAGAATCGTTGAGATCATAGTTTATAATTTTTTGTTTAGTTATATTATAATAACAGCTTTATTCACAATTTTCTGGTGTTTCAACAAATGTTATCTGTTAATTACAATTGAAAACGGTGCTTATAACAATTTGTCGTTTGAATTGACAGTATCATCTGCTATTATATCATACGTTTCGTTAGTAAAAAATAACAGATAACAACCGTTGTTTTAACAGCACTTACTTAGTCCTGTCAAAATATATATTTCAGTTTATAATAATTCGCATAGAGCGGAAAATTGGTACATGTCTTCAATACACTATTACAAATGAAATATCAAATGCCCTCACTAATCCTACTTCTGCAAAAATAGGTCAAATAAAAATACCGGATTTTCGCATTTTTCTTCTAAGCGGCAAGTGTTGGCGAAAAAATAGGTCAGATAAAAGTTGTAGACCAAGCAATTATGTACAAAAGTTGTTTTTATACTGTTTTTCGCTACGGATCACCATTCTTGAGATATCGCGATTCCAAAAGAGGAATACGTCGTATTCTATATAATAGGCAAACATTCGATTTAATTATTTATCATCCGGTTTCATCACCATACTTTTCAGGGTAAAAAAGCTTGCCTCAACAACCTATAATACAAAGTTTCAATAAAATCCGTTGAGAGACTTGGCCACTAGAGGGCCACAAAAGCTGAAATAGTCGCATTTTTGGACTACTGCCATCTTGAAATCTGCCTTTATATTATGATCACTAAAATAAAAACATGTTTGGACCTCATTAGCTTCTATCTTAGTAAAAAAATTTGTATAAATCCAGAAAGAATTGTGATTTTTGAAGCACTGCAAACTTTTAAACATAGGCTAGCCGCCATTTTGAAATTTAGCACCTGGCTCTGAAATTTTTATATTGTTCGCTAGATACTCGTATCTTCTGTCTCTAACAAATTACTAAATTTCATCAAAATCAGTTGTATGGTGTGTTCGGAAATTTTTGACCATTTTTTGACCTTCGAATGGTCGCCATTTTATTCAGAAAGGTCACCATTTTTTTCATCTCAGTTTTTGTATTATAACCTTCATTATATAGCTCAATAAACCTTTGTGTTAAATTTCGTTGAAATCAGAGCTATTCTTTGGCCAGAGCAGCCAACGCACGGCTGATTTGTCGGGTTAACGAGTTTAGCTGAGTTATTTGTTCGATATACCGTTCCTATGGTAATATGGTTTATGTTAATATGGTTTAAATCAAAGCAAAATAGTGACCTCTTGCTTGATCGCAAATCTCGTAATATCCAATATGTATACAAATACGAAACAAAATACTACCTGTAATAGCTTAATTTCCGTCGGAACTTTACTTAAAAAGTGCACGGTTTAAAACTTTTGTGCGACCTATTTTTACGATAACACTGTTTACGAGAAAAATGCGAAAAATAAAATGATTTTTTTTTAAATTTGCCTTTGAATAAATTTTTGGAAAGGTAGGATCGGTGTTGATATTAACAGTTGATATACTGTTGGTATTAGCGGTTCCAACTTTTGAGCCAACATCCCAAACTATTGTTTTAATAGTACTAATGCTCACTACGCATTTAAATCTGTTAACTCAACTGATAGCGTCTGTAACAACAGTTTAACCATTATTATCAGATGGTGAAGCCAAATTAGTCATTTACAGCACTGTTTGAAGCTGTGAAGATATCGTTAGTGTTTAAAGTGGAAATTGTGATAATATTAAAGAAAAGAGGAAGACAATTTCCAGGACTTTGTGTTAAACTGTGACGAATGTATTGCTGACGATATACAGCTAATGGAGCTGTTGAAATTTGGGAAAATGGAAAAGGAATATAAAATTCTTAGAGGTAAAATAAATTGTAATATTAAATTTCTTTGATGTTGTTGATTAAGATCTGATTGTACTGATCAAGTGATTAATTTCTTGGTTCGCAGGCACAAGTGTTAGGATTGAACAGATTCGGCACAAAAATGAATCTGATTTGGGGCAATTTTATTCATTAATCAATCAAATTGGAACGAAAGCAAAATGGAGGGAAACATCAAGATATGGAAAAAGGAAACGGCGAGTGTTCAATTGAAACATTTTGCTTTAGATCTCAAGCTGTCATCGAACTTAATTAACGTTAGCATTTCAATTTTGGTGGACTTGTGCTATTTCTTTCACAAATTTTCGCGAATAATATGAGATGACATCCGCGATGATAAACGTTATGAAGTGGATTAAAATGAACGAGGTGGGTATGAAAAAACAAATGAAATAAACAAGCTGGGTAGGCTTCAATTTCCTTTTCACCAGCCCCATCAAAAAGTGGAAGCAACTTGTCTGTTGAAATAAGGGTGAGATTGCTTAATTCGATTTCAATTAAAATTATTTTTATAGCAGGTCAATATTGAAAGCATTCTTGGAAGTTCACCTCGGGGACAAGATGCTTTAAAATATTTTAGCAAGATAGAACCTTATCACCTCACCATCTGCAGATGGTGGATGGTGCATTTTTCGATGGTCCACCATTACATTTTTATAACATGAGTAATGACATAGGTTGCTTAAGAAATAAAATATGAGTGATGAATACTTGAGGAATAAAAAATTGTAATATTTTTGTGATATTTAATGTCATTACAATTTAAAAACAACCAAAACTTTTATATATTAAGCTTCCAAACTGTAAAATATTTATAAGAAAAAAGACACTATTTTCATTCTATAAATAAAATAATTGTTTAATCGAATTATCAGGTTTTTTTTTTGTAGCTTACATAGCACGCAACACAGAAAGATTTGCATTCAAGAAAAATGCTTACATCCTGCTTATTTCAAGCGAAATTTCTTTCAAATCAACTGAATGTAACTTTTAATTATGCGACTATCTTAACTGATTTACAAATTTGATAGATTGACAAATTATGATCTGTTCACACAACTATCTTCTCTGTTAAATTTAACAGTAATTATATACATATTAACAGTTGCTACTGTTTTTTCAACAGTCGATCCGTTTCTAGATCAACAACTGGAAGGTAGCTGTTAATACAACAATTTTTGCTGATGGATGACTTTTAAAAGTGAAAATAGTTAAAAGCAACCCATAATTTGTTTGATTTTATTATATTTTTTTGTAAAGACGGTGTAAGCCGTAATCAGATTTAGCTAAAAAAAGAAAGAAATGTACTCTGCAAAAATATGTATTCTGCAAAAAGATCACAAATCTTCTGTTGAGTAGAAGCAATGACATCATTAAGGACCATAGAATCGGGGAAACGGCGGGATTTTGCTAGCGAGCGGACGAACGACCACAAGGGTTTGTGTGGGCTAGAATGTATCGAGGACTCGATGCTATTGAAGTAATTACGCATCGCTTGTTTGACTGCAGTTTTATCACCTGATCGAAGCTATGACAACTCGAAGTTTTTGTGTGTTAATTATGATGTTTTAAAATTTAACTCATTGAACTGGGCCATTAGAATATATTATATTCAAACTGATAAATACTATTTTAGACATCGAAATTGTTTCGCATCTACTTACATACACGGTCGTGCAAAACTTTTTTCCATAATATTTATTTATTTATACTCATCAATCAAGATTTGAAAATTTAGTCAGTATAAAAAGTTTAAAAAAATTCCAGTCAACTGCAAAATCAAATCAAAAAATATAATACAGCAATATTAAAATTATAATAGAAAAGGATAGCTACGATGAGAAAGCCTTGATAAGGTTATTTTTGAAAGTTACCTTGGTGAGAAATTTTGGCTCATGCTATTAAATATATTGCAGCACCTTTTTATTGGCTCATTCGCTGCATATGTTGTGGTATGTTGGGTTCAATAAACAACCTTCGGAATCTAGTGACTCTTGAGAGCTTATTGACTATGAGCTGGTCCTTTGAGTATTCGATATTAAAAACATCTCTAATAACATCGAAGTTGAAGGACGCAAGTAGTAATAGGTTAGGAAGCTTATGGTAAGATTCATGTGGTGGCAGTTTCCGGGAATCATAAGGGCTGAACAGAACTGCTTCTAAATAGAGTTAAATCTTTGGTGGTGTTTTCGAAAGGAGGGTTGTATAATGTACTTCTGCAATTTCACGATAAAAGCTAATCACGTGGCACTTAACCTGTTAGCTGGGGAATAAACTTTTGCTCAACTCGTTTCACAGTGGGGCTTTTTTTTCTTCGCAGTGCGAAGTAGTTCAATCTCTCAACACAAAGATGTAAGTTCTGTTCGCCTACTTTCAGTCACTGAATTTTCCTGAATTTTCCTGAATCAGAAATTAAAAATTCAACTAAGGCTTATGCATGAAAAATAAGCAACCATCCCTGTAAAATTATAAAACAACACAAATAACTTAAACTCACATTTAAAAAAAAAATCAATTAAATTGCGAAACGTGCAATCATTCATTATGCTTGGTGTGGAAAAAACTACCTACATATGTTTCCCGGTGGCGACCAATACCTCAGAAAAAAAAAAACAAAATTAATTGGGCCGTCGAAATCAACATGATTAAATCATTATGCTGTGGATACACATTTCACGTTTGATTTACAAACGCTTACAACTAATGAGTTTCCTGCATAGTTTTAATTTTTTTTTAAGAAAATAGAGATATAATTATCATAAGTATATATTTTGATGACCCCAGGAATGAAAATCGCAGGCTCATTAATATCGCATGAAACTTTCGAAATTCAAAAAGCCAAAACTTGCATTTTTGTCAAATTTAATACGTTTCCACCGTATTTCTTTCCATCATTCAATATAATCTCATCACAAATAAAATAAACAGGAAAATATTTTACGAAGTCATCGAATTTTCCACGATTCTCCCTGTTCTTATATGCTACGTGGCGAGATGGTTTGGTGACGAGAAAATGTTTACATGTCTACTGTTTCCATATCTAACTAGCTCTCCTCCATCAACATAGAGGAGGAATGTTCGGCTTTATTTTTAAATTTCTCACATCGACGATGAAACCTGCTTACATTAAAATTAGATTCTTCATGTGAACGGCTGCAGGAAAATTTTTAGCGAAAAGAGTTTCCTCGGCATCGCCCGGTCCAGAATAGCATTTGCTCAGTAGTCAAGTGTCTTCCGTTGTTCGGTGTAGTTAACATAAGCGTGAGTGACTCGGAGTGAATTGCGTACAATGGCTGAGCAGAGAAAGGCGCCCCTGCTTAAGGTCCAAGAGGATTTCGACAAGAGCGTTACGGGGTACGAGCTTCACTGCTTTTTGCCCATTTGCTGCATTTTGAGTGAATTGAGTGGTTTTTCAGATTTCTAACTGTGAATGGAGAGTGCGTCCTTATTCTCGACTATGATGGAACTCTCGCCCCGATTGCAGAGCATCTGGCTCCCATGCCAAAGGACACCGAGTTGGCGATCAAAAAACTAGCGACCAACGATAAGGTCTTCATGTGCATCATGAGCGGGCGCAACCTCGAAGACATCAAGAAGCATATGAAGCTAGAAACTGTGACCTATGCTGCCAATCACGGTCTGGAGGTCGAGTATCCTGACAAGAGTAAGTTCTCCATTGAAATGCCCCAAGCACTCTTGGACAAATATGCCAAATTGCTCGAAGAACTCAAAGAAAAGGTATGTCTACCAAACAACAATATCATTTTTCATTCCAAAGCTACTCTTTCGAATAGGTCGTGTGCAGTGGCTCGTGGGTGGAGGACAAGAAAATCTCCCTGACATACCACTACAAAGGTGTTAACGACAAACTACGACCGAAACTGATCGAGGACGCTAAGAAAATTATCAAATCCCATGGATTCCAAATTATCGAGGCACACTACGCGATCGAAGGCAAGCCGCCAGTAAACTGGGACAAAGGTATGTATCAATTCCATCCCCATCGAAAATGCAACAAGTTTCCAAAATTATAAAACTCTGGGAAAATCGCCGACATCTGTTCTACTCCATCATCGAAATAGCTGTTTGCGTTCGAAAGCTATTTGAGTGTGCCTAAGGGTGTGGGTGTAAATAACACTTTGAAAATAATCGCGCCAGTGGTCAGCACCAACTCGCACTCCTCAGCGGTACGTGTGGAAAATCGATTAAAAAATATGTTGACGGAATGAAAAATGATGTGATATCTCATAACACTGAAAATTATGAATTTGATTATTTATATATTTTCGAAAATGTTATGTTTCGGCCAACTCGGCCAATCTATGAGTTCAAACAACTTTAGTGGACATAGTTGATGCTTAGTTTCCAAATTATATCTATTGCGTTGAAAACAAAATATCTATACGCGCGTATGTGATGATGCCTGGCATTCAAATGTAGAAACTCAGAAAAAAATATACGCACCGTAGCGCAGAAAATTGTGCTGGCAAATAGATTATGTAGCAGCAGCTTTCTTCGTTCGCTATATACCGTAGACATACTTTAAAACGCCTACAACAATCATCACTTGATGAAACATAGCTAAAAATAAGATTAAGTAATGCATACATATGTATTAAAACCATCACGAAAATCTGAGGAAATTTTTAGATCCCGAGATTCAAGAAAATCAGGCATTGCAAAATCCATAACGATATCAACATAATACTGTTTGATGATGCCAGCTTATTTACCACATAGATGAAATGAAATGCATTTGGATTGAGGAGTGTTATCGGTTTAGACTTGTTGGAGAGTGATTTGTATAGGGTAAACGAAAGTATTATGGCCAATTTTTTTCCGACAGGATATTTCAAGACAACCATTATTCACAATTGACGTAAGAACAGAAATACATTTTTTCGATCCTATATAATGGATCTGGAGATTTTATTACCTGAAATTGAATGAGCATCTGTTTATCATCAAAATATCTTATGGCAGCCCTGTTTTCTCGGAGTACGGCTGCATTGCATCTGAAGATAATTTATGATCAGATCTAAAGTGAAAATATAATATAAGCAAAAATCGTTTTGATTTAGTTGAGTTATTTGTTTTTCTTTGGTATTTTTATCTTTTTTGCAAACGACTTTCAAAGACATGAGGAATATAGAATAATTTATTAATTGAAAATGATTCGTTTCGCAAATCAAATGCATTAAGACATTTTTGGTGGAAACACATTTTTTTTATAGATATTTATCTATTGGATATTTTAAATTAGAGTAGTTATTCTGAATGTCATATGTTTGTATGTTTGTTAAAGTTTACACTTGGAATGAAGTAGGATATAAACTACTAGTTTATATTAGGTCTGTTTCCGTACTTGAATCTATTATAATATATTAAAATAGATTCGCAGCAAGTCGTTTCCGTACTTTTGCTGGAAGCCAAATGCAAGCCAAATTTTGCAGCAAAAAGAAGCCAGCTGCCAAATTCTGTTACTGCTGCAGTTTGCTGAAAGTACGGAAACAGACCTATTTTGTCTTAATTATTCTATCACATGGAATTTACCTTTTCTTCGTTTTGCGAAGATATTTTCAACAGAGTAAAACCATATCATGTTAAGCTTTTCATAGAGGCTCGGTTTAACATTTCTCTCTCGATCATATGCTGGCAATAGACATATGACAAACGCTACGTCAATTCGTCAATGTTCCTGCTCACTAAAATCCGGAAACCATCGACTTCCTTTGAAAATCAGTATCACGTACCTGGATATCATCTAAAGCTCCACTTCTCCCCGCAAAGAGGGATCGCAATACATCTTCCTAAAGACGTGCCTTTTATCACCCCTACCCAATTTACGTCTGCTAATCCAGAGTTTAATTATTTCTGGAGTAGATTCAAACTTTCAAAGCACATCATCTTCTTTTACTTTTCATACCGCAGCCCTGATATGCCTGATACAGATATTGTTCGTTTCTTCGATGCACTGTCTTCTGACATTGATAAAATGCTTGAGACATCCCATTCATCTGAAATCATCCTCGTCGGTGATTTCAATGTGCACAATGTCCAGTGGCTCAGACACTCTTCCACCACAAGCCCGGTGGGCAGGTACGTTGGCCTTTTGAGCGAATCGTTCAATTTGGAGCAGTTAGTGAGTTGTGCAACAAGAATTCCCAACGTGTCTGGGCATAATACAAATCTTTCAGATTTGTTTTTAACTTCTCACTCAGATAAATATTCGATATCTGTTTCTGCACCCCTTGGCAACTCAGACCACAATTTCAGCTCGACCCTCTTTAACATCTCTTCTCAGATTAACGCTAATCAGTTTCCCACCAAAAGACTAGTCTGGCATTACGACAAGGCTGAATAGACTGCGTTCAGAAAATACATCAGAGAGTTTGACTGGTCCGATTGCTTTACAAGAACGAACGTCGATTATATAGCTTCCATTATAACCGACCTTTTATGGTGTAGTGTATACTTTTATCCCACATGCCTCCAAGAGCACTAAGCAACCATCACCTCATGGTTTAGCTACGAATGTCAAGAGGCCATTCGCATTAAGAAGGTGGCATCCCGAACTTACAAGCTACCTCCTTTAAACTTTAAACTTAAAACTTTACAAAGCTGCTCTCAATACCTGTAAATCCACTATCAGAAGAGTTAAATTCTAGATTGACCAAAATATTAAACAAAAGGTTCTTACAAACCAGAAAGGAACCAAAAGTTTTTGGTCGTTCAATAAAACGATCAAGAACAACTTCTCCAGTTCATCCGTGCAACGTCTTCTTCATGGTAGTAACGTACTAGCTGAGTCACTGGATAAAGCTAACCTCTTTGCTGAGATTTCCGCCATAAGCTCTTACTTGCCACCTTCATCACTGAGTCCTTATAGTCCTCCAATGTGCGCTTTCAGACAAAGGCCTCTATTTTTTTGCACAAGAGAGGTATTGAAAATACTCGCCAAGGTTGATGTTTTCAAATCTGCCGGACCTAATGACATTTCGCCCCTTGTACTAAAGTCCTGCGTCTCCGTTTTAGCTAAACCACTGAGCAAACTATTTTACCTGTCATATTCGACCGGAATATTTCCTTCCGCATGGAAGCTTGCACACGTTCAGCCCATACCTAAAAAGAAGAGGGGGGGGGGGGTGATGGGGTTGTGATCCCTCTAATTATCGACCAATTACAATCATTTAGGTTCTGTCTAAGGTATTTGAAATATCTCGAGTCGAACCATCTTATTAACGACCGTCAGTGTGGTTTCCGTTTTGGGCGCTCCACTAGAGATTTAGTTACATTTCTCACTGAGAGGGAACTGTTCTCTCTATAGCTTTGATGAAGCATTTATCGTTTCTCTTAATATTTCCAAGACCTTTGACAGAGTCTGGCACCCATTCCTATTACGCAAACTTCGTGCATTTGGTTTTCACCCGGTCCTCGTTAAATAGATTGAAAGTTTCTTCGTAGATCGTTCCTATCAAGTTGTTCTGGATGGAATTAAATCAAGTGCCAACACCACCAATGCAGGTGTTCCACAAGTTACTGTTCTTTTACTAAATCTCTTCCTTTTATTTACAAACGACCTCCTTTCCTCTACTTTCAATTTGATTCATAATTTTGCCGATGACAGCATCTTTGACTTCGTATACTCTTTTGACACAGTGGTCGACTCTCTACTTCTGTTAATGCGTCCAAAACTCAATGCTGTCGTCTCACGCTCAAGCATTACCCTTCTCCTGCTAGCAACAATATTTCCGTTGATAGAGTGGATATTTCTACATCACATTTGCTATACCTATTAAGATTTAATATCTCCAGCAAACTAAGCTGGACCGGCCACATTTTCCAAATTGCAAAAAACGCCATGAAATGCCTCGGTTTCCTTCAGAGAGGCAAGAAATACTTTACACCATCAGACATAGCGCACATCTACAAGACTTTCATAAAACCAAGACTTATGTTAGTCTCATATGTGGGTTGAGGCAGGCCGCACTGCTTTAGCAAAACTAGACAAAGTCCAACGCAAAGTTTTCAAGCTTATTGGCGATTAAACCATTACTTCATGTATTGAATCTCTTGAACATCGACGTAATGTGGGTTGCCTTGCTTTCCTTTATCGCTATTATATTAAGTCTGATCCCTTGTAAAGCCCGTGCAAGACCATACGCGTCTCAGCACGCTCATGGTCATACCCTTTGGATCCGTGCAAGCCGTACTGTCAGATTTCGCGATTCTTTCCTATCTAGAACAATACGATTGTGGAATAACGTACCATCTACTGTTTTCCCCGCCGACTATTAGCCACAATTGTTCAAACGAATCGTGCATCGCTACCTTCTGCCAATTCAACCCCTCCTTCTTACCTTTCCTTAAATTTCCTTCCACCAAGGCTGTGCTACAGCATGATAGGCCATTCCCTGAGCCACGCATCATCAATGATGATGAATCATCATATCGCAATGCTAGGGGCCATCTACAATATCCATCCACGTGGATGTGGATGGATATGATGATTCATCATAGAAAAAACAACCGCACTATCTCTTTTAGGTCAACCAGGGACAGGTTAATTCGATTTTAAGGAAGGGTGAAAGCAGTGCCGCCATTCTTCTCCTCGTCAAAGCCAAAGGCTAAGGGCGGATTCCTCTTCGGCTAGCTTCGACAAAAATCGTTGAACCCTGCACGTACTGTCCCAGCACAACGCAGAGTACTACGGGTTTAAATTAATAGCTGCCTGTTGCGAGGCACGTCCATGGGCACACAGGACTGCCTTGCTATCGTACAGGATGATTCATCAGCCCAGGAATTCTTAGCGTCTTCGAGGTGTTTTTTCCTGATCGCTAACTTGACGGATGATATCAATGATCACTGACATCAATCTATATTCTTTCTATTCTTTATAATTCTATTCTATTTATATGATTTATAATTCTGCTGCTGCGATATTTGGCCAAATTTTCTGTCGCTTTTTTTTAATATCCCAGAGCCAAGCAACTATAATCTTCGTCTCGCTAGTGCTGGATAGTGTGCAAGAAGATGTTCTACAATCTATGCAATATTTACAGCATTCGTCTTGCTCCTGACCTTTCCTGTGGTGGTAGTTTTTACAAGAAACATGGCCTGTTAAAGCTCCACATAGGGCCCTTACTCCCCTTTTACGAATGGCCACTGCTTCTTTTGCTCTTTTTGTATCAAATCTGAGGTTATTCTATGGATTGATCCAAATCTTTCAGATTAAGACAGTAGTTTGCGATCTCTTTCTTAGTTCATGATTTAAATTTCCTGCCCGTATGGGCAATTCAGCCCCTTCTTTGGCTTTGGGATCAGCTTCTTCGTTACCTTGGTGCCTCTCATGGCCAGGAATCCATATAAGCTCAAGGTTGTTTTGTGCCTCTATTCAATTAAAGGCCTCTTCCGTCTCACAGACTATAGCTGAGTTTGAATGGTATCAGATAGGATCTTAATGCTGCATTTTGCACTTGGGTCCTACAATCTCTGCTCCGAGCCGTCCGTGTATCAGCTCCTCAGCCTTCACTTTTAGCCATCAGAATAGAGTTATCCGAGCTTACATTCGTCGATCTAGACAGTAGTCCCAAGATTAAATGGTTTTGAGGGAGGTCAGAGGAGTCAAAGAGGCAGAAGGAGGAAAGGAAAGGTCACCCATTTTTACCACCCTCCGATCAACGGTCCCATCATCTAGACATATTTACCATCATCTGCCAAGGACAAATATTCCAAGTGGTTAGACTATCCAATTAAATTGGCGGTTGATAACGAAAAATATTTGATTAAAACATAACTTGTTTTATGATTTTCAGTAATTAAAGATCATCCACAAATGAATAAATGAATCTTCTATATTCTACAAAGATACCTAAGCATATATTTTTGTATCTTCAAGAACTTTACCCATTATTATTCGTTTTGTGTTTTTTCCTTCAAATTTTGACGCAGAACAAATTCAAACACTATTTTTTCTCAGGTGAGGCAGTTAAGATGATTCTCGAGAAGAAATTCGGCGAAGATTGGGCTAAGAAATTGAAGATCATCTACGCTGGCGACGACACAACTGACGAAGATGCTATGAAGGTACCGCTCAATGAAACGTCAAATTAATTAACATCTAACCTATTAATCCTTTCATCAATTTCTTTTTAGGTCCTAAAGGGCATTGGTAAAACTTTCCGAGTATCGGAACAGCCAAATTTGAAAACCTACGGTGATTTCCAATTGAAAACACCCAATGAAGTTTCTCTACTCTTGAAATGGGTTCAACAACATTATCCAGCAGCAAAGAAACAGAATTAAAGAGTTCATTTGAATTTTTTTGTTTATTGAGTACGTTAATTTATTTGTTTTTTTCTTCTATTAATTAATGTATGTTATATTCACTCGTCACTTTGAATTAACTATGAATTTTGGAAAAAAAATGATATGAAAGTATTGTGAATAAATAAAGAAAATATTTATTACTACCTGTTAGATGGAAGGGTTATATTTACTTATGAAATTGAAAATCTTTTGCTATAATTGATGCATTTGAAGTTCGAAGTATTAAGCTTAGTTTAACGAGGAAACTTCCGGCATTCGGTTGAAATTCAATAAGTCGCAAAAGATGGATTATAATAATTGAACAACAAACTATAGATGATATCACAACATCGTATTCCAACAGGATCGAGATTGAAACAGTTCGTTTACATTTACGTTTGACTGTTTCTGTCTTAATCTTAAATCATCGTCCTTTAATCATCATCATTGTACTGACCTGAATTGCGAAGCTAATATCGCTTTTCGTTTGATGGTGGTTGCCGAATATTTTCGTACACACACTTTTTACAAAACTTGAGATCGATTCAGGGACCGAAACAATGTATACTTTTCACACGAACTAAAAACAAAATCCACGCAAAATCAAACAGGCGCTACTTTTCACCGGAAATGACAATTGCCAAAAATACTCAATTACCAAAGAATGTTAAAAACAACAGATCGGCACATGTTTGTCTCTTCCTTACGATCAGCTGATTTGCACAATGTATCCGGTCTGTTTTAGGAGGCTTGATCTACGGTTTATGAAGATACAAAGTATGTCCACATTCAAATGCGATCATATCTAAGCGTTATTAATTAACGTTTTACATACTGGACTAATTACTGAGTTGCTAATTAGCATTTATTGACTCATAAAATCATTTTACGATCAAATGATTTTCTAATTTGAATGTATTTTGGCGCGTTTGACGTTTTTTATGTTCGATTTCGTGTGTTTCAGTTTCATATGTTCCTCATGTTTACACATTTTCGCATCGGGCACTCCTCCACCACTGTCTGATAACCTGTCAATTTTTCTGTCAATGATGACCATGATGACGGTATTCTGGCTGTTCTGCTAAGTTAAAGTGCTTTTTTATTCAACAAATCGACTATGGATGCCCGATTAGAGGTTCGTAGATCGCTTTTAACATAATTCCAATGAAAATACGATTCGCCTATTTAGATGCTGGACGATATTCCCGGGCCGCTTGAAGGCGACATGAACATTCCATCGGCGCGAAACACGTCACAACCGGGAGCTCCCGATTTCTATACACTGGACGAGCCAATCAAAGAAACAATTGTACGTAAAAATTATCATATCGATAATTGCAAGTTCCACGATTGATACATGTTTCCACTTTACAGCTAAGGGACTTACGAGCGGTCGGTGTTAAATTCTACCACGTATTGTATCCGAAGGAAAAAGTGACATTGATGAAAGATTGTAAGGCTAGAGCGAGAAATACAAACCGGCATGACTGTAAAATATTAAATTTTATTTTAGGGGACTTGTGGGGTCCTTTGATACTATGTACATTCCTCGCAATAATTCTACAAGGAGATTCAGATAGTGTGCACGATGGCGGACCGGAGTTTGCACAGGTTTTTGTGATTGTTTGGGTTGGAGCGGCTGTTGTTACTCTGAATTCGAAGTTGCTGGGTGGCAATATGTAAGTGTATTGCATTGATAACTTATCAAAAACATTTGAGTGAGTCATTTGCTCAATGGATGTGCTTGTAGAAGTTATTAGCGACTTAATTCACTTGTAAATTGAAATCAATTTACGAACTGTGATAGATATAACGTTTGTCGCCGCAGTCATACTTGTTATCTTGATTACTGATAATTTGGGGCTATCTTCTAAAATCACTTTTTACTTTACTATAATAACTTTACTTCTCTTGCACATAAGATATGCATTGAGCAAGTCATTTACTGTTGATTCTAAGAAATTGCAATTCCGGCTTAATTTGGCAATTGCTAATTAATTTTCGAATGAAAACGTAATTCTACCTTTAATTTGCATTTTATTTTCAGATCATTCTTTCAATCAGTCTGTGTATTGGGTTATTGTCTAACACCCGTAGCAATATCACTAATAATTTGTAGAGTTTTACTGTTAGCTACGCAATCAAACACTATATTCACGCTTAGATTAATTGCATCGTTATGCGGATTCCTCTGGGCTTCTTACGGTTTGTAGTCCCATGAAATAAAAATCAATAAATAATTTTAATAAATAATTTTTCTTCTATATTTACAGCTTCTTACGTCTTTCTGGGTGATAGTCAGCCACCAAATAGAAAAGCATTAGCCGTTTATCCAATATGTTTATTCTATTTTATTATGTCTTGGCTTGTTATATCGCACACTAGCAATTGATGAAAAAATAATGCTAAGTATTATTTATTTTATAAACATTAAAAACTATGTATAAAAATTTGCCAAGCTTAGTGTTTTTATGTAAATGTAAAATAAGAAATCGTATAATATGTGAATTGTATAGGATGATAATGTATTTGATTTATTGTGAAATGAAGCTTTTATTTAGTCCGAAAAATATTTTGTAAGAAGCTCAAGAGTTAAATACCATCCGTGTTGCCTTGGATCGGTATCGAATTATGGACGAGCGGTATCGAATTATGGACTAGATCTTTCGTAATCGAATTCATCAATAACAAGAAATTTTGCAAGGATTGTTATTGGTAAGTCAATTTTTGTTTCTTTTTATTATTTTGTTGTTTCATTCATTCCTTTATTTTGAATTTATATGAAATTTTAAATCCTATCAGGAAATAGTAAGTTCAGCCTTTTTCCTTATTTTACTGATTTATTTGAATTGGTTGTTGTA
This sequence comes from Nemotelus nigrinus, assembly GCA_947369275.1. Taxonomy (NCBI): domain Eukaryota; kingdom Metazoa; phylum Arthropoda; class Insecta; order Diptera; family Stratiomyidae; genus Nemotelus; species Nemotelus nigrinus. Next base: position 26,912,513 of record OX376375.1, on the reverse strand, counting down.
CTTTTCGAATTCTGCTCTTTTCATTCATCATCTGAACTATAAATCTACTTTAAGTCAGATAATACGAAATGAATGGAATGTCAAAAATTCGTAGCTAATAGGGAGCTATGCGAAACAGTTCCCGGGTTTCCCGAGGATGGCTGGATCGCTTATAGAACCTCGCAAAGAACTTACTTAAATATGGTGAGTACCTGCAGGAGGGAATCATCCAGATCGTTCTGAACAGAGCTGGAAGGTGCACGAGAGACAAGGTCCTGGAGAAGGACCTTTTAGCTAAGCTGAATTGTGTAAGACACTCGGATAGTGATTTTACGAAATCCAGAAAGGAGACTGTAGAATTTACTTTTGAGTTACTTTCCGGTCGCTCCGGTAATTGAAACCGAAAAGTCATCTGTGCATCTGACCAAACCTCCTGCACTTCGCAGCAGTAGAAAATGCAGGCACACGGCTAGACGTCAGGCATGCAATCATGTCCTTTGAACATTTCAAATCGTCGTACCTGGATGGTATCTTTCTGACTATGCTGAGGGAAAGAATTGACCGCCTGGAAGACATCCTAAAGGAAATATTTTGGGCATGTCCAACCCTGAGCTATGTTAGCTTGGCGACAGGTTAAGGTAGTCTTCATTCTTAAACGAGAAAGGCTTGTTAGGCATACGCACTAGGACGCTTACATGTAATTCCTTGAATGATGCGCAACATGCGTTGAGTTGATGGAGCAATTTCAAATGGTGAGGATGCAGTGGATATTACACAGTGGATATTTATATACATTGTAGTAGACTTTGACTACTTGCCATTTGAAGTTATGTGAACACTTGACGTCCTACTTATATAGATTGTAGTTTTCGGAAGCTAGAGCAACTGCTACTTGAAAATGGAGGCGGCAAATGTATGTCCTCAACAGGGTGTCCTATCGCCGCTCTTGTGGAGTATGCAGGTTCCCTCCTTGCTGAATGAATTACAACACGAAAGGCAGGACGCGCATGCTTATGCTGATGGCGTGGCGACAGAAGCAGCCAGTAAGAATCTGAATGTGGTGTGAAGTAATACACAGGGAGTTCGGTTAAAAATAAACTTGTTTTGCTTACCAGAAAAAGAAAACTGGAAAAATTAGTGCTTCCACAATTGAAGAGTGCAGCTCTTCAATTTTCCGATGAAGAAAAATATCTAAGAATAAGTAAAGTGTAAGGTCATTCGGGCCTTAAATGCTTTCGAGCAGTGCAATAGGGCTTTCGCCACCCACATGGGGTCGTCAAAGTCTAATGTAGTCAATTGGATCTACGTAGGAATCGTAAGGCGAATGATCACGTACGCATCTGTGGTTTAGTGGACTATTGTGAGGCTATTGTATCCTCGGAAAGAGTTAGCCATGCATGTGCGATGAGCTTTGCCCATAGACCAACTCAACCTCGCCTATGGGTAGCAAAAGATGAGGAGGGCCATGATTCTATCAGAGGTTAGATGGGTATCTCCCCAATTCTTGCGGATGGCTTCGGAAACTCGAGTGTCTTTTCTCACTTTCGGGAGAAGAAACGAAGTAATCCTCTTGAACACAAGCGTATGAAAGCACCCAGATATTTTTTTCAAGAACGGCTTGAAGATAAATGCTAAATGTGGAGCTGGAGTCCACTTAAATTCATCAACGACAGGTGAGCCTCTTCTCCCGAAGAGCAATTTTCTGTTTTTCAAGTAGAAATATTTGCTTTCTTGAGAGTAGTCTCCTGGGCGATTGAGGAAAAGTGTAAGGAAAAACGTGCCGTTATTTGTAGTGACAGTAAAGCTGCGACCCCTCTCTACTTCTGAAATTGGCCAAGATTGAAATCTGTCGCCAGGTTCCATAAAGTTCATCTGCTCTTGGTACCAGAGCACTGTGGTGTTGAGCGAAAATGAATGGTTGATTCCTTTTCAACAAGAGTAGGAAAGTTTGTGGAGTCATGACTGGCATACTGACCGGCCATAACTGCCTAGGGGGACACATGTACCGAAGGAGGGTTGCACAGGACGATTGTTGTCCATTCTTCCTAGAAGAGTCTGACTCTGCGCTGATTTTTTCCTGTGAATGCCTAGTGTTTGCTCGTCTCAGATAGCAATACTTCGGCTAGGATTTTGCGCATATGCAGAAGATGGCCTCTCTTAAGAGATTTGGGGAACTTTGCGAAGCAGATGTTTGAGTGCAATGGGTTTTTCTAGCCTGAGTGCTGAGAGGTACCAGGCACATGTCTCCCGACCCAAACAACTTAGTCAGGCGCCTCTCCTCCAACTCGCAACAATACTTTAGCTCCGAATTGGGCTGACTTCATTCAAGCAGTTTAATTAACTTTAAACTTTGCACTCAACTGACAAACTAGACATTCAATTTTTGGATAAATGTATGACTTCAATTCGATAAATCCAATTTATTAATAACATTAATTCAAATTCACTGTAATTTCGATCGCTTTATTATTGCAAAAGACGCGGCGAAAATATCAATAAAACCGTTATCTTAAAGTATCGTATGAATCAAAATATTTTATGCATAAATTTAACAATCAATAAATAAGTCCTTTCTCAACTACCAGTTCCATCTTACTGCTTTTTTACTTCTCCGAATTCGCTGTTAAACCTACGCTTACGTTTCTATAAAGTAGAAAGTGGACAACATGCTACTTTAAGTATCCTTAGGACAATTTTCTTAAAACAAATTAACATTATACGTTCGCTATTCGCAAAAAAAAATTTTTTTACAAATTTTCACCGTTATTTAGAGTATTCGGTACTAAATCGAAAGACATTTGTGTAGTGACACCGTCTTCCTTTCGATTTCGGAATGTTAAAGAATTGGCTCGTGCCTTTCGTCCCATGAAATGACGTTCGACCCATTTTAACATCGTGAGGACGGAATCGGTTGATGGCAGACGATGATCAGCAGCGGTCTTGACGAAATCTGAGCTAGTGATACGGAATGTCCTCGCCATACCTTTGAGAGACTGAAAGTAAAGGTTTTGATATGTAATGGAATCAAATAAAAAAAAATCTGGGCATCAAGCTCAACTGATCCTACTCACCACCAAAGCATCTTCATCGGTTAAATCATCACCCACATAAATAATCTTAATACGTTCGCTCCAGTCAACACCAAATGCAGTTCGAAGGATATAAATCGAAGCTCGACCTTTGTTCCATTGTACCGGCGGCCTTGCTTCCAAAGCGCAATGTGCTTTTGTCGCGCGAAAACCATACTTTTCCATCAAAGTCCTTGCTTTGTCGATCATAGCCGGTCGCAATTCGTTCGGTGTTTCACGATAATGGAACGTTAGAAGAGGTCCTTTGTTCTCAACCCAAGCTCCATCTCGGCATACCTGAAAGTATTGTCAATTATTAGCTGAGTGTACACTTTAGAGGGTGGGTGGTTAGTCCACAAGTATTTAAGGCACGCAGTTCAGTCCGCACAAAATCAAGCAGACCAACTACTCACCGAATCTTGAAGAGCCTTGAGAAGTAGTCGGACTTTTTCTTCGTATTCATTTGGCATAGGATGAACAAATTTACTGCCGTCAGGATGAAGGATTTCCAAACCATGATTTCCTGCGTACGTGATACCCTCGATGCCAACCATTTTCTTGACATTATCAACACTTCGTCCCGATATGATAGCAACGTAGACGTCAGAATGATTTGATAGCTTGAAAAGGACATTTTTCGTTTCCGGTGATAAGATAGCCAAATCTGGATGTGGAGCGATTGGTGCGAGGGTTCCGTCATAGTCTAGCAATAGAGCCAGTTTCTGATTATATCCAATGTACCTGGAAATATGAAATTGTGTAGTAATTGGGAATTACTCCGGATATTTATGATATGATAAGATGCACGTGGACCGTCCACATTGATTGAGTAATGGAAAAAGTGGAAAGAAAAATGTATGAAAATGCATTAGGTGTATGGTGTGTCTAAAATAATTACTTCAGCAGATAATCATCGAAATCATCGATAGAAACTGGTTGCATTGTTGTCTCGCCTACGTCATCACATTCGAGTGTTCCCATTGCCTTCAGGAAGCTTCTCATCCAGTGATTGACATCGCATTCCTTCTCACGCAACCTCAAGCGGCTCATTCTCAAAATTCTCTCGTCTTCAGGCATAGTTAGTGCTCGGTGGATTACCTCAGCAGCCTCGGTGACTTCATATGGATTGCACAGCAATGCCTCCAACATCATTTCTCCGGCTCCAGCAAAAGGTGAAATTACCAAAACGCCGGGGACCTCGTTGATCTGACACGCTACGAATTCTTTCGCCACCAAATTCATTCCATCTCTCAATGGAGTTACCAAGCATACAGCTGCATCCCTGTATAGAGCAGCCAGCTCGTCTTGTGGAACGTAATCGTAGATATATCGGATTGGGGCCCAGTTGGCTGTTGTGAAACGTCCGTTAATTCGTCCGACTAGTTGATCCATTTCCTCCTTCAACTCGCGATACTCTTTCACATCTGTCCGCGAAGGAACGGACACTTGCAGCAAACTGACATTACCCCTGTGCTCGGGATGTTTATGCAAAAGAGCTTCGAATGCTTTCAGTCTATGCACAAGTCCTTTTGTATAATCCAGACGATCAACGCCCAGAATCACTTTCTGTTTGGTCTTGATAACTCGTTTCGCTTTCTGCGACAAATCCTCAAACCTCTCAAAGGGAATTCCAATCGGAAGTGGCCTGATCCTGACCGATCGACCGCCATGCTCAACCAACAAATTGTTTCGATCCACACGACATCCCAAATTCCTCTGACAGCAATCAATAAAATTCAAACAATAGTCCTGTATATGAAAGCCGACCATATCACAACCCAAAACACCTTGCAGAATTTCATCGGACCACGGGAACAATCTGAATATGTCCCATGGCGGGAATGGAATGTGCAAGAAGAATGCCAACTGACAATCGAGTTTCCTTTCTTCGGCGACTTCACGTATCCAGTTTGCTGCAAGCATAAGATGATAGTCATGAACCCAGATGATTGGTGGTGCACCAGCAGTTTTCTTCGATCTGTGGCATTTTTCCAGAGCCTCGATGGTCTTTTCCGCAAAATATTTGTTCACTGTTACATAGTTGCGATAGTCGCTTGCACTGAACGATGCTCGTCCTGGCATTGAATGGAATAGTGGCCAAAATGTACCGTTACAGCATCCATTGTAATAGCTATCGAATATTTTTGGGTCGATATTGACGGAGACAACCTGAAGTGGAATGGAAAGTTAATAATTATTGTTTTCTTCAAAAAGACAATTTAATTAAGTTTCGATGCGGGCTGTCAGGGGTGTTATGAATAAAGTTGGTTCATAATTCTAAAGGTTCATAATTCTGTTAGTTGGTTAGCAAATTTGAATGATTGTGTTCGAGTACAAAATTTCATTCTGACACACTCAAAGCTTTTATTGATAATTACCTGGTCTGATTTCAATCCAGCTGTAGGAGTATGATCGTCTGGATCTGATTCAGGGATTGGTTCATTTGGATCTTCCAGATGGAACCCAGACCAACCGACCCAAAGTCCATTGCCGCTAATAACTACAGGGCAAACTGCTGTTACCAAACCGCCAGCACTGTTGAAAAATAAATTAAAATTATAAGAAAAAAAAAATAGAGTCTCAAATATGGTTTTTAATCTACCCTCGTAGTCTAGGATCTATTGAATTAAACTAAAATAAGAGTAAATAAAGTAAACTGCACCAGACAATAGATTGGTGATGGGGATTAATTTTTATGTTAAAAAAATTCATTACAATTTGTTCAAATTGATTGTGAAGATGGTGTATTGGCGAAGGATCGTGTTAAGGAAAAGGAGTACAATTTCAACTGAGATTTAAAAATGCACCGCAACGGATTACCGGAATCGCTAATAAGACCATAGCTCGTATCATGCCTGCATCCAGAAATCTTGCTGAGGGGTTTTAAAAATTGTAGAGCGTAGGAAGAAAAAACAATTGTTTCTCACCGATCTGAAGTGTTTTGGTCTTGTGGATAGGGGAAGCTTTCTTTGAAAGTTATATTAATTTCTTCTCGTAGAAAGTAAATATACGAGGGTTGATCCAAAAGTAGTGGTAATCGGCTATTCCCAATTCGCCAAAAACTAAAACAAAAAAAAAACATTTGTTTACTCCCTCATATCCCCACTAAGTCAGCATAAAAAATAGGCCACGATTCCAGGGAGGTATATTCATTTGAATACGAATAGTCGAAGAGAGAACATCAAATTGGTGATAAACTAAATTAGAGTTGTCACTAAGTACCTGTGTTTGAAAAAAATATCTACCAAAGACATAGACAGTGACTTAGTGGAAACACTAGGGGTCTCTGCTCCTCCAGATTCCACCCTTGCAACGCTGAACCAAGGAGTTTAAGCTGGGAAGAACATCCACTGAAGATGAATACCGCGAAGGATGTCCATCCACGTCCCTCACTGAAGACAACGTGAAAAAAGTCGAAGATTTCGTGTTGGCAGATCGAAGAGTGACCATCCGGCATGTAGCTGAGGTGACAGGGATCTCGTATGGCAGTGTTCAAAGAATCGTTGTTAAAGAATTACATATGAAGAAGATCTCTACGCGTTGGGTGCCGAAAATGTTAGCCGACGAGCAAAAAGCGAGAAGAGTCGCCACTTCGAGGATGAATCTCGGAAAAGTTCCAGGCAGATCTAGAGAAATTTTTGTCACGTTTAGTAACCATGGACGAGACCTGGATCCACCATTTTGATCCAGAAACCAAACAGCAATCGATGACCTGGAAGCGACCCTCTTCACCGATGCCGAAGAAATTCCAGGTGCCGAGTTCGGCAGGGAAGGTTATGCATCAGTTTTTTTGGGGCGCTGAAGGAATTATTATGGTGCAATATTTGGAAAAGGACTATATCAGGCTCTTACTACGCAGACCAAATAAGAAGATTGCGGGAGGCTATTGAGAAAGGAAGACGCAGTAAAGTGCGAGCCGGAGTGCTGTTTTATCAAGACCACGCACCGATTTACAAGGCTGTAGTTGCGATGGCTGCTATTCAAAGAACAGGGTTCGAGCTGCTTGAACATCCATCATATTCGCTAGATCTAGCTCCCAGTGACTTTTGCCTTTTTCTTCGACTCAAGGAACATCTTTGGGTCAAGAAATTTGAAGACGATAGCGAAGTGATGGCCGCTGTTGAAGCGCTTTAGGAAAGTAGAGACAAATCATTTTTTTCTAAGGGTATTTTGGGTTTGGAAAAAAGATGGAATAAATGTATTAACTTGTTAGGAGACTATGTTGAAAAATAAATATTTTTTTAAGTTTAATCACCTTGGTTTATATTCATTATCATTTTCATCATATTGATCAACCCTTGTATGGTTCAGTTTTCTTGGGTTCTTGGGTAAATGTATGGTTCAGGTTTCTTATATCAGGGACTTAGAGAATATGGTATAAAAAGAAAACACCCGCTGCAACGAACAACTCAGTTTTGAATGAATGTCAAACGTTGCACCAACTATTGCAAATATACGAGGGGCGGCTGATAAGTTCCATGATTCATCATCTTGTTGTTAATGTAAATAATACGTCTTTTTTTATTTTGTTCAGTAACACTTTATCCCTGGAGCAAGCAACAACACCATGTCAACGGTAATTGGATATTCTCGCAATTTGCAGCGCTGTGCTATGATTAAATTCCTTATAAAAAAAGGAAATACACCGAACATTTTTTTTGGAGGGATCATCGATTTATCAGGATTCTGCATCTTCATATACGATTGTAAAAAAATGGGCTCGGTTATTTCAACAAGGAAGAGAGACGGGCCGCCCAGTAACTGTCGTGACCGAAGAAAATGTCTAGAGAGTCGCGAAATTAGTATTTGCTGTTCGAAGAATTAAATTGCGGCAGATAGCAGAAGAACTACAGACAGATTAGCAAAGAATCAGTTAGAGGGATTCCACATGAACATTTCCGCATGGAAAAATTCGTGCGCGTTGGATACCGCGAATGCTCAAACCGCTCGACAAGCAGCGACGATTGGAGAGTTGTAAAGATTTTTTGGAGTTGTATCAGGAGGATTTGAATGAAACCTGGAATAGTCAGTATTATTCCAAGTTCAAGCAAGAGTCGATACAGTGGATAAAAAAGAGAGAAAAGCCACCGAAGAAATTCAAAGTAGAGAAGTCGGCGTCAAAGTATATGGCTACCATTTTTTGGGATAGCGACTTTTATTTATTGATTACTTGCCTAAAAGGACTAAAATAAACGCTAATTTACGCTTATTTACTGGATTAGGCACTTGAGGCAGTCATAAGGAAGAGACGTGGAAAGCTGCAAAACAACGCACCCGTTCACACCACCTTACAGTCCTGAAACGGCAACTAGTGACTTTTTCCTTTTTTCAAATTTAAGGAAGGAGTTACGGGGACGAAGATTTTTTGACAAGATCAAAGAATATTTTTTCGGTGGTCTAAAGGCATCATATTCACGATGTGAAAAATGTTTCTTGCACTTGAAGGGGATTATATTGAAAAATAAAAAAATTAAAACTACTTTTCATTCATGAAGTACCTTAGCCCCCTCGTACTAGTCAATTTCGAAAGAAAAATCTTTGGAAAATATCAAGTTTAATAAAATGGGAAGCAAAAAAAAAAAATCACAGGAAAACAAAAAAAAATACAACTCCATCTACTACACAAAGAGTATTAAAGAGGTCAGAGTAACTAGAAAGAATCTCCTATGAAAATGATGATTGACATGAAAAACCAAACAACACTACGATTAAATCTACTGATAATTCAGTCGCATGGCAAAAGTCCAAGTCTGATGTGTCAGACTTGTGCGAATAACAGTGATGATTAAAAATCAAAGAAAGTCACCAGACACGGTATTTATAGAATGGTACTGGCGTTTTCATTTTCGGTTGAATCTTTTCCGCCATTGACTAAAATTTTTACTTGTCTTCTATATCAAAGAGCCGATTGCATGATCAATTTATGATATATTTACGATGATTCGCACTAGACTAACCTATAGTCTAGTATGTCGTTAGTCTAGTATGCCACAGACTAACGTAAGGGAACTGAAATTTTGTTTACTACATATACTTATTATTTCCACTATTTTCTAAAGAAATGACGTCAGATAATTAATGACCATTCCTGTTAACTGCATATTTCATGTAAGCCCTTCATCTACGATTATATAATAGAATGATCACCTAGGAACAAAATTTACAACATAAATATTTGTAGATTAATATTTTTTCGACAAGCATTCTCCCATCCTTATCAGTTGAATTCATTTATTTATTGCACAGACGTCAGTTTTATAAGATGAGCACATCGATTGCATTGCATTCGGAAGCACGATTATCTGTCCCATATGAATGCAACGATTTTCTTTCCTGTAAACAATTAGATAATTAAGCAACTAATCAAGATTCAAGAAACAAATTTCATTTCTGACGTAAAAACAGTTGTAATGCATGGCACTTTGAATGTTATCGATGTTTGTGTGGAGATTATTTTTCGTTTTCTTGAGAACCGCCGAAAAAACAATAACAGTGGATTAAAACGTTATAAAACATGAGTGAAATATTCCGATTTATATACAAAATAAAGATAACAGCTACTGTACGTGTATTTATATGTGCTAGCTGCAAAGTTGAATGAATTTTTTGAAAACTGAATTCGGGAATAATTAATTGATCTGGACCGGATATAACTGCATAGGTAGGAGTATGTGTACGAATTTTTCCATTGAGTACATTAGTTGTTAGTAATTTTTGACAAGTGGAGATGAATACCGAATTTTCGGTCAAGGAAATCGGATGTTTACCAGAGAACATTTTCATTTTAATGTCATAGAAATTCGTAAGAACACAAAACACACAAATCACAAAAAATTCTAGTTGACCACCATTTTAATTAGTGATTTCTGCTAGTGTTATACACTCAAAACAATTTTGGTTGAATTTAACCCTTATAATAGTAGGAAACTGGTTTCCTACTATTAAAGATGTAAATTTACAAAAGGCCGTAAAAAGAAGATTTTTTTACGACCAAATCGTGTAATTTTAACTTAAAAAATGATGCAATTTTATGGCTTTGGCGCAAAGGTGAATAGCAAACTAGTAAATTTACACTCTTTTTGCTTCAATTTACAAAAAAGCTGTGTATTATTCAGCTGATATGACGTAAAAGCAAAAAGTGCACATCGAATGTGTAAAAAAATTGGTGATTCGTTATTTTAAACGAAAAAATGAATATATTTCCTACTATCAAAGTATTAATTATAGACCCACTTTTTAGAGTGTAGGTCCACGTCCAAAAATATATAAAGCTTTTTGCTATTGAACAAAAAATTTCAATGTAGAAATTAAAATACAAATTTCTTGATAGAAGTGAGGGGCATTCAAATATAAATGAGACTTTAGTTGAAGAAGTGCTGATAATGAAAGAGAGTAAATAGGAACGTCAGTATGCAGTGGTGTTGATATAATAAAACTGGCCAGTCCCTCGTACAGCCATCCGAGCCCTGTCAAAGACCAGTAGCGCAATGAGTGAGGTCGAGGTCAAACCACCTGTTGGACAACGCATCATAATAAAATTTCTCGTGAACGAAAGTATTCAACCCAGTGAAATTTTTCAAAGACTTTCTTCTCAGTTTGGTGAACAAACTTTGTCAGTGGCCCGAGTGTTTGCTTGGGCCAAATAATTGTGTGTCGAAAACGAATCTCATGATCGGCGGCCATCGGACCAGCATTACGAAGGACAATATTCGTGCCGTAAGAGAAATCATCGAAGCTGATCGGCGTCAAACGATTCATGAAATCTGTTTAAAAGTTGTAATAAATGCTGGGAGTACACAAACCATAATCACTGAAGAGCTAAATTTTTGTTAAGTTTCAGCGAGATGGGTTCCGAGGGTCCTTACGGAAGATCAGAAAAACACTCCATCCAAAATTTCAGCAACGCTCCTTGAGCGCTTTCAGGCTGAAAAACAGGCTTTTCTGCAACGCATTATCACCTGCGACAAGACGTGGGTGTACCATTACACACCGCAGTCGAAGCAGGCAAGTATGGAATGGAGGATAAAAGAAGAGCGGGCACCGGTAAAAGTCAAAACGCCATTGTCGACTCGGAAAGTCCTTGCGACTGTTTTTTTTACTCCAGTGGTTTGTTTGTTGATTTGACAACATCCTCCATACAGCGCCAATCTACATTTCATCTTTTGATTTCCATTTATTTGGTCCACTCAAGAGCGCACTTGGAGGACAACATTTTAAAGATGACCAACAAGTCGAAAATTTCGTGCGCAATTGGCTGCGAGACCAACCCGTTTCGAGACCAACAGGGGATTCTGATCCCTAACCTAAAATTTTTTATGCAAACGATGGGAAAATACGTTGAGTTATTAGGAGGTTATGTAGAAAAATAAGATGCATGTGCTATGACTTTTCTTTGAATAGATTTTTATTAAAAAAAAGTCTCGTTTATATTTGAATGCACCTCTTATCTATATTTCGAGGGCCATCTGCTATCTCCTCCGGTGTCTATCAGTCTCCCGAAGAAAAAAAAAGCGATTCGCTCTTGAAATAATAATATCTATCTGGAAATTAAAATACGCCTGATATCCAAAAGAAACATACTCGTAGGTCTAAATTTTGAGAAAAAAAAACTGTACACAAAATTGGTCATAAATTTGACCAGATAAATTCAATTATTGTACAAAAAGCATCCTGAGCTTGATTATCATCCTCCGATTTTCTTATGAAACTGTGCTCAGCAGCTAAAAATTCTCCGACTCATCATCTTTAATATCCTGCTTTCATCGAAAGTTTTCTCGCCTTAAGCTTAGTACTGTCATCAATTTCACGTGAAATTTGTTTCGCTGAAAATTTAGCTTGAAAATATACAAGTCCTTGGCGTGAAAAGTTGCTTCTTTCCCTCAAAAGACACTTACGCCATTGAAATCCAGATGACATTGACACATGTCTCCAATCATATCACGCCAATTTAGTATGTCAGTTAATTCTTTCGAGATAAAAAGTGACATTTGGTGTTTGAATTTGAAAATTGAGTTGTGCAAATGTCTTTTCAAAAACAAAATCGATCGAAAATTGAAATTCTTGACATTTTATCCGTCAGAAATTAGCAATGTTTCTGCTTTTCTCCATTGTCAAAATTATCGCTCGAAAGTGCCAAAATTTAGTTTCACGATTAACTCAGTACCAGCCTTTACTGGAAATCTTTTTGTGTCCTCCTGGTGCCCACTTCTATTTAAAAATAGCGAAATACAGTCTGTCAAGAATGAGTTTACACATGGGGAAAAAATTCAATTTTTCATCTTTCTAATTATAAAATACTACTTTTTGTTTATGTAAATAATTTTTTTTTTCTTAATTATCGTTATTTGCATTATTTCCAACCGATATATACAAAAAAAAGTACAACTTCAATGCGCAAAAGGAACGAAAAGAACAACGAAAACAATTATTACAATTCTTGAAGTGTCAAGAAACTCTTTACACAAAAGTTTTTTTTTTGCATTACTGCAACGATACGGTAAATTTACCGTAATTTTTGGTCTGTATTGTAAAGCTCTATAAATTTGATCATTAGTGTGTGATTAATTTTTGGCTAATACGCATAAATAAGTGAGATATTGTGTTTTAAAATGCCAGGCAAAAGATTATCCTTTGAGTTAGTTCAGATGATATACTATAATCACCAATTAGGTAAAAGTGCACAGGAACTGTCGGAAATGTTTTGTGTAGCACAAATGGCAGTCTTTAACGTTATAAATCGTGCTGAAAATGAGAATAGATTGGAGCCAAAGTGTGGAGGTGGCTCAAAACCAAAAATATCTAAACGTATAGAGCGCCTTATGATAAGGAAGCTTGATAAAAACCCCTGGATTTCGACCAGAACACTTGCTAGGGAACTCAAGGAAGAGTGTGATGCTGCTGTTTCCCATGAAACAGTACGACAGGCCATCCTACGAAATAAGATCTCATCAAGAGCTGCACGAAAGAAACCACTGTTTTCTGCACTATATATCGAAAAGCAATTTTCTTTCGCTATGATGCACCTTTTTCAACCCGTTGACTTCTGGGACGACGTCATATTCTGCGATGAGACGAAAATGATGTTGTACTATAATGATGGACCGGCTAGAGTGTGGCGCAAGCCTTTAACATCGTTGGAAAATCGAAATATCATTCCGGCTGTAAAATTTGGTAAGTTGTCCGTTATGATTTGGGGTGCTTCTCAAGCAGAGGAGTAGGAGACTTGGCATTCATCGAGTCAACCATGGACGCCCAACCATATTTGCATATCCTTAAAACATATTTGGCAAGCAGTGCGCAGAAATTCGGGTTTATGCATAACAGCAAACCAAATTTTAAGCTTTACCAGGACAACGATCCCAAACATAAGGCGAACATGGTGCGAATGTGGCCCTTATACAACTGCGGAAAAGTGATGGATACGCCAGCCAAGAGTCCGGACTTAAATCCCATCGAGAATTTATGGGCTTACTTAAAACAACAAGTCGCTAAAAGGCAACCCAAAAACCGAACTGCCTTAAAAATTGCGATTCTCGAAGAATGGCAAAAAATACCAACCACGTATGACCTGCAAAAGTTGGTTCATTCAATGAAAAATCGGTTGCGATGTGTGGTGGATGCCAAAGGTGGCCATACCAAATGTTAAATATACCAAATAATATTAAATATCCTGTAAATATGTAAATATTAAATACAATAATAATTTGTGTAAAGAGTTTCTTGACACTTCAAGATTTGCAATAATTGTTTTCGTTGGTCTTTTCGTTCTTGTTTTGCATTAAAGTTGCACTTTTTTTTGTATATATCGGTTGGAAATAATGTAAATAACTATAATTAAGAAAAAAACATTCATTTACATATATAAAAAGTAGTATTTTACAATTAGAAAGATGAAAAATTGAATTTTTTTCCTATGTGTAAACTCATTCTTGACAGACTGTACGTGCTGTCTGAAATTTTAACTGAAATTTACTGAAATTTTAAGCTCGTTGCTATTTTCTCCACCACTGTTAAACTTAGAAAAATATGGTTCATAGTTTTAGAAGAGGAAATCCGAATTTATAGATGCTAGAAAATGAATTTCACGTTGGTTGTATATCAATTTTTTTAGCGACTCTTCGCCTTGAGGTAAATTTACAGCCATCAAGACTTTGAGAATTTGCCATTTTATGATTTTTATCATCCTTATCCAAAGACGACATTCCATACGTTTTTAAAATTAAATATTTAAATAATAAAATAAAGAAAACATTGGGCTCAGCCGTGCCACAAGAACCTACGAGATGATCCTTAACAGTAGCATAATCTCCGCGATCGCTTCGGTCATTACAGAGTGGATAGCAGAGGCAAGTGTTTTCCGATACTTTCTAAAGTGAATGCAGTTGACGAATGTATGAGGGTCATCATTACTTTCCACAACACTGTATTTGCAGAATTTCGACCGGACTGTCTTTTTTTCTATTGAGGTATAGTAAAAAAAATGTTCGTGGTAGTAGCGCACTAAGTCAAGGTTTTATTGCGGGGATGTGCCTAGACATCAATGCTCTCGTCAAGCCCAGCACTCCTCCAAAATCTCAAATCTTCACGCTCCTGCTTGAGCAGCTACAACTACTCTTCTCTTCTCCATGCCTACCAGATAACCATCTACGGAAATGTCGATGAAGACCCTCCAGCATGTCTATCCATCTCTCTAAATTAACAAAGCTACGAACATTTGTCACATTTGTTTTTTCCTCTACTTTATTATAGCCTTTCCTAGTTTTTTTTAAAATTAATCTTTCTTTCACGTAATTTATTCAGTTTGGGGTAATTCTAGTCTACCAATAGAGATGCATACTAGAGCTTGTGGCCTTAATCCCGCTATCTTATCGGTCTATCGGACTCTTTCTATCAGTTTATCGAAATCTCTCTATCAGTCTTCTGGTTTCCTGGAAGTTTTCCCTGTTTCCCTGGTTTTTGAAGCATTTGGAAAAAGATTTGTGTATGAGCTTTAGGTCCGATAGTTATATGAAGAATGAGTGAAAACATACCGTCTGTGTCGATAGTTCTTTTTAAAACTAAATTTCTCAAAAACATTCTTTTTTACTTAAAACAACAAAACAACACAAATATAGCACTTTTAGATTATTTGACCTACCGCCTCTCCATCTGGCTATCTAGCTGCCAGCCTTGAAAAGGTACGTATGCAAATCAATCTATCCGGGGCTTTGTCCAAGACTAAAAATCTCACTTGATACGTGCATCGAAAATAACCAAGATTTATCAAAATTCTATTAAAATGCCAAAAAAAGAAGTCAAAACAAATACGTGAAAGCATTTAATCATTGACGCACATCTAAAAATTATTCTAAAAATTTTGCATTCTCGATTATTATTTTTTTATCAACGCTGTGGAACTAACCTTGCTTTCCGAGCCAATGCTCCACTCTTTGAATCTCTGGTCAATACAAACGGCAATCGATTTGATACAACAATTAAACTGCTTTTAGCAGCTGGTTCGTTATTGGTCACGGTTATTTCGACTTCACCCATTTTCATTTCAAAATTAACTTTGGGTACCACTGCTTCTTTTCCTCCAAAATCTTTGTACCAACACTTTTAAAATAACAATCACTTTCCCGACAACTTTCAGTCCTAGTTCAGTCGATTCCAACAAAATCTCACAATCACTTCAAACGTTTATTCCTGCACTAACACCAAAGTTAGTGTCTAGCTAAATTCGAACAACAAGCCAGCTACTCCAATCGCGAAAAGGTTTAACCAGTCACAAAACCGACGATCGACTGATTCCGTATTATCAGCAAAAGGACTTGTTGACTGGTCGATTTCACTTCACTCGACTAAGAAGGCATTTCGAAAACATCTCCGATTTATACAATGACATGTATAAATAGCAAAAATATTGTTAGTAGCGTACTTGTATTATTGCACATTAGTGAGAAACGGCAGAATTATTGTTCATTCGTTATTCATAAATATATGAATCTCTCTGATGCTTTCTTATCATTATCATTGCGAGATGCTCAATATGTTTTTTCGAAAAATAACTCATCGCATCTCTTTTCTATCGTTGTTAGTATTCGTTCTTGGCGCATCTAAGGTTTGTTTTCGAATGACGCAGATAATTTTGTTAATGTTATTATTTGAGCTGTTTTTTTTTTGAAAATACACTATTTTCGCGCAGATTAGCATCCTATACAGACATTAACGGTGAGAGACGTTATAAAACAGTGGAAGTTTTTTGAATGTGTCTTGATTCGGTGGTGGTGGGCAAGCTCCTTCTGATGGGGAAATTCGAATACTCTCATTTTCGGGTATAGCATGCTTTTTTTTTTTTTTGAAAAATTTAAATAATTTTTTCAAATATGAAATTTTTGAAATATAACTAAATTGATTACGTTCAACGAGTTTGGAGGATGTAATTTTTGGGAGCTTTGTTGAAAACGGAGCGAACTTTAGTTCTTATAATTCGTGAGTTTCAAATAACTTAAAAAAGTATTCATTAATGACTGAAGTCCATGTGCCCAAATTTAAGTACTTTATAAAACAGCAATAAAAGGCGAAATCAAGCGACTCTAAAATTATCGTCATAAAATTAGGAATGCAACATATCCTCAATTTGCTTTCACTTTAGTACTGCTGCAAATAAGTAACTATTTTACGTGCAGCAACCAGTCTTGCAAAGAACTTTTAACAGCGACTTCAATGGCCGATTGACATTTAACATAAAATAATACTGTAGTATTGTTTGAAGTGGTAATAGCGCAGTAAGTTTTTTGCGTAACACAGTTCAACTTAGTTTAATAAGAATGGACTTATCCTTGACAAGACCAAGTTACAAAACCGCGAATAAGAGGGAATATAGCTTGTTGTACACAATTTAAAGCAAGAAAAACTGGAATGTAAAATACTTGGAAATATTGGCACTGTCATCGGTCTCCTGGATTGGGGAATGTTTTTGCGATTTTCCGTGGAAACGAAAATTTCACAAATGTTCGGTTTTTCGGCCGTCAATACAACCTATTCATCCGTAGCGATACCATATAGGAAGACAGGTGGCAGTCTCCAAAACAGAGATTATTATGCTGACGAAGCGGAGGATACCAACTGTCATACCCATGGCAGTTCCAGACCAGCAAGTCGGTCAGGTATCTGGGTGTGACCCTGGACACAAGCTGACGTATTGGAATCATATCCGCAGGGCATGTGACAGGGCTCGTCACTTCGCTGAGTAGGCTAATGGCCAACGTCGGTGGACCCAATGAGACGAAACGGAGGCTACTGATGGTAACGATCCATTCCATCTTGCTATATGGAGTCGGAATTTCGGCTGATGCGTTCTGAACTAAGAAGTTTCGGAAGTGCATTGCCAGTCGCTAGCGCTGGGGTGTCATGCGAATCGCCTGTAGCAAATTTTTTTCGACCATCTACACTAGGTGCGAAAAAAATATAGGAAGGACTGTAGCATAAAACTTTAATCCAAGTGGCCATCGAAGGCCCCAGCCTTTTTTGTGAATTGAAGAATGTCCTTCAATTTCTGTTCTGCCACGTGTCCGCCAGGGCTCACTAAAGCAGGGTTGTTTGCTTGTCCCCAGTTCTGAACAGTGGCACAAAAAATGTTGAATTGCCTCTGAGACTTCCGGTTCCTGTCACTTCCTACATTAATTACTGGTTTGGAGTTGCAGATTGAAGTAGTAAGTTGTTACAAGACAGGGCATTTGGTAGCTGTGAGATTGTATGACCCCCGTCTGAGTTTACTTAGTAAGTTTGAGTTGCTCGCCATCTGCGCACCGTGACCTGCACCATATTGGTTTTGATCAAGCACTTGAACGCTTGGCTAAGGATTGCCAATCCTAACTAGGGGATGACTGGTGCCATGCTTGGCTGACGCATCCGCTTTCTCATTCCCATAAATTTCCCTATGACCCAGAAAATTCTGATTCCTCTGCTGTGAGGGCTGTCAAGTTGTGCTTTTATCGCAGCTGTCAAGTAGTGCTTTTATCGCAGCTTGGCTGAATAAAAATGTTGACCCTTACATATATAGTATCCTTGATGGATATTAGTTCTGCGGCTTTTCGTATCGCATAGACGTTTGCCAGGAAAATAGTACATTGATTAGGATCCCCTCATCCTGCAACTGACTTGGGTCCATCCATGCAAATGCTAGGGGAATGGTCAATTTTCAGGCTCCATTCCTGCCCATCTCCTACGGAGGTCACAGAGGTCAATTGGGTGCAGATGAAGCAGGACATTCAACGCAGACAAAAGAGTTCTGGCTCCTGTGTCAATTTTCAGGCTCTATTCCTGCCCATCTCCTAAGGAGGCTACAGAGGTGAAGTGGGTGCAAATGAAGCAGGACATTCAACGCAGACAAAAGAGTTGTGATTAAAGGACCTGCAGTGCCGAGAATTGCCTCTCGCCGAACTCAGCTCGCCACGTCAGTAAAGGTGATTATAACCACTAAGCAGTCTTGTAGATCCAGTGCGCCAGAGCTTCTTGCTGTCATAAATTCCATTGCTTGGGTCTTTTCTTCTAGATTGTACAGAATAAGACTCAAATACTTAGTGTTTAACTTGAAACTTAGCTTTGCGCCGCTGCTGATTGGTCCAATCAGGAATCAGGAATCTTGCATTTTCTCGTCAATAGTGTAAGATCGGTTTTTTGCGGAGTTGATACCAAAACCTACGGTGTTGGCCCACCCACTAACCAGCTCCAGAGCATAATCGATGAGCTGGCTAAGGATATGGCGGGAACCTACCCAATACTATGATCGCAATGTCATCGGAATACGCCACAACTGTGTATCACTTGTTCTCCAATCTTTTTAAAATTGTATGTGTCACCAGGTTCCACAAAATAGATGACCGACTACAATTAAAAACAGACATAGTTAGTCTGCAATTACAAGGGGGATTAAATGGGGAAACGGAGAATTTTATTTCACCAATAAATTAGAAATATCGTCCAATTTAATCATTTTATTAGTTCATATTCCTATACAGTATTCACAACTTCTATTATGTTTTTTTAAATCAAAACTATCACCTATTTTATCATCCACCACAAACCGTTATCATCCACTACAAACCGTAAGGCGTCACCTGCGAGAAGCCAAGGCCCGAGAGGGGCTGTAGTGCTACGACGACGACGACGACAAACCGTCTATCGACTCCAGTCGTCTGCGAAAACGATTGATAAATAAAATTCAATTGAAAGACCCATCTTCGTAGATGGTTGAATTAATAGATTAACACACATCTTTGCAATCCAGCAAAAATCGAACCAATTTACATTGAAAGGTGGGGGTTAGGATATGTTAATTACACCAAGGATTGTTGTTTTTCTTTCATTTTTGAGTACGGTTTCCGTCTTTAAGCACCGCATTTATCACGATGAATTTTCGGGTTTAGAATGGTCATCGTAGTAATGATGGCGGTGTGTCAACAATTGCTGACCAGATTTCATGCAGATCACTTCTACTTGTAGTGTTTGAAAAGAGATACACTTATGCAGAAAACAAGTGAACAAACAGTTATTAATTCATAATATCAAATGAAGTCAAAAATTCTTTAGCTATTAAAAGTATGATAGATGAAGCTAATTAGAAATATTGATAAAAATGAAACCAAAAAATTATTGCGAATCCTGCAAATTCGTAAAAAAATGTACAGACAAAGAGAGTTTTGGGGAATCGACTTATCTTTATATATGTCCTTTTGGGAACTTTATATATACTTTTTATTCAAAAATATTTGAGGAGTAAAACGAATAAGGTGATTTAAATGCAGTTCGAAATCGACAAATATACGAGGGTGGGATGAAAAGTTTCCGGCCTGAACCAGACATGAACCACCAGCAGGGCGAAGTTTTCGCGGTATTTGATAGCAAGATACGTGACAAGCTTGAAGGCGAAATTCCAGGTCGAATGCTCTTTTAGTATTCGTTTGGTAGCGTTTCGAGTGCTTAAGTAAACATGGAGGAATCGAAAAAACGTGCGATTATTAAATATTTCTATTTGAAAAGCCTAAAGCCACTTCAAATGAAAGAAGAAATGGATTCAACACTGGGATACCCTTCTATATCAACTGTGAAACAGTGGGTTTCAGAATTTAAGAATGTCGTACGAGTACTGATGACACACCACGTACAGGACGCCTCGTTGAGGTCACAACTTCCGAAATGATCGGAAAAATTTATAAAATTGTGATAGAGGACCGCAGATTGAAAGTAAGCGAGGTAGCTGAAACTACTGGGATATCAATTGAATGCATGAGCATTTGTGAATGAAAAAGCTCTGCGCAAGGTGGGTACCGCATTTGCTAACGCTCGAACAAAAATTGTACCGAAAAACTGTTTCGACCGCGAATCTGGCACTCTTCATGCGAAATACCAACGATTTTTTTTTATAGCTGTATGAAACTTGGGGACACAATTACACGTCGGAGTCAAAACAACAATGAAAACAATGAAATGGAGCAAGTGAAACGACCCTAAAAATGGCAAAAACAACTTTTTCGGCGAACAAGATTATGGCAACTGTTTTTTTGGGATGCAAAAGGAATCATCTTCATTGGTTACCCTCAGAAGAAAAAAACCATCACTGAAGAATATTATGCAGGGCTGTTGCAGCGTTTGAAGGATGTAGTAAAAACAAAACGACCTCATTTGGCGCAGAAAAAAATTGTTTCACCACGACAACGCACCCGCCCATACTTCGGTCCTTGCGATGGCTAAAATAAACCAACTGAAGTGCGAATTGTCACCCCATCCTGCATGTTCGCCAATATTTAGCCCTCAGTGACTATCATCTACTTCCCAATTTCAAAAAATGGCTCGGAGGCAACAAATTGCGACCAACGAGGAGGTCATTAATGTTGTTAATGCGTGTTTTGAGGTTTTGAGGAGTTCGACGAATCGGACTATAAAAAAGGTATTACTGCTTTAGAGCACCGCTGTGAAAAACGTATTAGTCTTAATTAGTCTTAAAAAAATCAAAAAAATTGTCTTTCTTTATAAGGCGGGAAACTTTTCACCCCACCCTCGTAAGTGGATGAAGTATAGTCTATCTGGAGGATGTCGCTGATATATTCTTCAAATTTCCTGTTTGTATTCTTATGTCTTGTCCATTACTTTTCATCCAGATCGATACGATTGTTTGAGGGTAATCGTCATAATGCCGGGGTGCTCTCCATTAATGCCGGGGTGCTCTCCATTAAATATCCCCTTATAGCTACAGTTAAACCTAATTTTTTTTAATTTTTATGTCCGCATCTGGCTTTTTAATGCATTTGTCAATTGTTATTTAGACTGCAGTCTAGACTCAATGTCGATTATTATCTGTTCGTTTGTATAATAAGACTATTTAAAAAATATCTGCTGGCGCTTCATTAAAACACTTAAATTCTATTGTTATAATTTATTGTTTTTAGACTGTCAATGCAATAACAATGCCAAATCAAGTGACAATAATTTCAACTTGAATTCATCATAAACTCCTACAATAGAAATTATTCGTAATATCCCTCAGACTGCTTCTCAACCTTTCGACTTTGTTAACGCGAAATATACATTTTCGATTTTATATAACAGTTTGCACATGTAATCGGTTGCTATACCGACAACCCCTTTCGCTGATTATTTTCTTCGATTTGAAACATCGTAGCGGTCTTATCGCGTCGTCAATATCTCATTATTAAATGTTAAATTGCGGGATTTGTTTTTCCTTCTTTTTTGAATCGAGCATTAAAATTGTGGCATCAAAGTGCATCTGAGCCTCTCGTGTCTAATACATCGGATTCTAGAGCATTTCCATGCTGTCTTCACATGTCACGATTGTTTTTCACCCTTCGATCTTTAAATGCAGCGTAGCTGACATGAACTGCAATCGTATTGCACTTGACTTGCTAAAGTCCGGTGTTTGGTTTCCGCAAAGAAAATGGGTCTGGTCTTACCCAATCAAACTGCGAGCGAGGCTAGATACGGTTGGAGTTTTCCAATTCGATCTGGCTTCCGTAAATAGGAAGTGCATCATTTGATGGCCATTTGAAGCTGCTGTACACTGATTGATCTGATATAGTTTCGCTTATAACTATTGATGTTACGAAGAATCACCCAGTTTTTATTCATTGTTAAAAAAATATATTAATTTCGCCTGTATAATTTATGCCTTTGTTATAGTTCATCCATTTTCACATGACGGTCCAAATAATCTCAACATTAATTTCCTTTAATGACCACAAAAATGCAATTCGTTGAATTTCAGCTTTCGAAAATGAAGTTCAAGAAACTGCCCATATAGATTAGAACCGAAGGCGTGGTTGTCTTCGTCCAGATAAGAGCGTCAATTTTTAGTGTTTTCATGCGAAACCGAGTACTAGTGCCGGTCGAGTTCAATGCGTAGTAGTCTGCCCAGCGTACTAACTTTCAAATACCATTCGAATAATGACAAGCTAGTTTCGCGTTCATCTGGTCTAAGCTACAAAAGATGAATCCATTGTGTTAATAATATTGTCATATGACCAAAAGAAAAATACGTTTTCGAGTCGATAGAGAATATGCCGGATTGATTGGAAATGTGTGTCACTAGTAACACCAATTGATTTTCAACACCAACGCTTGTACGGCCTTTCTTTGCGCCAGGGATCAAATGTTATCGGCTAGTGAGCATATTGTTCTTGTGTTGTGAGGAAATTGTCATGTTCTCTAGCTTTAAGATCACTTTAAGATCGAAAGGAATAGAAGAAAGCTGTTGGACCATATCGTCGATAAGCGAGGAAAACAGTTCTCTTGTCATTTCTCTGGCAAATGTCTCGTTTTGCAGATGAGATTAAATTAGAGTTGTTTCTGCTTGTTTATTTGTACGTACGTACGTACGTAGAATTTTTTTTTGAATGCTAATTGTTAAAGTCGAATTTCGAATTTTTCGCATTCAAGATTATTTCGCTCGCTGAATATGGAATATTATTTTTGCAAGGTTATTGTACTCACTGGAAATTTTGTTTTGACTGTTGAAATGTCTATTGTTAACATTTGAGTGTCGTAGTTTGAGTTTCAGTGTCTGTAGAATGCGAAAATGTGTTCGTGAGAGAGAGGAGCCACTATATTTTAATGTTTGAAAATTGTATTGCACTAGAAAAATGGTCAATTTTCGCTAGGCTTGTAAGATTGATTATGGTCCAGGAATGGATTACGATGTATATATTTTTCAAATAATTAGCAGTATTCATGCCAGAGATCTCACTGACTCTACGAAGAATTCGAACATAACAAAACAGACAAAAGGTTGTATTGCTCTATGGCAATGGTTTGTGAAAACTTAATGCATCTGTTAGCGTATATATCTTCTAGTATTGGCATTTCAATTCCCATTCTATTTTCGGGTTGAAGTCTCCTTCATAAAACTTTCAGCAATATCTTGACAAAAAAGTAAAAAAAACCTTATAAATTGTCATCAATAGCTCTCAACGACTGCAGAGAAGATTAACCCACGTTGGGCGCATTTATGTTATAGTTTTCAAATCAGTCTTCCGTTTCGATTTCCTATTCGGAAACGTCTTTCTAAGTTCAACTGGAATGAAAAAAGCTGAAATAAAGAGAGAGTGAACTATTAAATATTTCCCAAAAGCTTTACTTTCCACTTGGCGAATAAATTTTACAATTTTTCAGTTCAATTTTGTGTCCATCAAAGTGTGCTTTTGCACTGGATAGTTTGTGCTTGGAAATAAACCCAAATTTTTATAAATAACCAAAAACAAATTGCGATGCAAATTGCATTAAAGCCTGTGCAGATGGGCACTTAAATTGCTAATTTACTTAAGATTATTTATATAGAAATTAGTAATTTAAGAGTTGCTTACACGCAGCCATTATATAAATGTTAAAGGCTCTCATTGTCTCCGTGTTACTCAAAGCCGTAAAACTTTTGGTGAATGGATAAATTGAAAATGTTTAAAGTGTATTATACCGCTTTTATATCCTAATATATAGAGTTGCAGAAAAAATCGCACAAGATCTTTAGTTAAATTATTTCTTGATTTTAATTCTTTAATTTAAATTTGACATTTCAAAGGAGTTGTTTTCTTCAAAGCAAAACGCTAATTTTAACAAAACGTTTTCTAATAAGTTGGTGTATAAGTTACTATTCATTCTCGTAGAAATAAAACAAAGCGGATGGTTTCGATGGTAAGGAAATTCTCCCCATACTAATACTGTACCTCTTTCAAAATTTTGATTCAGTTTTAGATCCTCTGGACGAGTCTAATTATGCTAATAATACCTAATACCATCTGGACCAACTTGAATTTCTTTTCATCAATAAACATAATATTTTTCGACTTTTCCTCCCAATCAAAAGGATTTCGAGCCAATTTATATCTATCATTTATAGGGTGTTACTTTGCTGGAATCTTAATGGGTTATTGTGTATTTTACATTTTCCCATATATGTCAGATTTGTTAAACCCGCCCTTTTCTTTTTATTGGGAGATCTAGTTTTGCAATGATTTTTGTCTAGCTTAACCGATTTCGTGTGGCTCTTGTTTTTAGTTGGTTATTTGGTTAAGCTATATGGTTCCATTGCCTTCTTGAAATCTTACAATTTCCTTTTGTAGCCTGTTTAGTTCCGTAAACTAGTAGTTCCTCATTCTCTAATTTCAGATTTTTCATAAGTATATTTTTTCGGATCTTTTGCGGTTGTGTAAACCCATGTCCTTATATGCTTTAATTTTTGCCTTTTTCTTCATCTAAAAATTTTACCATTGCGAAAAGTTTACAAATGTGCCAAGTTAGTTTTTAGAAAAAAATTACCTCAGCTGTAAATTAAATGAAAAGAAAAAAAAAATGTTTTAAATATATGCAATGCAATTACTACGTTTAAACGAATTGCGCACGCGAAAGCAGTAAATCTAATTTTATAAATAAAAATCAAGAGCTGATAGTGAATATTTTCAGTTATGTTCTCAGTAAAACAAAGTACCGTTATAATAGACCTCAAAATATCAATAAGTTTTTAGTTTTTTTCTGTACGTACAAATTCCATTAATTCTCTAAGTGTGATCAAATGAACTGTGCTCACTGTATAAATTTGCTATTAGTATTTAGATATAATTATTAACATAGTATAATATTAACATAAATACGCATCGAAAATCCCATAAAAGTTAACTTAATACGAAGGTTGAGCAATAAGTAATAATAATGAATAGAAACCAAGGCTATTCAACTTAAAAGATATATATATTTTTCAACATAGTCTCCTAACAAGCTAATACATTTAGTCCATCTTTTTTCCAAACCCAGGATATCCTTAGAAAAAAATTCTTTATCTTGACTCTCCCAAACTGTCTCAACAGCGGCCATCACTTCGCTATCATTTTCAAATTTCTTACCCAGAAGGTGGTCGCTGTGCCGAGGAAAGATGCAAAAGTCACTGGATGATGTAAAAAAGTTTTCTGAGGAAAGATGTAAAAGTTCGAATCCTGTTTTTTAAATTGCAGCCATCGAAACTGCAGCCTTGTGAGCCGGTGCGCTATCTTGATGTCGCGGCTTTTTTTTCCCTCCCCTCAATCTTCTTGTCTGGTCTGCGTTGTAAGAGCCGGATATAGGGGCTGCCTTTTCCAAATATTCCATTCTGATAATTCTTTCAGTGTCCCAAAAAACTCGTACATAACCTTCCCCGCCGAGCTCGACCCTGTGAAGTCCTTTGGCGTTGGTGAAGAGGGTTGCTTCCACGTCATCGATTATTGTTTGGTTTCTGGATCAAAGTGGTAGATTCAAGTCTCATTCGTGATCACGAAACGTGACAAAAAGACCTCCTGATCTGCCTGGAACTTTTCGAGATTCACTCTCGAAATGTCGACTCATTTCTTCTTTTGCCAGTCGGTTAACATTTTCGGCCCCCAACGCGCAGAGACCTTCTTCATATGTAATTCGTAGGCAACGATTCTTTAAACACTGCTATTCGAGATCCCTGTGACTTCAGCTACTTGCCTGATGGTCACTTTTCGATCTACCAACATTACATCTTTGATTTTTTTTCACATTGTCTTCAGTGAGGGTCATAGTAGGACGTTCTTCGCGATGTTCGCCTTCATTGGATGTTCTTCCCAGCTTAAATTCTTTGGTTCAGCGTGCAACGGTGGAATGTGAAGGAACAGAGTCCCCTTATGTTTTCACGGTGTCGCCGTGTATGTCTCTGGTAGACAATTTTTTCAAACAGTGTTACTTAATGACAGCTCTAATTCCGTTTTTCTCCATTTTGATGTTCTCTCTTCGACTGTTCGTACTCAAATGAATGTATCTCCCTGGAATCATGGTCTATTTTTATGTTATTTTGATGCTGACTTAGTGAGTATGTGTGGTAGTAAAAAATTTTTTTTTGGAATTTTATCCGAACTGGAAATAACCGATTATCATTACTTATTGATCAACCCTCGTATATCAAAATGAAAAAATGGTGGAAAATTAGATCAATCAAAATTTGAATTATTTTTTGTCAATACAATATATTTCGGTTTTCCTTCTAATATATCAGTAATGAAGCTTTTTCGTCTTTTTCGTCTGCTTTCCAGCCAGATTCGTTAGCATTAATTTTTCTTCCAAAAAAAATTTTATTCAGTGACGTCTGAATCCAGGATCAAGGAATGCAATCTCATGATTCCATTGACTCTAAAATTTACAGAAAATATAAAAAATAATTTTTTAGAGCCTAAATGTTTTGCTGATTCTGCATATGACAATAATAACTACAATAGTCTAGATCCGATAAAATGCCACCAAGTTCGGTACAAGTTGAAATTGGTCGAAGCAGCAGATTTTAATTCTTATGCAATGGGAAAGTGAAAGATGTTCTTTTCATCTCGAATTGCACTCTTAATGACAAAAAACATTCGCGGCATGTCTGTGAAGCATATCTTGTCTCGAAATTCACTTAAAAACCTGAAATCAATACAACGTGCAATAAGATACAGGCCTTTCACTTATTATTGGTTTAGAAATAGATAATTAAATAGTACTTAAAAGTTAAATATTTAAAAAATATAATGAGTACAGATTTATATACTAAAATCTATTCAAAACAATTCGGACAAAACGCTCGTCAGGGTGCACCTTAGATTTTGCAGGAAAATTCTTCTCCACCAGCAAATCGAGAAACCTATTTTTCAGAAGTAAATCGAGTATCAATTATGACTTTCTATCCCCAAAACTTTCTCCGCAAATCTGGAGATCGCTTCCAATAGTTCTAGTAGGTACTCTCAATGCACGTTTATGGAAGTATAATTAGTCAAAGACCAATTAATCCGATCTTCTAAATATTTTTCACTCTGAACCAAACTATTATAAAAGGAATAGAAAGCAACCTCTTATGAAAAAATACAACCCATCTTTAAAGATTTAATAATATTCAATTCAATTTTTATTGTTCTTAATTCATTATTTGTGGTTTTGGTTTTTTTTTTCTCTCTTTTCATGCGAATAAAACGTGTAACAATTCGAATTAATTATATATGCATGTTATATGTTTTTCTTCTTCATCATCGGCTGTTTGAAATTGTATTGAAAATTCTAAATTTTGTTAATATTTAAAACATAGTCATCACCAAGTTTCTTTTCATAAAGCCACATTACATATTCACATGTCCATTTCAATAGAAGAAAACAAACAATTTTCAAAAGAAACATTGAAATAACATTTCGGAACAACAAAACAAAATCTTCAAAGTACAAATTCACATTCAATTGATTTAAAATGTATAAAAAAAATGTATGCTTTAATATAACCAGTTTTCAATTCACGAATGTAGTACATTTACAAATCTATACATAATTTACATTATCATTAATCTGTTCATGATGTTCATTTTCGCTTTTTTCCCTTCGTGTATACTCTAAACTTTGATGATAAATAAATACGTATAAAGTAGAATTAGGAATTCTGGTAACATTAATTAAATTTCGAGCTCATCAAGCTCATCGTTTTTGTATTGTTATTTGATTTTGTTTTTTTATTTATTTATCAAAAACGTATATATTTGTATCGTTGGTAATTCCATTGGTTTTAATAAGTGGAAACAGAATTTTGTTAAAAAAAATAATTAAAAATCAACTCAATATGCATAGCATCGATCTCGTCTCAGTTCGTTGTCTAAGTCAGCCAATTGTTGGAGGAAACCATCATTAGGCCGAACATCACGACGCAATCGAACTGTTCGTATGGCTTCGACAGCTGTCATCCTTCGACTTATCATTAGATAAGCTAATACACATGTTGCTGATCGAGACATACCAACCAGGCAATGTACGAGAACTTTTCCTGAAATTTGAAATTGTGTTATGAATTTCTTTAAAAAATCTGAGTATTAAATTTAATTTTTCTTTAAAAATTTATTCATTTTATTAAATAATGACGTAAATTAATGATGGCTTCCGAAAATTTATTTGTTTATGTTTAATTTTTTGTGTTTAAGACTAATTCAAATGAAAACACTAATGAAATATTTATTTAAACACTAAATTCCAAGGAAAATCTAAAATTTAAATGAATTTCATCAGTGTGAGATTGCAAAAACTCGCAAGTTTGAGGAAGATTTCCCACTAATGTGTTGACATAAAAATATTTTTAAGTAATCTCAAGGAGTATAATGGTTGAATTCGTCAAGGCAGAGAAAATTAAGGCCTGGTAGGAAAATGAGGAAATGGATCGTGAATTTAAGCGAATTCGGAGCTGCAACTGAAGCGGTCAAGAAAGTAAGGAGGACGACGACTATCTTCGGGGAATATCTGGAAGTATTGCTCAAAGCACACTTTGCAGAGTGCGCAATTAGTAATCATAGTTTGGATGATTAAGAAGACAAAGGCCCTGAGCGGACATCTCACTCACCGCTGATTAAACACATCATCTCGTATGAAAAGGTTGAATGGTCGTTAAATCCCTTCAAACGCTTTAAATCGATTGGGCCAGATGGGATTATCCCGACTGTGGTACAAAGAGCTGCAGGGAAATTGAAAATCGTCCTGGTACACATTTTTAAAGCGAGCATGAAACTTAGCTTCATACCAGAATCGTGGAGGCTGGCGCGGATGATGTCCATTCCCAAGAGTGGCACCAAAGTGGCTGACCTTTTAAAATCATACAAGCCAATCAACATCACATTCTTCATATTAAAGACCAGGGAGCTGATCGACCTACATTAACATATATACAGAGTGAACTCTTAGTGAAGATGCCACTACATGAATTTCAGTTTGCCTACCAAAAAGGGCAGGTCAACTTTGTCAGTCACACATAAGCTGGTACAAATAATTGAAAAAGCATTGGGTAGTAAAGAAATCGTGGATTTAGAAAGAGCATTTGACAATGCAAGACACGATTCCTTTCACGATGCATTCCAGAGAAGCGGAACCTGTCACAAGGTAGTGAGATGAACGAGTAAAGTAGTAAGACGCCGAGGTGTATTCCCGGAGCTGGGGATAACAAAGCTACTTGTAAACACTTATCGGCCTGCGATCCCTGTGGTCCCTATGGTTGGAAATCTTCTTAAGGTAGTAGTCTGGTAACTTGGATAACGGATTAATTATTTAATTAATATAAAAATATTTTATTCATGTCGAAATTAGGTCCAAAGCATTTTTCGTGGGTCAAAAGACACTTGAAATTGCTGCATGGATAGCAGCATGCACCTTCAATGAAGGGTTTTTTTTACCTATTTCAAAAATGCTAGGTTAGGTTAGGTTAAAGTGGCTGCTGGTCCACAGAGGTCTGCCGACCGACACGCATAGGCACAAGAGAGGCCCGTTGTGATGCCACAATAATTTGTGACTCTCTCCTACTTACTGAACTCGGGAAACCATCTGCTTGCCTTGACAGATCGCGTTATCCTCTTTAAATTGACCAGGGACAACTTTGTCAGGTTTGAGAGAAAGGGAGCACCAATTGCCGCCAACCTTCTGCTTGCCAACGCCGGGCACTGACACAAGGGTGGAGGATGGACTCCTCCTCATCCTCAGAGCCACATCTCTGACAGAAATCGTTAAACTGCACTCCTTGTCGTTGTGCATGCCATCCTATGAGGCAGTGTAGAGTGCTTCGCGCTAGAGCGCTTCGCGTAGAGCGCTTCGCGTTAAGCCTAAAAGCTGCCTGGTGCGATGCGCATCCATGGATACCCAGGACTGCCTTGCTATTGCACAGGATGATTCATCTTCTCAGGACCACCTAGCATCCTCGAGATATTTTTGCCTGATAGCCAGTTTGACCGATGTCATCGGTATACCTATTAAGAGGGAGCAGGAGACCTCCGGTAGCAAAGTTCCAAGCCTTGCTAGCTCATCGGCCTCACATTTGCCCTAAAAACCCCTATGTCCAGGTACCCAAATCAATTGAACAACCGAATGTCTCGACATCTCCCTAAGAGATGTGCGGTATTCAGCAACAATCATGGAAACAACCAGCAAGGGATTTAATAGCCGCTTGACTATTTGTGAAAATGCCGATATAGATCCTAGAGACTATGGGAGTTACAATCGGCTCACACGCTCTCGCGTACGCTGAATTGTATAACAACTCCCGGAACTCAAAGGCGGAAAATGATTTGGCAAAGGCTTCCAAAGTAGCCAAAATGAATCGCACAGCAGAAAAAGTTGCTAAAAATGATGCTTACCAAGGAATCGATGCTATATAATACGCCCCAAGCATAGACGATTATTGTAAGTCTGGTTGTTTTTTTTTTAATCTGGGCTTGAAACTTAAAACGAGTTTTTCTCGTTTTTCAGTCGGCCTGGGTGTACAAAAATTTCTATCATATCGATTGGTCTGAAATTTGTTTATGTTACTCCACACATCAGTAGTTTTCGTCGGGACTAGGATCTTTGTTTTCATCCCTAACTTTTCATTTTACAGCCCGATATGTCCCTGGAAAACCCACATTTATTTTTCAAAGTTCACCATTTTGTTGTATTATCCGATATTAACCTGAATGGTGTGATGGTGTCACCCTCGAAAGTGGGCTTATCCATGTGTACACTGACGGCTCAAAGCTAAACAATAGAGTCGGAAGTGGTGTATACTCGGATGAGCTGAATCCCAAGCTGTCCTTCCGTCTACCAGATCATTGTAGTGTATTTCAGGTGGAGGTTGCGGCTATTTTACAGGCAATCGAATGGCTTCTGTGTAATCAAATATTCGTGGTTAATATTGGCATTTTGACAGATAGCCAAGCGGCTATTAAATCCCTTGCTGGTCCTTGTACAGTTTCCATGATTGTTGCTTAATGCCGTGCATCTCTCAGGGAGATGTCGAGACATTCGGTTGTTCAATTGATTTGAGTACTTGGACATAGGTGTTTTTAGGGCAATGTGAGGCCGATGAGCTAGCAAGGCTTGGAACCTTGTTACTGGAGGTCTCCTGCTCCCTCTCAATAGGTATACCGATGACATCGGTCAAACTGGCCATCAGGCAAAAATATCTCGAGGATGCTAGGAGGTCCTGGGCAGATGAATCATCCTGTGCAATAGCAAGACAGTCCTGGGTATCTATGGATGCGCATCCCACTAGGCAGCTTTTAGGCTTAACTCGAAGCGCTCTACACTTACTGTGGGTTTTCTTACGGGTCATTGCCTCATAGAACGGCATGCACAACGACTGGGAGTGCAGTTTAACGATTTCGGTTGGAGTTGAGGATGAGGAGGAGTCCGTCCTCCACCTCTTGTGTCAGTGCCCGACGTTGGCAAGGAGAAGGTTGGAGGCAATTGGTGCTCCCTTTCTCTCAAACCTGACCGAGTTGTCTCTGATCAATTTAAAGAGGATAACACGATTTGTCAAGGGAAGCAGATGGTTTCCCGAGTTTAGTGAGTAGGAGAGAGTCACAAATAATTGTGGCATCACAACGCGCCTCTCTTGTGCCTATGTGTGTCGGTCGGCAGACCTCAGTGGACCGGCTGCCACTTTAACCTAACCTAACCTAATTCCAACAAAAACGAAGATTTTTTTATTTTCATTGTCTTCAAGAGCCGAATTCACCTGGGACAGTCACCTACTTTATTTTGAGGCGTCTACTTTGACCAATAATAAAAAGTTGTAACATTAAGTAAAATTTGTTTTTGTATCTTTAAGATGTCAATAAGAACATACTAAAAATCAAAACCATTGAATTTTACTTTCCCATAGTAAAAAATTACCGAAAAGACGTAAAAAACATGCAAGTTACCAGACTACTACTTAAAAACCATCAACTGTAAGGGATTAATAAGAGGCTCATATTCGCATACTTTAAGATCCAGAACATAAAAGGCTTTAACTAAAGCAGCACAATGGTGCGCGGAGAAGGGTCTATCCATAAATCCTCAAAACACCAAAATAGTTCCATTTACTAGGAAAAGTAAAACTGAGATAGAAATCCCAACTATTTTGGGGCACAGCAGTAGGTAAAATATCTAGGAATCCACCTGAATAGGAAACTCACCCGGGACAGCCTTCTAAACAAAGCGACACTGAAAACCATTAGAGCACTTTGGGCGACAAAACAAATGTTGAGCCACGATTGCGGACTATCTTAAGGCAGATACTCTGAGCATACAAGCAAATGGTGAGACCTATTATCGTATATGGATCATCAATGTGGTGGAAGAACACCACGGAGAAAATGGTTGTGAATAGGCCCAACAAGCTTCAAATGATAGCCTGTCTGCTGGTCGCAAAAGCAATGTGCTCCACCTTAACGGATGGAGTTTATTGCTCAAACTGAAAATTATACAACAGCCATTATCTGATTTTTATTTTTTATTGCTAAAAAAGTATTGTTATTTTTTCAATTTAAAAAAAAACACTCACCTCCACTATTTACAGCATTTTCAATAAATTTCGCCGCTATATAGAAATATCGTGAAATATCTGTAGTTGGCTGGTCCATCATTGGAAAACCCATGTATCTAAATATCGGATGATTTCTATTATTTTAAAGTATTTCCCAATAGTTTTTTTCCTATTTAAAATTACCTAATGCTTGGCATATCGCGATAATATGAATGTCCTGTATCAACTTGACCGTATCGTGAACCTTCGGCTGTATTGAGAACATGTGTGATACCCATTGTCCTGAGAAATACTTTGTTTTTTGCTGAAGCACTGTAATGAATTTAAAGAAACTGTATTAAAACTAAACTTATTTAAGCAATTCAATTTTTTTTATCAATAGTAAGTGTAATAAAATGATAATCAAAAAGTAATAAAATCATAATCCAAATAATAAAATAATAATAATGAAATGATAAAAATAAAATAATGATGATAAAACAATTATAATAATAAAATATTAATAAAAATAATAATACAATAATTTTATAAAGTTTTAATAATTTACAATGCCAAAAAAAATAATATACGTACGCATCGCCTATATATATTCCTGGGTAGACTTCGTCACAGTCAACATCATGTATAGCACAATCCGCACGTCGGAATGTCGTCCTGGTCGGTGGTCCGGCATAGTGAAGGATTCGTTGTAACTGTCGGCCAGTTGTTTTGTCAGTAACAACTTCTCTGATTGGATGCTAAAAAAATAATATATATATATTTAATTTTGATTTTGTTTACTTAGTAAAGTGAAAGTCGTGATTATATAAGATTTCTAATTAAAAAATCCTAAAACTTTCGAGTTTTAAAATGAACTCTACTCAAAAAAATTGAATCAAATCTTGTTTTTCGACTTCTGTACAATCACAGTTTTTTTGAGGCTAAACTACAATATATCAAAAAAAGTAGTTTTGAGCTTAAAAAATTGACGATTTATATAATTCGGAATTTCATAATTATAAAATTTATAATTATGTATATAAATAGTCCTGTGGCATAACAATACAAAAATTTTCATAAATTTTAGTACAAGGCATTGTGTTAATGAAGACCCTGCTGAGAAAGATAACTACAAAGAGCTTTTGTAAAATAGGTTTCAACGATAATAAGAGGAATTTAACTGAATATTTTGTCCATGCTTCTTTGTTTTTGGTACTAAAATCTTCAGTTTATAAATTGTATGTCGCACGTATGCAACAAAAGAAACTGGAGTATCTTGTTAAAATGACTAGTGGATTCTCTGAAGACAAAAGTAATCCGTACTACAAGAAGCTCTTGGGATCAGTGTTTATCTAATTTTTCTTGGTCTATATCGTAATGAAAAATAAGCGACATATATAACTATGTGACATATATAAATATACTTTCTAAAAAGAAAGCAAAATTTTTATTCTCTTGGTTAAAATTTGGGAATTGGTCTTTATTGACAATCAATGCTTTACGAATGTGGTGTGATAAGTTCCATGCCTGATTTGATCCCCGATTTCGCTGAAGTATTTGCTCACAAGCTAGATTGACTTAAAATCCGGCTTTTGACCATGTTTGGATTCGAACCAACGTCGGCTCACAGTAGCAGCGGGTGTGCCTTACCCACTCGGTTTCGAGCGTACTTACTTTTGTAAAACGTTTTATTAAACACACTTAGCAGGAAATATTTTTCGGAAAAATATCAGTTTTTCCTCTATCAGAAAAATATTGGGACATAGAAAAAACATAAACTAAGGATTGATTTAGCTTTTAAAATATATTTCGTAATTGCGCCCAATGTGGGTTGATCAGTTAATGTTATTCGATTAGTTTTTATGAAGCATTATAAAATCTCTGCTGCATCTGCTCTGCTCTGCAAGCAAACTTAAATCCTCGGCTTTCACTTTAAGCGATTTCAAAATTCTCGTTGTGCGGTTATGATTTTCACAATTTTTCAAGATTTTCCGAATGATAAAAATTTTTTTTTATACAAGACACGAGAAAAATCTGAAGTCATTAACAAAGGTTTTTCAAAAATCCTTGCATCCACCGACCTATTAATTGAAGAAATTGAGAAAATATATCCAAAAGAACCGAAATTATTCACAATGTAAATAACGGATTTTTCGCGGATTTTTCTTCGTGTATTTGGTCAAAAATGTGTTTATTTTCTGTGTGTATGAATTAATCATAGATAACCGGCAATGGAAAATTAATATTAACATGCAATGATTTTTTTTGTATAGTATTTATGTTGATCTTTTATTCTCAACCTAAAACACATACCCTAGTTTAACATGCACATTGCGACAATTTCTGTGAAATTATCCATTCAAAGTGAAGGGCGACTCTATTCAACGTTTTATTGATTACCGAGAATATACCTGGAACTGTCCCATTAACCATTCTCCGTAATAAATAAAGTTTTTCATGACAGGAAGAAAAATTTAAAAAGAAATCTGCATCTGATCATGATGTTCTATTGTCAATCATAGTTGACTCGAATCAAAGTAGGACCTATGAATTATTAATGCTCTTCTTACTCTGCCAAACTCAGCCCAACATCTTAACTATATAACCTTAAAAATGGCTGTTAGATCAAGCGTTTGATCAGCTTTTCTGGTCATTTTTCAAGTCACAATATCGTGGCTCTAATCAAACTTGAGAGATTGAAGTGAGATAGTTTGTATGTAGATAAAAAGTTAACTAATAAAGCCAATGACACACACGACGGTTCTACCGAAGCGTTTCCCGAGCGGAAAACTGAGCCGGTATAATCGTGCATTACTTTAGCATTGTGAGGACACACACCGCGGCTTGGCCGCCTTTCGGATTTGTAATGCACAACTAAACAGACTCGATTTTCCTCTCGGGAAACTCTTCGGTAGAACCGCCTTGTGTGTCATTGGCCTAATGCCGGGGAGATTGTGAAAGTTATCATTATGCCACTTGTCGTACTAAATCGCTCAGATTATCGCTACTTACATCCGCAAACAAATAAAACTGATGCCTTTACACATCATAAATTACATTAGCTTACCTCAAACATCTTACGAAAATGTCCCAAACAATTTCAAATCACTCTACAAAATTATAATATGAAAATCCTTCTAAAACACCAACACGCTTTGAACTTGAACACTCTTGACACTTTCCCAACACACGTCTCAATGACTTAAGCTCGCTTGTTTGCTAATTAAACTCTCTAGATTGCTTTCACTTAATCTGAATCACGGAATGCCGAATCGAATTTTCTTATCTATGTTTTCGCTGATGAAATTCAATATTTTTCATCAGTAGCGAAAAAAAATATGCAATTGGCTAAGTACTTTGGACTGAGCTTTATCACACACTTACACACGCTGCATAGGTTATTCAAATAGCTAAATCAGTCTAAAGCTACGTGTAAACTAGTCCAATATTTCAAAGAGTTTTAATATTGTATCGAGACGAAAGTATGTTGGAGGTGACAGGAAAGTGGTATTCTTTAAGTGTCTGCATAAAATCGCATAAATTGATTATTTCGGGAAATGTGAAACGGGAAACCGAACGACTAGGGTCAAAGTTCATCAGCCATAAATACTGACATAAGCTTGAACTGAGAGTATTGTACGATACAGGACGGCTAGAAATAGAATGAAATAGAATACACGTGAGCGCTTTGAAATTGATTGCTTTGTTGATAACTTGTTTGGTCGCATGTGAAGGATAACTTAAGACAAAGCTTATCATGGTGAATTTTTTCAAGAATTTTATGACTTGAGTGAAAAAGTCGAAGTAGCATACAAAGAGCAATGACCCGCATACTATAAACTGCATGTCCTGTTCATAGTGTTGCATTTTTAAAGTTAGCTTATAGGTGTTTTTCCGGTGACCGTTCTACTATTTTCTCGCTGCTTCGGGTTCTGTTTTTTGAAATTTTCAGTCAAAAGTGAACAAACGAGCATATTCGATCTTCAAATGTTAAGGTTTTTATTTTGAAAATATTTAAATATTTAGAAATATTTTAGAAACACTAGCTCTCAACTACAAATTAAAAATTAATAATGAAATTTATTTACTGTTACAAATTAACCTTAGCATTTGACTGGGACAAACACTTTCAATAATTCAAATTCCAAAATAAAATATCAAAATTTTGTTGAGATTCAAGTACTTTCCAATGAATTGAAAACTATCTCCGCTGAATGATACTGACTGTTTAGAATTAACAAGCCCAGCGGTTATACTAAATGCAGCAATGTACTTGCAAATATTCT
This sequence comes from Nemotelus nigrinus, assembly GCA_947369275.1. Classification (NCBI taxonomy): domain Eukaryota; kingdom Metazoa; phylum Arthropoda; class Insecta; order Diptera; family Stratiomyidae; genus Nemotelus; species Nemotelus nigrinus. The sequence continues at coordinate 26,875,398 of OX376375.1, read as the reverse complement.
TCGTATTCTATCAAAATTAAGAGCAACGAAATACGTGATGTGAAAACCATTGACTCAACCATATGTCTAGGTTTCTACTGATAAGCTTAGAGTAAAATAGATGTACAGGTCTCCAAACCTTGAGCGACTTAATTTTGTGAGCTCGCTGGGGATTCACCTGCTACAGAATCATATCATAGACATAAATAACAATTTATTATCTGAACAGTTCAACTGCAAACGAAAGATTCAGACACACTGGCGCAGAATAGATTTGTCGACATCTCACTCCTTTTCGTGCATAAATCAAGTGTTTTTTGAGCACCTTAATGACTGCAACTTCACTCCTGCCGTCTTGGAAACTGATATATCTGATCATTATAGCACGTTCGTTTCCAAGCTATTCTAAAAAGGATCAAACCCAGCGTCCATACTACTAATGCCGGGATGCCACAAGGTACTGTTCTGTCTCCAACTCTCTTCCTTCTATTTTTGTATAAATGACCTATCTCTCAATTTAAATTCAATTCATAGCTTTGATTGTTCAGTTTTAAAACAGGGGCTGAGAATGCAAAGGAAATGGAAACAGGAATGCTTATTCTAGCAGCACAAATCACTTATGTACCTCGTTAAATACGATCCTATCAAACATTATCGCTTCAGGACCAGCGAACCGCCTTGGTTTTCTGCTCCTGTGTTGGCGGCGGAATTAAGTAGTGAAAAGAAAGCTAAGTTGAAGCGGAAATCACTCGTTATAATCATCCCCGAACTCCACGATGACCTCTGAAAGGTCCCGGTTTGAAAGGGCCTGGCTTGTCTGAACGTGGTAGTATCAAGCAGATTGGAAACCATAATGCAGGTTTTTAGACCTCATTGACCCTTAATAGATTTCGTCTCGTTGGCTTAATTTTTCAAAAGATTTTCTGTGCAAAAAGTGGTCCTTACTGCCTATATGCTATCAGGAGCACAACACGATCTTCATCGAACTAGTAACTGTCCAGATGAATAAAATTTATTGGACCAAAAAAAGTGATGCATGTTGACATCAAAAATTTAACCAATGGACTCCTCTTGACAGAGAGACAAAGGGTTGGTACTTTGCTTGTTCATTATCATGCTAATAACTTTTAATTAATAACTTTTTCCAGTTGAAGAGAGATTATAATTAATGCACTGAAATATCAAACGCTTCAAACTTATTGTTTTCATTCCGTCAGATATTATTCAACAAAATTGTTCAAAAAAACCTTCTATAGCATTATTTTCTGAGTTCTTTAAAGTCAGCTCAATAAATGAAAATGCTTCGGACATATTTTCTGCGCAAAGTAAGGACAACATATTGCTTGGTAAGAACGAACAACACAACTTGCTGGAAGAAGTTTAATCTTTTCAAAACTCTCTTCTTTCACTGAAACCTTAGCCTCTTCCTACCAACCTTACTATTGCTGTGGATTGTATGTTTCTATTTGATCCACGCCAAATCCATTTTTTTGTAATATCTCCACGACTTCAAAACCAAATTAAATTGCCTGGGTTTCTTTCAGATAGGCAAGTAACAGTTTACCCCATTAGACATGACGTGCATCTACAAAACTCTCATTAGATACAGTTTTAAGTACAACCCCCATATATAGGCTGGAGCAGGTCGTGGACTTAAATTCCGTTGTTAAATTCCGGTCTTATTCTTCTTATAACTGACGCAAAAGATTTAAGTAGAAAACCTTCAACAAGTTCTTCAATTTGCGAGACATACTTGATATTTATTTACTTAGATTCTTTTTAACAGCTAAGTAAGCAACACTTAAGTATATCATAGTTTGCAACCAAACTAACAGCTTCAGCAAAGGCACAGAGTCTACTAGTAAAGCTATATATGAAAAAAACCATAGATTTATCTGATTCCGCAGGCCTTTGAAAATTTCGGCTAACTAACATGGGCCCAATTGTATGTGATCAGTACTCAAAAGTTTGTATTTGCTTGTTTATTTATTCACGTCCCCAAAATAATTGTTCTTTAGAAATTCCGTTTGCGAAAAAAACTCCTAAATAATAAAGTCCCGGCTGATTTGTTTATTTGATTTGTCCCAATTTCACTAAGTATAAGCTAAAGTTTAAAATTTTTTGTCGTACAGCATTTTGATGGCCTTTGTGAAATAATACAATGATTATGTCAATCACAATCATGCCATTTTTTATATCGGTATGTAAACGTTGATTAACTTTGACATTTGTCAACCGATTGACTTGGTTAGACATATTTTTGAAACGTCAATTCGGTACAATTTCACCAAACGTGCATATTGTCGAAAATATCGTGGCCAACAGGCACTGTCTGACAACACTATTCGTCGTTTGATGTCGAATTTCGTTGAGTACGGGACAGTGGGAGATCGTCAAAATGCCGTCCATCAACGACCATGACGTTCCAATAAACTGGTTGAAGCGGTCAGAGAGAACGTTGCCCAGGACCCAAAAGTGTCGTATCGTCACTTCGCTCAGCATTTTGGCGTTAGTGTAACCACTTTGCGGTGCATTTTGAAGAATGATTTACTTTTGTTTCCGAATAAAGTGCAATTCACCCAAAGAATATTGCCGTCCACGTCGCTTTAAATACGGACAAACAGTCGCTCGAATGGTTGGCACTGAACCTGATTTTTGGAAGCAAATTTTGGTGACCGATGAGGCCCATTTCACACTCTGTGGTGGCGTTAATAAGCAAAACTGCTGCATTTGGGGAACGTAAAATTCACATGAAATCCATGAAACGTCATTGCATGACTAAAAAGTAACTGTTTGGGCTGGCGTTTGCGCCAAAACCATCATTTTCCTATATTTTTTCTGAGCAAACGAAACAGTCGATGAAAATCGAAATCGGTGGATGTTGGTAAATGCGTGGCAAAGGTCTTGACGCTAACTATTTTCATCAAAATGGTGCGCCATGCCACACTGCAAATCAACCAATTCAGTTTCTGTAACGAAAATTTCTTGGGCGCATGATATCCAAAAAAGGTGACATTGACATTGCCATCCAGATCTCTAGATTTTACCCCTCTGGACTTCTTTTTGTTATTTGAAAAGCAAAGTATACGCCAGCAATCATCAGACCATTGACGAGCTCAAGGCAAACATTCGTGCCGAAATCATCGCTATGCCGCCCGAGATGCTCGAAAAGGTAATGGAAAACTCAGAAAAAAGGGCACGTTTTGCCTCCGCGAGTAAAGGCGACAACGCAATTGATGTTGCATTCAAAAACTACTCCAAATAAATTGCACAGGACCAAATTGAATAAAAATGCCTCATATATATTTTCAAATATATGAGGCAATACCGACATAAAAGATGGCGCACCTTGTATTTAAGCTCTAAAAGAAAATACTTTTTACTAGAAACCCTGCATGAGTTATAAGGTATTTATATTTTTATTAGGTATGATATATCAAATATAAAAATATATGGCTATAATCATATCAACCGTTTAATATTTAATCACGCTTTATAGGCAGTATAACCATGAGTAGGTGGTTTCGTGAGTAAACACTTCCATGTATCGACACACAAATTATAGATACGTACTGACACAACCTGTTCTCTAGGCTTCAATGCTGAACGTGTATCGATAAAACAATCAATTCCGATTTGCTCACCATCAGAACAAATTATTAAAGTTCCACATAAAAACAAATCCATCAAATCCTGCACAAAACGATTATGAAGATATCCTAGCAATTTGAAATAGCTGAAATATCCTAGACAAAATCAAATCAAGGATTTTTTTCAATATAATTTTTGACCTGCATTTTAGTAACCAGTGTCTTATATTTTGATAAAATCAATGTTTTTGTTATGATTAAAATTTCAATATAAATTTCAACAATGATAATTATAACGGCCGTAATAAAATCAACTTTAAGAACAATAACAAAAATGATCAAATTGATCAAAATTCAACAGTGTCTCAGCTTAACTTTTCACCAGAACATTTTACTCTCTGAACCTAAAACTAATTATATCCTATTACGGTTAAGACAAATTACGACAATTTCAAACACAAATTAACGTTTTTCATCCTAATAAGATCAGAAAAAAATTTTTGTGACAATCTCTTTACTTACATCAATTATGGTCGAACTTTGCTTGCTTTTCCGGCAATTACTGGATTAAATGTTTCCTCGGGTTTTCAGAGCACACCGCGCTTATTCTAGGTCATGTGACTCGTTTCAAGGTTGCGGCAAAACTTTCTCTTGCTTTCTTAATTCCTCGAATCGACAACCGTTATAATTTCTCCAGATTAACCAAACTGGCAAGATTTACGCAACTTCAACTTAAATTTCCCGTCAATGGCATTAAATTATTGCATAAAGAACAAAACCAAAATAACCATGACTTTCCATCCAGCGTACAAATTACGGTGTTTGCACTACAATCCTTGCAATCTCTTATTGCTTTCATTCACAAGCACTGAAGTAGGCGAGAGTGAACGATACAGCTACTTGTGTTCGGGAAAGGATTTATGGGTGAACTCCAATTGGCCTTGACCTAATGTACAAGAGAACTTGTGTTTAGTTTCATTGGCCCAGATACATATCTACTATGCCACTATACTACATGGAAACGGATGCTTTTCATTTTAACTTTACACAAGGCAAGTAAGTACACTTAATGAATTTTCAAGCGCCATCCGTCATTACGGTGCAGACTAGCAGACGAAGCATAAATAGTGTTAAGGTCTGGGGGAAGTATTTTTACTTCTTCATTGGTGTGAGCATAATTGAATATACATATAATAGAAGCCGGAAGAAAATTTGTATCTAGTGTTATGTGCTTGAAGTGAAACACCCATGCAAAAGATTGGGAGTTTGGGAGTTGTTAGTTGAGATGAAAGTGAACTTGAATAGAATGAGTTTCAATGGTTGAAATTCGTTGAGAAGATTAAATTTATTTTGATTTAAATATTTAAATGTCTTTTTACCATAAATTCTGGCCTATCAGAACCCACAGTTATGCCTAGTACTATACTCTTCGCGAAACGAATTCAACGGTCAAATCCCATACAAAAAGAGCTTTACTGACGAATTGAAAAGCTCTTTTTGTATGGGATTTGACGGTTGAATTCGTTTCGCTCGAGTATAGTACTAGGCATTACTGAGAATGGTTTTGAACGAAAAATGAAAAGAATAGAAGTTGCTGTATTTTGAATACGGTTGAAATAATTACTATATTAATTTATTGTCCTTACAAGCAGATGATCACATTATATACAAAGCCTATGAAAATTTAACGAAAGCATTTCTCAGTGCACAATTAGCCGAATTTTGTAGTGATGATGATTGCACGGGAAGCTATAGAGGTAGAAAGACTTTGGAAGTTATCATCTGGGAAAATTTCAATACTTCAATATTATTGAAACAGTTGCTATTTATTTCCATTAATACACATTTATCATATGAAAATTAAATGATAGCACCTCTTGGGAGAATAACGACAAAATGATATATGCTGGTAGCTCTTTGTTCGAACCGTTATCAATAGTATATCAAATCTACTTTTCGCTAATACTAACTAACTCTGTGAATTTCGGTTCGATTCGATGATTGGATTAGAAGTTATAGATTTGAAAATATTGTTAGGATTGTCTCTCGAAATTCTAAACTTTCTAAATTTAGGAAAAATGAGCTTCTATTATTTATTTCTATCGTAAGGTGCTTATCATATAAAAATTTCTTCGTAGAAATTTTCGCAAGTACCGCAACCAATACTTCATCAAATTTGCTTTAAGTTTTCACTCTTTTTCACACTATGAATTGTTTTTTTTCAATCCGATGAGGTAGAAAGATTTTTAGGATTGCCGCCCGCAAAAAGTTTGATGTTTGCAAAATTCAAACATATATTACTTATGTTCATGGCAGTGTGATTACACCTTGAAATTTTTTTAGCAGCTGTTAGTGAAAAAATGACGATAATCAGTGCAGCTGGCAACCCTATCCTCATTTTCCACCAAAATTCTGTCATGTTTTACGGAAATTAATATAAACCTACTGCATGAGTTTCGTTTCAATCGTATGTCTGCATCAGAAGTAAGAGGGGATGAAAGTGTATTTTTGATCGAACATATTTCAAGATGGTATCAGACGTGCTTCTGCTAAAACCCCAAAACATGTTGAAAATTTCATATTGTATTGATAATTTCATATTGTGTTGATAATCATAACATGAGCTCTCGCAAAAATATGTTCCACGTGCTCAAAAAATAGGTAATTTGGCGAAAGGTTACCGTTGTTCTGCGGCGCGGAATTTATTTAATTTCAAACTCACCAGTTAACAATCCAATAAATAAATCATTCGCTTTATTTTCTGAAAAGCGATTTTTTTAGGGGACTCGATAATTTGAAGAATATTCTACGTGCCTACTGTAGCTACAGGGTTGCCCGCACATTCATCAAAAATCACACATGTCTACTTTTGGTGAATGTTAATTTGCCTTGCGAATTTCATATTGATCTGATATTTCTGTTAGCAGTTCGCACCAATCGAAATTTAAAAAAAAATATTTGTCTATTTTTAGGGCATCTGCGCCCGCATAGAGTTAAGCATTTCAAAAGTGTTATTATAGCCAAGCGTAAAATATAACCAGGTTTCATTTGCTATTCAATGAAAAATGGAATTAATACCTGAAAATTTTTGTGTGATGATTTTTTACGATTTTCGAAAGGGGCTATCTAAACAAGAGTGCTTCAAATCCATTAATTTGACATTTAGCGACGAAACACCATCCTTGGTGAGTGCTTATAATTGGTTCAATGAATTCAAACGTGGACGACGTTCACTCAAAGACGAGCCTGGCGAAGGTCGTTCAAAAATTGCTGTTGTGCCAGAAAACATCGATGCTGTGCAAGAACTGATATTGGAAGATCGTCATGTGATTTATCCTGAGATTGATACGATTTTGCATGAACATTTGAGTGTGCACACTATGTGCACGCTGGATTCCACATAAATTGACAGATGCCCAAAAAAAGCCTCGTTATGATTGGCGCCGTAAAAAAGCGTAATAAATTCAACCAAGGCGCTTCAAATCTCATTTACAGCATCATCACATGTAATGAATCGTGGATATATGCGTATGAGCCAGAAAGAAAAGGTCAATCGACCGTTTGGGTCTTTCAATTTGAAGAAAATCCCACAAAAGTTGTACGAGCTCGGAGCGTTGCGAAGCAAATGGTGGCGTGTTTCTTCTCGAAACCCAACTATGTGGCAACTGTGGCTCTTGAAAATCAAAATACCGTTAATTCAGCTTGATAGAAGTTTTCGGTAAATCAGCAGAAACCAGCCCAACACGAAGAAATATTTTGCACCACGGCACACTCGAGCTCACACACACATCACATCAAACAAGCGAGTATTCGAGCGCTCGAAACATCAAATTCATGGGTCATCCGCCATACAGTCCTGACTTGGCACCCAATGACTTCTTTCTGTTCCCACGGCTATAAGATGCGCGGACAACGGTTTTCATTAGAGTTGGGTCGTACTCGGATTTTCACATACTAGGTATTCCTAGTACGAGTACAAAAAAATACATGTTCCAAAAATACTAGCTAGTATTTTTTGAATTATGTAAATATATACACACAAGTACAAGGGATTTGCAGTGATGGAATGAAACGGTATGATATGCCCTCCCCCACCCACCAGACACAAAGTTCCCAGGCTAGAATGGTGATGGTGCAGTTGACCGTGAAAGGATACCGAGCCATTAGTCCGTGCAGCTTGTCCGTAACTTTCCCATGGTCGGTCACTTATTTGGCAAGTCTTTCTCCAATCTAGGAGCCATCTAAGGGAAAACAATCAAATTCAATCAGTTTAATTTAATTTTCATTTTGATGTATGCACAAAACACCTCCTGTATTCGTTCAAATTACCAATGTCGAAAAATTTACTAAAATAGAACCAACTAATCCTGTTGCCATCTATATGACTTTTCATCGATCGATCCCTGATACCAAACTTTTCCTGGCTAATCTAAAACAGTTGGTTTTCCACTTCGCCTCACTGAAGCATGGAGTTTGTCGAAAATTTTATTAAATAATGATAAAAAAAATGTTATGTATTAAACATGCACCCACTAGGGGGCCAACCTCTTCTGTAAGGCTGGACATGAGTCACAACCCCGGTAGGGTTGGAGTGCAGTCACGAGGAGGGCTTCAGCACAACCGGAGAGGCCAACTGGCGAACCAAAAAGGATCTCAACATTTTTAGTGCTACTTTCAGTTTTTCCGGCGGATTTCATTTTGCCGTATCTTAGAAACTAGGCCGCCTTTTTCCAGATTTGTATGGACATTTCGCCCGAAACAACTCAGAAAGGTCCCCGAATTCATGCTACGACAATTTGGTTTAGATTGGTTTGGGACATAACGGGCCAAGACCTATTGCTGTGATACAAACATTTTGGTTTCGTAGGGGAATAAGGGGTTTTTTGGCCATAGTTTGACAAAAACTGCCTTTACAGCGCTTTCGATGATTGAAAGTGGTCGGGGAGTATATTAGTGATATTTTAAGGGCGAACAAATTTTTGATAGTGGAAATTTGGCAAAAACGACCATATTTTCCAAAAAAAAATTTTTGGTATAGCATCAATTCGGGGACCTTTCTGAGTTGTTTCAGGCGAAATTTCCATACAAATCTGGGAAAAAGCAGTCTAGTTTCTAAGATACGACAAAATGAAATCCGCCGGAAAAACTGAAAGTACGAAATGCTCGTGAATATGAAAAACTTGCAAGTATGAAATACGAGTGCATATTAATATTAGGATGCTATAACGTCACTGTTTGATTGAAATGAATCAAATGGACGAAATTTATAGGGTAAATTCTTGATTACATGTATAGATCACAAAAATACTCGTACCTAGTATTTTTGAATTTCGTACTAGGTACTGGCTATTCCAAAAAAATACCTGTTCCAGTATATGCGCCTCATCTCTAGTTTTCATAACCAGAAGAAGCGGTGGAAGCGTTCAAAAACCATTTTTGAGCCTATAATCTACGAATTGGAAAAACTGTTTCAAGGATTGGTTTGTAATGTGTGTAAAACACCATGGCGAATATTTTGAGAAGCAATAATTGTATAAAATTTGTTTTGTTGTTACTTTTTCTAAAAACTTTCTGCTCAGCCTACGTATTCACTAAAATGCCCGCCCCCTGCTGGGTTAAAGTTATCTTTATTTTAACTTGACATGTATCTAGTCCTAGTAAATAGCTCCCGACAGCTTCAGCTTGCTCGGATTGATAAATCCTGAATTTTTGGAAAAAAATATTTTTTGGTTGAATTGATTTAAATACTAATTTTCTTCGAAAATCATTGAAAAAAATCTCAAAGAATTGAAAACAGGCGATAACACCAGCCATTTTAAACACGCAGACTAAAAGATTTTTTACCGAAATGTACACAATGGAGGAACGCATACTAATAGCAATGTAACTCGCTTACTCATTAAATTGTCACGTTCCCCAAAAAAGTTCATCGTTCAAGAGACTTAAGTCAAATCGAAATGACAAAGCAGATTTATTTGAAAAGCCACTTTTAGCTTTGCGTTTACTCCCAGGTACAAGAACATATGATATATACCGAACAGGTATGCTCCCGAAACAACAAACTAACTCTAAACGAAGAATTTATCATTAACGCTTGTCGAAGCCAAGTGACACCTGCTCTCCATAAACAGTAAAATTTTGATGGCTTATACCGGCTCGAAATGGCTTTTATCACTTTTTTTCACATAACTACCCATTCATATGTACACACACAAAACAACCTTCGTTCAGTTTACCTTACGAAATAATGAAAGTCACAATAATACCATCGAAAAATTTTACTGCTTCATATTTTTAGCTCTCTAAATGGCTTTTACTTAATGGCTTTTCTCCTAAGAACTTGACGCTCATATGCACGGACAACAATAAACACTTGTAGCGAACGAAAGCCTTTGCGCGGGAGTAACAAACTCCTTAATCATTTGTTCTAATAGTCGACTGTCTGGTTTCAAGGCTTTTCCGACATAGGTTCCTTTATTTCATTTAATTTTTTATTTCTGCTTTTGTACACGCAACCTAACCTTCATTGCATCCGGAATAATAGTTAAGGTTTACAGGTTCATAAGGTGGACAAGGTCACTGGCTTTATGATGGGGGGCATGGAAATTATGATATTGTATTTTTTTTTGTACGGTGAAATTGTCGATTTGTATTGATTTGTCCATTTCGGAAAATAAGCACATAACTTTTGATTTTCAACATAATAAGGTGGTTATTTAGTTGGTGACAAGAAGTCGAAAGTTCGTAGCGTTAACATAGAACCATTAGTGGAAATTTGTCACGGCCATAATGGGGCGAGGAGAGACGAATTCTGATGTATAATAATTTAGGTACATGAATTAATTAGGAGAAATCAAATTTTGTTTGCAGCTAGGTTTGAAAAAGCAATTTGAAAAGTATCAAAATAATTTTATTTATTTAATTTTTATAAGAAAATCATTAATTTAAACCAATCATTCGAAAATATCTTTAACACTTTCATGATGTGCAAAAATAATTTCCGAAAAATTAGAATCTAGACCCATCTTAATGATTTCGTTCCACCTTATCCACCATTTTCACAATCGAATGAAAATTATTACATTTGCGACCAGCTTACTTCGTGTATTTACGTTACACAAGCTTCAGCTGTAGAGGATTAGCAGTACATATTAGCTCATTCAGCTTCCATTTATGTGTAATAATAATTACAAACTCAGAACTCTTGAATTATTCATAGAATGTTGATTTGTTAATGGACTGCTATCTTCGCATCAAAAATTGCCAACTCAGTTCATATTTTATTTATGAGCAACTTATGTTAATCACTTATGAATATGTTTTCCATTCAATTAAACAAATCACTCCCTACTGTTATGCACAAAATAGTATTGCTACTGGATAAAGGCCTCCAGCGAGTTGATGATGTGCTTCAATTCATTCAATAGATTTATCTTAATAAATGCTGAAAAACTTACAATGGAAAAATAGTACGTTTTGTTTTGATTAGGTATAGTTGTAGGTGATAGATACATACCATCTGAAAAATAAAAGAAATTTTGATATAATTTATTTGATCAAAAGCTATTATGTATTAAATTATTTACTGGCATAAAATATATGAGTAGCCATGCAAACGGTAGCCCTATTCTATTCCCTAACCTACTTAGCCGTAAAAATCGTTCAAATATCCTTTCGAAAAAAAAAAAAACACTTTTCGGCATTATATATAAATAAAATATCGTTACGCATCCGGCAAAACTTTAACTTGAACCTCTTCATTCTATAGTTTAACAAAAATTTGTAAGCAAGATTTACAAAAAAAAAATAATTATTATAGAGTTCGATTGATTTTTAATGCCGATGAGACTGGCCTATCTGTAGTTTAGAGTAAAATAGTGAATGTCACTCGTAACTGAAACAAAAGTCATTAACTGCAGCTGAACGGTGTTCAGGATGCAGATTTATCCTACCAATGTTTATTTTTTACGGAAAAACATGATCGAAAATCTAATGAAAGGAGCATCACGGGGGCCTATGAAGAGACGTAATCTATCTCTGAATTTTCATTATTTTATTAATACAATAGGTTTAAGTTGAGAAACTCAATTTCTATGCAGGCCAAACACAAAAATAATTAAATAATTCAAATTAATCAAATAATGTAAAATAATCATAAAAATAATTCAAAAACAATTTCGGATGAATGCAAATGAATTTATTTACTGACTGTTGCAAACACTTTACTGAGAAAACAAAACTTGCGATCGATTCGTCTGTCCTTGTTTGATGGCAATAATACAAACACTGAATGAATTTGAACGAATAAATAATATTTTATTAATTTTAAATGTACATACATAACTTAACATAATGGGTTTTTAACATAAAAATCCTTATATTAGCTTCTATACTATTTTGAGCTGCTGGCTCCTTTTGGATGTTAATTGTTAGTACTTTTTTATCACTGGTTTTTTTTTGACTTACACTTATAAAATAATACTCAGGATGTATATTACCTGGGTTTGACTTACCTATATAATACTTAAATACTATCTTTCTAACTAAGCTTTATAATATTTAAATACTAACTACAATTAGCTTAGCCTAATTAGACCTAAACTTGATCTAGGTCTTAACTATTCCCTCCGATTCGTCGGGAGGCCAACATAGTTGAATAGTACGTTATTAAGCCGTCGTTGTCCTGCTTTCTCTGCGGGAAGCATAAATGGCTCATTCTAGATCAGTCTGTTTTTATGTTCGTCTGTCTGTGAGTGAAATCTTGTCGTCAGCTCCACCAATGGTGTGTTCACAGCCCGGTCCCTAAGTGGCTGAAGTTCTGTCTCCTGGTATAGGAGAGAGTTCCTCGGTCTCTTTTTAGTTACCGGGTTATAGAGCCTGCCAGTGCAGAAGGGCAGATTTTCCGTTTGAAAATCTCCGCCTCTGCTATGGCAGATTTAGAACAGGTAATCCAGGATGACGATGCGTATGTCAGGATGAGCCAAATGAGTGTCTTATATCAAATGGATTTAGCCTCTGTTGTCATGCCGATTTTTTGGCGAAAAGATGTCCATGCCCTGAAATGCGGACTTGGCTACTTTAATTTTACGCCGGACATAGGGATTAAATTTCAATAGCTCATGCACGTCTAACACAATGTAGTACTAGGAGTATTTCTAGAAGTTCCGAAAAAGACAGCGAATCTGAAAGGGTTCTTGAATACATTCAGCTGTGTTTTGCTACTATTAAGCTTGATGTCATATTCACCAAAATAAAATCTAATGCCGCGTTTATACATAGGGACGAGCGTCTCGTGAGGGCACTCGGCAAAACATTGGACAAGACTCAGCAAGACATAGGGTGAATTGTTTACTTAGAATATTGCACCATGCAACACGCACCATGCACCTTTCAACGGTTGTAAGCTGTTTTGCTCAGTTCAGTGAACGATGGCTACAGGGATACAGGTTGTGGCTACTGCAACTGCCTGGTGTGCGTTGAGTTATTTCAATATATACCACGCAAGGATATGTTTGAAGTCCCGGCGAAAAATTCGAAAATGTAAATGAGCACCCTCTCGAATCCCTTTGACTCGGTACATAAAACCGACTTCGCTTCCAGCGGCTCCGAACTAGGACGTGACAGTCATCGTAACACAAACAAGAGCCGACGAGCAAGCCATTTACACACGCGTGCTTGCTATGAAAAACACAGCCGAGAATAGACAAGGAGACCGTTTACACACTCGCCTTGTCAACATTTGCCATTCCTCGGCGAGAATGTAAACGCGTCATAAGGTTGACCAAGTAATCTTCAAGGATCTTCGCAGTTTTGGCTCGACGTGAATAAGAGCGTGTCAGCTGCATATTTAATTTGAAAATAGTCCACTGGAAAAGGAAAGTCAGCAGTGAAAATGGTGTATAAAATAGGTCCAGTGATAGAACTTTGTGGCACTCCTAATTTCATAGGTCCCCGCAGTGAATTAGGTCCATTAACGCATACATAAAATTGTCTTTTGTTAAAGAAACTTGCGGCGAGTCATATTATCACTTTCGGAAATCCCAGGTTGATCAAATTGTATAGAAGACCTTCGTGCCAGACGGTATCGATGTCCTTTTCGATATCCAAGGCACAAACAGAAGTTGGACTGTTTCGCTCATACAGACAATCTGATCGTGCAAGCACAAAGATAGCGTGCTAAAGCCAAATTGATAGTCAGGAATAATATTAGCGAGCTCATAGTTGGTGGAAATCAATTCCAATCAAATTTTCTCCAAGAGCTTTCCCAAATTAGGAAGCAGAGAGATCGGTCAAAAATTGCTGGTCTCATTATTTTTGCCTTTTTTGTGATGGGAACAACCTTAACTACTTTCCATGTGTCAATTAAGTAGCCGTTAGTCTAGGCATTATTGAAAATATTGAAACAAAGTCACAATATTTATCTTATGAACCGAAATATATTCACAAGAGTTAATAGTGTTACAAGTTCACAGAAACTTGCAATTACTGAATCACAACCTGTTTGTTGTGACTATCACTTTGTTCACATGTAATATCTGATGAATTTGAGTCATTTATCATTCGACAAGCAGGTTAAGCTTCCCAATAACATTCCTAAGATGCCACTTATTTTGTCAATAGCATGTTCTACCTCAGTAAATTTTACCAATTCCTGGTGTGAAAAGCAATAATAATTAAAAAAAAAGAAGACGAAAGTTTTCTACTACTGGATCTCTCTACAAAACCAATTAAAAAACTCATCAGTTTAACTGACAAAAGGGAATGAAAGAGCGAAAGACTGGAAAGGTTTCTGATCATTCCCTTTAACATAATAATTCGATTTGTTGGTGAAGTGAACATTATTGTGCTACAGTGAACTCACTGTTTTACAATCATTTATAAATTCAAGCAAAATACTATATCCAGAGCATACACAATACATCGTATACTTTTCAAGATAGGATATTTTTCTAGTTTTGTATAGCCTTGAAAGTTAACAGCCTGGAACTTTCAGCTTTAAATTATAAAAACAAACTACCAAACTAATTAGCCACGAGCAAATCTAATCAACATTTTTTAAATGCTCATCTCGCCTGTCAAGTTGACAAATCCTTAATTAGAAAGCTTCCTGCTAGCTAAGTAACCAAATGGCTCATTTTCGTTTTACAAAGTACACGCATAACCATCATCTATCTATTACTCACAGTTGCTGTTTTAGCAGTCTGCCATACCAGCCGGCAGCAATAGAATTTCGATAGCTTTGCTAAGTGCGTTCGTGGCTGTCTCCTTAGTCATCGCATCGCATCGCATATCTGATTAGATCGGCCTTGAAAACTGTTCTGTTGCTTTTTGAAAATGGGTGGTGTTCACGCGATTGATCCCCGAAGAAACAACTTGCTGTCGTGGTTATTTTTAGGAAAAAAAATGTGTGTACTATTCAAATTCAAATGGCGCGGAATGGTACCAAGTGGTGCAGACAGGGGTATCTATTTTGCGTGGGATGCATCATCTGAGAAAGGAATTTTTAGTATCTATGTTCACTGTAAATCATAAATGAGTCGGCAACGATACTTTTAGCGAAAAGTCTATATTAAGAGATTTTTAAATAGAATTAAACGTTTATATTTACTACCGGATTCCGAATTGAATACGGCATGACCCAGACATAAATCTAAATCTGGATGCAGATGTAAATGACGTAGCTTGCTGTCGGGCTAAAATATAATTTATGAATTGTAATGCAACTATTGTTCCTGGTATTCAAAGACTTTAGGATCAACGATTGTGTGTGTGGATATATTGCTACCAGTCCCAATAGGACCACAAGCATCGATGACTTTTACCATGTACTCTTTCATTAATGCCTATGAATTCCAAAATAATGGATTGCAATGTAATGTGTAAGTAATGCAAAAAACAATCATTGTGGTACAGAAATTCATGTGGGTTTATCTACTAACTACTTTAGTGCATTACAAAGTAATGCACAGTGAAGGGTAGAGTAATGCAAAACGGAGCGAGTATCGTTACTTATAATGACATCCTAATGTTAAATTCATCGATGCGCTCATGCGAAAACGATCCGATGATGATTACTGGTAATAATTACGTAATTATTACCAGTAATCATCATCGGATCGTTTTCGCATGAGCGTATCATCGTAAAAAAAACAACCCATATACTCACTGAATTGAAGAAATATTCTTGCCTTATATTCTCAAAAGATTATTTAGAGTGCGCGATAGGAAACTCCTGATGTATACCCGTCAAAAAAAACAGCATTACTCCCTTAAACTAAGCTTTTTTGTTTCTGCGATTGAACAGGAACATCAAAAGACACAGTCGCTGTCAGATGCTACCAAGAGGCGAATTCAAAAATTTGTTTCAGAATGGAGCCACATACTGGACAAATTTATTAATTGAAAGGACTACGAAAGCGATATGGTTTAAGAAAATATATAGCTTTTTACTTTACTCGTTTTCACAGATTTATCCTTTCTGATGGGAGAACCCCGATACTTTAGGGTGCTGTCTCATATGCATCATAGCACATAATTTAGTATATCTGTTAGGCACATAAGAAGAGGGCAAAGGTCCTAGAACGGAACTTTGAAACACTCTGCTCTTGACTGTCGAATGGCCGAAAGAAATTAACCGTTGCAAAAAATAAAAGTGAAATACGAAAAGGAACACTCTGAAAATATATTGAAAAATGCTCTGATGCCAAGAGAAAAAAATATGCCACTGAGAATAATAGTAAAAGCTTGGAAGGCACTAAATGAAAAATATTGGAAAATTGCGTCTTAAACTGATAAAAATAAGTAAAACAAGAGCAATTGCACAGCGCAATGAATGGAATAGCAAATGAAATATGGTACCATGTGATTAACATTCACTCTTCCTACGTAACATATTAAAGCACCGACGAAAAAATATAGATACTAAATCAGACCAGTTTGGCAATTTACATATTTGTGGGATAAAAGCCCCGTTGATAAAGGTTCTATTGTCCAAAATCGAAGGAATTTACCTATTTATTCTCGAAGCATAATGCGTCATGTCAATTTTTATGGATTTAAATTTTATATCATTTCAAGCTTACTGTATCAATGAGAAAAAAAAATCAACTCGTATTCATTTCAATCTGAAAAATATGCATTATAAATACGAATTGATTCTACGAATCGTATTTTCAGCTTTCATAACAATGAAAATGTATCAGTTTTCGTAGGATACCTAAAAGGTATTTAAGTCATATTAAGTCGTTTTTGACATACATAGACATCATGATTTACAAATATATACTAAATTCATGAGAAATCAATATTTCATTTTGATTCTTCATTATATTATGACGCAGAAATGTATTTCAGTAAAATCCTGCAGGAACCGAAATAAATTTCTAAAAATTCATGATTATATTTGATTGGTACCATCATTCTATAGAATCGGAATCCTGTAGATTTTATTGTTAAAGATACAATAAATGCAATAATTTGTCGCGTTCAATTACTCATAGGTTGAATTCACTTTAATTGGTTGCGTTGCTTTATTTTTTCTGATGAGCGATTTCTTCTATTGATATACATATTTAAAAAAAAATTTATATATAAAAAAAATGTATGTAATAAAAAATTTATATAATAAAAAATGTATACATAAAATTTATATATGTATATATAATAATTTATAAATAGCTACGAACTGAAATTGCGCCTCAAATAGATAAATCTAAAGTCACTACAAAATAATTGTTTACATCGCATGTCACGCTCCCCGAGCTTCTCTTTCAATCCATCTGTTATCTACCTGTGGGTCAATGGATCGATTTGCTACCACCCCACATGCTAAGTGCCTGTCGAGGTGACTCAAACGCAATAGCGGGCTCTGATTAGGCCTATCTATAGTAAGCCGATAGATACACTCAGAAGCTGTAGAGCCAGAAGCATCAATCTAAAAATAGTCAGGTCAGAAGTGAATTAGATCGCTTGCGATCGCTTACTTGGGCCGTGTGCCTCCTTCTAGCGTACCGTTGTTTGTAGCTATTATCTCGATTATGGGATGCTTTCGGTGCTCGCTATTTTATACGAATCAATTTCGAATGTATAGATACACTTTATTGTGTCAATTGAACCGGGCAACAAGCAGACTACGACGACAACGATGCTGGGCTGTAGTTGGCAGAGGTGACTCGTCCATATTTGGACACTACTTGCAATCAACTTGAAGGTCACGGATGTTTTCTATCTAATTATCAGTTTGTTAGATAATTGAAAATGTACATTGCATGTGGGAACTAACCAGTTGATTGAGATGTGATGGATGTACAGTCGGACAAGTAGATAGAGTGGCGGATGGATAGGTGTTCCGAAGTAAGTTATTCGTATTTGATATTTGCACAATAATGTGATTGCTATACGTATTCTCGTTAAGAGACGCTAGATAATTGATGCGAATAATTGGCTATTATACCATTAAAGCGAAACACTCAAAACAAAAAGATACACATGTTCCTAATTGAATTACAAATTGATGAATTTGATGTGTGTGCGTGGGAGCTAATTGTTTCGAATTGCTCTTGAAATTGTCTTTTCATTGTTCATAGATATCAAATTGGCAATTATCGTTTCCGAAAGTGACTCGATTCCGATAAAATTGACAATGCTCTATTGTCTAAAAAATTCTCGCTCGTTTTTCCTTAAAAAAGAACAGAATATCATTGTTCAGATCAGAAAAAATATATTATGCGCAAAAAATTGTTTAGAATATACATTTTACTGAAATGAACAGAGTAGGTTTGGGCTCATTAACAAAATATCTTTGTGATATGCATAAAGAAAATATGATTGTATTGAATGCAGAAAATCATTTGATATACGTGTTGAGTAGTTCATTGCTTGCTTCCAATAGGGAAAAATAAGATAGCATTCGAAATTTTCACATTAATAATATACTCCCCCCTTTGAGTGAAAATAAATAAAATTATGAACCAATAAAGCAGCTCACATATCAAAATCACCTTTTAATACCTCCGTATCAAATGAATGATGAATTATGTAACTCCACAGTTGTAACTTTCGCACTCAGAATAACAATTCATGATTAACTCAAACAGGCTATAAAACCTATAAAAGTATTTGAATATTCATTCAGATAATAAACTTAGGCTTCATTAATGCAATTTGAATATATTTTTTTTTATTGACGTTGGCAAGATGAAAAGTGCAAAGTTCAAACGCTAAATCGAAGTCGATTTTCATACGTTTCAAGTTTATTCGTACCCGATCAGAAGGAAATTTATTCAACGCTCACAAAAGAAAACATACAAATACTTACACGAGCCATTAGCTCTTTTGTAGGAAAATTTGAAAAAGAATAAAGTCATTTGATTAGAAGTTCATGCTTTGTTCGAGTATTTCTTTTTGTCATAGCAAAATTTAAGAAACCAAAAATTATTCGGAACAATTTTGTTTTGTATTCAGTTTTAATTGAGAGTCCTAACAGAAAGCTATTATATTTACAAAGATATGAATAAGCCAGATCATTTTCATTGAAACTATTATACAAATTTCGGATCTGGTGGTATGTCTGCTTTTTTGAAGAGTGATTTTCAAAGGGCGATATTGTTTATATTATTTTTTAAATGAGAAAGATAGGAATTGATTTTTAATTAAAAATACGTATTCGTTATGAAAATTTGCTTATGATGCTATGGTTCGAACACTGGTTCAGACATATGGCCTCCTTGGTGATTTTTAATTTGAACATTTGTGATTCTATTTCCTAATAGTTCGCTGAATATTGCCTTATATGGTCTTAAATAGTTTGCAATTTACCAGCATATACCGAAGATTTTACACATCCTTATAAAAGCTGATCAAGTGGCGTCAAATTGAACGATCTTGATGACCAATTCACTGGTCTATTTTGCAATATGTCTGTTATCTCTTTAAATTTCTTAGTTTGGTACGTTTCGAATCAATAGCTTCCATATTCCTAAATTATGTATTGACCAGTAGCTGTTACGCGAGCGTCGGCGTCATTTTTGAAAAAAAAATTAGACCGATGAGGATACCATATCAAAGAAAGGTTTGACTAACTCCCAGTACGACAATTTTGATTATCCAGAAACCTTTTGAGCCAAAAGTGCTCCTTGTGACTTTTTCGATAAAAACAAATCCAATTCTATAGTTTCTTTTGTTGATCGACTGCACACCGCCAAACGGGTGGTGGACTCAATTCAGGCCGAATTTAACGCTTGAAATTAATGTTAAATTAAATAGGTTGTTCGGAAAACTAAAAAAAAAAACCAAATAAACTTGCTGCACAACGCTATCTGAACCAAGAATCAGCAAAAAATAATAAAGATCTCCTTGAAAAGCTCAGCAGAAACTTTTATAAAAAATTTAAACTTTTAACACAAGGCCGCTTTTCTTCCCCAAAGTAAAAGGAGAGGAAAGTAACAAATATTTTCCTCAAAAACTGCATTTCCACCCAGTCAAAAGTTCATACGTAGTACATTACTGGAGACAAATGCCTCAATATCGTCATAAGAGGTCTATAGAGACGTGCCCTCGATGAGGTCAAATAAGATCTGGAAAGACAAAGCTTCCATATTATTGAGGTCTTCTATTTTAAAAAGTAGAGAAGATCTTTTCAAACTAATAAAAGTACTCCTTCTAAGAGGAGAAAAAAAAATATTTATAATATTCATCTCATATATGGTTATGGCCATTTGATCATATATTCAAACTCGAGCTGGTCAAGTTCAATGCCATAATTGCTAATAGTTTGGTCATTCTTCAAATAATGGCCGCGCACAGTCTCAATGCGTCGAATGTCATGGGCGCTACCATCACAAATTCTGTACAATGCCGCCTAAGCAGAAGCCAAAATGCGTCAAATGTGGCGGGAAGCATCCCGCAAGCTACAGAAGTTGTCCCAAAAAAAACCTTCGGAAAAACCTAAAAAATCATTTGTTCAAGCAGCAGGAGCTATTTTTGTTTCCAATATACCCGAACCAAATGGGCAGTTTCTCGCTATCATGCAAAAGCAACTTTAAGCACTGCTAAAGACCACGATGGCGAAAATGGCCCAGAAGTGAATTTCCTGTTCAATCTCAATTAGCACACACTTCCTTCTCTCAAGCTATATGCTACGAAACAATCGCATATCCATCCTTATTCCTTGCTACCAAAAAAGGTAAACTTATGCAATTTAGGAGCGATTTTAAAATCGGCATTAATCTCAATCATTCAGAGCACGGAGTAGAAAAACATTTCATTGCTTCCATGTACAGTGATAAAAAATTATTAAAAATAATTTTAATGAAACTAATATTTATGATAGTTTTTGTAAATTTTCTTTGTTAAAATAATCTCTAATTTATAATTGACTTATGATTTTGGACGATTCAAAATAAAATATAATGTTACAGTTAATGTATTCATGGCACTTCTGTTATTGTTCAGCCATAAAATTATTGTTTTTCTACATGGTCAAATGAGATTAGCTCAAATAAAGTGCTTTGAAATATTTGCTTGTCCCGAAGCTTGGAAGAATTTGGTTTTGTTTGAAAATTATCAGGACTCATCAAACGACTGAAAAAAAATTCACTTATCACAGAACTGAAAAAAACTGTCCAGTTTATACAGGTTTTTTAACGGGGAATTACACGACATATATACATAGTAGAGACATAATACTGTCACACGGGTGGTTCCAAATTAAAAAACAATGGCTTGAGATTTCTTCTTGAAATTTTTATTGATTATTAGTTCATGTATGTAGAATTGAAAAAAATAATGTCATTCGAAATGGCCACAATTCGCCTTCACACAGGCTTTGAGTTTCTTTGGCCAATCGTCTATTGCAGCACGCAGAGGAAAATTGTAGAGGAAAATTGTTCACAGACTTGAGGGATTCAATGTTTTTGTATCTTCTACAGTAGACCATGTCGTCCAAAACCTTCCCTAACTTGTAATCTAGTGGGTGGCTGCTAGAGGTGGCTCCTAGTGTACACCCGATCATTCTGTTGATTGAATTTCTCCTGCACGGCGAAGATTTCCTCGTCCGTAAAAAGGATTTTTTTTGTAGCTCCCATCTGCGTACTATGCCAGCAGTCGCTTGCACAATTTCACTTTATTTTCTTTCAGAGCGGCGGTGAGCAGTAGCCCGGTGCAGTGTTTGTAGACTCTCAAAACTAAGTCTTTTTTGATGATACGGCTCATGGATCTCAAATCTACATCCATCTTCCATCATCCGGAAGATCTCTCCCTTCCGTCTTTTCACTTATGAAGCGCAATTACAGCGATGCGGTTTTCTCTGTCTGTTCACTCCATGGTAGTGCGTTGACTGAGACTGCTTTTTTTTTTTTTTGTAAACAACACAAAGACCATCCGTCAAAACCCATGTGTCAAAATCGCCATGCGTTCAATACTTACGGCGCAGTACGTGCATTCAATGATGTGCCAGTATTTATGTCCTTACTAGGTACATATAAAATCACTCAATGCAACCAATCAATCTCTACCCAGCTAAATATAGCTTCTAAACCCCACAAAATCATCTGAAACAGCCAGGTAACCAAATTACACCGATTGCACAGATTGCACTTCAGCCAATTGCCAACCCTTGGCATTGAGTACCGAAAATAAATCACTTACTCTCTACTTAGTATTTATTTTTACTTAGCCCTAGCGCATAATGCTTCAATCATGAGCTATTCGAGTAATTTTCACTGCAACGCGTGACTAAATAAATATATGTATATGTGAATTCAGCACATTTAACAGGTTGCATGTGCTCACAGGTTGGGCAATGTCCCGCCTTACCCGAATTATATTCAGTGTGGCAAGAAGCCAGCTTGTTGTGGTCAGGGTCGAACAAGTCAGTAAATTCTGCAACGTGCCAATAAATCAAAAGAACTCGTCAAGAATTATTCTCGTGCATACCGTACGAAAAAGAATTTTCATCATGAAAAATCCTTCATACACATGAATACGAAATTTTGGACATTTGTGTGTGAATCTATACACAAGTCATAAACGAACATACACTTCATATTAATACCTACGTATATATAGTAGACATTCGTCTTGTGAATAGTGCCTAAAATATTTAATTCTCAAGACCATGCTACACTACGGGATATGATGCTATGTATGTACATATACCATGAGCGATATTCCAATCGCCAAGTGATTCAATAAATCTAATTTTAGAAAATACATACATTATTTTTTGTTAAGAAAAAAATTTCAGAAGAAGCATTGTTGGCTTCTTGCCACCGTATTGTAGTAGTATAATAAACTTGTGACGATGATTTTTAATGAAATCTTTGGTTTGATTGCCCACTCAAAGGAAATTCTCCTGTTGAGGCGTCGCTATCGTTTCCGCCGTGTCAAACACACGAAAAAAAAAACTAAATGAATAACTTGTTGAATATATGTTCAAGTATATTTGTCTTGAGAGTGTCTCTGTTTTTTCTTTCATCTGAATGAAATGAAAGCGAGATTGTAAACGAAATCCAGATGGTTTTTTTTGGGGGGTTGTTGAAATTGTGTAACTTTGAATGGGAATTGAAAATGTGTCGTTCAATTTAGGGATTTTTTGAGTTGCGAAGAAATTGTCTCATTAATTTGCGAATGATTTATAAATATAAATAAAACAAATCTTTGCACAACAATTTAAAAAATAACAAAAAGCAACACACGATAGCTAAACAATATTAACAACATTCTGTATTATTCAATAAACAAAATTTCCCAAAATTATCGTAGTAATTGATACAAAGCATCGATTCTCGTAAATAAACATCGATACGACCATATGTTTGTTTGCATAACTCTTCATAACATCTTGATTAGATATGTAATAGATAGTTAGATAACTGTTTAAAAAATCCACACATTTATTATGAATCTTACTTTGATACCCTTATTAGCCATAGCAGCTTGTCAACCAGAACAGAACGTATCCGTGATGTCTAAATTAAAAATAAATCTACTGCGACACACAATGACAATGCCAGAACTCAAATTCTTTTTATCTAACTCACTAATCACTTGAGCACCAAATTGTCCCGTCTTTACTTATTACGGCACCGCGGCAACTATAAGTATTCTCGGCCAGTCGATAATGGATTAAAATATTTTAATTTGATTCACATAACAATCAACACCCACCTGCTGACCACTTCTCATTATTTCGCAATTCACAGTAATATCCGAAATTAAAGTAGCATGTTAAAATTTTAAATGATTCAGCAACAATAGGTGTTTTTGTCGTGTACTAAGCGAAAGACGACACTTGGTTGTTTGCGGACCATATAGCAACTGTACGATGTAGTAAATAAATTACTTACCTAGCGTCGTGCCCTGACATTCCTAATTATCGTCAATCTATCTTCGCAGATACAAACAACTGGGTGGATAAGGTGGTGAATGGAATGACTCCTAAAACACCGTGTCAACGCACGTGACTCCCAGGTAACATGAATAGCTGATGACTCTAACACCTTAACGTTGATTGTTTCAATTGCTTCCAATCTGTCGGATGCTGAACAGTCTTTGTCACTCAAGTGACACCACCTTCCATTCTGTTACGACTGTAGGTCATATTGTACGCCAGGTAACTGGTTTAAAAGTGAATTAAATGTCGAACACTCTGTTTGATAGAAATACTTAATGGCCATATAGGAGACTCAGTAAGTTTTAATGACGACCAGTTAACTACGCCACAGATTTCAACTTGTCTGCTAAAGCTGTCGGTCCAATTCAATCAGCGGAAGCTGCAGAGGAAATGAAACGATTGTTTGCATTCGTTTGGCTTTCGATGAAACATTTTGCCATTTTAGAAATGCTATGTTGTGTAATTGGAAGACATCAATCAATTATAAACGCTTTTTATGTGAGCGTAAAGCTTAATCGGGCATTGAATTGCAACAGTTAGAGTAAGGTGGTGTAGAGTCGGCCAGTTTTTAGTATTTCAAAAAGATATATACGTTGATAGAGATAAATTTGAATTTTTGCTTACGAATGTAAATTTTACTTTATGGTATTGTATTTTTATAATATTTTTTCTATTTTTTGATATAATCAATTGAATTAACAGAAGGTGATACTCGTTAACATAGTCACTCCAATTTTTCCTATGAGAACAAAAGCGATAAATTAAATGCAAATATTACACGAACAATAATCCTTGCAGTGGCGATCCTACCCAATACCTCACGGGAGGTAATTTGAGTTTAAATAGCGAAAACTTCTTCCCAGCTACATCACTACTTACTAAATGAATTTTTGATAAACGATATGACCAGGGACTATGACAGAGACGTGGGTGTAGAATAATTAAACCTTCTAAAAGCACCCACCTCAGCAGGATACCTAAGCCAAAAAAAATCAATTTATATTGACCCGATTTAATCCACTTAGTCTAAAAAAATTGTTGGGCTGTAGAGTTAATTTGTTGAGACGTAGAGCTATTTGGGGGAAATGGTAATGATTCGTCACACTAAGTATATATGACCATTTGTCGCATATACTTAATAATATCAGGTACCGAAATTTCATTAAAATTACATTCTCTATGCATAAAAATGAACTCAGTTCTTGAGTTATTAAAATTAAAATAATTCGAAAAAATTACCTTCAGGTATTTTTCTCGAGCACAGAGTGAACAAATGGTCTTTTCGTTGCTGTCGTCGTAGTACAATAGCTCCTTTCTTTCTACAGAAGACGTTTTCAATTATCTGGGTTGAATCATCGCGTCCTCCAATTTTCAAATCCAAATAGCGATGCGCAGTCTCTATCGACAGAGTCAGACCAGTGTTTCTTAGGTTTCCCCACTGACCCTTAAATCGTCAGCTTTTCCTTCGAATACCTTTTCAGGCGGTCGATGTTCGTGCATTTGCTGCACCTGACTAGTCCATTGCAGCTTCCGCAGTCTGATAATTGTAGATAACTCTAGTCAGTCAATTCGTCATTGACCGTTCTTACATTTCACCACTAACCGCTCTTACATTAGTCGTTCGACTATTTTCTCGATCGAGTATAAGAGACTGATTGGTCTCAAGTTTTGCGGAAAGGTGAGGTCTTTGTGTGGCTTTGAGACTATAGTAATAGTTGCTTTTTTTTCCATGGATTCGGAAAAGTTTTCATTCAGAAAATCGCTTTGGCAATGTCCCTTATCTCTTGGATTTTGTTGTCTGGTAAGTGTCTGAGGCAGGTATTTGTCACCGTGTCTAGTCCTGGTGACTTACGTTTGTTCAGTCGATCTACCAATTGTTTAATCTTTTCTATGTCTGTGGGGCGGATTTCTTCTTCTATTTGGGTCGCTGTCGCCAAAATGTTGGTACCTCTTTCTTAGATCTCTTCTTCATGGTTATATTCCTCCGGATTTGTTGCGTTCTGTTTGAATTGCATTTCTAATATGTCTGCAAAAGCTTCTACCTTTCCCTCGTTGTCGTATTTGAGGCCATTAGGGCCATGGATTGCTGGTATAGTGACTTTGCTCTTCTGTCTAAAATATTTCGTTAGCCTCCAAAAATGGTTGCCTCCTGGTTCCATACTTAAAAGGAAGTTTTCCTACTGCTCGTTTTTGAACAGTAAGATCTGTTGGCTGATATGATTTGTCAGACGGTTCACTTCCCATTTTGAGCTGGGGTCTCCTGTGCGTCTAGCTCTTCTTCGACCTCGATTTATTTTTTGGATTTGCTCTTTAATGTCCCTTGGGAGCTCATAGGGGTTATACTGCCCTACTAACCAAAAAGTCTCATTTTTGAGTAAACACCGGATTCGAAAACTACATACTCTATTACATGATTCTACAAAATTTGAAAAACCTATCTTTTGTGGAAGTATGTTAAAGTCGATATTGAAAAATCTACTCTCCATAAATCTCCAGTACAAATCAAAACACAAATCATTGAATATCTCGAAACTACTGAAATGTAGATATTACCTTTATGGTTAGTAGGGCATTATAGCCTTCTATCGGGGACTTTGTGGTGAATTCTTGCTTTACCTGAGCTATTTATGTTGAAAGATTTTCAACAGCTCTCTCGATGTCGCTGGCAGTTTCAAAACCTCGGTCGCCAACGCGCTCTGAAGAGCCTACCAGTTAGTTTTTGTTTTGAATTTAAGGGGATCGTCAATGTAGACGTCTTCTCTTAGAAAAAACACTGGCTTATGGTTGATCCAGTACTATGGTCCGCACATTGTGCTGGAAATCTAAAGAAAGACCTATGTGCAGTGCATGGTGGTTGGTTATCCCGAAATGGGTAGGCTACCTTGGAATGTGTGGGCTAACCTATTTATCCATGACAAACTTTTTTAGCATTGTTTCCGCTTTGTTACTAACGACCTGCGCAAATGATTTCTGAACATTTTTTGGATACTTTGGGTATCCTTCATAACTGGCGGGGTGCTCCCCGCCGCAGTTTACACACTTGGCCTTTTCGGCTTTTGTTTGGTGCATTCCGAGTGATGGTGGAGCCCATAACGTTTGACGTATCTGGATTGTGCTTGGCAATTATTTGCTGCATGGCCAAATTGTTGGCAATTCTGACATTGCGAATGGCTACCTCGTGGTTTTTGGGCTTCCACTTTGCATATAAGATGACATACTGCCTTAATATTATGTATGTCCGTTTCTTGCCTAGAAAGAAAGACTTTAATTAGTCTTGAGGCATTGTTTCTCAGTTTGAGGAAAAACACCCCAATTCGATGAAAGCCTTGCTCTTGAAGCTCTTCCTTTATTTTGTGCTGGGGTGAGCCCGTGAAGAACTCTATTGATTATATTTTGATTATTTTCTTCGGGCAGAAAATAGGTGTTTAATTCTATTTTTTCTGCCACCAGCAACCTGTTGAGTTTTCTGTGATCCGGCGAGGTTTTGGGGATAATCTGGATTCCCAGGTATAATCTTTTTGCAGTCTCACATTCAATTTTCAGCTCTTTCATTGTTCTGGTTAATTGAGTTCATTTTCTGGTTGCCGAGTGATAATTGGTACTTTTGATTTCGTCGTGACTGTGCCCTTTTTCTCCTGGGCTTGAGCATCCGGTTTGCTCGCTTGTTCGCTGCTTCGAGGAGAGGTTGTCCTCGCCAAACCACAGGTGTTGATTTTTTCGGCGTAGTTAAGTAAGACAGGGATTTATCTCTCTAATTGTTTACCCGTCTCTGCTTCCATTGGCGTATTTCAACTCTCGCCGGGTCTGGATACGGTGTTGGCTGGCTCCTCTTTTCTTTTCCGTTTTGATGGCACTGCCGATGGTAGAGAGCTATTCACTCCCAAAAGTTGTTGCATTAGCTCCTGATTTTGTCGGAAGAGCTCGGCGTTCTGTTTCCTCTGTTCCGCCAATTCTTTCTAGTTCTCTTTGAGTTGTTGCATGATTTCAGCCATTCGTTGATTTATTTGACTAATCGGGCCTTAGAACATAGAGATATAAGGAAATGAAACAAGCGTATACATATACGAAATTTAGTGAAGCATTTTTACTACAAAGGTAAAATCTATAAATAGAACAAATCGAGAGAATTGCTACCTCAGATATTCCCCTTGGTTTCCCCGATACCTGAGCTTTTGTTGTTGCTGAGTAAGTAATTGTCAAATTCGCGTGCACATGGCCAACTATTTTTCTCCATCTATCTCACTCTATCTTTCTGTTCGGCACAGTAAGTGAATGTCAAATTCGCTTACTACTACTAACAATTTGCCTAGGCAAATTGCTTCACTTCTCACTGCCATTTTCATTTCCTTATATCTCTCTCTTCAGAGAATCGGGCCGTAAGCTCGGATATAGTCCTGTCCTGCTCTCTTGGAGGTTTTCCTCTTCACCTGACTCGTTGTCGGAGTCTAGGTCCGATTCGCAAGCCTCGTTGTAAGAGACTTGCTATGTACGGTCGTTTCCTTTCATCCCGGTGGATAAGGAACTCTCTCTCTCCAATCTGTTTGGGTTTTATAATAAAAGCGGAAAATTTATGTTGTGTAATTAAAACAATACAAAACGAAAAACAAGTGAAAACAATTAATCACAATAGAAAAAAAATAATTTTAAGAAGGTTTCATCTTCGACTGCCTGAATTCTTTGATTGAAAGAGCTTTTTCGTGTTGTGGCGTCAATTTACCCCCCTCCCCCCCTCCCCACTCTTCTCAAAGTACTTGTTCAAGCTGAGACCCTTATCCGTTTTTCAAGCACAGACCTCAAATGCTCTATGGCGTTGATGTTCGATGATCGTGGGGGTGTATGAAATTGATTTGGCATATTATAGAGCAACCATCCTTCGGATCATTATCCTGTTAGGAAAATAATCCCTTAGAAATCCCAATCTATGTACACTAGGCAATTAGTTTGTTTTTAAAATGTTTAAGTACTCGTGTTTCTCCATTGTGGTAGCAATAAATTTTGTACGCCAGCCCAAAGCATTGCGTTCCCACCACTGTGTTCTACTGTGGCTTTCACATTTTTTTTCAAGTACGGTATTGCTTTTGCTCCAAACAATTCATCTTCCATCATTGCCAAAGATATGGAACATTTTTCCTTGCGTATTTTTTTTATCCAATTCTATTCCTTTAATTCAATTCACTTATGAAATGAATGGCTTTCGACGTGTAATTCTGCCACTAAATTTATTTGTTCGTAATGCTCTAGGTAAGGTCTCTCTAGATACAGGTCTATTAATTTTTGGCACTTCTTCGGTGAGCAATCGTAATCGTTTCTTGGGATGTTTCTTAACGTTTTCAATAATATGATGTTCATTTGGACCTGTTAAAAAATTCTTCCTGCTCTTCCACTTTTATTTTCCAACCGGTAGATATTTATTCATCACATCTCCCGCACCACTGTACAATACCACTCCATTAAATCACCAGTTTGTAATTTCGTAATTAATATCCTTTCCTCAAGCGTTGTTTCACTTTTTTACGATCCATTGCGCATAAACGAATTCACTCGACTAAATCACGTCAGAAACATTCGAGAACCCAAATATGTACATGCAAATATTAAGTAGCATTTTCAACAAACGCCTTTTTTACATATTTTAATCATTCTCTTGGTTTGTGCGAATAATATTGTGACTATATGGAGTACACAAATTTAATATATTAAATTTTTAAATTTCCGACTTAAACTAATATTTATTTTTTAGTTCGTTGTTATTTAGATATCAATGCCTCTTAAAATTTGTAAAAAAAAATATTTATGCTTATATTTTCTACGAATTTTACGTGCCATATATGTTTTAAAGACGCTTGTGTGAATGATTTTGTGAGGAAATGTAAGTGTAATTCTTCCTTTGAAATATAGTTACACAAAACTATGGTAAAGTTGAAAAAAAAATACATTTTTTGTTGAGCTGGAACGAACTGAATAGCTTGAATTTAGTTTTATTAATTGCTTAATTGTACCTTTCATTTTGTAATAAATATTCTAAAGTACATTACAACATGTCCCCAAAATTAAGTGTATGCTTCAAATGTTCCGACCTCAACAATATAATCTTTGTTCTTACAATCCAAAAAAATGTATAAAAACCACGTTATCCCTTCTCTGTACTATACTATTTACGCTGGAAATAAAATGAAAATGAAGCACGTAAGTAATAGCTAAAGAAAGCACAAGGTGCACAAGTCTGCAAATCAAATCGACTCTACATGTGTTTGTTACGTACTCTGGGCTTTTGAAAGCATTATCAGATATGCTTTCAGGTTTTCAAACGCCGACAATAAGCAAAACAGCGTGAATGATATCTGAAAGTGAAAAATAGATAGGAAAATTCGGAAAGTGGTATGTTCGTTACTTCGATTTTCTTTGACTGCGAGGGTCAAGGTGGTCGAAAAGAGTAAGTGGCAGGCTCGTCGAAAGCAGATGAATGGGAAGTTAATGTTTCTGCGACGTTCAGCCTTTTCCCGACTCATCTTTCTTAGAGTGGAATTCAGCCCCTATGCTTTTTTCTGTGAGGTTATTTGAAATCAAAAGTCTATAGCAATCGTTTTGAGACCTTAAAAGCCCTAACGAGCACAATATTCGGTTTGGCATCCCCCAAAGAGTGAATAAAATCTTCAGAAAATACCTTTTCCAGTGTATTACCGTATATTTTTTAAAAATAAATACATAATACCGATACTTCGCTCCTGTCCGTTAAATGTCTATTTGGTTTACTCACTATCTTCTTTCTGCAACTTTCTAATAAGGGAGCAATAAATATATCTTGAAATGAAACCTGCACCTTAATTATGTGCTTATGATAGCCGTTTTTGAAATAAATACATTGAGCTTATCAAAATGAACATAATTATGCACCAAAGTGACCAACAAAGTCAATATATTTTTTTTAAATTAAATTAAAACTAAGTTAAATATATTTTTTTTAAATTAAATTAAAACTAATATAAATTTCATTTTTCTCAATTGTCATATTTTCAATTACTGAAAATCAATCCCTTATTTTAGTTAAAACATTTTTCTATCGCATTTGTCTGAAGTAACATTTAAATCTAAAATTAAATTCATGTGTCCATAGAACAAATCTATGATTCTAAAAAGTGTTCTCTAGGGATCTGAAAATGTGAGACACAATTTTGTACATGGAAAATAAATTAAACACACGAAAAGATATCTGACATCTGGCCAATCTTCGAGCAATAATTCACAGGTTTTTTTTCTAGTTTTGCAATAACATATTCAGCTAAATGAATTTGAATTAAGTTAGACAAATACGAGATGATTTGTTGTAGAATTTTTCTCATTTAACTTGAATTTTAATCTCACACCCAGCATAAATTACTTCCGCTATCAACACAAAGTACAAATCTCTAGTTATTCAACCGTGAATGGAAATGCACATTCCACGACTACACGATCATATCATCTCCTTCGCACATTGATATCCAAGAGCCAATGCTCACAAAATCCAATATAAGGACACAGCACATCTCCAACGATCCATAACTAGGTTATTGGGACGAGATTTTCCTTGGGCGACCGTTTTGTTTACACTCGTGTGCAAGGAGCTGTCAAGCACAGAACCGAATCGATGCACAATGCAACCGTTCCAACAAGCTGCATCGTAGCACGTATAGCAAAAGCAACGGCAGAATATACACAGAAAATAGCTTAGAAAACACACAAAAGATATCCTACCGCATATCTCCAAGACATTTTTCCTTGAGCTTCTCTTGCACTACTCCTCCTCGTACGTTCTGTGCCACGCTCCACTAATTACACACTTGCTTGCTGTTTGTAAATAAGTGTTGAAGATCACACAATAGAATTTTCACACGGTATCTAACGTCACGACTTTTCACGTACTATCTATCGTCTATTTCTTATCTACCATGTTACGTTCCTCGAATATCACAGAGTTTTGCACTTTTGATTCGCACTACTTTTCCTTAATTTGTTCCGTACGAATGCAAAGAAAACGGGTCTGGTTTTGTGAAAATCTTTTTGATAGAAAATAGAAAATATGTACCCGTTTCGAAAAGCGCGATATGTTAATTGTATGTAGGAGGTAATGCGAAAATTATGATTTGTGCCACGAAGAAAATTCGCTTTTTCTCTGATATGAATCGTACGGTAGACAATTAACGACTGCGGCGGCAAAACTTGTGAAAATTCGCTCGCTTCAGATGGATGGATAAAAGCGAAAAATAGATTTTTTTTCGAATTTGATTCACGCGAATCGTATTCGTGTTGTGCGCGCAATTGTATAGAGTTGCATGTGTGTATGTGTATTATTCATCGAGAATGGTACGAACTGTGGCTGTAGTAGTCGACTTAGGGGTGCTTTGAGTAGTATCTAAAAATGTGGCGATAAATTTTTGCTTGAAGAGACTAAGGAGCTTGGATGAAATGTCGAAGATTAAATTTTATAGAGCAGGGAAAATGTTTCAATATTAAGTCTAAGTAGATATTTAGAAAAAATTGAAAAGATTAGTTTGGATGATATGTTTATGCTTAATATCACGAAAAACTACAATAATCGATGTGACCTAACGCATAGTAAAAGTATCGCAGTCTGATTTGAATCATTATTCATATTGCGTGACTAGGACAAATCAAAGAAACAAATGATGTTGTTAGTACACAGTATGCAATATGTGATGAATTTTTTGGCTTGTTTAAATTCCTAAATCATTGTATTGAATAAATTTTTGTTGAAGTTTGAACGTGAGGTATTATAAGTCAATGTTTTCATTACTGTTAATTTATCAAAAAAAAAAAAAAAAACAAAAACAAAATAACAAAAAAAAAACAATCATTCGGTTTTGAATCCAAAGAGCTCATCGGCATAATATATATTATTTATAATCCATACAAATACACACGATAAAAATCAATATTAGATTGCGAAACACCTTATTCTTTTCGAACTATGATGGTTTCATTCAGGAAACACTATCATATCAATCAAAAAGACTAAAAACATTTTAAAGGATTTTAATGAACGTCACTAATCAGCTGCTTCAGAGAAGCATTTAAATTACTACTAAGAAATTAACCCACATTGGGGGCGTTTCTAAGTTAGTTTTCGAAGTTAGTTTTCTTCAGTACAAAGTACTTTTACTGATTTTCGAAGATAAAATGATATTAATTTATTTCTAGAAATCATAGTAATCGGCAAGTCTTAAAGTAGTGATTCTGGATTCTGTGACAATGGAGTGAAATTACTTTTTAAGTTTACACATATTCGAAAAACTTATAAGTGCGTATGAACGGACTCTTATTTACAGTGGCGGAAAAAATAGGTTACTTGCAATAATTCGGAAGATATAAAGAGAGAAATTGAATCTATTTTAATTGATTTTGAAGTCTTAAACAAAGAAAATGAAATAAAATTTACACCATTTCACAGGCAGAAATCAAATATATTTAAAAATATTAATATACAGGTGGACAAGAGAAGGTACGAGTACATTCAGTTTTGAAAGCAAAGTGAAAAAAATTATTAGTGAAACATTAATTCTTCTTAATATTTTGTGACGTGTACTATACTGACTATTCTTTGTGACTGCCTCACATCTTCTGGGCATAGATTTCACTAATTTCTCGCATGTTTCTATAGGTATGGAGTACCAAACTTTTTACCAAACTGTCCAAAGTACCAAACTGTCCATAAATCTTTTTATTTCTTCTTTTCTCTGTTGCAATAGCCCTCTTAACTCCAGTCCACAGATTTTCTATCGGGTTGAAGTTCAGGGACTAAGCATTAGGGCCAGTCCATTAGTCAGTAAATCACTGAATTGTTTTCTTTGTATTATATTTGGGGATGTTATCCTGTTGAAACCATCATAATAACGGCATCTCTTCTTCTGCATAAGGCAACATATACATACATTTTCTAATAGTTCAGTGTAACTTGTTAATAATTAAAAAGATAGGTCCTACAACGTACCATGAAAAGCATCTCCATACCATGATGCTCCCTCTACCATGCTAGGCAGGCGACAGGTCTGCATTAACGGCCCGTTATCTATCACGAGATCTACCATCCGAGTCGAACACATTTTTTGCTGTTTCATCATTCCATATTGTTTTCCCCCATTTTTGATGTTTTTGGTGCTATTTCAAGGTCTATATTTCAAAGCGATTTTTGAACGAGAGTGAACATTTTTGTCCATAACCTTGCTAAAAACTTCACTTGATACTGCAAATGGTCGATTTTTCGCCATTTTTACTATTTTCCTGTTATTAGTTATAACGGTTAATAGATTAGACCGTTAATTAGACCATTATTTTCCTGTGATTAGCTCTAACAGTTAATAATATGACCGTTTTAGTTGGATTTTATTTTTTTTAAATACGTTGCACCCAACTTACTTATTTTGACTGAGCGATTGTTTTTCGGATGCTTGTTTTACTTCTAGCTTTTTGCAAATACTTACTAAGGGGGGACCCAAAAGTAAGGGGAATTGGGCTGCGGTGGGTGTGGAGAGTGGATGAAGTCATTGCTCCACCAAGTGTCCGTTAAGGCCACACCTCCTGCGTCATTGTGCGAAGTTGTCTCGCTGTGAGTGCATCTGTTCGCCCGTGAGAATTTTTTTAGTAAAACTACTTTTTCCATTTCGCCGAAAACGAGATGGCAGATTGTCGAGAGCAACGCGCGTCTGTGAAATTGTGTTTCCTGTTGGAGAAATCGGCCGCGGAAATTATTGAAATCCTGCTCTACGAGTGGTTTTCACGTTTTAAAAATGGAGAATTGTCAATTGAAGACCAACCCTATTCAGGACGACTCTCAACGTCAAGAACTGACGAAAACGTCGACAAAATCAATACCCTCGTTCGTGAAGAACGTCGCCAAACCATTGATCAACTCTGTGAGAGGTCTGGAATGTCATGGAGTTCAATTCAGAGGGTTTTATCCAAAGACTTGCACATTAGAAGGGTTGCAGCCAAATTTGTCACTCGCCTTCTCATAGACGGGCAAAGACTGCGTCGACTTCAGGCATGTTTTTAGCTTCAAAATCAGCTCGAAGAGGACCCTGCATTTTTTTTCAAGGTGATTACTGATGATGAATCGTGGTGCTATGTATACGACTCCAAAGCAAAGCAGCAATCAAGCCAATGGAAGAGTCCCATCTCTCCTCGTCCCAAAAAGATCGCAAAGTGAAGTCAAACATCAAGACAATGATCATTTGTTTCTTCGATTGCAGAGATGTTGTGCACGCGAAATACGTCCCCCCCGGGTCAAACTGTCAACCAAAAGTTCTACTTGGATGTTTTGAGAAGATTGAGGTACAGGATCCGCAAGAAAAGGGTAGATCTTGGGGGCACAGGTTACTGGTTTTTCAAACATGACAATGCGCCGGCCCACACCGCTCTCTCCGTAAAGCATTTTTTGACCAAAAAACGACATGAAACCGATTGTACACCTTCCTACTCACCGGATCTAGCTCCCTGTGACTTTTTTTTGTTCCTCAGACTCAAAAGGAACCTGAAAGGAAAGCGTTTTGTTATTGTGGATGAGGTAAAACAAAAATCACTGGAAGGTTTAAGGGACAAAGGAAGAAATAAATAAATTATGACGAAATTCCCATTTTATGAGTCTCCTCTTGTATTTCGTTGTTTTTTACACTCATATTAGGTTTTTTCAGTTGTTTTTACGTTGCCTGAACAAACGTTGATATATTTACATTATAATTATCAAATAAATTGCATTCATGCCAGCTAATAAAGGAAAAACGTATAATCATGCTCAAACAAATCCATATTTTATTATTATCAGAATACTACTAAATTTCAAGCCGTCTCCAACGTGCCAAATTCTACTCATTTTTGGATTTTTCAGTAGAATGTCATGCAGAAATCATACGGAAAATTTTCTTGACCTTGAGCAATTGACATTTTTTTTTTTTTGAAAAATCAATTTTTTACACTTTTTCATGCTGGTCTTAAAACCGTTTGATCCGATTAGCAAGTACTACTGGACAAATTGTTGTGCAGCTAATCTTGTACTTGGTCCATTTCTAGAGGTTGCCCGCTTATAGAGTGAAGTTTTTTCAAGAAATGCTATGTGTGGCTGCTTAGGTAGTTCGATCATACAGTGTTCCGTTCAGCAGGTTTTACTGTATAGCTCAAATACAGTTTTTCAATTATTCTCTGCTATGCTGATTTATAGACAAGAAGGGAACCGTGATCACAAATCAATAACCTTTATGAAAAATATATAGTCCGAAATTCGCCAACCCGCGAAATAAAAAAAACGTCTCGCTTATTCAAATTTTTTATTCCCCAAGTGCCGGGAAACAGCCCCATCTGGCCACACTGCCTACGGGAGTCATTCTCGTACTAGAAGAAAACCATAATGCAATTTTGTTTACCAAAAAAATAATTCATCCAGTCAGTCGTGTGGAGCTAAAATATGACTTTGTTATTTTGTTTTTGTTTTATGAAAATAGCGGTTTACGTTTTTTCATTTTGTAAGAAAGCATAAAATCACACAAAATAATCTTTCGATTGGTATGTGACACATTAATTTTGATTTATTTATTTATATCGAATAAAACAATTGAAAAGTACTGAGCTACTTAATTATCCGGTTAGACGTGTGAGTCGCTGTGTGTAAAAAAAAACTTACTGGGTCTTATAGCTCGTCCAGACTACATATACTTAAGTATCCGTATACATAAGTATTGTCCACACTGCAGCGACATCTGCAGATACATTTTACCCTTGCCATGAAAATCAATGAAAAGTATGCGCTAATTGTACATATGTCGCTGCAGTGTGGACAATACTTATGTATCCGGATACTTAAGTATCTGTAGTCTGGACGGGCTATTAAAGTAGTGAATCTGGATTCTGCGACAAAGGAGTAAAATTACTTTCAGCAAACGTGCAGTTCAATTACAAATAATCTGACAAATATTCGAAAAACATGTCAGTGAGTGTTAATGAGCTGTCATATTTATATTTAAAAATTAAAAACTCATTTAAGTTTCAACTTTTTCTACGGCTCTTATATACCATAAAATCAACCATTATTTCGCTATTGAACCTAAAAACGAACCTACGTGTATGTATGATCGATACGATACCACTCCAACGATATATCCTGTCGCTACTATACTCATACCCGTCTGGTTTCAATTAACCGAAACGAACAACGTGGCTGACGTTAGAGCTATGTAAATACATTTCCGACCCAAGCTTTATTAGATCGGATGTCGTTGATGTGATGCAGCTGGTGTTCGATGCAAGCAAGCTACTTTACTCGAGGTGTAAGTGAACTCAAATGTTTAGTGCAGACGAATTGAAAAAAGTGGTGTTGCACACTCAGTGCAATTTGAGTTAACGAGACTATAGATACGCAATCCCTACAAAATCGAGTTGATGAAGAGTGCGACTAACGCAAATTCAAAACTCGAGAATGAGATTTTTATGCACTGCGTGTTAATACTTTTGAATTAATGAAATTCAAGGTGTGATTAAGTTTAAACAGTTTTTATTACATTTTCAATATGTGTGGTTATATTTCACTTGAATCTTCCTTCAAACTTTCAATCTTCCATTTCTAAACCCCTTAAAACAGTCGCTTTGACCTGTGAATATATTTTTAGAAAACTTGAACCTTATTCTGACATTTAATTTAAACCCCAAATAATGCCCACTACCTACGCAGCTATATTCTGTCCTCAATACAATTGCATTAAATCCGCCCAACAAAGAACAAATTACCAATATGCAAATTAGAAAAAAATCATCAAACGCCAGCCCAATCGATTCCGGCTTCCTATGTGGTCTCAAATCAGATTAGATGAACAACAAAATATGCTATTCTGACGTTCGAATATGTCGTATTTTCTTTGAACTCCCCAAAGCCCCCATAACCCTCTCCACTAACATGACGACAAAAATCCGATGAAAAAATCAGTTTAGTGATACATATTTCGTTCGCTCCTCGCATTTCTTATTTTTTTGTGTATTGGCGCTTTCAAATCTAAATAAACGCACATACTATTCTCTCAACTCTCCCGCTTAACTTCAAGGACATTGTTTTCTTCCACATTTACTCATCCACCACCGGTCGCTTCGCCTGCTGATGATTCATTCATGAGAACCAGCCGATTGAACTGAATTAAAGAGGCTTGGACCATTTGTTTTATGGTCTTTATCAGAAACTTTCAGGGTTTGTTTGTCACGAGGATTTTGAAGATGGTTTCATATGGAACGCCGTTTCGTCTGCGATGTGCTTGTGGAGAAATGCGAGAAGTCAGATTTATTTACAAAGATATGTTTGTAGAGAATTTCATTGCTGACGGAAGGAAAACAAACGTAAAAAATGAAAATAATTGTATGTTGGACATATGGGGCTGTTTTTGTCAGTTTTCAGTCGTTAAATTATGCGGATGGGTTACACTTGATTTAAATATAGAATAGTTTGATGTAAATATAAATATATTTATGCGTGAGTTTCTGTGCATTTATGCTGGCCGTTAGCACCTACAAATTTTTATGAGAATATGTACACAAAATTTAAGCACGAGACATCAATCAAAAATCGCAAATAGATTATTATATTTTTCAAGGGAACGGCTAGCCAATGTGTCTTCCGCCTGAATCGTTTTCAACAAAATTTTCAACGGAAAAACCTTTACAGAAACAATTTATTTCTTCGATGATTTTACACTATTGAGTTCAATATTTTCAAATTTTCGATTTGCTGTCACATCGACTGTTCGCTATATTATTTGATAAATTCAATTTAACTTTTCTATTCTTTACTTTTCTCCTATATTCTCTAATAAGCATAATACGTCTACTATTTGCCCTGTTTTATATAAACTTGAACTTAACTTTCGCTTGCTCGCAAGCTAGCACATACAACATAAAAATCATCCGATTCTCTGACCAGAATACTACGTTCTATATTAAGCCGATTTGGCAGCCACTACTTGTACTACAGTTCATTTGCAAATATGCACGTGACATTTAAAATTACCATAATATGATAATATCACTGTCATGCATTATTGTGTCTGCTAATGCCATAAGCCTTTGTTGCTTTCATTTTGAAAAGTTCAATGTTGATTCGACTTAATTCAATTATGATCATAAATAGTTCGTTAAAGTGTAAGTCCTGGCACGAAGATGCATTTAGATATGCTTATATACATATGTACATTCATATGTATATTTCAAATTAAATCAATCTTATGAAAATAAATACATACACATGTTCATACTATTGGACTTGATGTTCGTAATATGAACTTTTAAGATTGCTTTGAAATCCATTCGTCACGCGGCTTTAAACTAAACAAGTAAAATTCGAATAGGCTGCTAATATAAAAACAAATTATTATCAAATTATCATATCTAAAATATCTAAAATTTGTCAGTACTTGCATTTTATATTGCTTTAAACAGTTTGTCCGTAGTCTGAAAACTGCGCCCAGTGTGGGAATCAGCATAAAGTATTCATTTTACGAGGAGCAAAAGCTGTTGAATATTGCTTTCTACAAAGAAAACTACAATTAATTGTTATGGTTAATTGTTATAGTTCAGCCAAATTCTTTAGGTTATTTTCCATCTTTCGTAATTTTTTTCAGAAGATTTAGTTATTCATACGCAGTGCGAATCATTCTGCTTTCACTGGTTTTTCTGGCATGGCAAACTATAACTTTCTGTATTTCATCAACACCAGCTGAACCATATAATATTTTCTTATGAGAATGTTGTAGATCAGTGTTCTATTCCTTTTCGGCGTATGAGCTGATTTTCAGAAGATATTGATTAGATGCTTTACTAAGGTCCATTTCTATATGTTGGCTGAAACATAGAAAAGAGTCAAAAATTAACCCCCGGCATTTCACCTTTTTTCGCGACTTGATAGAGTGGCTTCAGGTTTTCACTGGACCTTGCCCTTTTGGTTGACGGTTGACGTAGGCGCTTAAAACCAACAAACTCGCTTTTTCTTGCGTTAATTTTTTTATTTCCCATTTGGCTTAATATCGGCAGAGAGTGTCATCGTATCGCTACAGCTTTATTATTGCTATCCCTGGAGTTGTGACCATCACCCCACGCCAGGAGGTTGTCAGCGTACAAATTTACTTTAATGCCACGAGGACTATTCACGCTAGGAATATCAGAAGCAAATATATCAAAAAGAATGGTTCCAGGATGGAGCCTTGAGGGACATCTGAGTGAAGGAAAAATACCGTGTACTTTTCCCCATTGTGGGTTCGAAAATAATAGAGAGTTCAAGAGCAATTAATATATAGATCAGACCGTTGATTCAAACTGAATCGAAAACATTTTCCGCATCGATTAAACAAGCCATGGCGAGTTTTTACTCATCCTAAAACCTCTATATATCGGCCGTGAAAATCTGTAAGGCATAGATGGTGCCATTACCTCTTTGGAAGCAAAATGATGTTCTTCTGAACAACTACTTTATCAAGGGCTATTTAGATTACTTTTTTCAGTAGTTCCCTTATACATATATGGATAGAAAAGGGATGGGTCTTGTATTGAGAATGTCGGTGTTGCTAGGCGATTTGTGAATAGGAAGGATTTTGGCACGTTTCCAAATGCTCTCGTTGCTGTGTGTTGATGAGCGGCTGATTGCTTTTATCGTGCAGCTTCTTAAGAATAGAGTGGTAGTCTCTTCCTTGGGGAATGCTCGCGTACGACGAGGGGTGAGCACAGGGACACCTCAGGGTGGAGTCTTCTCTCTCCTGCTGTGGAACATCACGGTGAATACTTTTCTAATGAGGTTGGACCGTGCCGGCTGCAAAGTGATTGCTTATGCGGACGACATAGTTATAGTTGTCGCTAATGAGGTTAAGTTACTCTCTTGACATACTTTCACGTGGGAGCCGTGAGTGCGGCCTGAATGTGAATCATAGCAAAAAAAAGCGCGGAACCCTTTCAGTGCACTTTACTGCTGAAAAGAGCCATGCTGCTGTGGTTGAACCAATTCTATTGTTTGGGGTGGCATTCTAATGGCAGGCTGCTCTTAAGGCTACCTGCAAACGTCAGCTCGAAAAAGTCTAGAGGTTAGGTGCACTACTGGTAACTGGAGCGCTCCGAGCTAACCCTAATAAGGCAATTTCGCGTTGCTTCATTGGCTACCAAACAATCTACTGATCTTACAGCAAGCTAATCTTGCTGCAACGAGACTGCATTGTATCTCAACATGGAATCGAATAGAGTTCGGCCATGCGACCATCTTGGCTGAGGGAGCTGCCGCTCCAGCGGGTGTTAGCTTCATCGCTCCGCACTTTCTACTCAATTAGGGGCTGATAACTCACATTCCTGATAAGACTGAATGTTGTGATAGTATCACCCTCGAAAGTGGGCTACACCGATGGCTCCGATGGAGGATTTAGGTTGGATTCTTTGTTGTTTCGGTGTTATCTATGTAGGCGTGCATTGCGTGGTTTGATACGAAGACTGTGACAGATTTGATGGCAGACGACAGTGTGGGAGATCTTTCCTGCGTTTGATGGATGACGTTAACTAGGACGCTCGGAGTTTAGGGGTGCCCAATTGGATGACACCGACTCGCGATCGGAACCGTTGGGAAAGTTTGTTGTCGGAGGCCAGGACCGGACCCCGGTTGTAGCGGCGATGATGATGTTATGATCAACAAAGTTGTCAGTTCTCTTGCCTACAAACTACTTGCTTGACCATCTCGGTTTTAGGAATCAAAGTGATGTGTCTCTGAAATGTTTCCTCATTTACCTCGTTCTCTCAATCTCACCCCAATTGACTATTTATATTCTTAAAACTCAATTTTTTTGCAAGGTCAGAGATTTAGCAGCACAAAGGTTTTCAACAAAATCTGCATAGTTTTACGATGGCGGCCTTCGAAAAATCAAAAAAAGTTTAAAGAAATGTATCAATCTAGATAGTGATCATGAAAAAAAATGTTAAGAATAACAAATAAAAATTAAGTTTCCAAATAATGAAAACTTCAAGATACCAGCTCTTATATAGAGGACAATTTCCAAATCACCCAGTCGTCATCAAAATTCGGTAATGAAGAATCATTGCACCCGTTTTAGTATAAATTAGCTTTATTGATCAACAAAATGGGACCTTCTTAACGTACCCCTAAAGAGTGTGAAAATTAAGTGAACACATACCTGTTTTTGGAAATAAAAAAAAAGTTGTAGCCGCGGAGAAAAAAAATCAAGGCCACCAGTGGGGTTTTTTTTAGAACTTGTTTACTTTCAAGTCATAAGAAAAAGCTTTCGGCAACTGATTCTGTGAATTCTTGTAAATAATTCAGCCTGGGAATTTCTTTTAAATAATTTTGCCTTGCAAAAACCTACGAACTGAAGGGAGTAAATTTTGAATTTTTGATGGATATTCTATTTTTGAAATATTTATTATTATTATTGTCTGCAATGCTTATTTGTATAACTTTACTTAAAGCACGTTGTCTTTTTATATAATTTGTTACTGAATAGTAGTAAGCTGACTCTTCATCACTGGCACAATTTTTTTACCTCTGATTTGTATTGGGTTTTTCAATAAGTAGCTAGCAATTTCGTGTTTAAATAAAAAATATATAAAATAATTGAGATAAAAGGTTGAAATTTATTCCAAGATTAGTAAACATGTTACATTTAAGTAGGAAATTCGATGACAACCGCGAGCGCGTTTGCAGCGATGAATTCTTTGTAGCTAATTTTCCATCACTCCTGGCGGGCATCTATCGCACACGTAGAATTAAAAAGTCAAAAACGTTATCACATGCTTGTTCGAAATACGTACAATATTCATTTCCCATACTCTTTTTTTCGGAAATTTATTCGTCAATAAAATTATAGGGTTGAAGTACCCCTAAAATTGGCACCGGCGCCAAAGGACTAAAGGTAACTAGCATTATCCCATATACACATAATCTATTCAATACTAGTGATGGGCGCATCTGTTGTTTTCAGAAAACGAAAACGAACTGTTTTTTTCCAAAAACAGCTGTTTTTTAAAACTGTTTGAAAACTTTTTTCACTCGACCAGCAGCAGATTGATACTGGGTGTTACCATTAGTGATGGGCGTTTCTGTTGTTTTCATAAAACGAAAACTATTTGAAAAAAACAGTTGGAAAAAAACTGTTTGAAAAAAACTGTTTTTTTTCCAACTGTTTTTTTCAAATAGTTTTCGTTTTCTGAAAACAACAGAAACGCCCATCACTATTCAATACATACATCAATCTTGGAAATTTCAGCTTAATCGGATGACGCGTTTACGAAAAACGGCGATTTAAACACAAAATTGATAGGTCCTTATTGAAAAACCCTATACCTACAAATACTTTGTATAAAATAAAATATGCGATGCTATCAATTATGTTAGCCGCTAATTTCCTCTTTAAGAATCCAAATGAAAAGTGTTTTTCCGAAGTTATCATTTTTTTCTTGTCTTAATTTGTTACTAGCTCATTTCGCACCTCGCAAATCAAGCATTTTCTCGATT
The DNA here is from genome assembly GCA_947369275.1 of Nemotelus nigrinus. NCBI lineage: Eukaryota > Metazoa > Arthropoda > Insecta > Diptera > Stratiomyidae > Nemotelus > Nemotelus nigrinus. Next base: position 26,831,915 of record OX376375.1, on the reverse strand, counting down.
CAAGTGTTAATCGTTAGACATTAATACCACATTGGGCGCCATAATAGTGGGGTGTAATAGACAATCTTTCTACTTTGATCATTGAAAGCAGATACTTTTTATAAAAAAATATAGTAAATTTGGTTTGATTTGAATTGAAAAGAAGAATAATTTAATAAAAAAATTATCTAAAAAAGATGCCTTCATGAAATTTGATTAAATTTATGAAAATTAATGCAACTAATATAGTAATTCATTCTCTTATCACTTCGTAGAGAATTATTCCTTGTTCCTTCCGGGTTTTAAAATCAGTCAAAGCGTTGGTTTAACACTTAATCCGTCTGGGAATTTAGAAGGAAGCGAATTAAGATAATTCGAGGACAGAAAATCAATAAATCAAGCTAATTATCTTCACAGCATTCAGGACCAAAATAATCGTGCTTATTCCGAAGACTACTAAATCAATCTCTGGCAACCCCAAACCTCAAACACAATCCACCCACGCTATGATGCGACACGCTCCTATCCTACTATCATAAACCTTATAGTGCTTTACTTTGGCGCATTCTGCACAGTACATAAGAATCACATTGTTGTTTGTTTACTTACCATGGGACCTGATTGTTGTTGTTGGTAGTGTTGGTGGCTATACGGTCGGTGATTTGCGGTTTCGTTGCTTTCTCCAATCGCTCTCACGAAAGCTAGGCTTTCACTCCTTGCTGGCTTTGATTGATGCTGCTGCGTGCGGCTAGACGATACCAAGGGAAATTTGTTCGTAGATGAAAGAGTGCAGGCAACGCTGGTGGTTTGGGGGGAGGCACTGAACGATCACAAAACCTTCATATTATCACACGGAAGCCCAAAATCAACGTGGTCGATGATCAGGACACAAACCACGAGGCGAAAACGATTTGAATTGAACCGACGCGCAAAACACCCACGCCGAACTATTTGCAGACAACTGTATCAGCTTGGAGTATTTATTGTGTGTGTGTCACTATCGCGGGTGAAAATGAATAATTTCGAATCGTCCTAGTACCGGCCGACTGGAATTATTTTTAGTGCCGCAATTAATTTGAAACTGAACAGGACAACGTGACCTTCTGCTTAGGCGTACGGGATACCGACGGCTACAACCACTCTAGAGTGACGAAAACGACGGCTTCCATTCACCACCCGAACAACAATTGCTATGTGGTAGGAAATGGCGAAAGTGTTCCGTGTGACGAGAGCTTCTCGTGTACAACACATATTGGACGGACGTCGGTTTCGAGGGAAGCGACGAAATTGGGCTTTTTAGTGCTGGCAATTTTCCAAGTTCATGACTTCATCCTCATGCCTATGATACTGGATTGAGGGTGGTTCGAAAACAGCGTGTAGAAGATGTTGTGGTGTCTGGACTTTGGAACTAAAATAAAGCCGAGAACAGTATTTGGGATCAGGCTGAATTTTATTAATTTTAACATTATGATTTTATTAAATCAAGCTCCTGCATGTATCGATTGTACTCTCCCCAATCAGCTTAAAATACTTAAAAAAATTAATTTTTTAATTTACATCTTTCCGTAATTCTGACTACGAATTTTTCCATAGATCACCCATCGCTCCTTAAATTTCTCGTATTGGATAGTCAAGCCAACTGGAGAGGCAACGCGGTGGCCCCAAGAGGCAATTCCGAATCGTTCTTTGAGTCGCACATTGATTGTGTGTGCACAAGTTGGCTTCGTGATTGTCGTCGCTATACGCTTCACTTTCACCAGCACTTCAAAGCAGGGTGCAAGCTAAGAATTCAATATGAATGGTTCCTGGAAGCTGGATTGATGTATTCTCGAGAGGGTTGGGGGTGTCAAAATAAAGTGGCTGTGAAAAGCACTCGGAGCTTTCTAAGTGCGGTGGGTGGTGGGCTGTATGCTAGAGCCGGTAAAAGCAATGACATGGATTTGTATGAAAAGCTCTTTGGTAGTTTTTCAACTGCGAAGCCCTAGTGAAGGCGGAAATATCATAGGGAGATGAAGAGAAATCTATTTAACCCTTCCAGTGATGTTTAAAGGGTTTCTAAAACACTAAAAACAAAACGCATTATCTGGATAGTGCAATAGTTAATAAATTTTCTTTAATTGAATGCTTTATTAATGTTGCGTTCATCGGTCATTTGTTTAAAAAAAATTGATTTAAAATCGTCTGTGCAAATGTTGTAGAAATGAAGTATACATATGTGCACAAATAAAGTATAAATAGCATCAAAGAGTAAACTATCCCCAGGATAGACCTGTAAGGTTGGGAAAATGTCAGTACTCTGCTTTTTACACAATAACAGTTAATTCAATGTATTTTGCAGGATAGATTAATTATTTTTCGAACTTCTATATTGCCCTACTAAGCATAAACGTTCTAACTACATTTTTTTTTCATTTTTGAGTTGCATAGAAACTGCATAGTCTATTACATCATTCTACAAAATATGAAAAACCGATCTTTTGTGAAAATATGTTAAAATTAATAATCGAAAATCTCCGCATCTATCAGCGTGAAAGCTTTTACTTGAAATGTAAACCTTTTTGTATCCATGTTTAAACTTTCGTTCCGTTTGAAGATGTCCGCAGCCTTTAGAAAAACACAAATCATTGAATATCCCGAAAGTACTAAAATGTAGATGGAACGTTTATGCTTAGTAGGGCAGTATATCAATCTAAATTTTTCGAATGATACCTAAAGCAAAAGCTAATCAGTAACAAAAAAAGGCGTCTAACTATTCAATAGATTTTTTGCATTTTCGCGCATATTCAGCACTCCATTTGATACACCGCACACAACAGGCACTTTAAAAATAACATCTCCTTTTTTATGTATCGTTTTGACAGCCGGAAGCCATTAGGTAAACGTTGTATGCGGCAAGAAGACATCTACAAATAATTATTTGGAGAAACTCATTAAGAATGATATAAATGAGCATTACTCATGACACACATAATAGTCAAAATGATCATTAATTCGTGTTGTCTGTCCAGAATTTTTATGTATTTAACAGAAATATATCATCTCAGCTTGATCAGGTATTGATTTTGATAGCTAGAAACAAAAAAGTAGTTTTGGTTCTAAAGAAATAAGTAAAAACAAAGCTTATCTGAAATCTTGTCGGAAATTTTTATCGCTTCAACTCTCGTAAACGATTTCCTAAACGTATCCTCGGGTCTCAAACGTCTTATTAAACATATCTTAATATATCAATCACCTTGATTAAATTAAAAAAAAAATATTAAGAAAAAAAATGTTCTCAACCATTTTTAGACACATTTTGAGAAGCTACAGCTAATCAGAGACTATAATCTTTTAGAACTTAAAACACACGGGGGTTTTACGGACTTTTCGTCAAAATCACTCACTTTAGCTTAGAGATGTGTGTTCACGGTATAAACGTCGAGTGTTTGAAACACAAATATTGAGTGTTTCAGCCTATGCAATCACCAATTGAACTGAGTACATTGCGGTGAGAAAGTGATTGCCTTCACTACCCAAACATGCCGCCATATCGAATATTCCTACCACTTCAGAATCAGCTGTTTGCTTGTCACCTTTCCTCCCACGTACAAACAAACACGAAAGAACAATTAACTTCTGTCATGCTGTATCGAGTGGGTATCTTGATTCGTGGTTGAGTGTTTCCACTGGAAGTTGAGGAACATTGTGTCACAGTCAATTGCACCGTCAAAGCGTGTGAATGAAAGTCTTCAACAGTCCGATGTCGTTGTTCCTCGAATTTACTGCACTCGAAGTTTACTATAGCATAACCGCCGCTTCAATATCGCAATGAGAATCGGCTACAGGAAAATCAGGAAGCTATGGCTAGTGTACTTATTCCTACTGTTCTTCGCGTTTTTCATGTTCGCTGTAAGTATAAATGTGTACTTGCAGAGCATCAATACGTCTGAAGCGAGAAAGAGGTTAGTATTCCTGTTCCATGTACAAATTTGTTCATATAGAAGTTTTGATTCTCACGCAGGGATCTGGACTTCCATCGCAGGCTGCGACAACGAAAAGGTACGAAAGTGGTTGTAGCACACTATTCCGGACCCGGAAATCTAGTTGGAAGTGTGTCGAAAGGTTGAGTTTGATTTTTTCCCCATTAAGTTTTGCTTATTTCTTCTGACTAATCTACTGGTCTGGTGTGGTGACGGTTTCCCGGTTCGATTAATTCTCCCAAGAACACTATCGCTTTTTGATTTTTGGTAGACTATATAGCTTCAATAGTTTCCTGTTAGAATCATGAATTTAATTTGTTTCTATGTAGATGATTTCAATGCAAATAACTTTGCTCCACTCGATTCCGAGGGAGCGAATGGACAACCTGTTGCCATACCACCGAGAGAATTGCTAATTATGCAGAGAATGTTCCAAGTGAATCGATTCAACTTGCTGGCCAGTGATCGAATTCCATTGAATCGAACGTTACCGGATTATCGAAAGAAAGAGTAGGTAGAATAATACCGTTACAGTTGATAAAACTTTATAGATGAATTGTTTGAAACAGGTGCAGAGTTAAGGAGTATCCGCAAAACCTGCCTACTACATCGGTTGTAATTGTATTTCACAATGAAGCCTGGTCGGTGCTTTTGCGAACTGTATGGAGTGTGATAAATCGGTCGCCGAAGCGTGTTCTGAAAGAGATAATTTTGGTGGACGATGCCAGTGAAAGAGGTGAGTAAATACCATGAACTTTTTACTCGATACGATAGGCCTTGAAACATTTACGTAAAAATCTTGCGTTGCATATTGTCCATTGTCCGATAAGAATAGCTCCATTTTAGAACCAAAATAATTATCTACAAACGTGAACAAAATCTAGTAAAATTGTTTGTCTTATCAGAAAACAGGCAAATGGCAAGAAATGGCAAGAATCATCACAAATGTAATGTTTAAAGTGTACATAAAAGCACACGCATCGAGTATCTTATCTTTTCCATTTGTGAGTGAATATCTTTGTTTTTTTTTTTGCTGATATCGAGTAAAACGTGTTTTCTAGAGTGTGAAACCAGTACGAAGTATCCAGTTTAATTTCAATTTACAGTGCTCGAATAACTTCACGATTGTCTCGAATGAGCTACGTATACATTTTTGCATGTTGCTTAGCCTCGATTGCAAAAATGTCTGTGTGCACAAGACCGTTTGAAGTATAGTTAGAGTATATTTATATGAATCTACCCTTTTTTTTTGACTGAATACAAATTTATTTAAAGTATGTTGCATCTAAACCTGCAATTTTCTTCCGTCCTATCAGACAATTTATAGAATCTCTCTTTGTAGAAGTTTAGTCCTTTGGATGTAATCCAATTTTTCAGCTCAATATCCAAAGAAGTGAATCCTATTTTAGAAAGGGCTGACAAATATCGATCGGTGTAACCGGTAATCTAAAGATACAATGACTGGTGAATACAGCGGATATGCTACCCTTCTAAGGCGAGTGACCTACGAAAAATACTGTATATACGAAAAATACTGACTAAAAATGATAGCTTATCGTCATACCCGTCAAATAAAAATGCTTCCAAGTGTAACAAATAGTATTAGCTTCATTTATTAAAAAAAGGCGGAATTCTATTTTCGCGCCCAATAGTTACTAAGCTTCTTTGAAAAATTTGACAGATTGACAAATCTATCTCAAACCCCCTATATTACAGATTTCTTGAAAAAGGATCTAGATGATTACGTAGAGACTCTACCTGTTCCAACTAAAATTTTACGTTTGTCTGAACGAAAAGGACTGGTCAATGCACGTTTATTCGGAGCTGATAAAGCTAAAGGAGAGGTAATTCTTCTGTCAAACAAATTCTAAATCATTATTTTCTCAAATATTAACAAATTCTTCCAGGTCCTGACTTTTCTCGATGCACACTGCGAATGCACAAACGGTTGGCTCGAACCGATTCTCGCACGAATTAAAGAAAATCGTCGAAGTGTTGTTTGTCCCGTTATTGATATAATATCTGACGATAATTTTGGCTATCAGAAATCGTTTGAATATCATTGGGGGACATTTAATTGGGAATTGCATTTTAGGTGAATAGCTTTGAAATTTGTATCTGTATAATTTCTTTCAAAAACTAAATTCTTACAATGAGTTTAATATCTACAACGCTTTTCAGATGGTTTGTTTCAAGCAAAGACGAACTTGATAAGCTTAGTGCTGATGTGACAGCACCTTTTCCAACACCCGGTATGGCTGGCGGTTTGTTTTCAATTGATCGGAGTTATTTCTATGAAGTCGGTGCCTATGATCCGAATATGAAGGTAACATTTGCTCTAGTTTAGGTTTTTGCTCTAGCTGACATAAAGATCATGTTGCTAGTCTTGGAGAACATGTAAAATAATTTATCAGTAATTGGTATATTAGATAATGAAAGTCAAACCTAATCAGATATGTTGGTTTATAGCACGCTGCAAAAGCAAATTGAAAAGTACTGATGTTTTTGAAAGACTATTATCGTGTTCTGATTATTTTTGGATGCGAATAACCACGTCAACAATTTTTTTTTGGATTCGACATTTTTTTATTAAAATTGTATGCACATATTTTTGATTTATAGTCTATTGCCGTTTTCAGGCCAAAATCATGAACACATCAGTAAAAAACTTGGTTGGAAAACTTTAGTTAAACGCTTTATTTTAGCAAGCTTCCATGGAATCTCATTTCATTCGATAATTCATTGCCGATTTTTTTCGATAGGTGTTGTTAAATTCTTAAGCATATAACTAAGTCCAACATAAATAATAACAAAAAAAAAAAAAAAAAATGGGGGAATCTGAGAAGTGGACTTTCTTTGTGGATATTAAAAGCGAACATTTCATTTTATTTTACTTTTCATCTGAAAAGGCGAAAACGCTGTGGAAACACGAAAAAAATTTTACTCTGTTTCTGGTGAAAATATATCCAAAGAAGGTTAGTGTTGAAATTTGTTCCCAAGATTTCATAACCGAAACGATCGGAAAGGCCACTCGAAACTGAAGACGAGAAAATAAATACACTGATCGAAGCAAACCCTCGTTACACGACATGAGAAACTGACGCAGGAGAAGCTCTGAACTAAAAAAAAAACCAATCATTTCAATTCATTTGCACAAGTTACGATATTTGAAAAAGCTGAATATTTAGAAATTAATTTCACTTAGCGCATACATATCTACGATTCGCTCATAAAACGGCAGGAAAACGATTCATTCCAGACGCTAATTGTCACAGAAGATGAAAAATGGATCGTTTACGATAAAGTTCAGAGAAAAAGATCGTAAACCAAGCCGAGTGAAGCAGCTGCAAACACTTCAGAGGAAAAATTAAATCAAAAGAATTTGGTGGGGTTGGAAGGGAACGATTTATTATGAGCTGCTCCCAAGACCGATAAATTTGTTGTTGTCGCCAACCGGATAAATTTAGTGTCTCGATCAAAGTGAAGCGTCCAGAAATTGCCAATCGTAAAGAAGTTGTAAACTGAATTCGGCTACGCGTCTCCCAAAGCCGTTAGATAATTTTACCGATAGATATTCGACTGATATGTTTGTGTTTTTGTGGTTGAGTGTTTGTTTTTGAGGGTGTTTTTTTGTTTGTTTGCTTGTTTATCATCATCGTCTTGTCTTCTCGTCTAGTTTCTGTATGTTTTTGAATATTCTTCTTCAAGTTTTTCACCTGCTATAACCAGAGGACGAAAAATTGAACATAAAAAAGTAAAGTAATCCAACGCCAACCCTCGTACGGGTCTAGGAGTGATTTAAAATCAGAGGTAAAGTGTGTCGTGGAACTAATCACTTCACACTCGTATTCACATTGATTGAACAATTGTAATAAAGCTTTCTGCAAGCTTCAATGCCTAGACAACTAGCAAAAACGTACAGAAAATACAGGAGAAGACAACACGCTGAAGATGAATAAACCAAAATAACACACAACCACAAAAACACAAAAATACCAGCTAGACGTCAATCAGTAAAATTTTCTAACGGCTATGTTGAACAAGTAGTCGAGTTTTGCCGAATTGTGGTCCAATATGACAACGCTAGACCACACACTTCTTTAGTCACTCGCCAAAAATTGTTGTAGCTTGAATGAGATGCGCTGTCCCGATTGTTGCAATGTTTCGATTTTTGTCTAGAACGGTAAACAGTTCAGATGATGCTATAAAACAGCACTTAGAGCAATACTTCGCTGACAAAGGTCAGAAGTTTTTCGAAAGAAAATTATGTTGCAACCCAAAAGATGACAAAATATGGTGCAACCAAACGTTCAATACATTAATAAAGTGCTTATTTAATATCAAAAGGCCTTGAATTTTTGATGCGAAATTGGCAATGAATTATCGAACACTCCAATAATTTTATTCCATTTAGTGAGTTCTATAACGATTGAAATAAATAATAGTCTATCAATATATATGGCGGATACATTAAAACTTAAAAACAGAATTCCTTAAATTTTTGACTAGCCGTCGAAGATGTGTGTGGTCTTGCATGGCCGTAGTAAAAGAATACGCCTTTTCCATTGGCTGAATCTAGACGCTTTTCTTCAATAGCTTGCTTTAACAGATTTATCTGCTGAAAGTAGACGTCAAAATCGATAGCTATATCAAGTAGCAGAAGATACTTTTCCAGACCCACCAGATACTCAGCAAACCCTTATTACGTGTCAGTGTTAGCTTTGGAATGGTTTAGAACGACTTTTCAGGATTTGGCCATTATATTTTATGCACTACATTATCATATATAAGCTGTTTTTCGTCTCCCGCAAACAATTTGTATGTGAAATGGTCTGAGGTCAGTTCCTGACGTAAGTTCGATCCAATAAGCTCACGAGGTATTCAAGCATCTATTTATTTTTAATTTCGTGTTTTTAATCAGTGCTCAGCTCCTACACTATCTAATGAGTTCTCACAATTTCCACCATAAACAACATACTATTCTCTGGAAAATTTTAGATGCTTTATTCACTATTTTGATGATAGTATTTCAAAATATAATTGATTTTTTCCTTTATGTTACTCATTTTCAAACATAAATAACGCACTGGTGTGAAAGCAAAAATGTTTGTTATATTTTATTCTTGAACATCATATAAGGGGGCCAATGTGTAATCACTTTTTTTTTAGTCTGCGAAAAAACATTTATTTATTTAAAAAATTTAAATACTAATTAACAAGATAATTTCCATCATTTTATAATACTTATTACGTTAAAGCAGTTGTTCGATTCCTCTCAAAAAAATTCTTCGGGCTTTCATTAAAAAACTTTTCCTAGTGCCTTTTCATTTCTCCAATATTATCGAATTTTTTACCGCTTGATGTATGCTCTAACGATCTGAAAAGGTATGTCGGTGCGAAATCCGATGAATAGACTGGATGAGTTAATAGTTCTAATATAAGTTTTCTTACTTTTTCTGTGTTATTTTTCCTCGCATTATCGTGTTGGAAGATACTTTCTTTATCTCCCTTGTTAGTGGTCCGAGTGGTTGGAAGAGATACCTTTCTGAAAGAAAGATATTGTTTTTTCGGATAATTGCATAGCTCCCGCTTTTCATCTTCAGTTCAACTCGCCGCCAAAAAGGAATGGCTTCATACGGAGACAAAAAGGAACCCCAATTCTTCATGTACAATTTTCATATGCGACCAAGTATATCCTGGACTGTAGACCATGGACAGCCAATCTTTAATTTCTCAATTGTTTGGCGAGGATCTGCATCCACTATCGCCTTTAAGATATCATCATCTAATTTTTGGGGTCGTGTTTTTTGTGTGGTTCTTCGATCAGATTTTTTTTTCTATGTATGGATGATAGCTAGCTCATTTCATAAAATCAAATATGCTTAGTGCGATCTGATGTTTCTCTCTGGGTCTTAAGATTCTTTTGATTTTTGATAAACTTGCTTCTCGAGATAGACGAACATCAAAATAGAATCATAATTTTTTCGAATTTAATTGAAAATTATCCCTGTAATCTGATAAAATAACACTTTTGTCACTTATCGTCCACAAACTCTATTATAAACAATTCGTATCATGTTAAACTAATCACAAAAATTATAATCAACACAAAGCGAGTTTAAAGTGATCTCAAATCTTCAGATTTGGGGCGGCGAAAATGTTGAAATGTCCTTTCGTATATGGCAATGCGGTGGATCTGTTGAAATCTCTCCATGCTCTCATGTGGGTCATCTGTTCCGGAAAAGCTCGCCCTACACCTTCCCGGGTGGCGTAAGTCGAGTATTAAGTGAAAACTTGGCGCGTGCTGCCATGGTATGGATGGACGAATGGGCTGAGTTTTATTTTCGCTATACTTCATTGGACATATCATTGAAAGAATCTTTGGTGAGATCAAAAAGAAAGAAGATTATTTAAGTTTTTTTTATGAATATGGATTCATCTGTTTGCAGAACGTAACCGATCGACTTGCTTTACGACAAAGTCTCAACTGTAAACCCTTCAGCTGGTATCTGGAAAATGTTTGGCCGAATAATTTCTTCCCAGGACACACGCGTTTCTTCGGGAAAATATTTCTTTTGGATAATAATACACCGCTGGCTAGAGTTTTCGATAATTATGTAGTACAGATTGCTGCTAAACTACGTGAATTTTCGTGGAAGAATATTTTCAAGCTATTACAGCCCGTTTCGAATAAGCTTCGAAGGTCGCTGGATGAAAATAGTGATTTGTGTGTTCAGAAAACGAGAAATACGTCAGCGTTGAGTGTAGCCATGGGAGTGGCTGTGGTAGATAATTGCGGTAGAGATCCAAGACTACAAAATTTATTTGTAATCACAACAGATGGTCAGGCACGTATTTGATGGATTTTTTCTAAAATGATATTGTTATTGATATGTTTAAAGGAAATGTAAACAATGTTTGCTTATGTAACTCTGATTTATTTGACAGATAATGACAAATGAAGGTGTTTGCTTGGATTCTTTCGATATACCGGCAGACATTACTGGAACCGTGAGACTAACAGAGTGCCATAACAATCTGAGACAAAAGTGGGAATACGAAGTAATGGTGAGTTAATGAGTGTTTGTTTTTATTTTCTTTGTCGTCTATTTTATGCAAATACATTTGGAAATTACGTTACTTGCACCATTTTTATAGAACATTTTATTTATTTTACGTCCCTTTATATTTTCGGTGCGAATACAAGATAACATGATTTTCTTTCGTAAATTATTGCATTGAAATAGGTTTTTAATTTTCGATATCCATACCAATTAGCTGATTAAAAAACATTTATACTCAAATCGGTTTAAAACTACTAAACAATCCTTGAAAATAGTTTGTTTTTTATTGGTTATACCGGCTTCTTTCAAATATGCTGAAAACATATATTTCTGTTAAAATTCTCAGACCCAAGAAATTCGACATCAAGGCTCGAAACTATGCCTAACAGCAACTGATACAGGTGAACGGGATATCATAGTGAAAAGATGTAATAGTGATAAAAATCAACGATGGGGCTTCGTACCGTTGCCATGGAATGAAAATGATTAAGTTTTCTGATAATTGTAGTTCTTAGCTGAAAAGTAATATAAATAGAAAGAATACATTTAAATTTAACTTATTTTTATATATACTAAATAAATAATAAGCAACATGATTTTATTAAAATATCTAATGAATTATGTCATGAAACATGCTTGCTTTACTTAAAATAGAAAAATTTACGTTTGTAAAGAAGAGCTACTGTCATATGTGTAATGTTAGTTTCAAGAAAAGAGCGGTATAATTTTGTTTACATACTTTTTAAGTATGCATTCGAATATTGAAATGAAGTCAATAAGAGATTGCCTATACTGAAACTATGAGCTACTATCTGGAAAATGATAAATTGAACGAAATTAATTCCTTGAAGATAATTTTACAGTAGCTTAAGATAATTTACCTAAATACGGAATTTACTAAAGTGATCTGAATGCAATTTTTTGAATTTGTGATACGATAATAATGTTTAATAAACTCCTTCAAGAGTTGAATATGTATTTTTTGCAATTAATAAAAAAATTGATAATATATGATTGATGCTGATTGATATTCCATTATTTTTAGTTATTTCAATCCACATGATTGAATACTTTGCTCCGGCGAACCATTTCATAATGGAAAAATGGACGCAGCGATTAGTACTATTTTCGAAAAGCGAGAGTAAATCAGGGCTGTTCAAATATATTTTCGAAAAGTGAAAAATTTGTAGGGATGGAAAGTTTTATTCTAACTTGTTATTTGAAGTTCGAAATGATATTGATCTTGGGAAAGTTCCTTCGAAAATATTATTCAATTATTGAGAAATATATCCAACTCTAAGAATATCTTCTGATATCGGGATATGATTAGGATTGTTAGCTCGAAAGAAGCAGCCCTTAAGAGATGCTTAGTGGAACAGAATACGTTCACAGAAAATAACTAATACGATTATTGATAAAACAAATAAAGGAAGGATTAATCGTTGCTGCGTGAAGGCGCCTTCATATTCAAAAAGAAATGCAAAGCTTTCTCACTTTAATGGAGAGCCTGTTTTATTTCAAGAACTACTCGCTGGTGAGCTGGCTGTCTCAACAGATTTTGCTGACGCGCTTTGGGCTCTCGATAGGGTCTGATATCTAAGTCTGTGCTTAATGTGAAGATCTTACAATGGTGTCGAAAACTTTAAGGAGGAAGGAAGTTTGGCTTTCGGATACACATAGTTGCTTTTACCTGCTTTGGGCATAAATACAGCTTTAGCGATTCTCCAGGCTGCAGGCACATAACTCAGCACTAACAAATCTTTATAAATTCGAATAAACCAGGATACGGTGGGCATTCATGTCTTCAGAAGCATGGTAGGCAGAATTCCATCCGGGCCTGGAGACTAAAAGAGCCTGAAGGGATCGATTGCCCAGGTTAGTTTCTGCTTGGTCACGACTTCGAATATTTCTTATACATCATGAAAACTGGATATTTGATTATCAATAGAGGGGATGTAGTCATCGAGGCAGCCTGGAAAGTGACTATCTATGAAGATCTCCAAAATTTTCGAGCCGTTGTTTGTCAATTCCCTATCTGACTTGCAAACCAGGCTTGGTGTGATAGGACGTTTAGGCAGCAGTTTCCCGTCTCGCCGTTTCTGAAGTGGCTTTGATTCCGCCGCACAGCTCCTCCCAAGAGCTCCACCTAGCCTTCTTTATTTCTGATTTATAGTTTTAGGATATCCTTGTATTCGTCCCAGCATTCCCTGCAATCAGCTGCTTTGGTTTATTTAAACAGTTCCCGTACTTGTCTTCTGCAAAAAGCCAGATACCTGTACCACCAGAGTGGTTTATGGTTTCGCCTAGGACAGGTATCGCGATAGGAGCGTTTTACTATGGAGTCAATCCTGAGAGAAGGATTTAAGCCGTTGGCCGCCACCCGCTGAAAGATGTCCCAGTTTATTTTTCTGGAATTGCGAAACGGTCGAGAATTGCAAGTTGATCTGAATTTCAGAGTGAAATTTAATGTATCCTTTCCTTGATCAGAGAATGATGCTTCATCAAGAACACTCCAGGTATCCATCAATTTTTCATTGAACCCATTGTGTAGAGTGATGTTAAGCACATTTTCCCTGAGAAATTCCCTATAGGTAGAGATATTAGCCCGATTTGCTAATGAATTTTGAGCAAAGTGATTCTAATAGTAATTTTCTTTGAAAATCTGTAATTGCCTACTTTTAGAAACTAAGTACCTACAAATGTTTCATTTTCCAATACTTTATCCTAGCCATTCTTCAAAAATAAATTTCTTATCTGATTTTCATTCATGCATCCTGCAAATTTAAGCTCGATCGTATTTCGCAGCTATGAACAAATCGAAAAACGCTCGAAGAACCGAGTCGGTGGGTAATTTCGGGGGGCTAGAGACGGTTTGCACCGCGGTGTATGTCATCAAAATGCTAAATGAATGCACGACTAAACCGACTCGGTTTTCCTCTCAGGAAACGCTTCGCTGGAACCGCCGTGTCTGTCATTGTCCTTAGTTTTTCTCTTGAAACGAAAATTCCCCTTAACAAGCAAATTCGTTATTGCTTCCAAATAAATAGTACAAGTATATTTTTTTAAACGACGTTACAATGCAGTCTACATGGAATGAAATTAACGCTTGTAGAGTAACAAAAAAATTGGTCCGAAAAATAAAAATTAATCTTTTCCATATTCTTCCTAGAAATAATAAATTACATAATATATTAAACGTAAAGTGCAAGAAAAGTGACAGATTTAATGTTTATTATTACGACCATATTCTAATGCAAGGATTTCAAGGTATTTTTTTCCAGAAAATAGCGCTCATACCCTGCAGTTTGAATTAATGGCTATGCTATTTATTTTAGATAAATGAGATATAGGAATTCGTCAAATAAAGGAATCGCTAAATGATATTTCGGTACTACTTGGAGCGAGAGAATTTAAAATTTAATTTAAAAATATCCCTATTTGAACGCGAAATAATGAGTGAAGCTTCTGCTTTTTCATTACCAACCTGGACAAAGAGGTTACAAATTTAAAATTTGAACTGTGAGATTTAATCATTACATCGATGTAACACAACGCATCTAAAATGTTGTTGTTCTTCCATTTCATTAATTGGGGTAAAAAGTTAAGGGCTCAAAAATACATGTTGGCATTATAAAGGCAATAGTGGTATATGCAACGGTTCAACAAGTTGCTTTGGAAAAGGAATTTTCCATATTCTTTGGCTAAAAAAGTACCAATAAGTTCTGTGGCGGAGCAGCTACGAACAAGCACCACCGCAACATTGGCGCCCACCGTGGGATTCGAAAATATTCCGTGCCACAAACGAATAAAATTATTTAGGACTCAAACAGCAGAATCACAAGAATCGAGTTTTTGCGCAACAATAGCAGAACTACTTAGAAGATTTTCATAAATGATCAAATGTATGCACCCAATATTTTCTTCTTTTGTGTAAAATACTTCAAATCTTTCCTGCAAAACAAGAAAATGTTGTTTCTGATTACCAATGCTTTAAATATGCATATTATTCTTTTAAAAAATGAAAAAATCTGTTCCTTTACTAAAAATTTCTACAACTAATAGATCCCTACATAATTTGAGAAAAAATAGATCCCTACATAATTTTTTGTGTTGAATTTGCAGAAAAAAAATTCTGCTGTCGAAATAAAAGAGAGCCCTAAATTCCATAATCAAAATTCATTGATGAGTCAAAATGCAAAGAGACCTTATCAGGAGAAGCTTTAATATTGTCATGTAAGCTTAGTACGGGTTTTGTTGCACTTGGCTGCAGATTTTCACTCGTATATCTCCATCAAATCACTAACAATTATAATTGAAAGAATAAGTAACTGATGAGGGCAAATTTCCAACAACTATCTTTTGCACTATTCAAATCGAAATGGAAAAATTTGATCCCTTGAAAAATAACCGATCCATTTGAAATTCATTCCCATAATAATCTCAAAGATCAAAGCTAATCTACAACTTTTAAGAATCACGATAAATACTCTAAATTCCAAAGATCTATTCCAGCTTATTGCTACTTAATTCTAACTACATTTAAGCGTCTTCATCAGCGACCACCCAGAGATCCGTAAATAACTCTTGAATTGAATGAAAAATTTCGAAAAATCGCATCTGCCTTCGAAGTAGATCATCACACAGCAGATTTCAAATAATTCAATTAGATTGCTGTTGTGATTAGTTTGAATCTGAGTCAGCAATTATTAGATCAAAGATACATCTGATGATTCACATAAGTACTAAATGAAACAAGAAAGATCAGCTACTTGTAATTATATTGGAGCAGATACGTTGTTCTGTAAGCCGGTAATTAAATTAATTTCTCAGAAAGTAGCTCGAATCAATCAAAACTGTATGAAAAAAATGATTCGTATAGTATTTTATCTTCACATCGATTTGATTTCATATCTTTCTGTTTTTTCTCATCAATTGGCCGCGCATTGTTTGGATAAAGAAGCTGTAACGGAGGAATTTTAAATTTTCTAAAGAATCTATTTGAACGTTGATTTGGTGAGTTTTGTGCATTGTCATATCGTTAATTATTTTTAAGCGAATCATGTGCGATATTATGAATTGGATAATTCTCACGTGAAATTTGGATTGCAGGCATACGTCACGAAAGCCATCAATCTACTTAAGTTCAATAACAGTTGCTGCTGGTGCGAACGAAAGAAAAATTGCATCGCGGATTGATCGATAACAGGATCGCAATGGTGTGAAATGACTTGCTTATGAGTATGATGATATATTTTGGGATACAAAACCTGTAAAAGATTCAATGTTGCATTTTTTCTAAAAGTTTATAGGCAATCAATTCATACACATCGCCTACAAAGCTTAAAATCTTCATATAAGGAAGGAAAATAGAAACATGTGTTTTATTAGTTCCTGAATTACCAAAACTCTCACTGACATCCATTCGCCGATTCAAATCTTAAGTGGCGAGATTGTCGCAAGACTGGCTACAACAAAGACGATCGATAGCGTCAAATATAATAATTGCGCCACCTCTGCTATAAAGTGTGGGTAACCTGTACTTTATATCGGCTCGACTGTAGTCAATCATTTTTGACAAATTTAAGGCTTTCATTCGGAATTAATTATCTCAAGAGCAATTAGTACACGGAAATGGGAAAAGAACACAATATGAATCCTCCAGCCACCCACAGCTTATGACAAATGGTGTAATAGCACGATTGGCGCCATCGTAAACCAGTCAATTGCTCCATGATTTCGATTCGTCGCTATAATATTGCAGCGACTAGACTACAAGTGTACTGTGCCACACTATGAACAATGCATTCTGCATCAGGCTGAGCAAAATTGAAACCTACATATGTTCTAGTACCCAAGCGATCACCTCGTACTGTTGTTAATATAGAAGAAATGCACAATATGCATTTATGATGATATGTATTAAGTCCGGCTTTCACGAATTTATTATGCAAAACATACCAGTCGCACCCCGACGAACGCGCTGTTTCTTTAAATAACAAATCGTCGCATAAATTACGACAAGGAGTTTTCTTGATTTCCGCAAATTGAAAACGTTTTGAAGCTAGGTGATGTTGGAAAACGTGATTCGGAAGTGAAATTATGATGGCAGCTGAAGGATGATTTAAATATCCGTGATGTCGAGGGCTTTTAAAAATTGAGCAAGAATATGCTTTTATAGGCGATGGTATTATAAGACTAGTATTTCATTACTTATTTTGGTAAATGGAGGAGGCAAATGTTTTATTATTGTTTTATTAAAAATGATATAGAAACATATTTTAACTTTTCACTGTTGTAGCAATAGTGTTTGTACGAGAGCCTGAAAATGTGACTCGACATATACAATAAAATTATGCAACGGTTTATTACGACCGATGATCCAACATAATAATAGGGTAGTTATAATTCTTACAAAACACTAAAAAAGTGATTTTACTTCTTTGTACATAAGATGCCTCTAAAAAATAATTTCACTTGCGTGTCCTTGCCATAAGCATTAAAAAAACATATTAACATTTCACAAATGACGTACGTTCATTTAAATACGAACGTCCACGACAGATGGACACCCTTTCATGTTCCTCACCGAGGATAATGTTTCAAAAAAACATGATGCTGCTTTGGCAGACCAAATACTGACCATCAGGGATTTAACTGAAGTCACAGCGATCTCACATGACAGTATTCAAAGGATTCTGACAAAAAGCATGTTGAATAGATGACAATTCAAGGCTGAAGTTGTTATGGCTCCGTTTCGAAAAGCTGGCTGGTTTCCAGTGGGTTTTACCTCTTTCTTCGGCTCAAGGAACAGCTCAAGGGCAGGAAGCTAAAAAAAATCTGTTTGATGATTGCCGCTGTACATACATTTTTAGAAAGTCAAGCAACGATTTTTCACTAAATGTCAAAATAAAAACGATTTTGTAACATAGCCCTTGATTTACATAATCGTTATTATTATATAATATTTTGTAAACACTTCCTGGTTTTTTTTCTATGATAATGCCAAAGCTCAGGGGGTTAACCTTTGAAGCAAATGCTTAGCTATGGTGGCAGAGAGATACATATGGGTAAAGCCGATATCAATTATTCCATTATTCTTTTAAGTGCCACATTTTTTTTTTAATTTTTTCAAGCGCTAGTGTTATGCCTAGTCGCCACTAAAGCTTAAATCTGACAATTAATGGAGCGGTGGTATTAACCCCAGTTGGAGACTGTTAAGACAACACAACGCAAACAAATACATCCATGGTCACGGCAGGATTGAAACCCGCGGGCAGTAGATCACTGCTTCGGACTGACGCGTTAGCCAGCTTAGCTACCGACGAAGAAGTAGCGTTGGTTTAGTTAAGATTTCAGTAGTGCTGTCATACTTGTTTTAGTACCGCCAAGTAGAGTGATTTTCTATTAAAATTGATGTAATGATGCCTGATCCTGTTAAAAATTCATAAAAAAAAAATGAATAAAACTAGCTCTGCACCAAAACTCAAGCGTTAGTGAAACAATTTCCATGTCCTAAGCCTATATCGCTATATATCGCATAGAGAGCACCATCATCATTAAACTTGTTGAAAATGCATACAAATACGTTTTTGCAGAGTAGTTGGAGCTGAAAAAATATCATGCAAAGATACTGCCCTCAAACTACCCCGGAAAGCGGTAGAGATATATATGACTTTTATTGCTAATACCTGTGTAGAAAGTGTAGAAAAGAGCAGTGGTGGCTCGTCAGGGTGGGCCCGGCCCGCCTGGCCCACTCTGACGAGCCGCCACTGGGCTCGCTCGACACAAAAACACTTTTATAAGGTATACGCGGATACCAACAAGAAATATCTACTTTACTTTAACTCAGTAGCCAGGCGGGCCGGGCCCACCCTAACGAGCCGCCACTGGAAAAGAGTTATTCTAGTTCAAATTAAAAACTCAAAAAAAGATCCTGGGGATCTGTCCATGACTTTTATCCAATCAGTTTTTTAGTTGAACAAGCGTTTTGAAATCGATTCATTTTGAAATCCATTCTCTTTTTCTGTCAGATTTACAGTTCGCTTTCAAAATAAAAATCGATTATCACAAAATACCAATGGATCTTGTTACTCTGGATACATTTAGAAAAAAAATTGGCTCAGCTTGGGACTTTGATCTTATGTAGAAGCACAACGTTTTCTTGCTGACAAAATAAAATCAAAAATAAGATGCATTTTTTGCTCTCCATTCTCAATTTCTGTCGGAGTTTCGCGAGTTACAGTCTTAAGTCTTTCGTTTTTCAATATATACTCTGCTGACATTTGATGGTGTTTGTTTACATGCTAGTGATTTTTAGACATGAAGTAAAAATAACTTGATGGAAGGATGCTAATGAGAGCAACTAATAGAACAACTAACTGGTGAAATGATGAATAGTAATTAATCAAATAGTGTATATAATTAATTCTTTAGGACAAAGCATTTCGTGGGAGGATGGATTCAAGTATTTTCGTACAAAATAAAAAACGTCGCTCAAAAACCATGTGAATGAAATTTCCAACAAAATATCAATCCTAACTAAAATTTTGTTTTCTTTAAAGTCAATAAATTATAAAGTTAAAAAATAAATTGAATCAATCTAAATAACAATTCGTTTATAATTTATATTTTGTATTATATCCACCCGTATATAGTGGCAGCACTATGTAAGGTTGGCGTAGTTAGGCTCAATAACCAATTTAAAATAATTTATCATAAACAATTTAAATTTTTCTCTCGCTTTAAATAAATATTTTATTTACTAACACAGAAATAATATTAACCGGTTCATTCTTGTAACTGAAGTTGACTTATCCATACTTAAAAAATTAATGTCAACATTTGAGATATTTATCGATATTTTTTTTAAAGTCGAACTAATAGTGTTTCTTTTTCAGCTTTTGTTGTGACGAAAATAAAAACAGAAATAAAAAACTAAAAACAGCTCATGCTTATTAAAAAATAAATAAAGTATGTCAATAGTATATTCATCATACAAATTAAAAGCTTGATTATTCAAAAAATGAGAATTGAGTAAAATCAGTTTTATTTAAAATTGGAAATTTTAAAATAAGCATGCGTTGCTTTCCCACACAAGAAAAATTCTGAAGAAAATTAATGTAAGGAAAGATGAAAATAAAATGTTGCTGTTTATTTCGATAAATAGTCTTTTATCTAAGTGTTTTTGAGCAGATGATATTTTTAGCTTTATCGCCTGTCGAAAAAATGAATAATTCTTTACCTTTATGTTGCAGAATTTTTCATAAATTCAATTTTATTGCCCGAGGAGAAAATACATGTGTATTTTCAAACACCTTCAGGATTCATCTAGTCATTTTATCACAGACCCCCACCAAAAATTTAAATTTTTTAAATTTACAGTAACAAATCTTCAATTCATTATCAATAGCTTTCGTTTTATTATTATTTGTTTTGTGGAAACAAGATACTTGGAAAAACAAGTATATTAAAATAAAATTGATAATTTTTTTTATTTTAGCTTGATTATACATTTTTTTTCAAACAATTAACTCTATACGAGCGCTATCAAACTATTAACCATATACGGGGTGCCCAAAAGTTGGTAAGACATTTTTTTAAACTGACAGTTTCCTACAGAATCATCAGGTAATTTCAAATTTGCCAGGATATTTTGATGTATTTGAGAAATAAGCCCGTATGGTTTTTGGATAATGAGCCGGTAGCTTTGCAGCTATGGCAGGCACGTAATTAGAAATTCTTCAATCGATCTTCCCGATTTTTTTTTGTTGGGAAAAATGCAAACGATTGATAAATTCTATGTTTTACTTCCTTTGTACCTATACCTTTCGTATTGAAATTCTCAAAATTCTTCATCCTATAAGAATGCAATCCTTCACGTAATTGACTATTCTTTTAGTGCCCGAAATTTACACTAGGGAGAGCACACAGCCCGATAATCAAAACCAATTGAAATGCACAGAATGTGTTAGCCTTGAGCAGGACCGGGTATGATAGAAACTTAAAATATATGCTGGTGTTTCTGTGGCTGTGGTGCTATCTTGAAAAAACGTTCAACGAAAGAACAGCTTTGTGCTCTATAATTTATATTTGGCCATCAATATGAAAGAAAATCTACACAATAGTTTGGTTTTAATATAAGTTAAGTTTGAAAGACTTTTGGGGGCTGTGAAGCTCAGATTAGGATGCCAGTATCGGTAATTTTAGTAAACTTTGGACTAAGATGTGCTGGAATTAAATTCTCAAATAAAAATTAACCTGTAAAAAAGGTAACTAACAAATGTCCGAATTACTTAATTTTCTATTTTGCGAACCTTATGTCTTAACATTTTTCTTCTCCTGTTACTTCCGATGCTTTTATCAGATCAGATATTAATGTGAGCCAAAGTTGGAAAATGTTTGGTTGTTATGCTAGAAAAAAATTTCCAGTACTAGTATTTTTTGAATTGCTTTTGCGGGATGATTAAAATTGAAAAATTAAAATAAAAATAAAAATTGTTTTCAATTTTAATCATCCCGCAAAAACAATTCAATTTGATTCTGCTCTCGGAGGCTTATTCCGCAAAACGATCGAGTTTCCCGTATCAATTATTCTCCGCTTTGATAAGCTTTAGAGACGATATACGTTGTCTAGGCTGATTTATATACAAGAAGGGAACCATGATCACAAATCAATAACTTTTATTAATATTTTTTGTTATTTTGATACTACTAACACACCATACGATAAACAACTTAGAATAAAAATAATCAACATGTATTCAGATTTGCAAACTTTGGAAACTTTTGTGGGCGGCACCCCTAAAAATGTTTTCATGCCTATAGCATCCGATCCAATCCTGAGATAAATTGAAAGTAATAGGACAGGTTGATTTGGAATAATATAATTTTGGTCTCGGTAACTGGATAATTCGGCAAATTTTTTTCTGAGTAGTGTCAGTATTAACTTATCAGGTCTTTAGTATCTGATGTGATGATCCAGTCTGAACGGCGTAAAAGTTATTTTGTAAATATTTCAGAAAAATGTGCATATTTTTCACTTCTGTCGAGAGCTGAGCAAGATTGGTAGCATTGAAACGACAACAATCCTGCCCAGTTGGTGCTGTTTTCAATGGTACCTACTCTAGCCACCTCTCGATAGTTGTACAAAACCCCAGTTCATATAAAATCTTAAACAAAATCTACACATTTCGTCTGCTTTTTTTTCGAAAATTAGTCTTTGTAGCTGCTCCTTTCACTGGAGTTTTTATAAAATTAAAACTTGAATCAAATTTGGGTTTGAGCACATTTAATGGTAAATTTTTGTTTATTATATTCTAACTTTGGCAGAAAGAAATTTAAAGCATTGAAAAGAGATGGTTTCCTTAAATTCCTAGCAATAAAAATAATTTGACATCGACTGGTTTTTTTAATTTTTTTTTTAGTGTGTAGTGAGATATAGGCAAACAAATCCAAGAGCCAAATAAAAACTCTAGTGTATCAAAACCGCTAGAAAACTGATTTTCGAAGAAATTATTTTTGGGTAACTAGAAAATGTGGAAAGGCGTAGTACACTTTTTTCAAGTATCATATCGACCATTTCTTACACAAAGCATATAAATGAGCAACACTGTTTTATGGCTTCATATATTTTGTGAATAATCTATCTTTTGAGTTTCATTTTCATCTGTGGATTTCATGGAAAGTTTCAGCGATTAAACGGTGTTTGGTGTTGCCTTTCGAAAAATTCTCAAAACTCAGAAAATTTAAACATGGGTTTCTTATTTTTTTTATTTTGAATGTTTTGCATGTGAATATATGATTTTGGTGTATTATTTACGAAATTTTTCTGTTGCTGGAAACTCTGTGTTAGCATCACAGCTGTTCACGTCAATTCAAATCCACCCTTTGAACTTAGTTTCGATTGGATGACTGGGCGAATAAAAATTTCTTTCACTCTTCTACACTCAAAAAACTAAAAAATAAATGCCGTTCTCACTCATTCATATTGTTTCAGCTGTTTTACAGTCAGCATTTATATTTATTATAAGTTTTTGATTATATATATTTTATTTGAATAAACGGTTGCATGTATTTCCTGAAAATAGGCCGGCAAATATACTGAAACTGAAAAATGAAAAATGTATAAAGGATTGTTTGATTTACGTTTGACTTTTGAACGTTTTCGATTTAGCGAGGCCAATTCTAAAAACAGTTTTGTGAGTCAATTTATTTTGTCGTTTTGTCCCGATGAACAATTTGCTGTTTATTGGGCATGAGTAGTACATAATTTAGTGTAAAAATTCATTGGTCTATTACAGAGCCATATCATCCAAAATATCGTTTTAATTTCTCCCAAAAGATCAAATAATAGTATATTAAATTTCCAAACGCGCCCATTGTATTCAATTGAACGACCAATTGCTCACTTTTTGTGCATAAGATGCATATAGCACCTTTCTAAAAATAAATAGTTTTCACCATTCTAACGACAAATTAGAAAAATAAACATTTTACTTTTTCTTTGAAGTATTCATTTAATTCACATTAAAGTATACATCGAATTCAGTAACTAGGAGATAACACAACGATTTACTATCATATTAAAACAACTTTATAAATTAAAAATAAATTCAAAGTTTTTTTTAACTATCTATTCAATATAATTTCTTCTTCGAAAAGATTTTTTTCCAATACGGTTTTAGGTTTTTATACATATTTACAAAACGAATGTTGTCTTTTACAAAAAAAAATAAACGTTTAATTTAAATTTACAAGCATATGAATCATACGGATATTAAAACCGTCATACTACCTAAATTTATCTACGTACATTTAAAGGAACACATATGATATCTTGCATCTAATTTTCGATGAGCACGCACACGAAGTAATCATACAAGTTCTTGGAATAAGAAAATAGCACCGTTCTGTAGTACACCGTTTGTGTTGATTTGACATTCGACCGATTTCTGTACGTGTGTTTTCTTTTTAACTTCAAGTCTATAGTCTAAGGGAAGCCTTTATGGATGTAAAAAAAATGGTAACTAATATATTAAGAGTATTCATGTCCGGTTTTGAATCGGATTTGGTTGTGAGAAAAAATTGTCTATAACGGTTGAGCGAAAATATTTGTAAAATTTTTTCTGCGAAAACCTTTTTATGGCAATAGAAAATTGTTGTGGTTTTAATTTACAGTGATTTTAGTCTCTCAAAACGATTACAAACTGTTGAAGGGGAAAATAAGACGAATTTAAACTTTACACATATTAGAGCTTAGGGATAAATTAAATTATATGTATTTGCGATTTTTCAGTGTAAAAAGTCCTTAAGAGATTTGAATTGAATAGGAATTTATCGAATTGTTGTACATTGATGGTTGGCAAGTATGTATGTGTGTCTGACTGTTAGATTGATTCTGAAACTGCTGTCTCTGAGCTTGGTTTCTGCGAGATTCAAACGAATTGAGTAGATTTCGAAATAAATAAATATTTGCAGAAGGTGTCAGGAAGTTTCTCAGCCAGTCATCATACCCACATAGGTTTCATCTTTTTTGGTAATTACACTACGAATACTTTGAAACACTAGCTGTTTTTAGTTTTGACGGTCAGGTAACTTGAACTCGGTCCTCGTTGTTCTTATTGTTGTTCGAGTCGTTATTGCTATTGCTCATCAAATTCGGACTTGTTCGATCAGCAAAGCTGTCTTCGTGAATCCGCAAGCTTCGAGGCGACGTTGGTTCCGAATTGGGTGACGAGGACGACGAGCTCCTGGGTGAGTTCATTTCGCTAGTGAGAGATGTCTGTGACTGCAATGGAATCGGAAACTGGGTCACTTTGCCCATAAACGATCGGATTTCTTCGAAGCAAGAGTCCTCGGTGATGCCACCTCGGACATTCCTGCGCATGCCACGTATCCGCTCGTCGAATCCTAGACCCAATGAAGCTGCGTCCGCTTCGTGTTTCTTCAAGTGACGGTCCAGGTTGGTTTGCTGTCCAAAACAGCGCTCGCACAGCGCACATTTGAAGGGCCTCTCTTTGTTGTGTATGTTGCGAACGTGACGCTGCAGGTTGCTCGATATGCTAAAGGAACGTTCACAGTATTTACATTTATAGGGCTGTTCGCCCGTGTGTGTGCGAAGGTGACGCGTGAGATTGGCGGAGCGCGGGAAGACTTTGCCGCAGAACTTGCAAGCGTAACGATCTTTGTTTTTAATCGAGGCGGGACTAATGTTTGCGTTTTGCATAGCTTCGTTATTGTTGTTGTTGCTATTGACTAAAATGTTATTACTATTGACGTTGTGGTGGTGAGTGCGATGGTGGTTAACGATAGAAGATGCGAGTGTAGGTAACGAAGAAATGAGCTCCTGTTTGGGCCGAAGCAGGTCGAATGCGTTGGGCGGTGGTTGCGATGGAGCTACGAAAGGATTTCGATATGGTAACGGTAGACGGGCAGCTTTGGCCATAGCCTCGAGCATAAGCGGATGGATCGTGGGCGGAGGAAACAGTCCGGGCCGATGGCATCCTAGATTTGGTATTCGAAGGTCGTCCTTGTAAGAGTTTGTACTTCGGTACTTGTCGCGGTCGTCAAAGTTCGACAAGCTATTTCGCAAGGTGATGTTGGCTGTTTTTTCGAAATTGACCGGTTTCAAATTGAAGTTGTTTCCGGGTGTAGGTGATCGGTTGTTATTGGTCATAATAATGTTACTATTTTCGTCGGCCAAACGATCATCGTTAGCGTTGTTATTGTTCGCACCAGGTGAAGATTTCTTGTGATCCAGACGAAGATCAAGTGGCTGATCAGCTATCGAACCACTTGAAAGTGTTGTACAGTTACTTGTTTGGCTGATCGTTGACGCTGATGATGATGCGCCCGCAGACGATGCCGAATGATTGCGATTGGCGGGTGATAGGTCGTAGGGTAGTTGCGAAGCATAAGATGCCGGAGTTTGACCTAAGGTTGGGTACACTGACCCCTGTTTCGGACTAGGAAGCATTTTTCGAGGCGAATGATCCTTTTCTCGCATTCTTAGACCAGGTTCGGTGAGCTGATGAAGGTGCTGATTTTGTTAGATGATGATAGGTCCTTAGCGGGAATGTGTTCTCATATTTGGAGTGATCTGGAAAGAAAACAGTACATTGGTCAGTTGAATTAACGTTGCGTTTTTAAAGCTTTGAATGTATATTGTGCTATAAGTGTTTAAAATATTGCACAGTTTTCAGTTTTATATTGATTTGGGTTGAGTAAAATAGTAAACTAAATTTATGCTAAGAAATCAAAATTTTTTTGGCACTTTCGATGTGGTTTTTGAGTTCTTGAATACCTATTTGACGTTTTTTTTTTTTAATTTGAGACAATATCTTCATTGCTAGTTCATCATATGAAGAACTATTTTTTTGTGATCGTGTTTAAAGCTTTAGCCTCGAATTTTCGCAACATTTTTTTTGCAGAATATTTGCGATGAAGCTTAGTTAGAAATCGATACAATGGATCTGCTGTGAACATAAAATGTTAAATATAAATTGAATTATTAATTTTTATTTATTGGATTCATATTTTGATTTACATTTTGAGTCACACTTGAGTGATTGCTTTTGCAACTGCTTTTATTTGTTTATTTAATTTTTCAATACGATTAAAAGCAAACAAAGCTTGTAAAATTCGTTCCTTTATACCTGTTTTCAATAAAATTCGTAAAGAAGCTGGCCTAGATAAACTGAAAGTTCCAAATTCAATCTAAATTACTTGATGAGATATCATCACGAGATCTGGGTAAAATTGTTTGCAACACCAGTGACATCAGTGCAAAACTAATCAGCTATCCAACAAAAACGATTCGAAATTCTTCGCAATCTCTACAGGCATAAAAAAAACTCTCACCGTTTGCAAATACAAGTGATACGCTTAATTAATTAGCCGACACTGACCAACATACTCGGAACCGAGCCGAACTAATCACATAATCATGCAATATTGAATGCTGATTTTGCACTCTTAACCTTAAGGCAGCCATAAATCTTTCAGAAGGAAAAATAATAAAAGTTTGCAGTCACACTAACTTCTAATATTACGTTTCAAATTAATTACTGTGGCCCGTCGATTGGAGGCTAAGACAGTGTTAGCCAACCGGCCGATAAATACGGCAATGGTCAGAGCGTCAAGCCGTCGACGAACTTATCAACATAAAGGAAACGTTTTCTTAAAGATTTTGACATATGCGGCACATAAAAGAGACGACGAATTTCGATCCTAGTATGATACAGTTGGTTTACCAGACTCCACTACGGGTAGTTTGAAAGAGGCAGTATATCGTGGATTGATATAGTTAGAGTCGTGGGTATAGTTTAGGATTAAGATGTGAATGAGCTAACGTGATGGCTCTCAGATGCCGGTTTAAGTATCCATTGAGTGCAAGAATACCTCTATTTATTGAAATATCGACTTGCATTTTTCGTCTTAATGGACCAACCTTCACTTTCGATATGATTTCTCTTTCGATACCTTTCCCCACATTCGAACTCCTCAATCTCGCCAACTAACCGATTAGGACGTAAATTCTTGTCAGCGCACGTTACCTTAGGTACTGAAATGTGTGTCGGCAATAGTGAGCCACTCACTCTTCGAAAGATCAGAAAATTTCTTCTTTCCACGGCTCCAGAGATTGTCTAACGGAAAAATTAAAGTTGCTGCCAGGAAAAATCTTTGGCGTAACGTCCCGGCAAAGACTAGGTACTCATTCGACACCGACGACAACAACGATGGCAGCGACGACGATTTGAATGCTTTGCATGTAGTGCTCTCAATTTGGCTGATTAAAATCTTAATTGATATATCATGTACAGTTTAAGTTGATTAGCTGGCAGCGAATGGTGAATTTATATTGTACTAGGGTGATCGCGGCCTAAACTAAGTTGCCGACGACATATGAAATCAAAATCTATCGTCCTAAAACTTTCACGCTTTCGGTCGTACTGAAACTCTTTGAGCGCTGTATGTTGACTGAATCCCTCTTCGTTCAGCGATAAGATCTTTGAAATGTTTGATTTAGATTTGGTTGGAAGTTTGCTGGAAATGTGTGGAAAATTAGAAATTTCAAAGTTATTGTCGAAGATTTAATATGTGGTGATGCTTGCACTCTGCTAAGAGCGGTGAAATGGATGAAATTTTAGCCACTTTAAATTAATTTAGTACGAAAAAAATCCATTGGGTTGAGTAAGTATAGAACAAACTCTACGAAAATAAAATAAGATTTCATAATGCCCACGTTGGGCGCCAAATTGAAACGCATTTATCTTGTTTGCTGCTGCAATAATTTTCACATTCATTGTGAACAATTCTTATTTTTACTTTTTCATTAAATGTTTTGGATAAATTGAGCTGAATAAATTCTGAGTTTCTGAGTAAATCTCATAAATCTTCGTAGTAAAATAGTAATAAAAGATTTAAGAATTCAACACAAAACTGAATAAATCTGAAGATTTCAGATGTTTCAACAGAAATAGTTGCACTGAATTCTTCTCACTTATTTAAGTAATATAAAAATCATAATGCAACGTCGCTACGTTATGTGGATCTGGCTGAATCTAAACAGCAGTGAAAAACTTTTATAAATCTTTTCCAATATGGTCTTACTCTAATGATTGAAGGTAATGCATCAAATTCTTAGAAAATGGATCAAAATACTAATGGCTGTTGCAGATTATGAGATCAGTAAAGTTTTTTTTCTGAATAAGAGCAGTAACCTGATTGGCTGTATCATCTGAGATGGCCCATCTTTGATTGAGGGTGGTTATTTCCTTTAAATCTATTTTGAACCCGTGGGCCAGTTCCAGTTTGTCAAAATTAATTGGAAATTCAGAAACAGCTCTCCAATTAAATTAAAAAGCTACTGCGTGCAGTATTTAATGGGTAATATATGCTGAGATATCATCAGATCTCTTCCGATATTTGCAGCCCATCAATCATCTCAGCATATGAGTTTTCATAATGACCACTCATTTATTTAACTAAATCAATTAATTCTTCAGCTACCAGATCAATATCATTTCAATGACTTAAATGTCGGAAACGTCACTGTCCAGCTTCTCAAATGAATGTGTTTTAAATGCATTTCAAATAGCACTTTTTCAATTTTCATCCAACAACAATCTCTTTGCTCACTACGCAGCCGCCTGACAGTAGGTAGGTACATTTCGTCGATGCCAAGTAACTAATATGCAACAGTCATCAAAGTTAGCTGACGAGGTTCGAAGTCATTTTATATGCACTTATTCACTAAATTCAGTATTAGCGGTAATGGTGCATTTACGATCTCTGAACGCCAAGCCATAAGCCAAGCGAAGGCAAGCCATCGAATTGAGTCAAGCCGGGAAGCGCTCGCAATGAGTGCTTCCATCACTTGAGCATATAGCCCATTTGCGGTATTCTTATGCGCGTGCTAAAGTACTTCTCGAGTATCATTTGTCAGTTACAGCCGATCTCCAAGTCATCGGATCGAGGCAAGCAGCAGGAGTAAAGTACGTACGTGTAGCTGGTTACCAATGGGCAGAAGACGATTTTCAAGTTCGGTCTCGAAGAGCGAAGAGGTTGTTAAGCGAAATATCTAGCATTTTAATGAGCCATTTTCTGCTCATAATAGGCATATGCCTAGGCTTTTAAAATGGTTAGTTAACAATAAGTGCAACGTTCAGATGTTGTATGGTATCAGTTGGAAAGATAAACGGGTGTTAGTGAAATGTTTCGGGTTGTAAATTTTTAAATAAATGCGTCAGTCCTAAAAGAATATATCAGGGCTTTGTTTGGGCTCTGGAAACCAAGAGCCCAATATACTGAAAGGAAATTTAAATTGTGGATGTCCGTTTTTTTTTTTAGGAAAGTTTATAAAAAAAACTATGGGTAAATTAAAGAGGTCCAAAATAGTACAAATAATTTCAATTTCATCGAGTTGGATCTAAAAATTTAGAAACACTCATCAATTTCAAGCAATAATTCACAATCACCCTGCAACTTATGGCTCGACCGCACTCGAATCGTCATCTCGTACATCATTCGAATCTTCGTATCTTGGCAAACATCCACAACCTTACTTATTTGAATTAATAGTATTTTACATGATATTTTATCGGTGTGTGGTAAGTAGCACGCTTTTCATCTTCAATTATGTCGCAAGAAACCCTTTTCTCGTCGAACAGATAAGTATTTCTATTGCGGCAAGTACTACTCAGTATGTTACAGTTTCGTTTCGAATATTGTAGTTTGAATTGAATTGAATAACATCACAACAGCCATACGAGCGAAAGATACTTAATAATTTTGTTGATTGTTTCACTATGCGTATTTGTATATAATTCATTCGAAAGTATCGAACAAACTGAAACGGTTGGTCAGTATTTTTTAACCGTTGAGCTTTCCCTCGTCGCGCCTGTCACAATAGTGTCTTGTTGTCTGAGCTGCGCCAGGCGGATGAAGCTACGTGGTACAACATGGCTTCCTCCATTCATTTGATGACCAAAGTCTTCTTTAAGTGACATGTTGATTGACAATGGTGTAGGCTAAGTAGAATGATTTTGATGGATTTTTTTTAATGTAATTTTTTTGCAAGGTATGAAGATTTTTGTTAAGCTCATGTACCTGGATGTTTTTCGTTACATATTTAGAAACATGATTTTGTAACATATAGCCGGTAGAGCAACAGTTGACTTGTTAACTGCTCTGGTAAGACATTGGAAAAATTGACATTAATCTGTCGTGTAAGATGTCGAAAGCTTAAGCTGCATGTGGATTAAACAAAATTAGATAATTCCAACATTTTTATGAAAGTGTAATGTTTATACACTATTGTCTTGAAATTAATTTTGACTCGAGGCTATAGCTTTATCTTGAACGAAAAAGATGAACACGATAAGTAAATGATATTATGTGATACTACAAAATTGTTATGGGTATTTTCAAATGATTATTTTAGTTTTAAGAAGCTGTAACAACGGATATCAAAGCGATGCAAAATTCATCAGGTGAGTTTTAGCTTAAAAACATGATAATATTAATTCGATTATATATTTTCGAGCGTTTAAAACCAAATACTTTTTTAAAGACCTATTTTTCTAATAAAAGTTAGATATATTTCAATTTCCTTACAGATATCTATATTTCGAGGGTAATCTGCCCTTTTTTTTCTTGTCTACTAGTATAAATAAGAAGTCTATGTTAAATTAGAAATCATAATCTTTAGCACAAAAGTTTCCTGAAATAACGATATTTGTGATGAAATTGAAATATATCGAGCTTCTTATAAAGAAAATATGGGTCTTTAAAAATATTTGAAACGTAATGATATTTAATATTGACTTTTATAAGAGATCATTTCAAATTACCATACAACTAGTAATATTGTTTTTTTTTAAATCTGTGCATTTAAGATCTATAAATCTTTGATTTATTTGATATTATATTAACAAATAAACGTCTAGTGCTTTTTTTTACTTTATTTTCTGATTAAATTTGAATCTTAGTAATTTAAAATAATTAATAAATTGTCAAATTTTATAATTTATTTATTAGAAAATTTAAAAATCGATTTTTCATTTACCAATAAACAAGTTGATTTGACATACTTTAGTAACCAAATTGGTAGTACTTGACAATGGTGAATCCGATATTTTATATTGCATTCCTAAAGTGTTGGAAACAAGTGAGTGAAAAAATATTTTCATGCATAAATTATTTAGTAAATCAGAGCCTGTTGAGAGGAACTTACTTAATATAAGGTTGTGTCGAACTTCAGACTTTGAAAGCGTTTATTTTCTGAAAAAGCTATTTTCGGCGCACAAGTCGCTTTACAGCTTGATCAAATGAATCGATTTACATACACTTTCGTGAAACCGTAAGTAAATTGAATTCGCAAGGCCTCATGAAAGTTGTTTTTATCAAACACTGAATTAGGAATATTTTTTTGTCTGTTACAGTTTGAAAATATTGGGCGGAAATTTTGAATATTTTACAAATTCAACTGCAATTATATTGCTGACATGTTTTAAAAAAAAACGATAAGACTCCTAAATTTGCTATATTATAAAAATGTTTTGCGTTTTTCTTTTTCAGTTTGCATAGGTCTCCGGGTAGGGCTTCATTTGACACGAGCTGGAGCCACCATTTCGCATTTGTTATCTTTGATAAAACCAGAAAGTGCTGTCTATTAATAGAGAAATTCAATACATAAATACTTATATCCAGAAGTACTCATTTTATATCAGTAAAAAATGCCAAAGAACTGGAATCTCTCCATACGGTTCTGATTAAGGGGCCAGCTGGTCGCCAACAAATTCCATAGAACACTATCTATGTTCATCAGCCTTTTCCTGAATTTTAGCTGAATATTTCTTTCTTGTTTTTTTTTTTTTAATGTTTTAATAGTGTAATTAGCTGTTTTTAACCGTTCAAAAATTATGCGATTTTTTAAAAAGATTTTAACCAACCTAATTGTACAACTGCTCCGTTTTTCTTAAAACGGAACGATCGAATGACAGTCCATTTACTTTAACGCGCAGAAATAATTTAATTCACTCGCAGTATTTTTCGAAACAATCCTGAGAAAAAATGTACGTAAGTGCAGAAAATCATGATTTTTCTGGAAACGTCATCGAAATTGGAAAGGTTTTTTGATGCCATTTTCTATGCCATTTTTGAGGGTTTGTCATTTTATACTAAATATTTCAATTTAAAAAGCAATTTAAAAACAAAAAATGCATCAAAAGATACTTGTAATGCAAGGAGTAAGGCAAGAAGAAAGTTGGAAGGAAAAGCATCCGGGGCAAAGGTTACTTCGTACAAGGTAAGAACTAACTAAATTTTGCATAGCTTTTGTATTTAAATTCATTTTTTAACACTTTTACTAATATGGTAATTATGCAGAATGGCTTAAAATTTTCACAACACATTAATGTATAATAAACTGTTTAAATCTGTAAATCTAGTTGCCTCATTAAGTATCTAAAAGAAATGTATTTGTTGGCCTGTTTTTGAGTCCATAGTTGATCATTTATCAAGCAATAATATTTTTGGAGCTCGTTATTTATACAAAAATGAAATTTTTTCGTTTGAATTAATTTGTAACATAGAACCGGCTTGCATCGAAAAATTTTGCGCACACATAGGCACAAAGTATGCTTATCATCATATGTATAAGGTTATATTATGATGTATTCGAATAATATTTTTTGGAATAATAATTTACCTTCTTTTACTATCTAAGCTCATATTTAATTATTGATGAACAATTTCTTGGCTTACTAGAGAGAATTTTAAAAATGACGTATGATAGTATAAAAAAAATCAGTTATTTTGACAGCTTAAATGCAAAAGCTTATTTAATGTTTATTTTGCTATTCCTGCTAAATAAACTCTGATGTCCCTATTTCAAAGTCGCAGATGAGATATTCTACTAAGTAGTGTGAATCACTCAAATAATTTCCTGTACAGCACAGATTACAATAGACTTTTCTTGCAGAGATGACTTACAGACTCTTGATCGAATTGGCTATAGAGATGATTTTATCACCAGTAATTGTGCTCAATCCACATAAACTTAGTTGTTATTTTATAATTATTAACGTCGTTTGATAA
This sequence comes from Nemotelus nigrinus, assembly GCA_947369275.1. Lineage (NCBI taxonomy): Eukaryota > Metazoa > Arthropoda > Insecta > Diptera > Stratiomyidae > Nemotelus > Nemotelus nigrinus. The sequence continues at coordinate 26,798,314 of OX376375.1, read as the reverse complement.
TCTTTTAATTTTTGTCACAAACACACAATTAGGTAAAGTCTTTTGTATCTAAGCATCAATTTTTTCTTGTTGTACGACACATAATTATATTCATTTAGATACTTCGTAAAACCTCGATAAATGATTTTTAGCAACTGTTCACACTTTGTTTGAATTAGATCACATAAATAAAAAAATCATCGTAATGCAAAACTTTTGGTGAATGTTGATAATTTAATGGCCAAATTCAAGCAATTTCTTATGTTTGATGATCAGAATGAAAATTGGTTGCATCAGAATGGCGCTGTAGCTCACAAAGTCGCTAAAACAATAGCTCTTTTACCAAAGAAGTTTGATGATCACGCCATCGTTCAATATGGTGACAACGATTCATTTGCACAATCTTGCCATTTGACACTGTTGGACTATTTGCCCTCTTTTTGATACAGATTGGTTGCTTCTTCATTGTCAACTGGATCATTAGAAAAATACGCAGAGGGCATATTTTTCTAATTTCTAAATGAAAAACTGGTCTTTGAATGCTTGATATCCAAAAAATTTATGAATTCAACTAATTTTTGATAATTTATAAGGAAAAAGTACATTTCAGGACACCAAAAAACTATTCGTTTTATAAATAATAAATTAAAAAAATTGATCAATTAACGACGGACACCATTTCTAGCCTTTCGTTCTTTTATTGGTTGCTATGATTTCAGAAAGTTATTTCAGTAAATTAAATTGGTTCATATATAACAGATTTTCCTGAATTTTTTTTTTAGTAAAGGTATCTAGTTTCAACAAACCTCAGTCAAATCAAAATAAATATTTTTATTGATTTTATTCTTTAAGCATCGATTGAATAAATTCTAAGCTAAAATTAAGTTACCTTACTTGACTACCTCTTCTCTTCTGCTTCCACTTCTTCCAAACCAAGGCTAGAAAATCTACTTAAACTAGTGCTCAAGTTTAAAAACACAATATCTTTCTTAGTTTTCCAGGCATCGTAATCAACAAAAAGCGAGAGTTCGCTTATTATAGAATTCCATTTTTATCCATCTTTCCATCTAAATTACTCATTATAGAATTCCATCTTCAGTTCGAGCCAATGATGAAGAATAATCATTTATTGACATCTTATAGTGCTATCTATCCTCTTGCCATAATGGTATTGATCTATGCGCGTTATTTGAAATAAGTAAATACTTGAGATCGATATCCTTAGCTGATTATTTCGTCGCAATGATTCAACACACGCCATAAGCAGACACTGAAAGACATTTAATTACGAACAAGATGAAAACTGTAAACGACAATATTGTGAAATCAGAGCATGCATAAGGCTTGGAGGTAAAAGATAGGTTGGTAGGTAGGTAGGTCTACTCGATACATCCAACTAGCTCGACCCGACTTGGCGCTTGGCGATGAGGAAACCAAAACATTGCATAACACAAAATCTTATCGACTTGCCGCCATCAAGGCAAAATTTAAGGGTGGTTTTTCTGCTAGTCTCAGGCTAAGAAAAAACTAGCTTCCAAAATATTTTGTGTTTTATTTGGCAACCAGATTTCTTTTGCCAATTAACCTTCCAATTTCTTTGAGTGTTCTAGCAAATGCTTTCACGAATCAAAACCCAAAATTATTGGAAAGAAACATAATCGTGAAATTCTTACCAGACTGACATAAAATCCACATCCTCCCCTTAAAACTAGCTCGCGAAAACAACAAACCATGTTAGGCTCGAAAAATCAGTGGAGCAACCGGCAATCGATATACTCTCATTGAACGCGACAAAAACGTCGATTCGAAGGTGACAAATTAAGAGGATTTCGCATTGAAAAAGGTTTTCTAATCGCATACTTGAGACAATCCGCCCACTTATTGGCTTCGAGTCCGCTCTCGACGCGAATCATGAAACTGCCCCGCGGCCATCGCGTTGAATCTTTCGAATGAATTTCACTTGTACTATGTACAAGCAAGTATCTGAATCTGTAGCCACTATTTATTTTATGACAAGCTGTTAGTTAGTGGCAATTCATGCAAGGCATTTAGTAATTTAGAGTCGCCCCGTTGCCTTAGCCTATACCGATGCCTTGGCGAGCCAGCTGCTTTGCATATGGACCTGAAACGGTCCAGATCGAGATCATCAATCGTTGTCGTCGTTTATCGGGTGACTTGCTTTGGCTCTGGATCTACTAGGATGGCTAGATGGCTGGCAAGCAAAAAGTTTAACGTGAGCAGCACGCAAAGACAAAAAATCGCTGAATGAAAATTATAGTTTTAATTGAACAATGATGAAAATTTATGGCGCATTCGGGGCTCGTGCTGGTATTTAGATTGCTTGTAAGCATAGGCATGAAAAAGCAATTGGATTTTTTCGTCGTTAATTTGTGAAGGAACAGTGTAACCGGCTCAAATCAGATGGACGGTATGCACACTCGAAACAGCATTATGAATATGGATTCTGAGTATGGTGCATTACTGGCACTTTGAATACTATCTCCCTGCTTTGTTGAAACAATGGACTTAAAATGTTCGCTCTCATAAATGGTAGCAAAAGTAAAAGTAAGTTGACTTGAACAAAAATCTATTGTTATTCTGCATTCTTTGAAATCTAACGTTTTTATCCAATCAAAATCTTCGAGCATTTATTTTCGAGCATGCTGGACGCAACAATGGCAACCCAGCTCTAGAAAAATCCGATACACTCAGTTCTGACATGATATATGACAATAACTGCATTTATAGCAAAAAATAGATTAAACCTACCCATTGGAGGCATTCAAACTTCTATTCACCTGTCGAATCTGCGGCACGATTACGAGATCTAAGAGTGCGTGTCTGTATCTGACCTACCTTCCATTGAATTCGATCGAGCAACTCCTCGTCTGGCTCGATTCCATACTATTTAGCATGATGACTTAACTGGCTGGGCATATTCTACTATGCCAGTTGCGCTGCACTGTGCTAGGTTTGGACCGTTCGCAAGCGACGCTTTTAATCATTTCACTTTACCTGGCCGATTACCTTGTAGTGGCCAAACTACATGGCTCGTCGATTCAGTTTCTTATTTATGAAATTCACTCGCCTCGTATCTACTTGTACTTAGCGCACTTATTTTACATGTCATTTTTTCGTAATTATTATAGGTTGATCAATGCATGCATAAGAACATGTGTTCAGATGCTGGCGCAATGTAAATGGATGTTGGTGGCTGTAGTTAGGCGGAGTCTGGACAAACACTTTTGCCTGAACGTGTTTTATTTTCATCGTTATCTTTTTTTTCCTCGACACTGATGGCTACTGAATTGAATTGAACAAAATCTACATTATTTGCGCACTCGACAAGGACGAGTTTTTTCCTCGTGATGAGATGCATTTTCTTCAAGGTGTTGCTGTCGTTATTGTTGTGGTAAGTGAGTAGTAAACAGATAGTGATTTTCATTAAAAGTAAGGCCTTAACTAATTAGTTGTTTATGAATGCGTGGAGCAATGAGTGATAAATATTTCCGTGTATTCAACAAAAAAAAAAAATAATTTGATATGTGCATATTTCGAAAGGTTATAAAACGTGCTTTGAATACAATGGAGTGCTAGTATTTAGGTTAGAATAGAATGAAAAAGGTCAATTTACGGTGATGGTCTATTTTTGTACATCAAGGAAGGCCAAATAACTGGCGGAAATTTTTTGACCTATTTGTAGTTTTAGTAAATCTATTCTAAAAGTTTTGGTGATTTTCTTTACAATTAGGCAAATAAATATCATAAAAGCTGTCGCTCAAGCGCTTATTATGCATTTGAATGATTGCTTATTCAAAGTAGAAAAATTTACTTCGAAAGGATTTACTGTAAAAGAACATTTTTTAACAATGTTTTTTTTTTAACAAAATGTTTAGTTTAAAAAACCTAGTATTTATTTGTCAAAACTTTACAATCTTAATCAGCATGAATTATTTTTAGTTACATAAAACATACTATTTCATGTGTTAAACAATATTTTAAATAACTTTTCAAATTTATTTGGATAAATTAAAGTCTTGCAGTACAGCCATGTAAATTTCAAGTGCTATTTTAATTAGACTATTTTCATTTGATTATCAGTATGTTTCTATATAGTATGTTAAACACCTTAGTGCATAGTTCTATATTAATATGTTTTATCAAATTTGGCTTTATTGTGCGATCTGTTTAGGAGGTGATAAAAAAAGTGGACAAGTTTACAAAACGGGAAGGACAGAGATAATAAGTTAAAACAGCAAAATAAATATTATAAGCCATTTGGAAGCTGGAATGGTTAAATTTAAAACTAATGAATGGAAAATTAAAATATTTTTAAATCGCAGCAGCAAAAAAATTCACGAAATACTCATATTATCCATCAAACATAATTTTCACTTTATTTGGACATTATGTACACTTTTTTCACTTTATTTGGGATTCATTTTCGTGTACTAATAATGCAATGCAAAAAGGTGCAAAAAATAGACTTCAATATTATAAATATGAAATCTATCAAAACTATTCCACAAAAAAGGAAGATATCAAGTGGCGTAAGCGACCAACTGCAGCCATGCAACCTGACGGAATTGCTTGCGTTGGTGTTGACGAGGAGTCGATTGAGAGCACCAGTGTCAGCATTCCCTTCTCATATTTGAGCCGCTATCTCGACGACGAATTTTTTGCTAAAATAGCTTTCTACACCAACTTGTACGCTGTTCAGCAAAGTTTGTTGATTAAGTCTACAGGGTGGGTCATCTAGTGGTATCTTTTTAAATCATAGGTTATTTTGACACTGAAAGCTGTTTCCCGCTCAGAATCTTGACAGAAAGTCAGTATCATACCTCCGCGGAACAAATGAGTCACTTTACGCTTGAACAACATTGGAAAATATTGAAAACTTATTTCCAAAGTGAGTGTTGTGTAGCCCAAACAGTGCGTTTTTTTGAAAACTAGTTTTGGCCGAAATGAAGCACCCACCGTGCCTGCTGTACGCAAGTTTGTCCAAAAAGTTCATGAGGCTGGCATGCTAGTGGACAAAATTCATGGCTCCCATCGTCGCACGGTGCGCACAGACGAGAATGTGGCTGCTGTAGCCGAGAGTGTGAGACTCATTCCACGAACATCAACTCGCCGTCGATTTCAACAGCTCAACATTTTACGCACTAGCTTCTGGAGAATTCTGCACAAAGATCTTGGATTATTCGCTTACAAGGCCCAATTGACTCAGCAATTGAAGGTACACGACCATTTGCTTAGCCATCGCTTCGCAATCTGGGCCTTAGAGCAGCTTGAATTGGACAACGATTTTTGGCGAAAAATCATCTTCTCTGACGAGGCGCATTTTCATTTCGGCGTCTACGTTAACATACAAAATTGCCATACCTTCGGCTCGGAAAACCCAGACGTTATTGTCAAGAAGCCAATGCATCTACAGAGAGCGACAATTTGGTGCGGATTGTGGAGTGGTGGCATCATTGGACCATTTTTCTTCGAAAATGAGGCTGGGAACAACGTTTCGGTCAACGGTTAACGTTACAGAGCCATTTTATCCGATTTTTTTTTACTGAAATTTAAGACATGGACTTGGACAACCTCTAATTTGTGCAGAATGGTGCGCCATGCCACACAGCCCATGCCACAATCGATCTTTTATGCACCAAATTCCCAAATCGTGTTATCAGCCATCTTGACGACGTCAATTGGCCGCCTCGGAGCTGCACTTTGACCCTTTTGCCAATATTATCCAAGCAATCTGAGAGCTACAGCCCGAAACCATCGACAAGGCCTTGGAAAATTGGAGTGACAGAATGCGCTACTGCGAAGCCAGCCGAAGCAGCCACTTGAACGAAATTGTGCTCCATCATTAACGAAAAGGTTTATTCCATAATACATGGAGAAAAATTAACTGTTGTTAATTTCATTGCATTTTTTTAAAAAACTTGTATTTGACCCACCCTGTATTTTGCCTTTCATTGTTATGAGTACTATTCTCTGATCAAATTTGTAGGCGACAATAAATTCACACCATGCGATACTAATGAGGTCAGAGCTTTCTTCGCTCTGCACATGATGATGAGTGTATGCGAATTACCGCGAGTAAGAATATTTTTCAGTTGGCGATATGGACTTCCTATTTTTTACAAAAACATGGCAGCCAATTGATTCTTCACTCTGCGTCAACGCTTGCACGTTGCCAAAAACAATGTTCGGGCTCCGACATGCAAGGACAAGTTGTATAAAGTTCGGCCAATCATGGACCGAATTTGAAGCAGACAGCTGGAGTTAGATCTTGAAGAGAATCTCTGTGTTGATGAACAGATCATTCCCTTCATAGAAAAGTTTGTTGCAAAGCAATACGTCAGGGAGAAGCCTTGCCCTTGGGGAATCAAAGCGTATTTCCTCTGTGGAAAGAGTGGAATGCCATATGATTGGCACTCAACAACGCCAATGAACGGGAGAGGAAGAGGTGAGAACAGACAAGATCCTGCACCTTTCCATATTTGTCAAATCCAAAAGTGCCAACAGGTGTAAAAACGATGGATGTGACAAAAACCCTTCATCATTTGCAAGAAGTGCAAGGTCACATTTTGCTTGAAGAAAGACAAAAATTGTTTTTGTGACTTTGCTTTTTTTCGACACTTAAACATAGTCTAGCTAATTTTCATTAATTTGATTAAATAAAATTTTTGAAAATAATTAAAAATATGAAATAAAGGTGTTTTGATTCAAAAGATGTATTCAAGAAAAAAAGGGAAGATATGATCATTGGATACGCATGTCCAATATATTGGACATCGCACACCTTCCAGATGTGAATAGCTACCTCAAATCTGAGTGCATTTTTGAGCTCAGTGGGTTCATATGTAAAACAATTCGTTGACGGCTACAAATAAATGGGGAACGAAAGGGATAAAGAGTCTTGTTGAACCGAAAAATTGATGCAGGTCTTTGAAAAATAAAAAAAGTTTCGGCTCAGAAAACAAAAATTTTCCTTCATTAATAGATTTAATTGTAGGTCAAGATAGTTTTTAAATTTTCAAATATTGCCTTGAAGACCAGCGTAATTGTGCGACTCTATAAAAAAAATTGCAAATAAAAAATTAAATAAAATATTTTTCAATTTAAAAAATATCGAACTATCGAATCAATTTTAATTGTTTCTCTAAGATATAGTATGTTGATGAAAATAATTGGCCACTAGCTTGAAGTTATATTTGTTTTATTTTCTTCATGTAGCCTTATATGCTTTCAGTACTGACATGAATACACAATGGTATATTTTTTTTAAATTTATTCTCTGGAAATGATTTTTCCATAAATATTTAGATAGTGTAGATGCATCCGAGAAGGTGACATAAAATAGACAAACTAAGTTCTACTCTCATCCCATGATAGAAATTCTGACAAAGTTGCATCTAAAAATGAAAAATTCGAATATATCCCGTCAACAAAGTGAAATCAGCCCATACTAACTAAAATAACTGTAAAAATATCTAAAAGATCTTTGAAATATTACTTTACAAGTCGGATAGCCTTACCATTCGAATAAATACATTCAAGAATATAATTTTTCTCAATTTCGAGGCTAAATATCGTTTGCATGTTTTTGTACTGTATTTGGTTTTGATTTTTATGTTTTATTTTCGATTTCGGCTAAGTTTTGACTTATTTTTTGAAGCGTTTTTGTTCAGAAGTCAGTGTTTGTTTTTTTAGGAAAATTTGATTTGGGTTGCATTATTTGTATAAATAGGTTCTACTGGATTCATTATATTGAATTCCGTTTCTAATGGCCCCAAAAAACTTCCAAAGAAACCTTATAGTATTAAAGCTATTCCCGAGTCAAAGACTTCAAGGACCAGCAAGACAAGTCGAAAATAGTTTTTTAAACGTAACATGATATGTGCCGAAAATATTAATTTTCTATCCGATGCTATGTAATTAACTCTCGACCTTGTTGGGTTTGAGCTTAAAAGCTTCCTACAATATGACTCTCACCCAAAAAAAGAGAAAAAAATGCTTCGCACAGCGATACGCATACGTATCTAATTGAAAACATCATCAACCTTCTAGTCGATTTAATACCGTCAATTATTAAGATTAGCTTCGTTTGCTTAGCATGTAATCAATAGTCGCATTAAATCGAGGCGGGTGCCAACTTTGGCCGCTCACGATCCGAACGAGTAGCAAAATCATTTCAAATGGATCATCTTCGAAGCCGCTGGTCTTAGAAAGGTGACCTCGATTCGAGACATCTTTCATGAGGATGCATGCTGGTTCAAACTCGCTCAATGATGAATTCACTTCAATTATAGAATTCATGCGGTCTGGCACACAATTTATCAATACTACTAAGCCCATAGTCGGATGCTAACCTTCCTAGTTTAATTTATTGAAACATTTAGCACTTATTCGAAAATCATTTACTGCTACCTATAATTTCACTTGAATTCCTTTAATGCTGCGGCGATGTTTCCATGAAGTTTCTATGCGCCCAACTTTGGCCATAAGTGGCGGCCCAGAGTTACTGTTGTCGGTGTTGGAAATGGCTATAAATCGATCCACCCTCTAAATCTTCAGTACGGATGTTAATATCTTCATATATTGCCCGTAGCAAAATGATATTGGGCTTGTCGGAGATTCCATTCATTTTTAGGCGATCGAGGCGGTTTGAAGTGCTCGCACGCCGATTGAAGATCGATTTTACGAAGAGGTCATAAAACGTAGATTGAAAACGATCAATCATGATGTGATCACGAAACGCCAGATACAAAAGCGACTGCGGTACAAATATTATCTATTCTGAATGCATTGGGTGTACTGTGTGCAGCGTGCACGGCCCATAGAGATCTGGATTCATGTCGGAAGGCCAAGATTAGATCGGATAATCTATTAATTTTTATTGATTGTATTCCGCGATGGGTCGATTGTAGCACTATATTAGTGACTATGTATGGGCTGCATGGAAAGGTCTGTATTATATACTAACCCTTTATGGTGAAATTATTTTATTCAACGTCATCAGCATATATACTTTACATTTCAGATGAGGACTTGTAAATTTTTTGATTGATTCGGGATAATTTTGGAACGAAGTTAAGAAAATCTATTTAATTCAAACTGGAGTACCTGAAAGGGTTAATAATTGAATTTCAATATCAGTACATTTTTCAAGTGAATTTCAACAGACGTGCGCATTTCCACGGCTATCTCCTCGAGTGCATCCCATCACCTACAATAGTCTGTATCATAACTATCTGGACGAGGCATTGAAACATCCTCGCTTTCTTGCTCCATCGCGACAGTGGTAATCGGTCGGTGGCTGCTGGTCTGATCATCATCAATTGCCAAACTAGCCAGTCGGCCAGCCTCCTGCCATGCTTCATCATAATAACGATAATGAGGATAAGGCGATCAGCTTTCTTGCCGCTGCCACGCCATATCGCCGAACAGCAACTGTTCGATGAATTAGATCATCTAGGAAAATATTATAAACGGCGACCCAACTAGTTTGCACCACAGCACCCAGCAACGACACTAGGTGCATCTAGCTGCAATGAATTTCCTCCAAAAGACGAATATATTGCGGCCGCATCTAAGCACACGATGGCCATGGTTGGTGTTGCGCTGCACGTCGACAACAACCAGGATAATTCGATGCACCTATGCTGCGCTTCGATCGAAAAATTACAATAATTTGAGCCGCCGACCGAGATCGGGATGATGGTTGGACAAGCGAAGCAAAAAGAGATCTAACGGTGAAATTAAAGATGATAATCTCACCTGACGCGAACATCAACGTGTGCGCGGATGATAGCGGACGGTGTTTTTTTTGTTGCTTTCGAGCTGCTGGCGTTGAAATAATGCTCGGGTTCGAACGGATTTAATCTGCGATTTCTCGAAAGCAAGGAGGTGCAGTAGTTTTAGTGGATCTTAATTAGCTCAGCTCAAGGAGCTTGTGAACTAACTAACGGTAAGTGGTGATGAGTCTTGGAAATTCATTAAAAAATTGATTTGTTCGTGGTGAGGGGAGAGGGTATCCTTAGGAATTCGAAAGTATGGTTAAAAGAAAGATTTTCTTTGCACTGCGAAATGTTGCCTCTTAAGCATTAGATGACGGCTACAAGACATCAGATTGTGAGTTTCTCAAAATACCCCCTTAAATTCATCAACAGGTACTTTGATCTGCTTTCAATCAGGCATATCAAGGAATAAGACAATCATTCCAGCAGATATCACCAACTAGTGTAAGTAGCCACCATTCAACTTTCTATTTTCGATTTCTCAGTTTTTTCTTCGCTCATCTCATCATCTCACTGCGGTTGCCTGTCGCTCTGGCATGGTTCGGGTTGACTTAGCTCATCGAATCGTAAAACTTAATCCGAAAACAACAAGATGTCACTTGGACGTAAAATCGCTTAAGCTGCTGCCAGTTTGCCTGCCCGCTTGCCTGTATCTGTATCTAACGGATGTGACAAGGGTTATGGACAATTATGAATGGGCACTTTGTCTCGGTGGAATTTGTTAGATCGGATTTGGTTTTATTGGTGATATCAAAACATTTGAATGTGTAGTAAGCATGGAGCGAGCGCAGAAAGACGTAGTTTCGTGTGATCCGGTGTATGTACAGAAACCGTCACACACTGTCGTTGAACTGAAGATATCTGACGATGCCAAGGAGATTGCATGCACGAATGATGAGTGAATGGTCCAATTAATATTGTGCTCGAGGATGAGATACAAGTTCCCAATTAAATAATGAGGAGAAGCCCCGTATGGAATCAGGTGAAGATATGTAGTTGAAAGTAGAGCGAGTAAAAAACTTTTTGCGCGGAATTGTGTTACATTTTGGATTTAATGAATTGGAATATGTATTTATGCATGGGTGTTTTTTTTATGTTGGTTGGTCGAAAGTAGATCGTAAGCTCATGTCGTTTGGTAATTTAAATTAAATGTCGTAGTTATTGCTGATACGTTCTAGTTCAGGTCTATGGTTGGGAATTAGATCGCTCATTTTATCAGATATATAAATGCATGCTTATATAAATAGTTAAGACGAATAATTTTTGTTCTCAGATATGTAGCAGAAAATGATGACTGCGTTGTTTTCGTAAGCTAAACTTTATAAAAAAATTGGTAACAAATAAATCAGGCATTTGAAAATGATAAGTAGACAAGTATTATTGTGTACCTTTATGTGACAGTCCTTTGATTTTGTAATAAAGCTTATAATAGCGTATCATCTTCTCCGAATAAAAAATTTACAAGGTTGAATTGATTTTGTTTTTTCGCATTGCTAAATATGGTTATAATAAGGATCAACCTGGAAGCTGTAGCAATAGCACGAAAAACAGTGGCATATTCCAATTTAGTGGCAAATTTCACTTTTGGAACAAAAATGGCACTGGTAAACGTTTGTTATTAAATGTTTGTGGCTTTTTATTACCCACTAAAAAAGGCTCAATCTACTTGACATTAGATGCTTTCTGATAAAACCAAATTGTTAAGTGCTCTTGATTGGATATTTTTTAGTTTCATGTAAAAGAATTTAAAAGTTTTTCGTCCTTCTTCTCTTATGTTTGTCCATTGATATAAAGCAAAGCGTCTTGAGAAGTTTGAAGCTGTTTGATGACAACGGCTTATATTTTTTAGAAAGATTTTACAAACTCAGCTTGCGAGCATAGCTTTATTCAAACGCTTTTATAAGAGAGGCTCCAAATTGTATTTGAGTTGGGAAAATCATCCATCAAAACCTAAGCTTTCCGCTCTTTTACATTTTTTCCTAAATTTAGGGCTGCTTGATTTTTATCATTTAATTTCAAATCAGCAAGTAAAAGAGTTTCTTTTCAATTTGGGGATATTGTCTTATTTTCTTCAAGTTATTTCGAGAAGTTTCATTTGCTGTGTGATATAAGTTCCTCAGAATATTTTTGCCTCTCAGCTTGATGCCTCATATATGGGCTTTGAAGTGTTAAACTCAACTGATATTGCATTCAATCGAATATTAATTTTAAAGCCTTAAATTTGGCTTTGATTTTTTTCAGCTTAAAAATACCTTTTTGGCTGAATTCGTGGTAGACTAGATTATGATCGATTTTTTCATAGAAATTAAAAGGATATGGGCAATAACAAAAAAATAGATCTCCAAATTTAGGTTTCTTTGAACGTTTTTCTAGCAAACAACTTTCTTTCGATCTATGCAATTCATTTGTTAGAAACTATATGTTATAATGGACGTGTATTAATATTGCCACCCTGTAAAATGGATGCAATTCTGCACAAGTAACTCTACACAAGTATGGGGAAGTTGAATACTAACTCTGTACAAGTCTAGACCAGACTTGAACAAACTTGTGCAGACCCGTGCAGTTTTGTGAAACGGACGCAGAAACGCAAACTAAAAATTTGTTTATGTTATTCATAAGGATTGTTAAAGTCAGTAAACAATTAACCGTCTAAAGCAAAGCAAATGGCTTACATAATGAATTGATTAATATTGGTCTGAATTATAAATACTGTGTTAAAAAAATAATTCTTAATTATCTTAATACATCTAATACTTTCCCACTAACACCAACTAAAATTGCTCACTTTTTTTCTAAATATTATGATTTTTTATAACTGCTGCAACTCTGATTTGATGCTACTAGAGTGACAAACGATTTTTTTTTATTTATTTTGCAATGCACGGGTATACGCTCATTTTACAAATTCAGATTTTATCATGATTAATTTATGGCAACATGTTTGAATTTTATAAATATTAACAAAACAAAATTATTGGAAAGTCGGGACATCTATCATTCATTATATTTGTTCAGAATGAAACGTAGAAGTATTTAGTTCAAAGAAATGAATCCTTTGAGCAACCTTGTTTCTTATTCATACAAATACAATTATTTGTGTTGTTTTGGGCATAATTTGTGCGGTAATATTCATTATGGAATATGGTTTACCGCGGTCGAAGTACATTGCTAGACCGATTAAACTTCGAAGCTTTATACTCTGGATCTCATATTTTAACATTTTGTACAATAACACCATATTAGGTTCAATATGGCGAGATTCAAGAGAGAGAAAACCATACCAAGCATCAGTTTGATTATATAGGTGAAGATCCCGAGGAATAGGTTCTCCCGATAATGCAGCTAGGTGTCTCTTTATGTTGGGTTTTTTTAAAGTATTAACTAGCACCTGTAGTAGTATAACAGTATTGTATAATGTTTTGTAGGTAAATGAATTTTTAAAATTAGAACACATCCTATTTGCAAAACCAAGAACACGGGAGGCCTTCTGCGCTGTATTATAAATATGTGGAGAAAAATATATGGTCGAAGTAAATAATACACCAAGATCAGATTCCTCATAAACCACCTTAAGTATCGAACCATTTATAAAATATTGGTACAACTCAGGGGCCCTAATACACGTGAACCTTATTATTGTATATTTTGCAATATTTTGATCAAGTTTATTATCAAAAGACCATTCCACGACCTTATTAAGGTCACCTTGGAGTCTGCGTGCATCATCGGTTGTCCTAATTCAAAGTAAAATCTTAATGTCATCAGCAAAGATGTGATTTTTCGTAAATTGATTTTTTTTTCGAAAATATCATAGTGGTAATACTAAATAATAATGGGCCCTTGTGGTACACCCGATATTACTTCAAACAGATCTGACTTTATCCCATTGATTTCTGCAGTTTGAATACGCTCAGATAAGTAGCTCCCTAACCGTAAATGGGCAAATGAAGCCCCTAGCGTTGTAGTTTAGCTAAAACTATCGAATGATTAACACGATCGAATGCTTTGGAGAAATTCATGTAAATAACAGTTTTGATCTTTTTTGTCAATCGAACAATAAAAATTAAAAAAACTAAATATTGCTGAAATATTTTTTGTTTTTTAATTTATAAGTTTCATCAGGTTCACCATTCGATTTAACAAAATAATAATAATTTCAAACTAAATAAACTCGGTGAAAAAATATCCCCAGTAAAATTTAAGTGTACCATAAATTTCCAATGCAAGACCCCTGAGGACACCAAAACAAAAAATTTAGGCCAGAAACTTGGTCTAATTCATATCAAATTTATTTAACTTAATTTCGATTTGCTTATATAATGTGAGTTACTGTGAATAGTTTATAAACATGTGTCAACTAAAAGATACACTTTCATGTACGCATATCTATGGTTGCTTCAATCTGATGACACCAGGGATGAAAATGCAACGAAAAGTTTGACAAAGTAAATATTCAGTAATTTGTAAAAAAATGCTATTATTGTTAAAGCTCAATTATTGATTGATTTCGATACTCGTTATGAACATCTGCAAATTTTTTCATTGAAAACAGTCACCAAATTCTCTGTATTTGTGAAAAGAATATCTCAAAAGCAACAAAGCAAGGTACAAAATGCTTGTTCAAGAGACGACTGGTCGCAGAATTAAAACCAAACTAGATTTTCAGATTTGAACGCCTATTAAACATATTAGCAAAAGTGTAAAAAATGAATTTGAATGCAACCTCGGCTGCCTCCGCTTCCAAAATTCTCTTTGCATTTCTTCTTGCACCATTTTTATGTGTATGCACCATGTGGACTTATATATATCCTTTATTCTCAGAACAGGTTTATATCCTTTATTCTCAGAACAGGTTTAAAAACTGTTGATGAGTCTTTTAACTAAATAAACTGTAATTTTTTTAAGATAAATTGAGCAGTAGCATAATTAGGTTCAAATTGGACAAAACTAGAAAAAATTAAAATAACATAGATCAAAAATATCTTTCGATGACATAGATCAAAAATATCTTTTATAATTTTAGAACGTTAAAATAACAGTTGACCATGTTAGGAAACCAACAAAAAGAAAGAAAAAAATATTATATTGGAGCTGAAAAGGATACATAAACATAGAAATATCATCTCCTTTATGTGATTTGAAGCTGAAGTACAATGTGGAGAGCGGAGAAGAAAATATGCTAAGAATTGGTAATGAATTTGAAATAGGCTTGGGCTTAGTTATTTTAATATTTTTCTAGTGATAGTCAAAGATTTCAAAAATAAAATAAACTCTAGCGCACCTGAACCGCTAGAAACACTAATGTTCGAAGAACAGTAGAAGAATCGTGCAGGTTTTGAGTGCATATTCCACCACATGAGCTGCTTATTACGGCCAAACTGTTTCAAATGCCACGTTTTACTTTGGTCTCAAGAATGCATTATAACTCATATGGTAGAAGGTTTCAAATATTACCTCTGGCATGGGTTTCAAAGTTTATGAAAGAAAAACACTTGTTAATTATATTCGTTATCAGTTGCTTATTTCACCAAACTTTGAAAGCAGTATCTCATATAACATCAATGAAGAAAATGTTCAGTGTCTGCAGCACTGTAACTGAAGTTGGTGTTTGGGGCTGCGATCCGAAAAATTTGTAGAACTTTGGGAATTGAAACATCGGTTATTTATTTTCATTGTAAATGTTTCCGGTATGTATACTAACTGTAAGCATTTATTGATACAAAAGTAGCTCAACCGACTCGTGCTGGCAACCTTTCGCCAGTATCAAAGCCAAGAATATATCACATCTGCTTCACGTTGTTATATTACATTCGAAGTTATAGGAGTATAAAGAAATTTAGGGTTACCTGCAGCAAGTTTTTTCAAATAATCGAAAGCTTAATATTTGCTGTTTATTGTCACTACAATATCATTACCAATTGAAAATTCTACGATAAAACTGCTTAATAAAGATATTGCAAATAAACACAAAACCAACAATAGCTGGCAACCCTATAGTGGCTTTTCAACCAAATTTGGCCTGAATAATGCTTATAATAGGTTCCATTAATTCGTATTGATTTCATGACTGCACTGGAAGTTATAGGGCAAAAAGTTTTATTTTCCTGAGAGAATTTTCAAAACCAAAGACACAAAAATTACCATAGCTGGCAGCACCAATCAAATTTTTGAACCAAATTTCCATCAAATAGAGTTTAGAGTAAGGTGCAGCTACTGTGTCAATTTCATGAAAATCTGGTTACTAATTCACATTTCATAGGGCAAAAAGCAGTTTTTTTTTCTTTGTAATTTTTCAAGATGGCACCACTGGCACAGAGTTGCCCACAATTCAAAATCGCTTCTATCAGACCTGGTTCTACTTAAGTCCAATGCATTATGTAAATTTAAATGGTATCTGATTATTGGTTCGTGAATTCCCGTGAACAGAAGTTTTTGATGCTAAAAATATAGGTTAACTGGGAGAGGGTTACCGTTCTTGTCCGACATTAAATTTCCAAAGTTTTACTTTGAACGTGTAGATATAGCATATGATTATTATACAGATTGGTTTTATTGTAAAAAACGGACATTTTTAGGATATTCGATGATTTGAATGTTTTCACTTCCAAATTTTTATTTTTTCAAATTTAAGACACCAAAATTATCATAGCTGGCAGCTCCAACCGAATTTTTCAACCAAATTTCTACCAAACGTGGTTTAAAATAAGGTCCAGCTATTGTGTGAATTTCGTCAAAATCGAACGATTCAATCAGAATTTATAGGGCTAAAAGCAGTTATCTTTTTTAGTGATTTTTCAAGATGGCACCACTGGCACAGAATCGCCTGCATTTCAAAATCACTTCTATCAGACCTGGTCCTATTTAAGACAAATACAGTCTGCAAATTTCAATTAATTCTGCTCATTGAATCGTGAGTTTCCGTGAACAGAAGTTTTTGATGCTAAAAATATAGGTAAATTGGGCAAGGGTTACCAGGCGTGTCCGTTATACCATATCAAATTTTTTTTTGGTCTATGTAAAAAAAGCACGAAATTTACATATGAGTGGCTTTTTTTTGAAGAAGCGGCATTTTTTCAAGAGAGACGATAATTTGGAGGTTTTCACTTTCAGTGCCTGCCCTAGCTTCAGGGTTGCCAGCACGCTCATCAAAAGCTACACAAATTTACAACTAAATGATACCAATATGTTCTGAAAATTTCGTAATGATTGAATAGCTCTGTCAAAAGTTATCGCCATTTAAAAATTTTCAATTTTTCCCGTTCTATTTTTAGGCACCCAGCGCACACATGGGGTTAAAAAATTCCAAAACATTATCCGATTTACATGTAAAACACGTTCGAAATTTATTTTGTTAACTTTATTTTTGCAAAACTTATTTGTGTACGGAATAATAGGTATATTAAAAATATCACTAAAATGGCCGCCGGCGCCAAAGGGTGAAAGATTTTTAACTTTTTCTGAGACCTGGCACTATTCTGCATATACACCAATGTGTCCTGAAAATTTCAGTTCAATCGGATGGCGCGTTCCTGAGATTTTTTCACTGAAATTTTTTGATGATATATATATATATATATATATATATATATATATATATATATATATATATATATATATATATATATATATATATATATATATATATATATATATATATATAGAAATATGAATTTTTGGCCAAAGTGATTTTGATACTAATGTTCTTCTTCGAACATTAGTAAAAATAGGGTGAATGGTGAAATTATTGAATATAACTCAACTTACACCAAGTGTTGAATAAAATATAAATTTTGGCTAACAAGATTTAACGGCAAAAACTTGTAAATTTTAGTCGGTTGTGATATTCGCTCTACTTGTTACATAATGTGTGCTGATGAATTTTAATTAATAAAGACGGTCAATTTAATTGGTAGGCTCCTAAAATTGAATTGAAAGTGACTACTCAATCAGCTGTTATTGGTGAAGAAGGTGTGAAAAAGGTGGAAATGTGAAAGGACCGTTTTTGTTCCTCTACTTACTTGATAAATTTGAATATTTTGAGAATGATATACTAGAAACTTGCATGTTCATTCTGTTCTTAACGGTAAAAACGTTGAAATGATTCATGTATCTTTATATATGTTTCTTGTGATGTTTCGTTTTCCAGCTTTAATAATAGAAGAATTTGAGAGCTTAGGTAAGATTAAGCAACCATAGCTCCTAAATTTTCTAACTACTAGCATAAAAGAGTGTGATTGATAACTATTTTTCAATAGCGACATATGCACATCAGACGATAACTAGCTAATTAAATTTAGCTGTTGAAAAACTGAACTTTTGGTGTACAACAGTTTGAACAGTATGATAACACAATTGTTTTGAAAGTTTGTTATGGTTGCAATAAAAAGGTTTGACAAATTTAAATTTATTTTCTGCATAATTTCCAGAAAAATTCAACCATGTCCTAAACATAACATTTATTTTTTTATGGCAAATATGTGGTGAACAATTTTTTTTTTGGTTTATATAACAATGACAGGATGTGAAAACATATTTTCAAATAGAATAGGTGTGTCCACAATCCAGTTTTTTAAAGTTCGTTGTCACAATGATATCACAAGATAAGTAGTTTCATCGAAACTCCTTCAAATAATCATCAATTACTGCTATAGATACACAATTTAAAGTATCCTTTACAGATATAGTTACAAAATAGATGACATCTCTGCATTAATTTGTATAAAAGTATAAAAGTTACAAAATAAATCTCTGCATTAATTTGAAATAGATTTTCCTAACCCTACATACTAATAAGCCCAGATGAAAATTTTGCGCGGTCGTCAAGTCATTTGATGACTTAACTAGTCCTATGGACCTGCCCAGCTGGATATTCAACTATTCAATTTAGATTGCTGAGTAATTAGTGCAGTAGCATTATTTGTGGGCCACATTACTTTCATTGCATTAGTACCAGTAGTTCTACATTTAAGTATATAGTAAGTAACGATATAGTTAGCAACGAGTATGTCAAGATACACGTAATATAGGTTGAGATATCGCATGCACAAAAAAAGTCATAGAATAAATACTTTCAGTTTTTAATTGGAAAATGATTAAATCTTGCGCACATAGATATGTATTTTTTCTAGTTTTTTTCATTTTTTTCTGGAACTCGAAGGAACTTACGCAACGAAACTGTCGTAAGGTAGATCAGAAATTATGCGCAGAGACGAAACAAGAATCGATTGGCGTTACCTTCATTCCTTTTATCAATGAGAGTGGAATGAAATTGTGTGGATGGACATAAGCTGTTATGTACGCATCAGCTTAAGTATGTATGTAGTCAAGTACCGGTTATGCGTAGATTGCTGAAGAAAATTGCTGCAAAAACGATAATAACGATGTCAACTGGTGCATTGAATGCGAAACGAAAGCCCTTGGGAGTGAGACAGTTTTTTTTCTCTGATGTGTGTGATATTGACTTCTTCTCGGATTTCCTCACGCAGCAGCTCGCAATGGTGCGAAAGTTTGAGCCGGTTGTGATATTCGCTCTACTTGTTACATAATGTGTGCTGATGAATTTTAATTAGTAAAGACGGTCAATTTAATTGGTAGGTTCTTGAAATTGAATTGAAAGTGACTACTTAATCAGTTGTTATTGGTGAAAAGGTGTGAAAATTGACATTTTAGTGGTTGAATGGATGTGAGAGAGTGAATGAGTTTTGATTGATTTTACATATTGTCACTTGAAGTTAACGTGATTGACGGAATTGTGTACCGTATAAAAAATTTACATAAAAATATTTGAAGATAAATGACTTTCACGAGATTTGTTAAAAGTATAGAAAAGCATAACGAAATTCAAGGCACCGTGGAAAATAAAGTTAAAAATCAAAAGAAAATACGAGGCTTATTCCGCAAAACGATCGAGTTTCCCGTATCAATTATTCTCTGCTTTGATAAGCTTTAGAGACGATATACGTTGTCTATGCTGATTTATAGACAAGCCGGGAACCATGATCACAATTCAATAACCGTCCTAAATATGTTTATTCGTAAGACATTTTGATTATCAGCTGACGACTTTTACGAATAATCTCTCGTGGGGAAAATTGATTTAAAAAATTACCAAAACAAACTGTACCTGAATTTGATGTTGCACTTTAAAGGATATTTGTATTAAAAATTGAGAGTGGAAGTGAGTTTCTAATAAACTTGGATCAATACCGATGAATTTAATCTCGTAACTGTAAAAAACTATGAGTTTGTTTCTAAGGTATTTATTTTAGTTGACTGATTTACATTGGACTGCAGCGTGTTTACATGAAAATGGTAGTCATTGTTTTAATACATTTACCATTGCTGAAATAAAGTCGAAATCGACCAATGTGGTGAAACATAATATCATTCAAACCTACTTATGTTTAATTTTCGATACTAAATCATATCAACAAATATTTTCGTGTAATTAATCAGTCATCAGAGCAATGATTCTTAAAAATCTGTCCAATTTTCTCATTACTATCCTCAAAAACACTAAAAAGCTTCATTTAACATATATTTTACTCACATCAACAATACATCATCAGCCTTCACCAACAGTCCACCTACATTTTATATTTTTTGCAACATTAAAATTGCTTCGAAACTCGTATACTTCACATTCAAATACCTATTATCTAAAATTATCCGGAAGCGCTCTTTGCGACAGCAAAAATTTATGAACTCATCAGAACGGCTCTTTAAGCAACTACACACTCGCCAACGAACAAATAACGAGAAGAAATCGAGGAAATACTCCTTCAGAGTGAAATGTGCAGTCTTGTGCTCTACATAGCATGATGACTATGTACTTAACTTATGGATAATGGGTTTTTTGTTGGCCATTATTCCTTTTTTCCCTCATTTTCATTTTCCAATATATTTCTTCCATTCCTGTGCGCTTGAGTTCTAATAAGTGCAACTTACTGTTTGCTATTCCGAACAAACAATACCGTCATGACCAACTGGAGTAACAGAGGTTCGGGCTTTGGATACGCCTGGGCCTAGCGTGGCCATCATTATCATCATACGGGCGAGGCATGTAAGAAAAACAGATCAGAAGATTCAAACTTACGCTAAGAGGTACCAAGTGAGTATCTTTAGTATCTTTTCAGATCGAGTCATTTTTGTTGTTGTTGCTGTTGTTATGTATGAGAGTCCGTGACAGCAAAAACATATCCACCTACTCGTGCCCATCATTACGGCCGCCAGTCGAGTCATTAGTGGACATTCTTTACCGCGCAACAGACACGGCTCGAGCAGCACTGATTATCTTTTGCCATTTGCTCGAGATTTGTTTGTGCATTGCAAGAAGGTGAAGAAGACTGAAGACATAGAGTAGCCGTGAAGTAGCGGTTGCAGCGTGCCAGGCACAATGAAACCAAAAAAGACTGAGCTCATCTAATGTTCCAAAATGTTTACAAAGTATGCGGTAGGGACAATGTTGTTGTTGGTGTTGTAAATGTTTTTTTGAAATGAAAATGGTTTTCGAAAGATTTGAGTTTTTAGATTTACGGCAGTTTTTTTGAAAATATTTTGGGGAATTGAAATACTTGAATACTTAAAGGACAAAATTCAGCCATTTACTAGCCAACCTGACCAAGGAGAATATTATTTTAGCTCAGTTTGCACTCAAACTGACAACCCTAACCATCTATCTATCTATTTAAACGATCTGATGCATTCACCATTCAAAAGCGAATCGACATGGAAAAATCAATGGCTCGTGCTCTGCAATGGTGATCTTTGTAATGCGAGAGGGTGTTGCAGTAATTACTTTTTACCGAATGCACATACTCGGAAGGTACCGTACTCGATGCGATTTACGTTAGTCTAATTAGCGTTTGGGGCGGCCTTAGACGAGTTCGAATCGAAGAGCGTGCTTTGTGATTTTTCCAAATCAATTCTCAAAATCACATTTCAACTTGTTTATGAGCTAAAGTGGCTGTTGTGAAGTATATTACATACGTTGATGCAAAATGAATGGCGGCTATTGGTACATAGTATGACAATAGTTGAGAGGCGTAAGAAACAACTGAATTAAATCTGTAATCGGCTTTTTCGCTTTCTAATTTGGTTTAGCTTTTGGCTTGTCAATTACATGGTGGATGATGTGATACAGTTTGGATTTTGATTTTCAATTGCATGACATGAAGGTCTTTGTAAGAGGTATTGTGAAATTACATAGTTCTTGGAATAGTGTCAAATTTAAAAAAGAGATTTTCTGGCTGACTGGATGACGAATGTTTAAATGTCTTTCGATTGTTAGAAATGGATAAGCGGACATAGTTTAATGTACATGACTTTGCATGGACATTTCAAAGCAGTAGTTTGAATGTATCATATATATGTATGATTTTCATACAAGTCCTTTGATAAATCGCCATAAAAATCATAGTGAAAACTTGATTGCACCAATAAAATTATGATAATAACAGTCTTGTGTTTTTCACTGGCTATAATTGTTTTTACAGCTCTCTCATACTGATCCACCGTATGAATTTCGCTATTCATCTTATTAGCTTGAAACATCACTCGCGACTACAAGTAGCAATAACAATAATCATAACTAGTATTGCGTTTATTATAAAGTGCAACAAGTACATAAAATACTTGCTTGACAATTATAAGGTACAGAGTGCATTAACTTGCCCGGCTGCATTAAATGGAAATGGAGGCGGGTTTGACTGAAGCAGCGAAAGGAGGTCATATAATAGGTTCATTTCGTATGTTTGTTTCGCCTGTCATGATTCATTCATCTTATCGTAAAAGACACAACATGAAAATCCCGTTTGATATCGCTTCATATAATTCAAAGGGAAAAAATGTATATACATTTGAAATAAGCTCGTAATATGTTTGAATGAAAGCTTATAAACATAGATGCACTTGGACGTATGTATCTGTGACTAAGACGAATGGCCTAGGCTAATTATATTTTATGTGTATTTCATGGCCAAAGTGGGTAAAGATGATTGGTTATTTCATATGGTTTGCTAATTATAGGGATCTGCAGAAGGTTTCTATAGGAAACAATGTGGTGATTAGGAAGAGTAATTATAGGGAAGGTAGGGAAGTAAAAATGTATGAACGGAACTGTTGGTAACTTTGACATATTTATTTCGATTTCAATTAGAAGCTGGCTTTCTCCTTTGAGTTTCAGTGCTTTCGGAGAAAACAGTTATTTAGATACATTTGTTGTGACAGACCACATCATTGTTAAGTAAAATTATTGTGCCAGCAATATGACGTTCATGGAATCAGAAAAAGCATAACTTCCTTTAAATTTGACTCATCTGGCATTTACTTTGGCACAATGTTAATATAAGCTCGCGAGCACTTAACTATGAATATCTCTAACAGACGAATCAGCAAAACCACAAAAACTGGCAAAGAAATCAAGAAGAAGAAATAATTTTAAAAAACACGACAGAAAGTGCCAAAATTCTGTTAAAATATTAGCTTGGGAGCACATCAAGCGGCAACAACACCAAATAATATCAAATTGATGATTAATTACGATTTAAAACATATGTGTGGTATTTTGAATGTGAAAACTAATTTTCATAGGCAATATTTCTTAAAACATGAAAAATTCCAATTTAGTTTTATTAAGAAATTGAATTGATAATTCAACAATTCACAATTGTCAAAAATATTCAAATCCTGAGTGAACAACAAACCAATAGCTCTTAGAACGGTCGGTCGAAAATAACCTTCTTAAGAATGGTCGCAGTAGAGCTTGATCCCACTTTTCCCGTGGACTGTCAATATTTGCAATATTCCAGTGTGCATGCTTTTCTGCATTTTTGTGCTAAATATAGGGAATGACAAAGGCTGCAAGAAAAATGAAAAATGCTAGGTTTACAGAGAGTTTTCTGAGGTGAGTTTTGAAAATGGTAACCTAAAACTGAATCCTAAATAGACGAGGGAGCTATGAGCCAAATCAAATGGTTTCAACTTGAAACTGTGTCCTTTAGGAGGTCTCATTTGAAATTGAGTGCGTTTTGAATAAATATTACTTGTTATTAGCAGTTAAGAAAAAAAATTACAACACATAATGAATTAGACTGAAATACAGAAAGTAAGTGCTATGGAATTTCTGAATCAAAAATTGAAAAAGCATCTGTTTCGATCTGAAACAATTAAATATTGTGAAAACGTAGCTTAGTGAGCTTTCAGTTATGGCTGATGTAGTGTCAAGACCGTTAAGGCTAGGGTATTTAGCAAAAGCTACGCTGACTAGTCTGGGAGCAAACAAAATAAATGCCACTTTTTTTTTAAATTTGGAAGGTAACTTTAAAGAATTTTAGATCTTTTTAGGATGTAGTCAAAGAGAGTTTAAGCATCTTTCAGTGATAAACTAGATAAGTTGTTTTGGGTGATGCTCATTTGTTTGAATAAGTATGGTGGGGGATTTATTTAAGATGGGTTGATTACTTTCCCATGTGTATTGGCTGGCGTAGTAAATACCAGAATAATCCTAATTTTGAATAGCAGCTGTTACTAAATTGCTGTTTTTTTGCTTTTTTTTCTAGACTAATTCATGTTCTCGATATTTTAGCTTTCAGGACAGTCACAGTAGTTGAGTAAGTAGCTTGTCATTTTGCAATTGCCACATTAGAATATACTAGAGCCTTTCGGTACGTTGCATTAACTGCTAGCTTACACTTTCTTGTACTTGGCACAACCTATGACAAGCATTAGCAAGTGCGGCAATTCGTTGGTTTGTCCTTCAAGAGATTGATTGCTGAAAAGCTAAGAAACAGTAGTACATCAAGTCCATAAATGAGTTGGATGATAAGAATCCTATTTTTTTTGCCTGTTTTCGTGCGGTGCACTAGAGATTTAATCTCAAAGTTTCTTTTGAAGTACAACTTATTGCTGATGTGATCCCAAGATTTTTATAGAGCAGAGTGCTAACATCAAATTTTTTTTTGCAGAAGTCTTATGATCCGAGCCTTCAAGGATGGTCTCCAGGGTGCGTTCATTGTGCAGATGGCTAGATCGCTGGCAGTCTTTCATGTCGCCAGTATATTTAATACAACGATATGTAAATATTTGGCAGATACGGAAGTTTCCTTCGATTTTGTACTTATGAGGCGCAATTACAGCGATGTGGTTTTCTCTGTCTGTTTGCTTTATGGTAACGCGTTGACTGAGACTGTTATTTTTTTGTTAACAGTACAAAGATCATCCGTCAAAACCCATATGTCAAAGCCACCATGTGCTCAATACTCACTGTGCAGTATGTGCGTTGAATGGTGTGACAGTATTTATGTCCGTACTTGGTAGATTTAAATTGCAACTAGTAGTAAACGTCAATTATTATTGAGATTTTTTCAAAATATTTTTTTGAAAACCCACCATCAAATAATTTATGATATAATTTACTTCAAAAAGCTGGTTATATATTTTTAGCACGGGAATTGTAGCCCTGATAAAGTACATCATATCTTACATCTCTTGTCATGATTTCTCAATATTTTTGTAATAGCAATGTAAAAAGAAGCTAATGATGAAGGTACTGTTGCCACCCAGTAAATAAGAAGAGACTATAAAAATATTAATTTTTAGATACTTAACCCATCTCTTTTCTTAGTTAAATTTTCATGCCACTCTGCTGTATTTTGTGCCCTATTATATTTGACTTACATCAAACACATCAGAAAACGCCAGGAATTTTTTTGACAGCCAACATCAGCAATCTCCATAATAAGCTTAAACCAGCTTATAAAATAAACTACTGTCCTCAGTCAGTTTACTTAGCAGTTACAATTAACCGTAAGATGACAAAATGTACATATCTCAGTTCAACTCTTGAGTCTATCAAACGATTAAGCAAGTTCTTTTAATTAATTCATATCTTTATTTTCTCATAAAAGCTTTGTGAAATCTGTCAAACTACTTCAAAAATGACTCTTTGTGTTAGGAAATTGACAGCTTCATTACAGTTTAAATTTTTGTATGTAAAGTGTGATAATATTTCAAGTTTCATTATTTCATCTATATGTACATGCATTTTGTAACAATATCCGAGCCACTTTTTTTTTAAATAAATTGAAAGTTGTTTTACTCAAATGTATCTATCAAAAAAGCTTCCATAATAATTTCTCTCCGTTACAGATACAATGCATTCATTTGCCCCAGTATTCATCAACTGCTATTAATTATTATATTATCTTACATATTGAGTGATATCATTTCAAGCTCATTTTGCTAATTACTTTCGACTGAATCGTCGCAATCGTCGTTTAGTCGACGTTGTGTTTTCGCTTTGTGATATGATCGAGATAATTATTTAATCGAGTGAAAGTCCATGTTCATGTTCGGACTGTTAGGCTTCCTCAATTCAACAAGGCTCGAGCCGAAAACAACCCAAGCCGTATGTTGATGATGATGATTGCCTAACCCACCACACATTGGACATGTGTATGCGAAACTAAAGAATGTTAATTACAAACTAACAGGTAGGGTCACTCTACTGTACATAAACATCCGAGCATAAACATCTGAACCCTTGCGACCTGCAACACATTCATCTCCAATGTTGATTTTGTTTTGTGAGTAGGATTGAGCTTGTTTTTGTATAATTCGTAGTTTTTTTTTTACCACGGACTGATGTTTTCGCAATCATGACTTATCTACTTGAAGATGGATTGATAGTTTTAGACTGAACGTTGGCATTTGAGGACTCTTAACGGCAAATAGATTGGATGGACCGAGATTTAGGTATTGTTCAGTCATTTGTTTTTGGCACTTTCAGACTAGTAGTACAGTGATTAAGGCGAGCGCGCGACAAAATAGATTTTATTTTAGATATGAACTAAATGGACAAGAGTTGATCGAATGTGACGATAATTTAAATGCTGGTATGATTAATTTTTGCACCAAATTCTCACCGAATGAAACCCAAATGGTGGTTTTACTTTGACCTGACGGTATCATGATTTATATTTTCGGGGCCTAATGTTTTGAAAAATTGTCATACTTTGCAAATTGTCTTATTGGATTTATAGTTACAATCTTTGTTTTTTTTGGCAAAGTGACGGTACAGATTTACAGATGATATCTGATGAAATTTTTACTCCGGGCTTGTTAAGTGCTGACGATTAGATCAGTGAAATGCTGTGAAAGTTGCAATATGCAGGTTAGCATGGGCTTGAAAATTGTACCAAAAGTATCATTTCAATGGTGTGAATTTTTGTTGAACGTACATATTTCTTACCGGAATTGATTAATATAATAGTATTGAAAAGCTAGCTGCTAATCACAAAAAAGATTGCATTATTTTTTTTAAGATCTGGTTTCAAATAATGCAGCCATTGCAAAATTATGCAACTATAGCATGCGAATAAATTATCAACAGCATTGACACAACCTTGCTTGAAATTCCATTTGAAAATGATTTAATTTTTCCATTACATTCAATCATACTCATGTTTCTAGTCCACCCACAAATCTGTTAATATCCTCTTAATTATGGTGAATCGAATCGATTATAAATTTCTCATTATTCAACAAAGCAATGAGCATGATGTCAATCATAATTTGCATCGCTCTCTTACAATCTTCAACAAATGTACCAACCCAAATCCATCCATTCATTCTTCTCATCAATCCAATAAATCCAACGGCTGCTGCAATTCATATTTTCCAGTATTCAACAATGCACTTCATCACGCTAAGCTGTCCGCCTCCAAACTGCTTCTCTAGCTTCCATTCAGAAGACTTGTGTATTTAAAGGTCCGAAATTAGGGCAAGTTTACCTCATCTTTAATCTATCCGTAATTACATGACATTTTTCAAACTGGCCTGGGCTGGCCTGGCGCGGTGGCCTCTACGGACCACGATTGATACTTCTGTACTTGCCGTTGGCAACAGTAACGTGTGCAATTGGATTCAATTCAAATAAGCCGTGAGCGCGTGATGATAATGAAAATACAATTTCTTAAGTCATTGTTGCCATCATTCGTACTCTACTTGGTTGTTTTCGTGGCAGTTGTGGCTGTTTATGGACTGCAGCGAAATTGCCACCATCGCAGGAAGGTCATCTTACAAAAGAAGATCAACCGCCACACCAGTTAGCCGGTTTACTGGGCTGACCAGCACAATTAATGCTGTTGCAGAGCGAACCTAAGAGGTGAGCTCGGTGCATTGAGATGCATGAACTGCAACTCTGATGCAACGCTGTGCATTCGATTCGAGCAGACGTTGAACTCGGCCCAGATTGAGTTATTAATTATTATGTACGGGTAAATGAAAACCTTCAATTAAATATGGTTTTGTTAGTATTTCAACAGGATTTTCAATACCTTTAGAGTGATGGCAGAGTATTGAGTTACGGTGTATTTAGTTTACTAAAGTAGAAGGAATAATAAAATAGTGTTTAGAATCGTGGTTAGTTGAATGCAGTTGAGTTTTAAAATTCAAATGTATGTCAGCATGAAGTTTGGGGTGGGTGAATAGCGATCGCACTATTTTTTGAAAAAAAAACAGAAAAGGGTTGGAAATCACCCACGATCAAATTGAGCCCATATTATTCAAATTATTTTTTATTATTATTAGTATAGCATACATTTTGTTCAATTACCATACGCTATTTGTTTTAATTAGCTAAGAAAAGGGAATAAAATCAGACCATTACTTTAAAAGTGAAAGCAGTGTCAATTAATAACGAAGGTAACATGAGTCATACTAAGGTAGATTTGCTACCTTCAAGGCTGCAATTTCACAAGCTGCAATTCTCTTGTGGTTATCTGTGTAGCTATGAAAAAATGATTATAATATTCAAAAAGCATTAAAGAGAAGAAGTTTCTGAAGACGACCGTAACAGAAGATGCGAAAGTGTCCACTACATTGGGTATTCCGTCAGATATCGTTGTCCAGAATCTTTACATATATTCGAAATTTTATCCCAACCGCATCCATTTGTGCATGATTTGTTAAATTTAAAGTTTTCGTTTTGTTGCTACTTAGAATCTTGAAGTGCATGTGATGAGGACTATGTGTTTATATGTTTTTTAAATAAAGATCTGGAAATTGTTTAGAAAGCCTAACTATTTTTGAACGGTATTTAACGGTTGTTTTAGAATGTTTTGGTGAAGAGATTCCCAAGAAAATACAAAGTTGGGTTTGAAATTATGTGGAGGTTTTCGGACTGCAAAGTTGGTGGTTAATTTCAGGTTTAAAGTTTTCTGAAACAAATAGAAGGCTTCATATATTTCTTTAAATCTTGGAATCGTAGCTTGTTTTGACACAAAAAAAAGGAGTTCCTACGAAAGAAGCATTAAATTCGTTGGATACATTTTAATTTTCGGTTGAAAAATGTAAGTTATAGTTTTTATTGAATCAATTTTCGAAATAGCCATGGAAATATTTTTTGCCTTGCTGAACTATTTTACGAGTATTTGATAGCCTTTTGAAATAACTTTCGGAAAAGCTCTGATGAAACTTTCTGAATTTCAACACAGAAACTTAATGCCTACCCACTGTTTTGCGTTTCAGTTATTGTTTGAGCTGAATACTTTGACAGAAGTATAAGTTTAGGTTTTGAAAGTGTGGATATTGATATCACCAAAAATATCTGATGCCATCACAATTCATCAATCAACAGCGGTATAACTGACATCAAAAAAATTAATGTTTGTGATAATTCTAATTAATGCATGTTTTTACAATACATCGAATAAAGTAAGATTTTAATTGATTTTGAAGTCGAAATATTTTTCACTTAGATCGTGAGCTACATGCAGGATTTCATCATTACTAAATTTAACATTACCCAAATAGTGTATTTGTGAGTTTGATGTGCAGTCGAATAATACGGAGTTCTTTATTTACTTTGTATTTTTACAGAACCATCTAATGTATAATATGCAAGGACAATAATGTGTATTTAAAGGCAAAATCATAGATAACAAGGAATATCTTTTTTCGCGCCCAGTGTGGGCAAGTTTAAATATATGTTTTTATTATTTATTCAAAACTTTTAGAAAATTTGAAGTGGAGTGGCTTCTAGCCACTCCACTTAGGTCAACCTCTTGACCACTTAGGTCAACCTCATTAACTTGCATCGTTCATGCATATTCAGTACCATCAATCCGACCAAAAAAGGAAAACTGAGTTTAAGTTGAAATTTTCGATAGAATAGGACTTTTTCCCAAAAATTGTTGAAAATATAGCTATGAATATTAGTTTTTAGATGATTTATTTCCATGAATACAGAACAAAATGTGAGTGTTTGCAGCAAAACTCTGATGTATTATACTTCTTCAAAACTCTGATTTAGAAGGCTGTGGAGGGTCAATATATCTTCTTTTTGCATTTGAAAAAATAACAGCTTACAATTCCTGAATATATTTTAATATTTTCAGCACAGTGCTAGAAGCTTTGGGCTAGAAAATTGAAACTAAAACTTAATTGTGCTATTTTTATTTTGTTGTTATTTTTAAATCATATTTTGCACCATCAAACCACTGTAAACTTGTGAGAACTACTCATTAGTAATTCAAGGTTGAATTTTGTTTTTTCGAGCCACCAAGGAAAATTTAGCAAATTTTTAGTATTGTATTATTTGATTTATTCTACTTTTAAAAGCAAGTATATGAATCGATGGCTTTTATAATTAACATTCATGTGCTTGTAGCCATTAATTTTATATTTTAAATGTTGTATTGATCTTACTGATATTTTGTCAAACTGTGTAATCATACAAGCTGACAAATGCATGAATTCAATAACTCTATTTTCAAGATGTTGCTTAGTGCTGCCACATGCTCTTCATGTAAAAAGTTTTTGTGGGAAACTGGTGTTTTTCAGTTGGTGCAATGATGATTTGACTGCTTCACTGCTCTTCAAATAAAATAAGCTAGTTCAACAGGTATTTTAATTTTTGAGATTGTATTCCAACTTAGACTCCATTTGCATTAAAGCTCATAATGTTATATAATAAATATAATTTTCAATTGATTGATTTGAATAGCCAAGATTATTTCACTTTTTTTTCTGAATTTTAGTTAATCTTAAAATAAAAAATAAGTTCGTCGCAAAAAAATATTTACTGTACTTACTATCAACATTCAGTTAGACCAACCTGCAACAAAAAAAGATATCTTTAAATATTTTGAGCTAGATAACAGAATCTTATTAAGTGCAATTAATTTTCACCAGTGCCATCTTCCAATTGATTTCACACACCGTAATTTCTTAACAATTGCTTCGAAAAAATAGGTTGCTGTCCTAAGTCTTTTGTTATTTCAAGCACCTACTACTACCAACAATGTTCTTTTCCCATCACTAATTTTTTTCGAATTTTTTTGACTACTTTCGACTAAACTTTGGCATCCTATTGTGAAAATTATTGGCGATCTTCAATAATTTTTTACATCCGCCTCCATACGGATCAATTGTATGTCGCGCGGCACAGAGAGCTTCATTTTCGAGTACTTAGAACGTCTGACACGCTGAATATGAAACTTTCTACGCCTGGTCTTAGCGATACCATACTGTAAAGACAGAGCAATAGTGCAAGTATTGTGCCAAGACCGATTTGACCTCCCACATGTCCACTTATTGCGGAGGGATAGTTAAGTGCTGTCCAAGTGGCAGCAGACGATAACGTAACAGTCAGTGCTGGCAGTCTACGACCAAGTTAACAATTCAGGAATATAAGTTTTGTGGCAAGAAGTAACAAGCTTGTTGCCACGGCTATGCAAAAAAAGCGAAAAAACAGTAATAGCAACAAAATCAAAATATTTGTATCTTTGGACACGTTCAGAAGTTTCAGAAAAAGATGGATGGACGAAAACTGGACCATCCATATGACCAAGATGAGAGAAAATGCATGAAAAGAAATTTCTTAATTTTTTATAGTTATAGCTCTTCACTTGAAGAGATTTAATTTTTTGAACGTGACATGCATGGAATTGGACTGACCACCATGTCGTTTTTTGTTTAGTATTTTGGATGCTGTTCGTTCCTTGCTCGCTACATTACGCCGCTCAGTACAACTTTCGCCCTGTCTGGCAATCACGACGGTGTCTTGCTGGGTCACTACCACTGTGCCGTGCACTTGATATAATTTTCGAAATTAGTTGAAACACAATGAGCACACAAGAGTAGTAGCTATAGACCTTGTAAAGTTTCAAGTCTTCGAATTGGAGGATTTTTTTGTTAATTGCATGATTCGATGTGCTATAAGGAATCTTGAATATTTAGGTGAATCACTAGAGTGATTTATTTGAAATGCATGGATGAGTTGGAGATGATCATTTTGATTGGTGTTCAAGCTAGCTATTTTTTTGAGGAAAAACTTCTCTTAAATTTTTCGTGATTTTTGAAAAAAAAATTGGAGGCTTTAATTTCTACTATATACTATTTTCTCTAATACTTTCTGAAACATTGTGTTTCATTTATTTCGAAAATTCATTCATTTACTAGCAATCGTAACTCAATAAGCTGATATCGATCCTATGCTACAAGACCATTTGATCATCAGTGATGCACTCACAGCAGTCTAGTCACTCTTTCATTCAAATTATGCCTAAAGCATTGATTCTATCATCTTCATACCCAGGAAATTAGACATCTCGACAAAAGCTAATTGAAGTTGATAAGTTGAAGGCAAAGTAAAATGTTATTATTGTGATCTAATGATGTTGTGTTTGAATGGATGTGTTTGAACAGCATGTGCAGCCCTAGCGAAAGGGAAATGGAGCAAATCATTGCCGTTGGTCATTCCTTGACTTGGAAACAATGATGAAACTGGGCAGATCGTGACCCGAGAAAGGCAAACATTTATCATTTGTCATCATGGATTTCGAAAGCATCTTTTTGAAGTGTTTGATAATATTTAGAGTGCGGACTATCCTGTTCGATTTTTAGTTACTAGTTTTGTTGATGTTTTGACGGCAATAAATTTTGATTCTATCCTCATTTGAAATATTGATGAGCAAATTTAGTGGAGAAAATGATTTGAATGATTGAAATGTATGTGATGGGTGATATTGATAAGAAATTTATGAATGTAATTGACCTGATTAGGACAAATGAAGATGAATGAACTAATAAATGTCTGTGTTTGCCAATCGAAATAAGAAGGTAGATTTTTTGGACACTTTATGGAGCTAAGCGAGATCAAATGAAAGTACTTTTTTCATTATTATCAATAAGGTTTTATATTCATTATTATCAATAAAGTTTATATTCATTATTATAAATATTCATTATTATCAATAAGGTTTTATGGTAACTTTTTTTAAAAATACTTTCATTAATTTGAATTATTTCTTAAAAAAATTCAAAATTTTGGTATAGTCTTTTGGTAAGTCTTATTCTAGACATATTTCAAGAAAACAGTTTAGCGATTAAAAAAATCGTAGAAGTCGAAAATCTAAATTTTCCATTCAGATGGTTTTATTTAATTATTATTTATTTCACTTATTTTGCAACATAGTTATTAGATGTGTTCGCGTACTTGAATCTATTCAAATGTATTCGGATAGATTCGCAGCAAATCGTTTTTGTACTTTTGCGTGAAGCAAAATATTACTGACATTATTGCTTCTCCTCTTGCAACAAATCGTAGAAAATTACAGCTTAATTGAGCTTATGCGTTTTACTGCATTTTACCAAAATAAGTGCGACGGGCTTGGCGCAAGGTATTGAAATGCATATAAATTCAAAGGATCGCGCGAAGGAAAATAATTCCTGCTCTGTATTGGAAAGAAAACGAAATATGTTTCCTCCAAAATCTTTTTACTTTACACCACTGAAAGTACAACAAAACCAAAGCGAGTACTTACTCAAGATCACATATGATCCCCACGACAGCTTCTAAGGTAAAAAATAATTTTATCCCATACTTATGTGCAAACAAATGATACCGATCATTGTACAAATAAATTGTTCCCATGCGACGAACTATTGATTGCAACTGTTCCGACCAGTTCCGAATTATTATGCAGCTATCTTAACAGTTCCGGTCAGAACGGTCCATCCCTACTATGTACCTAAGTTTATTCATTCGTGTTTTTGAACATGTTTCGGAACCACCTGCAAGCAAACCTTATTTGCTTTTCGCACCTTTTGTGACTACATAAAATCGAATCGCAGCCATCAATATCCATGTATGATTTCCTTGCAGTACTTGTCGCCATTAATTCACATTTTCTGGCCACC
Source organism: Nemotelus nigrinus (assembly GCA_947369275.1). Classification (NCBI taxonomy): domain Eukaryota; kingdom Metazoa; phylum Arthropoda; class Insecta; order Diptera; family Stratiomyidae; genus Nemotelus; species Nemotelus nigrinus. The sequence goes on along the minus strand of OX376375.1, from coordinate 26,764,331 downwards.
AAAAAAATACTCAGCCCGAATCGAGTTTACCTCCAATTTCACTTCAATTCAGATGCATCCCACCACTCAAATCGTCGAGCTTCATTCATTATTTCGTTTGAATGCCTTTTACCATTAAACGTGTCTTAATTCATGAAAATGGACAATAATGGAGAGCAGTAAAAGTAGTCAAAAGTTTTAAACGATATATTTTGAGTGATATATATTCTACTACAATGAAAAGGGCTCAAAAATGCCAGAATAGTAAATAATTGATGCGGTTTTCTTGGTTGATAACAGAAATTTTGGATATTTTTTTTAAAAAAACATCGAAAGTGCTGTGAGCAATGCTAAATCGTACATCATTTTTATAAAAATGAAAATTGTAGACTAGATAGTAGTTCTGCTATGAAACTTGGTGCAAAGCTAACTTTTCCAAGGCCCTATTAACATTCTAGTCCCACTTCATTCACGTCAAAGCTAGATAAATTTAAGTAACTGCTAAAAAAATCCTTTACATTTTTTTCAGATGTGTCCAAATGCAGGAGAATTTATAGTTATAGTGTATTGCTAATGTTTCCCCCTATTGTGTATGATGTCTTGTTTATTAAATAAATGAAATAAAATAAATAATTAAAGGTGTAGCAAATATAACAAATTGCGTTTAATAAAATTAGATGCAAAATATTGGTGATCTAAATTCGGTCTAATAAATGTTGTCTTTTGATAATTTAAATCTATCTTACTCCAAAGTAGGACCCGAAATTTGTGTTAAGTTTGTTTGAAAGTTGAGCTTCTTAAAAAATATCAAAAATGCTCAATACCCAGCAATTTTTGTTTTGTAAACAAACATTCAACTAACTTTTTTTCTTAAGTAGCTTCGAATTAAAAATACATGAAAACTTCTATATCTACACCATTAAATTCATTAAAAACTGCAAGCTGATTTCATGGTCGTACGGTAATTGAAAAAAAACACCTTTTATTTACCATTCACCATACTTAGCATAAATTCATTTCTATCAGAAATATAACAATGAACCTAACCACAGGTCATAACATACATTTGCAAAACAAAATTAAATAATTTTTTTGCTACAACACTTGATCCGATCCACTCACAAGGATAGTTTTTAATAATAGCTCAACTATTCAACTAAGGACTTTCATTTGCAATTGACCGAAGTGAAGACCAGTTCAACTTGTCACGGCTATTTCCTTTCGAAGAAAGAAATAACTCGGAATCATTTGCGAGCTATTTTCCAAATGCAAACAAATAATCATTGCATGAAGTTTGTAGTACGTTTGTACATATGCATAAAATATCATCGAACAAAACTATAGCGTGGTTTCGGTTGTATTTTGCCAGTGATTGATTGGGAGCAATTTCAATGCAGATATTTCTATTAATGATGTTTAATTTGCTTGTAAAAAGTATCGAGCAAAAACTGTTCGAGAAATGTTTATTGCATATTATGAGCTTGGTATTACATTGTTATGGTGTGGTGGCGTTGTTCATGAGCGTCCTTGGAATTTTAGAAAATCTTGACATTCAATTAACAAAAGATACTTTAGGAAAATTAATGATCATGAAAAATCATTTGAAGATATATCTATATAGGCAATGTGTTGGTTTTTAATTGCAGTTGTGGTAAGAGTTTTGTATGATGGTGTGTCATTTGTGGAAGTATGTTCACAAATGAATTGCTATTTAGCATATTGTTATATGGTGTAATTTGTGGTAATCGATTCGTAGATGGATCGAGTGAATTTGATATTGATTTGATTGATTAGATGATTAGAATGATTGCTTTGTTTGTAATTTTTCCACTTTACAACCATTCGCACAATGCAAACCAAAGAGGTGAGAATGGAAATATTTATATGCACTTTTCCAGTGAGTCTAAAGGTTTGAACAATCAATCAATTTGTATATTTGTTGCACATCAAAACAATTCATAGCAAAGTTCCTTCAAAAAAACCAAACTGACACAAGTCTATCACTAATTTAATTCGAGCACGCCTCACGGGTGTATGTAGAGGCCAAAATATAATGTGCTAATTGCATAACGGTAGCATCAATCGACACAATGCCAATCTTCATCTTCACTTACTACTACACCTAATATCATTCCGCCCATGAAAAACCATTTCTATTCGACAACCATGCGATCAAATATGAATCATTAGTGTAGAAAAACGATTAGCCCAAGCATACCACGCATTAAACAGCTACCGGAAAAAATCCACCAACCACACTTTTCGTGATCGAATCAGATCCATTTGCCAAAACGTCAATCAAAATATTTATTTTGACCTGATTCCGTTTGTTGGTTCGTTGCACAGACAAAGACAATGTCATTTTTGGAAATAGAATTAAAGACGTGGAGGAATCAGTGTCGAAGTCCGAGGGTCTTGGATAGTACTTATGTGGAGTTGAGTAAAGCTTTTTCGCCTATTTTAAGCCGCTATGCGTGAGTAGTTCGATTACTAGCTCGGAGCGAAATATCCAGGCATTTATGTGTTGGTTATTACGTCTTTATGTCGATTACAGACATCTGAGTGCTAACATCTCGACGCCAATCAACTCCGGCCTCGCAGGGACTACATTGATTCCATCCGACCATCGGTCAGTCAATCGGCACTGCTGTCCAAGCCCCATAGCGTGAGAATTATTAGTCCCGGACTCAATTATCTTGAGTGAGAAAATTACTGAATCGAGAAATGTTATAGATATTGTACTTTGCTGTATTTTTCACTTTATGAACTTGCACGCTGTTAGGAAAGTGATTAGGCTGCGTGCTGATGAAGGTCTTTCGGTGATTTGATGCTTGAATCTTCGGACATTGTAGAACAGATTTAGCCCAGACACTCAGTCATTCGAGCCGATAGATGATCTTAAGACGTCAGTGAATCGGAAAATGTATTTTGAATGTGTAATCTAGGCTAAGGCACAGCACACGAAGAATTTCTGTTTAGCTAAACTTGAGGATTAACAATAACTGTTTGTTATTGATTTCATGTAGAGGAATTATCAGTGGTAATTTGCAACTGTACTCTATGCTATATGTGATTGAGCGAAAATTCGGATTATCTATTGATGTGAACATCAATAGTTGATTTTCTTGATTTGAAAGAGTTTGCAATGATTCGATTTTGGTGGTCCGGTATGATGAAAGGCGCTGGGAGTGCACAAAAAGAACCCAGTTATGAGAAGGAGTTAAGGTGAGATGGTTGGAAATGATATTCCACAGAAAATTTCTGATCTTATCAAACTTAGAGTTTCTAGTGTATTAAATTCAATGATAACAGAAGTGAAGGAATGATGTTCTGGTAATGTACTAATTTCATAAAGTGGAAAGTTTATGGTTTGATTTTGTTGATATTTTCTTTTTTTTTTTCATGTTTGAGCAAAAATATATATTGTAATGACATTTCTAGTATACCAATCACTGCATTGATAATTGCTTGTATAGCGAAAATAAATTTGCTGATTATAGCACCAAGTTAACCTAAGCAAAATAAAATGTGTGCGAACATATCTAGATTTGTTAAAGTGGCACGTATGTGCAATCGAATTTTGTCGTCAATAAGAAGTTTAACCTCATATAACCTGGTCAAAATTGAATGTCTTTGCAAAATTACAAAAAATATTTAGGATTTGTTGATTATTTAAAATCAACTTTTGCCAATGTATAGCATGGAAGATCTTGAAATTACGCAAAAGCTTTGCATTCATCATTGCGCCCAACGTGGGGAGCAATAATCTGAGCACAGATTTTAATTATTTCCATAAGCCTATACATTAAACATTGATTTGATCTATTTGGAGATTAAGCACATTGGAGGTTGAGTTTGCGAAACTTACCTCTTAGATCGTACTGATCAGCGAGTCTTATAGGGGAAGGAACTCATCCGTTTAGGTAGCAGATGCTACGGAGTATGCGGCGATTTAGATCGTTGACGGGAAGAGGGCCCGCATCGGCAGCCGCGGCTCAGGCAAAAGTCGCTTGTGGAGAGATTCCTTTTGTGAGCTGCTACCTATCTTCCAATGACTCAGTGCAGGAACTCGGAGACAAGTTTAGGTTACTGGATGACTCTCTCCGTAGCATCGCCGGTAATGCTGTCTTAGGGGTGACTTCAATGTAACGGCATTGGAGTGGGACATGCCCAACAAAAGCACTCGTGGACGGCGTATAGTCGAGATGGTATCGAGGCTGGGTTTGTTGGTGTTGAGTACGGGTTCGATGCCAACATTCCGAAGGCCCAGATCTGACGAATCTATTCCCGATGTCACCATGGCATCAGAGAGACTTGCGGCATTCGTCAGCCATTGGAGAGTGGTGGAAGATTACAATGTAAGTCATCACAATTACATCACCTTTAAAATCGCTGAGAGCAGACTCCACTGCTCTCCCTGTAAGTGACTAAGCTGGAATGCCACTAAACTTGACAGGGATGAGATGGGCGCATCGCTCGTTTCGAGCTTGCAAGGGGAGCCTCTAGTATCTGTGATCGCAGCGACTCATGCATCAATAGAGACCGCTGCTGACAGAGCCATGTGGTGGATTCGTAGGGCATGTGAAGTTTCAATGTCCAAACGGAAATCCTTTTGTAGGAGTCAACATACAAACTGGTCGAGCGATGAAATCTCTGAACTCCAATGCATCGATTTGGCGTGTAGGCGCTGGATACAGCGAGCCCGGATCAAGTCGGAAGTAGCTGAGCTATCTGCTGCCTACATTGTGGCAAAGAGTGAGCTGACCAAGGCAATCACGAGAACCATACGTAACAAATGGGAGACTTTTTCTGAGGAGGTCAACTCGGACCCTTAGGGAGATGCTAGATTGGCTGCATAGAGCCTATCTTTCTCATAGATGCAATATCCATAGAACATATCGTTGGTTTGCTGTTGCTGGCACATCCACCAAGGATTTATAATCCCATAATCTTCAACCAGGTGGATGTTCTTCCCTTTACAGACGAAAAGCTGAACAGTGCAGCGTCCAGGATGAAAAACCGGAAGGCTCCGAGGCCTGATGCAGTACTGCCGGTCGAGGCGCTTAAAGTCGTGATGGAGAGTCAATCGCGTATATGATTGGAATTGTATAGTTCATGTTTAGTTACGGAGGTCTTTCCGTCACAGTGGAAAGTAACTCAACCTCCGTTGTGCATGCTGTACTTTGTGAGAAAATTTCTTGCTAAAGCCGCGGCTGTTGTCTGCAGTTAGATCAGGCAGCACGGCTTTCGGAAAGGGCTTCCAACAACTGATGCCATCTCAAGGGTTTTGGGACTTTCGCACAAGTGGAAGAGGCATTTCATCAGGCCAGACTGACCATCCTACTGATAACGCTGGATGTGCGAAATGTTTTCAACTTGGCAGGGTAGACGGAACTCGCCTGGGTCCTTGAGCAGAGGTTCCGTATCCATTACTACTTATTAGCCATGATGCAGGACTACCTCAGGGACTGATGATTGCTCTACAACACCAACGAAGGAAAAAGCAAACTAGTGCACCCAATTCACAAATATAATCTTTTATGCTAAAATAGATATACCATAGCCCTCCCAGAGTAGGAGAAATTGCATTGCATTGATTGTGAGGTCAAAAACAATATAATAAACTTTTGTGAATTCACTGAATGAGGTCAAAAAACAGGCCACCAATAATCTTTACTGACATTTTTTAAGTTACTGTTCAGATTCCCTGCACTTTAATTCTTCGTTTTGATTAGTAGTCTCTCAAACACTTCAGAAAATCACATTTAAGTGATTCAAATAAAAAAGATGCAATAGTATAGGACAGACAAAAATTACACAAGAACCATATTCTTAAATTGCATACACCATTTTACCTGAATTTGAAATTTCGAATACATGTAATTTAAATTTTTTTTAGTTTATTGCAAAAGCTGATTAAAAAAGAGTCTTTTTTTTGCTATAACGATTAAATACAAACTGTAAACTTTGGGAAAATGAAATTTGGGGAAAACAAAAATTAACTTGATTTTTGTAACTAACTAATAAGCAAAATACATTTGTTTTATTTATATCATATTTAAAATAAATTTCGTATTGTTTTTAGTTGCTAGTTGCTTGAAAAAATCCATTTGTAAAATTCATACTTGCCCACTATTGAGTCAGATCGTATAATTTTCAACCTTTGATGAATTCCATAGAATTCCTGCTCCCATTTATTTGTAAACTATGCATCATAAATTGTATTAAATGTGTACCAATTTTTTTTCCTAGCTCAAAAAAATATTGTAATAAAAAAACCGATTTTTCCTTTCGAAGCTAGATATATTGAATTTTGTGACAAATATCAATATTTCGAGGGTAATTTGCCCTCTTCTTCTACCGATAGACACTGAAAAAGAGGGCAAATTACCCTCGAAATATCGATATTTGTCACAAAATTCAATATATCTGGCTTCGAAAGGAAAAATCGGTTTTTTTATTAAAATATGCATCATACTTCAAATGCAGAAGAGATAAAGTAGTAATGTTTCTTTTAATAATAGCAGTTAAGTCTGCATATCTGCGTTGTATTTCAACAAAAGTTGCTTAAACCATTACATTTGTGAAAAAGGACTTCAAAAGTTCTTTAGAATCTCTTGTGCTCAACTAACCAAGAAATAATTCAATCAAATACTTTTCATCGCAAAAATCACTCTCATCTGTTCAAAATATAACAAAGTGTATCCAGTGCAATCCCTTCAATATCACAGTATACATAATTTCATTCAAATGCATTCAAGAAGACGAACGAAAAAAACTCATCACCAGTTCATTACGATCCGGGTCAAGGTGTAACATACAAATATCCATGCCATCGCATTCATCTACAATCAATCTGCAGCTGAAGACTCATTCTACCAACCATTTTCCATGTATCCGTATGGAAATCGAGTTATTCTCACGATATTTAAAATTGAAAGAAATTATTGTCTAACTTGCCGTCAACAAAACACTAGCAGCTCATCAATCCAATTCGCTGCGGCAAGTGATTACCGCGTTACATCGGCTGGTAATGAAACGTTGCGTAACCGACACTTTGGCGTATTTTTCAAGTGTGTCTACCAATTGTTTTAATTTTTCTATGGGTGAGAAATGGAGCAGTCTACAAGCAGTACGACCTGACAAACTAAGGTACGTAGTTCAGCTGTATAGTGGCAAAATGCAAATGACTTAATTTCAAGATGAATCTGGCACTTAACAAATATTCACTTCATTTACTATCGTATCTCACCTTAACATCTATCAGACTGTCTTAAGTACGTTAAGAACGTGTGCCAATCGTGCGAATGGAATAGGAGTGCAGTTGGTGTTCGAAATATTGAAACGCATAGTTTGGTGTACGAAAAGGTTTGAAAGTGTGGTGTACGAAAAGGTTTAGCTAAACATTAAAGGAAACACTTCTTAAAGCATTAAACAAATGTTCGAAATATATAGAAATTGTATCTTGAATCTAATTATTTAGGTATTTTTTTGAAAAATGACACCAACAAACTTAGTTGAGTCTATATCCTGGCTTATTTTCATTTCACCCACTGTGTACGCACCGCGTCTTCATTTATCTTTGTGAACCATAAGTACCCTTGCAATTCTCAAAGATTTTTTTTCTGAGTCTGTTTCGATTGATGCATTGCCGTCTTGCTATGCCACCGAATTCGCTCTCAGCCCCACTGAATAGAGCCATATAGATGCGTTTTCCGACTTTTTGCTCTCGATCTGCGAATGTTTCGCAACAGGTGAATGAAGTTAGAAGAGGATTGCGCCGGTGGCATAGAATCTCAAGTTGAAGATTAGAGTGTCGCATCGGTGGCAGCGGCGTGGCAATGGTTGCAGTGTAGAAGAAAAAAATCCATGAGAAGTGTAATCAGTCATTGGACCTGGGAAAGTTGGTGAGTTGGCAAAGCACGATAATGATTGTATACTTGAATGTCTTATAGAGCATCGAGGCATTCGAAAAATCGGGCAGACAAGTAAGCGACCTATTGTTTGTTTTAACTATGAAAATATCTACACAAATTCGCATAGTACTCTGCATGTCGTTGCCAACTATTATCATTGCTCGCGACTATTCTTCTAGGTCTTTGATGTCGCAATATTGCCTGCATGATGTCTTCTTATTCTGATGCGATGGTGGCGGTGGACAAATCGAATGGAACCGCTTATTAACTTATGAAATGACATCCGTGGCCTAAGTAAATGAAATGATTTTCAAAAGGTTTCAATTGTTTTATGTGGAAATTGTAAGTTAAGTATATTGTTTTGAAAATGGGAGCTAGTCATTTAAGATAGATGGAATTGTTTTAAGATTTATTTAATGGGCAGTGTTGAACCTTGAGTTAGATTGTTTGTAATTGGAACAAATGACTGAAAATAATTTGGCATGAATATGCTTGTACATGCGTGGGACATTTTCTGTATGGAGCATTGAATGGTAATCAAATGTTTTGAGACTGTTTTATAAGATATTTAAAGAAAAGTAAGAAAAATTCTGATCGAAAAGATTTTTTTTAAATCTACAAACTGAAAAAAACTGGCTTCGAGGAGTCTGTCTATCTAAATACTAAATGACAATCGACCAAGCCAGTCAAAGAAAATTAGAGAAAAAAAATTCAGGGGACCAATCTCCACATCTAAAAGCATGTACTTCAAAATTTTATTCATAGTTGATGATATTTTTAGGGTAGGCTAGTAATAATTTGTAATCACTAAGTTGAAAGCTGGAATTCATATACGTTTCATCGGCAAATCAAAACATCGGCAAATTGTGGTCCAACGAAAAGGTAATTTTTTCCTGACAATTTGTTATGATACTTTTCCACTGCATCAAATCTTTGCGTCGGAGGTGATGTTTATAGTTTTTTCACGACATTCCTTGAATTAGTTTCGGTGTCAAATTTGCAAAATGTACCTCTCTTGGATTTATTATTTCAGAATGAAAATAGTGAATAAAGTCTATTTAAATAATTTCCAGAATTTTCATTAACTTTACTTAAATTTACCATAGCAAAGGTAAAACAGACTAAACAATAATCACTAGATAATCAATTAATACTTATCTCTATTGCTCTAAATAAACTCAGCCAACAGCCACCAACTTGTCGCCCATAAATAAAAATTTCAACATATCACCTCTTGAATTCCAATCGACTTTATTAATACCTCTCCTTCATATCTTATCTGAATACTAAATTACAACATTCGCATATAGTAGTTTCCTCAGCTTAGCTCGAACTGTGCATACCAGCTCCACTCCTTCAGTACAATCTTCATGCACTCCACATCGCAGCAAACATATGATCTTGCATTTGAAAAAGCTGAAATATAACTTTATTGCTCGTTCTTTTATTTTTTTTGGTTCGAACGAACATGATATGGAGATTTATGCACAACAGGTCAAAGATATAGCGGAAAAGTTGAGAGTTGGTCTAAAGATAGGTTGAACTGACTGAAAGACTGGCTTAGATAAATAAGTGCAGTGCAAATGCTACAAGCTAGAGGTAGGTATTGCACTTGGTTGTCGCCATCGTCAAAACGTCATTTGACTTAAATACTGTAACATATCTACATCCAAATGAATATCGATTAAAATCCGATAAATTATTTGCTCATGTGCTTTGAAATATGTTTGTTCTTGTTCGAAACGGGGCGGGCGGGCGGAATGAGGCGAAATGGGTCTTTGACAAATCTATGAAAATCGACGACACGAAGAGTTTGGATATTTGCGATCAGATATGGACAGTGTCGTAATCGAAAGAGTTAACGATGACACGAGCCTGGACTTGTGTGTCTTTATCTGGGATCATAAATTAAAAATAAGTCGATATTGGTGGGTTTTGGTTTTGATGTGGTATTTATCTTTGAATTGGTTTAGATATTTTACAGAATAGTGAGCTAGACTATTTTACCTCATTTTACAATCCAGCAGACAATTCAGTCTTGTTTCAGAGTCAAGCAAATCAATATATATCTGAATCTACGTATGAATTCATCTTCGTATCTTTTTAAACAAAGAAATGATCAGTTAAAATAATTTCCTATATGTCCTCAAGAACAATACTTTGATATTTTTGGACATGGTCAAAGTCCAAGTGTTTGAAGATTTTTGAAAGTGTTATCGTTGCTTTAGATGTTAGCACTCCAAACTAGAACTATGTTTTGGTATAGCTGTTTTGTTACTTCATCTGATTTAATGGAATATTTGCAGTTCTATTGATGCAGTGCTGGAATTCAAGTACTTTTTGATAGATCTATAGGCAAAAAGAACTACCACAGGATTTCCGTTATTCCATTTTTATCCATCTTCTATCCATCTTCTGTCCGCTTTTTTAGGGTTTTTATTAGTGCTTCTAGCATATTTTCGTTGATTCCGAACATTTTTTTGTAAATTTTACAAATCAAACGTAGATTCAATAAAACAACTTTTAGATCAAGTGAGAAATACATAAATATTGTACACCAAAACTTGTAGCTTACCCTAAACCAAAATTTTTCCGATTATCTTCAATTTTTCACTTGTTCTTCAATCAACCTTGAAAATGGCGTACTATTTTTTTTAAAATATTTAAATATTTTTCTTTGACCATGTGGTTTAATAGCTATGTGCTGTTAAATTCTTTACTAATCTTAAAAATTACAATCACCAATTTTGAAAGCTCTCCATATTTCATTAAGTACAATTTTGTGAAATAAAAACAGTTTAATGACAAGCTTACAATTGCCTTTGAAATGATTGCGGCCGATTCTAACAAAAAGTTTTTGCATGATTATTGAAATTGATACAGAATTGCTAAGTCAAAGCACAGCCACGTTTCGAAAGACCTTCGTAATGGCATTCTGTTTCTATTGAGAAGATGTGTCTCTTCGAATCGTAAATCTTTACAATACGAAATCAGGTCTTGATATGTTCAAAAATAATTAATAATTTGAAGAAGGAAAAAACTTATCATCATTTTAAGTGGTTCATGCTAAAAAAATCTTTTGCTGGTCATTGCAGTGTAAAATTTTCAAAATTATATTCAGAATTACTGACAAAGTGGTAAAACATCTCTGTACTAAGATGTCATCAATCAATCAAAACTTGAGACCCTAGGCTGGAGAAGCAATCAGTTCACCACATTACTCAAAAACAGCTTTTCGGATAAACAAACCACTTACAAAAAATAAATTTATCAGTTCCATTTTCCTGGTTTCCATTGTAGAGACAAGTAACTCTGAGAAATTAGCAGGCTCAGATAACAAATCAATGTCACTGGGGTTTTATAAATTGTCTGGCAATCATATATCCAAAATATATATACATATATTAGAAATGGAGTGGTCATGCTCATAAGATTTACATTGGAGGGGATGGTAGTTAAATTTCATCTCTTCACTGTCAAATCCAAGCATTTCTCCTTTGATTGCAGTCGAGGTCGACCCTTGATTGTCAACCTGACAGGTTTACTTTAACGTGTTTTTTTGGACAAGAGAATGGGGTCGAGGCGTAGCGGAGGTTTTGGCTATTGATGGAAAATAATACCGTAGATGTTCACTTTATTTCTTCTATTTCAGTATCTAACTATTGCATCAATCTATCATCCTCATGTCATGGAAAAGCAGCAGGATAATCCCAAAGAAGAACAAATTCAGAGCATTCCAGCTTTTGAAGTACATAATAGTCATGTGAGAGAGACTGAAATTGAAACGTTAAAGACGTAAATAATTTTATGCTTTTAGTTTATTTAGTTTTTTACTTTTCGACGGTTTGAAGTTCGTTCTGCTCACAGTAAAGTTGATACCTTAGCTATCTATTATAGAGAAATCACTAGGAACGTCGACATTTGTAATTTATTTGAGCTTTCTTGGTTGATCCAAAAGAAGCTTTTGATTCTTTCTGGGGCATAGGATTAAGTTTTCAACAATTGTCAAGGAGGGTCTCTGATTACTTCACCCGATTTATTCAGTTTATTTTCTTTACAGCAAAACAATAGTAATAGCAAATTAGACGTGGTTTTATTAAGCTAAATTAAAATTATATTGATGCATGTCAGCAGATTTTTGCCTGGTGGTCAATTTAATATGAAAATTTTAAGGAAAAAAACAATAGTTTCAGATTTAAAGCAGTGAATATACTCGTATTTTTTATTATGGCTTAGAGATAGATGAGGACTAGTAGATTGCGAAATCGCAAAATATTTTGCAGCATCTATTTATCGGTTCCCTGTTTCCGTAGATAGTATGATGTTGATACTCATTAAGGAGACGTGTGTGACTAGTCAGTCTTATAGAATTACTAAAAGTGATTTTATTGCGAAAATATTCAACGTTTCTCAAACACCTAATAACATCGAAAACAAAACATAAACAGAATACCGCTCTGTTTGAGGAAAGTGTCGCCAGGTTTAAGAGAATTAGTTGCTATAACTTGAAAGACTTTCAAAATCATTTTGGTTGTACAGATCTTTCAAGGCAAGAAGCACGAATTGGTTTTAGTTTATCGCTACGAATATAAAAAAAGGATTCCAGACGATGGAAGCGCGTTGAAGTGACGGGCGAACTAAACATATATACTTTTGCACGTCTTTTAATGATTTGTCATACTAAAAATTAGAAAAACAGCTTTTGAACCACGATGACTCTTAGATCTATGACAGTATCAACATTTTTCAGCAGATGATCATTCATTTAATCACAGCTCAAAGTAGATTTTTTGCGGCAAAAACTTAAACTTATTTTTCAACATCAAGAGCAAGATTATTGCGGTTTCATCATTACTCAAGCGATAAGAGCTTCAACTGGAAAAACATTCATCAGATTCCGATTGCAAATTGAAATATATTGTCAGATCGTCCGCATAAAATATAATAGATGGGGAATGTTGGATAACACCTCTAAAAGACCCAAAAAAAAAAAAAAAATTGAACAAGAGTGACCCTAAGTGGCTGCCTTGAGATACCCCAGAAGACGCGATATTTTTTTTGGAGCTCAACATGTCGTGTTCGATTATGAAAGTTATAGTTCAACCAATTTAACAGGCTTCCTGGAATTCGATATTTTTGGGTTTGATGTCTCAAAATATCACAGTTGACGCTGCCAAAAACTTTGCTGAAGCCAGTGTAGTATCGATTTGAGGCCTTTATTCCATATTGCAAAGCAGATTCGAAATTATTGTCATATTGCCTTTTCTGAGGTCATATTGTTGCTTGTTTAGAAGAGGGTCAATAAGAATTGTAAGTTTGTCACTACCAATTTTTTCAAACAGCTTAGATATAGTTCACACTTTGCCAATGCTTCTAGAATTTTCAGCTGAGCTTTCATCACAACTTTTAAAATCCTCGAGCGGTGGAAAGATTTTCAAAAACGTGAAAATGCACCACCTCACAGCAATTTATTGAAAAATATATACAAAGGTGATATAATCGTTTCTGCATTCTTTATTAGGAAGCTTGGAGTCAGGTTCAGGGCTTTTTTCCATGTAAATTTCTCTTATAGCTTTTCCAGAGTCCATTTCTGGTTAAAAAAATTTCATCAGCAATGGGCAACTGGCAAATTTCGGAAAGTGGCGCGTTGGAGTTGACAAAAAAACTTGGCAAACAAGTCGCAATTTTTTTGTGGGTCAGAAGAAACTGAGCTACTTCTGTACATAGACGTAGGACAGCCAGCAGTTTTTCACTTGGTGTTTATGAAATTGGAAATTTTTTCGCGGTTTTGAATTAGATTTTCGTCAGTTATAAATTTCATTTGCTCCGTGAGACTTTTTTTTTGAAATTTTTAAGCTATTTAATTATGTTTTTCTTGATATCATTCCTAGCATTGATATTGATTTTTATTATTTTATAATGCTTGTTTCTCTGATTTCGGAAACACCTCAGGTCTCTGTCTGGCCATGTTTTTGGCAGTTTTTTTCCTTATCTTTGGAACGTTCTTCTCAACCCCATTAGACGCCAATTGGTAAAATAAAGCTACTTTTTCGTTCAATTCTGCTAGATAAGAAAAAGATTTCATCTCGGGTAGAAAAAAACCCCAGTCATTCTTTTTTCAATGTACTAGCAGTGTCCAAGGTTCAATCCTAGAATTTTTTTTTTAACATATTGGAGCTACCAATGGCTAGATATTTGCCTGGTGATAAAGTTTAAGATTAAGAACAAGCAAATAATTTGATCGGTTGACAACTACACTTCAACTTACGTTATGTTGTTGTAGAATTACTTCGCTTTAATTGGTCACCATTTTTGCAAATGAAGTTGTGAAATATATTCGAGCAAAAAAGATTTCATGTGGGAACCAGTAAGAGCCAAAGAAGTGTGAAAGATCGTAAAGAAACCTTTCTCATACTAAGTGATATAACGATAATAGCTCGGGATTTCCTTTTCCAAGATGCGCACTAAAGAAGTACTGTACAAAATAAACCTTGTTCATGCACACCTACAATCTATGCTGATACAGCGAGTTTGGACTCAACACAAAGATAAAAAAGAGATAAAATAGAAGATTTCGATTAGTGTTTTGATACGTTAACTATAATTACTAAAATTGATTTTTTCCCAATATTTTTTGTAGGAGGAGATTCACATTTGTTTAAATACCAATACAAATAGGACGAAGAAAGAATGTACAAAGCAAATATATCAGACTTTAGCTCTTCAGAATTTTTGTGCAACTCAGATCTATTTATATCAGCAAACGATCCAAAATCCATTCAGCTACTGTATTGATGTATTCCAAAAAATTTCTTCCCAAAGACCAGTTCTAACAAAAGCTAACTGATGATTATTCTTCCCATACAAACAATCTGCACTCCAAACCTTACATCATCTCATCTTCGGTCAGTTTCATTATCCAGCTGATTGACTGGCTCAAAGGCAAAGTTCACAGCACCTGTCATAATTAGATACTCACTTTATGAATTGTTAGTAAAACTTACACAGTATTCGCACTGAAATCGCATCATCTTCAAACGATTCGGCAATATAGCTGTATACACACACAGACAGATTTCATGAATGAAAAGTGAAAATCATTGAATAATTGAGAGAATTCGCGACTATTGTGCCGGATGGTCCCGGTCAGTTCGATAAAATGACCAGAATGGTGTGTATTCATAGCGAAGAAATATTACGAGCACTTTCGGCCAAAGAATTCGATTCTTCGATGAAAAGCGATTATACGCCTGACACAGCGGCGACGGCATAGGCAAAAAAAAATCGAATGATTGTTGCCGGGAAATTAATTATGTGTTATTGATCGATTGCATTGACATAAATTTGAATTTGCACTATTGTTTGGCGATTTAGAAAGCTGTTGGGATTTCGGTTGTGGTAGCAGGTGCTGGAAATGATGCAAATTTGATGGTGCGAAGTGCTAATGGACTTTGATAGTTCGAAGATGTCAGGTGCAAAGGTCTGGTGTCTGTAATTAGTGGTGTGTTCAATGATTTGATGATAGATGCCAAACAAGGAAGTTTAAGGGTTAGAGGTGAATCTCAATGTCTAGGTTTCACCAAAAATTAGTTGCGCGGAGAAAAACGTTTTATTTGCACTTTAGTGGATGTTTACTTTGAATGTTCTTTTGAGAGGTTAGTTTGGTGGAAAGACCTCTAACTGAAAATTAATTTTTTGTATGGAAGCTAAATTAATTTTAATTTCTTGACGTACTCCTATATTTTGGTGATAATCTGGTTTCTTATTCAAAGGATTTTACGAAAAAGATGGACGAATACCTTCAAGATATCGATATACGTTAAGAAATCAAAATATATCTAGTTATTTAGCTCCAATCTTGTAAACTAGAGAATATTGAATTCAACGTACAAACTCAATAAATTCAGTTGAATTAAAATAGCATTTATTAGATGGCAAAATTTTAAATTAACGTGCTTAGAACTAGATTGCAGCCAAGAAATTTATAAGGGAATCAAATATTTCTACATTAAAGAACCCAGGTAAAGATTCAATCATCTGAACTAATAAATTAAAACAGTTTATTAAAATATTCGTCAACTCCAACAAACAATCTGAACACTTATAATCAAAGCAAGACCTCATCGGCATTAGTCTTACATAAAAGCGACATCACGCATCCGTCGAAGAATTAATTTCCTATTACGAGAGAACATCTCCACGGCCTGCATAAATTTTCCTTGCATTGTGTGCAGACGCCCCCGTTCACGCTCAACGCTGATGTCGTCTTATTTTAGCCATTTGTAAAACAAGCTCTATTAATGCATAAACTATTAGTTAACAACAATGAACGTTGATAATTCAGGTTTATGCAAATTTTTATGTACTGAACTATGATCCGATTTGCAAAATAGGCAAGTTAGATCCGCACTGTGTCGTACTTTGCGTATATTGCATCGTGCGGCGGCATATTTTGTGAGCAGGCCTACACGTTTGCAGCACTGATCTGCGCTTTTTCGTCGTTTGTTGTGTTGCTGTGCTGTAGTATCTATCAGGGAGAAGACAAAAGTGATTTTCTGTACTATCTATAGGCAGACGACCGATGAAGAATAGAAAACTGATGGAAAAAATCAACATCCTTCGAGTGCGTATGAAGCAAGGCGAAATAAATCAACGGAACGCACACTGTAGGACTATATCAGCATTTGGCTATATCACCTTTTCTGCATAGCAAATTTTTTTGTGAAATGGGTTAGAGCAGCATCATGTTATCTACGAACGAGTGCGCATTTGTTACATCAAACCACGCTACATGCTAGCCATGGCCCTTGTTCGATATTAATACGTTCGTAATGTAGAACTGTACGCATACTTCTTATATAGTCAGTTGGATAGTTGGATTTGCCAATTTGAATTTCTAATTGAATGCAATGCAGAGAATCTGTCTGATGATTGCTTGAACATCGATGAACTAGCTAAAAGAACAACCAAACTTTGCCAGATTGGCAAATGAACTGTGTTTTCGCGCACCGCAGAAAATCAAGAACACTTGAGAGCTATTAAAAATGTGATTTATATATTATAACAATTGAAGTAGATATGTTGCAACTTTATCAAATATTTTCATTTTAGAATTTATCCGACCGCACAAAATAAATATCTAAATAATACTTTCAACTGATAGATACTACGATTTACAAAATATATTCTTAACAAAAAATATATTCTTCAAGCGTTGAAATTCAAAATAGGCATCAACAGTATGTCAGCCACACGTGAAAGCGAATCTTAAATGTTTGTCGTGTGTACAATAATGTGAAAATCCGACAATAACAATGTTTGTGGAAATCGGACAATAACAAAGCACACATGCTACTGATTCTCTCTTCTACTTAACTCCACGGATAATCATACTAATGTACACACATCAAACATACTTAGAAATGCGTATCTGGGGTAATACAGTGGCACATGTAAGTGCACCTGTACACGCAATTTTCGTAAGATATTTTGATCGTCGTGCAATTATCAGCAATTACCGACGACGAGCAACTTACTCAGACCAGGCAATCGAACAAAAGGAAAGTAAGTTTTTGTCATCTCACTGACCGATCATAATTTGTATACAGTATACAATGAACAATTGAATTTTCGTGAAAACGCTCAGTCGAAAAGTCGAGCGAGTTTGCGTCTTCGAAATTGTTGTTTTTTTTTTGCAAGTTATGTATCTCGGTAATTTTCGAGTAGCATCAAATCGTTTTGAGAAACAAACAATTCTGTTGGGTTTTTTTTTTGATTGTGGACTTTCAGTGGTAGCGTGAGGAATATGAAAATGTAACAATTGCGCTTCTTCTCTGATTTGTTTTGCTTTCGTGATGAGATATTCCCAGTGGAATTAAGATTGACAAATTTGACAATGGATATGAATGACAGAAAGTAAATTGATGCAAAGATGTGGTTTGTAAATATTTTTGATGATTGTATGTTATGGGTATGGTATTAAGATGTTTTTGGTTTTGCTGAAAGATGAAAATTGATAGTTTTTCGTAATTAAATGATTGTCTGGAATTGATGTTTTAGAGCTTTTTTACCCGAAAATAAAGCCGTGAGAAGGAATTGAAAACGTGCAATTTGAAATGGTTTCTTGTTTTGGAGATGGCAGTATTGAGTTGAAACAAACTCTGGTAAACTGGTGTATCAGTATAGGGCTGCGTAATTCGAAACATATTTTTCAAATTAGTAAGTAATGCTAGTTGAGTGTATTCGAAGAAGGATGATATATGGCTGAAAAATGAATGAGTTTCATTGATGGGTGAACTATGTTATTCCATTTTCCCCTAAGTTTGACATATATATTCTCAGACACTTTAGCAGCCTCATCACTGAATTCATCTCATTTATTTGCTAAAATTGTTTGCCTTTTCTTACTTTGCAAAATTAAGCAATAATTTCACATTTCTTGTATGTTACAGATACCATAGGCTAGGGCAATGTCTTCCTTTTTCAACATTCATCAAATAATATTTCTTCTCATCGCAAAAATATTCTCATCAATACTCTCAAAAAAGGAGCGATTATTGCATTTTCGCCGCAAACGACTGCAGGTTATTGAAAATTATCTTACATTTCAAGGATTCATCAATCCATCTTAAATTAGAGTTTAATTCGTCTGACAGTTTTCTTATTGTGATGCATTATTAGGACAATCAAGCTAATTTGTTTCGAACTAGCGAAAGCCAAGCTTGCGTTTTCACGGCAATTAATTGAAGATTTCTTTGATGGTTTGATGGGGTTCGACAAAGGTTTCCGAATATATTGTGGATGTATTGTATAAATAATTTGAGTTTTGATTTACAAGACGCTAAAAGGTACTAAAATGTTCATAAAATTTACCAATCAAATCAATAAATCAGCATTTTTTCCACGATTGAGTTTCTAAAGGAAAATCACTTTTTGAGAGATTTCATTTTTCAAGCAACTTTGATATAGTTTAAAAACTCAACATATAAATTAACATCTTGCAAAATAATGTGCACTGGAAAAACAACACTTAAAATTCTATAGTCAAACATTAACGAAATATCAAAAACAACTTATAACAAAATAAGAAAAACTCATTAAAACAGTTGTCGTTTAAGTAACATTTTTGTCTTGCTTTACTTTATATCCTAAAGGATTAGCTCACAAAGTAAGTAATCTGTAATCGACTTGAAATATTTCAGACAAATTTTTTTTTTACGTGTTTAACAAATGGCCATGCTCTTTTTTTCATTTGGCTTTGAGCGATTCAGCTTATATGGTTTATTTTAGAAATATTTGAACCAACCTCATTGGATGAGCTTAACACAAACAGCTCGCTGATCAGCAACTCGTACACAAAACCTCACAGTTTTTTCAAAATTTGAAATACTTTCCAATTGTTTGGCCATGAATAGTTTTTGAATTAGTCTTCAAACGAGTTTGATGTAATAACGAAAAGTATAGTTTTTGCATTGTATAAGCGTAGTAGAAGAAAAAGATTTTTGACATTAATTTTTCGGTTTGAAAATTCAAGGTAACATTCGATTTTTAGAAGCATCGAACTGTTAGCATACTCAATCATACTATTTAACTGAATCAATAGGGTGGTTACAAGGTGAGAATGAAGTAGTATTACTCCATTTATGTCTTTATTTTACATGTTTCTGGCGTCTTAATGTCATTTTCAGATGGAGAACAATTTTCGCAACGCTTGATTTCAGGGTTAGACAGATATTTACTGTGCATTAGCACTTGGTCGCTGATATGACCATCTTTGTCAAGGTCGTCAAGTTCTGTCTTTATTTTACAAGCAACTGCGTTTTTCCATGATACACGCAAAATCACTTTCACGAAGAATGTAGTTGATTTTAATAGCGATATTTTGAAAATAAAACAGAAACAAAAGTACACAAATTGCAAATAAATTCAATTTGAAAGCACGCCAGGGGTCTTCAGGAATTCAATTACAAAAAATATAATTTCGTCTTAAATAAAAATAAATAATTTTCAGCGCCGTGTTATTTTTATCGACTGAGCAAAAGCTAAATGCTAATTTTTAGAATTTTGTCAGCTCTTCGCTGTCGTATATTGTCATCCTTCATGGATATTATAAAGATATTATAAAACAATTTTGGGGTGTTTTTTTTAGGGTTTTTAAAGTTGAATCTACCTTTGAAATCTAAGTCCTGACTGTTTTTGCTCTTAAGATATATTTTTTTACTTCTCTTTTTTTCTTTTTTCACTCTTTTTCAATTCAAATTTCCTCAAAACGCTATAAAACGTGCTGGATAATATATCAAAAAGCATCTACATATTAAATTTTAAGTGTGCTGATGGGTTTGGATATGTGGATAATCATCTCGGTAAAGGTGTAGTTTTAGGGTCCATCCGCGGAGGGGGTGGGGGGTTACTTTGTTTGATTCAGGTGGGTGTTCATATAACATCCCCATAAAAAAATTTCGGCGGTCACCCCCTGAGAAAAAATTACAGCCCCCTAAAGTACGCGCATTTTCAACTTTTTTGCACATTATACTGCTATTATAATTAAAAACTTAAAACTCATAACGACTACTATAAAGAAAGGAATTTATTTAATATTTAAATTTAATTTACAATAAAGTATGCAACATTACAATTCGCACACCCTAAAATTTAGCATCTGGCGACGATTATGGTGAATCGACCGAGGAAGAATCTTTTACAAAATCATCTTCAGCGATTGGAAACATGTCTTTGATTACGGAAAAGAACTGCTCGATGCGTTCTTCGGAATCAAATTTCCGCTTGAAAAGATACTCAGCGATGTATAAAGGCCAATGGCGCTTTGTTCTTCCGAAATGAGGGATGCTGTGCCGTAGATCCCTCCACACACGCTAAATATTTTGAGTGTGTGCACCAGTTTCAGGATCTACAAAGTTAATTTAATAAAAAAGTTGAAAATACGCGTACTTTAGGGGGCTGTAAATTTGTCTCAGGGGGTGTCCACCGAAATTTTTTTGTGGGGATGTTATATGAACACCCTCCTAAATCAAGCAAAACAGCCCCCCACCCCCTCCGGGTCTCCCACCTCATTTCATTTAACTCCTTTTTCCCTCAAATACGCGTACTTTAGGGGTCTGTAACTTTTTCTCAGAGGGTGACCGCCGCCAAAATTTTATGGGGATGTTATATGAACACCCCCCTTAATCAAACAAAGTAACCCCCACCCCCTCCGCGGATGGACCCTAAAACTACACCTTTACCAACATCTCAACTGCGACAACCCTTTCCACGTTGTATGGAATTTTCTGATAAGGCCTGTAATTTGAATTTGATTTCAAATAATAGTTTAATCATGTGCTTTTTCTGTTAGTGATTAAAAGCTTAAGAGTAAGCCACCTTTTTGGCTGATGAAACGACCATTATTGCATATTTCGCACTCTTTTGAACCATTCACCCACTTCTCTGCCTTACATTCAAATCCACATTTCAAGATAGAATGATATTTTATTCATGCAACTACAATGGGATGTTACTAAAATTGGACTTAAGCAAAAAGTTCGCTCAGCAGATTCTCCCTGTTTCCACGATATAAATATCTCATTTTAGGACCAGATCATTCTATAGCTCTGTGTTGGCTTCAAGATAGTATTGGTGAGTCTTGAGATTTTTTTAATGGTTTATTTATGTTTTTTGATATTTTTTATATTTTTTCAAGATTTTGTAGCGCTACTCTCTTTGGGTTTAAGGATTCAGTTTAACATATCCTAAAACAAATTATTGGTGCTTCTATACCTATATTTTAATAGTTTTTGCTCATCCAAAAGTAATACGATAAAAAAATAAGTTTTACTAACAAGTAAAACATTCTAAATATAACGTTCCAAATAATGATAAAAAAAAGTATAAATATAATAAAATAATAAAAAAGAATCAAATAATAAAATCATAAAAAAAAGTATAAGTGAAAGTAAAAGTATAGCTAAGAAAACAAGAAATGACAGAAAAATCTATGATTCGCTACACAAATTAATATTGAAAAAAAACAATAACAACAATGAAAACATACATAATAAGTAAACTAATTTTTTTACAAAAAACTATGCTTCACGTATATTATGTTTCCAATTTTCAAATTTTCATTTCTTCTGAAAGTATTGAATTGTTAAATACCTGCGAGTGCAAGATTGTTTCTACTCAGCTGGGAGATTCAGGTAAGTGCTAACAGTTTCACTTTGATGTCGCTCCTGATTGAATTATAATTGTCTTGTAGTTTTAGTTTGCTTGATATAAGATCTGTTACAGTATGGATTGCGATAATCATTTTAAAGTTTTTGTCTAAAGGACGAACGTATGAAGAAATAAACAGTTGGCGAGAGCTTAGGTGTCTATGTTTTCTTAGTAGACTTTAAATTATAAATTAATAATATTGAGCGTGATTGATATATCCATGCGTAAACGAAAAGCATATAAAATGTTGAAAGCAAATCTTAAAAGCTGGTAAAAATCAAATAGTAAAGAAAGAGAGAAATATTTTTTAAATAGCGCTAAATAAAAAACAAAACACAAAAACGCATAGCTCAAATCATATTCTTCAGAGAGTTACAAATAGATGGATCATTGATCTCATTTGAATAAATACTTTGCACTGATTAGGTCAGATATGAGGCAACACTTTCATCGGATATCTGAACAACATCATTGCTTGATGCCAAGTCGCATATGTAGCAAACATTTCAGACTAACAATACCTCGTAAAGTGGCTGAAATAATCGACAATTTGAAAAACGGCATTTCTCCAGAAATCGATAGTACAACACCACAAGACATCAAAATGCTTAAGAAACAAATATCTAACGTTATGGCGAAAATCATACACAGCCTTTTAAAGGCCAGTGCGTTCACAGCAAGTTTTAAATTTTCGAGATTAATATCATTTTTTAAAGAAGTGACCCTTTGAATCATTCAAAATATTGTCCAATAGCTGTCACTAGTGTGATAAGTAAAGTGTTTGAATGAGTCATAAATGCTTGAATAATTGATTTCAAAGAAACATCAGCTTTAGCTCCAATACAGTATAGCTTTCAGGAGCACAGCAGCACTATTCCGTTCATAAATCGATCATTGGATAAAGGTAGTTATGTAGCAGCAATTTTCGTCGCCCTGAAAAAGGCTTTTAATACCACTGATAACGAGATTGTGTTTCTGCGACTTGAAGAGTATAGAATTTGCATGAAATTCAAATCCGTTATTAAAAACTATTTATTGGATAGCAGAACAGTGACAAAACAAGGAAGCCAAACCAGGCAGGAATATTCTATAAATAAAGTTATTCTAGAAGGGTCGATGCTAGGGCCTACCTGTATATGAGCGGAGTCCAAGATCGCAAGTTTTCTGATAAAATAGTCTTATTTGCTGACGATACACTTCTACTGTATGCTGGAAAAGATGAGTCAGCCCTCGAAAATACAATAAATATGGAATTGGATGAATAATTGAGATGACTGCGGCAGAGTAAACTCATTATAAATGTCCACAAAACCAAACACATTGTGTCCCACCAAAAAACTAAATGCCCTATCAATCCATGTATTGAAATTGATAAAGTTCAATTGAAGAAGGTAGATTCAATAAAATGCCTGGGATTGATTTTGGATTAAAAGATGTCCGGGGCATATCACTTCAACTACATCAAAAGTAAAATCGCACCATTTATCGCAGGAGTAAAACTTGTTAGTATAACTGATGATTTCCTAGAAAAACACAATAAACTTAAATGGCTTTTATTCTATCTACTGTTAAATATGGAGCAGTCTTGTGGAGCCAAACAACTAAGAATACATACCATCGAGCTAATTGAGAGATTTGTCACTAAGGCGATAAAAGTTATTCTAGATTGCCGACCTTAACACCAACGGTAGCTGTGTACAGTCGATCAGAGCTATTGAACATCCAAAAGATTATTAATTTCGAAAGAGGAAAAATAATAACAAAAAAAAAAAAAAAATTAAAGTGGCCAGATATTCTTCGGACTGTTTGAGTCAGAGAAACCAGATCTGCGGGCAACCTTTCAGTTTGTACACCAAGAACGGATAGATTGAAAACAGATCCAACACAACAGGCTGCAGTTTTTTACAGTACTATGCCCGATACGATGAACTTAAAATTCCACATAAAAAATTAACAATACGTGTCAATGAAGACAATCATGAGTCAATAAAAGAGAGTCTAACATTTTGATAAGAATTGTGTTGTCGCTTGTACCAACAAACTAGATGCCTGGGAAGCATTATGAAAAACTTACAGGTGAGAGAAAATGGATTGTGCATGCTGATCGAGTGAATAATAAAAACAAACCTATATAGTCTGTCTTTTTCACAATTGACGTCAGATTATTAGTATTAATTAGAAAAAAATCATATTTTTAATAAGAAAATACCATACACCAATTCTAACCCTGCTCAGTAAAAGAAAATCTAAATCTCTGCCCTAATATTGTTTTCAATATTTCATTTACCATCATGAGACTTTCCATAGGCCAATAGACCATGAAAAAGAGGATAGATTGCCTTCAAAATAGCAACATTTTTCAAGAAATTGAAATGTGTCTAACTTTTAAAGGAAAAATTGGACTTTAAATTAAAATATTTGATTTTGAAGTTTAAAAAAAAAAATCAGATTTAGTTGATGGTATTAAAAAAAATTGTTACCGTCTTAAAATATTATTATCAATTCAGTTTTGTATTTTGTATTATTTAATCATACTCAAATCTATCTAAGTAAAATGCTAATATAAATAGTGATAATTATGGACTTTCATTATCTTTCACAAAAAAAAAATCAAAAAGGACTGCTTCCAAAACTACTATGAACAAAACCATCCCTCCATCATAGATAAATATGCTCCGTGAATATGGGTCAAATGCTGAAGAGCCGTGTACATCAGTCATAAAAAAGAATCCTGCCGATGAATCGCAATATAATTTCTTGTCAATGGTTGAAAGTATAAATAGCAGTGGAAACGCTGTTGATAATATAAATAATTTAAGAAAAATAAAATGTGGAGTACGAAAACAATCGCAGGTAGTTAGCACCCTCCCTTACGTTATTGTTGTTCGGGAATTCAGAATTAGCCGTAAAACCACCAAACACAAAAAAATCATGTTCTTTATATAGTTGTGTTTTACGAATCGCCAGATTTTCTTCACTTTTTTATGATTTCTTTTAAGCAATTATATCTTTATTTTGTTTGAGTGAAAAAAGCCAAAATCGACCAAAAAGTTACAATAAAATGCAAATTTTTCGTCCAAATCAACCATCTCCTGTAAATTCATCTTGAATATATCTTCGCATCTTATTTATTTTAAAATTTTATTTCAATCTAATTCAAAATATTTGATTGCATTTCTAAAACATATTGTATAGCTGGCATACATAATGCGCAGAGTTTTATTCAAAAACCCGGCCCCGACTTTGAAGCCTGCCTACGAAATTTTAAACAAACTTGCTTGTGTTCCTCAGCAAACACCTCTACTATTCATATCTAGAAACGAAATAGATCATCTCGCAATATTTTATCAAATACAATAAGCTCATAACAACAACAGCAACATCTGTTACAATTTCAACTGTTCATAACACGAGCGAGCTATGCTTCTGCAAACACTAGCTACTGTAGAAAGAAGCTGTCGTAACATTTTTTCGAATTCTTTTTTCTATATTTCGTATGCACTGTTTTAGCTTGATCAACACAAACAAGACCCGATTGAGTCAAGCAATCGACTTTACATGAATTGACGTAAACATTGAGCACTCTTCAAAATTCTTGGATGTTATTAGACGTTATTATCATATGGATGTACTGGTTGACTCCGACCCCTGCTTCACACTGGCATGGCCTTATGCAATAATCCATTGAAAGAAAAAAAAAACGAAGGAAAACTACAAAACGTGGAAAAAGTAGAATATTGATGTATAGATTCAGGTGCTTCAGGTTGATCTGGATTATAAATGACGCAGTCGGATGATCAACCTTCACGCCTTGTGCGACACAAGACGGCACGTTTCATCGTAAGCTTGCACAATTCGTCGAGCCGAAGAAGATCGAATCGTCGTCGATAGGATGGAATGGGGCGAGATGAGATGGGGCGACATCTAGAGCGGAGAAGATCTGAATGATGAGATCTGTCGACTTATGAAATTCAAGTACCTTGCATTAATCAGCAGATACTTGAATTCAATTAGTCACTAGTTGTTGGTGGGATTGTTGCATTAATTTTCGTTATGAAACGAAACCGGCCCTGATAGATGAGGCAGCAACAGATGACCCCAACGGTGGGATTGAATGGATTAGAACGGCAGCATACGATCACTACGATGTCATTTCCAAGACAAATCACTCGTTAGGATGATTTACAGATGATTTTGTTGCTAAGATCAGATACTGCGTATGGTCTGTAACGAGAATAGTTCTTCATTGGTGGCTTTGATCAATAATCGGTTTTTCTAAGAATGCGTTCTTTGGCAGTTTGTTGAATTTATTAAAGCATCTACTAGTTGACATAATAGAAGAAACCATTCTTAAACGGCGTACTCATTATTTTGATCCTGAATATTCTATGCGTTTGGAAAATTCCACTGCTAGATAACTTAAGTAGTTCGATTCAAAACTAAGTTTTTCTTATTTATTTGACGTGTTCAAAAATATCAGAACATTTTCTTTCCTCAAATAACATCGTTTGAACATTTATTTTATGTTCAATGTCAACAAAACTCAGGTAAAGTATGTGTTCTTGACGACCACCCACAAGAATTTAACATGTTTTTGATGGCATCTGAAGATTCCAGTATTCATCCGAAAAATGTCAATTCCCATTAGCTTCATCATTATGCTCTTATGACCTGTTTGATTACGATATCGTACGTAATTGCATTAGGTACACACTCCGATTGAATGAACACATCTTAAAGAATATTGACCGATCGACATGGCATGTGATTTTTTCTCTTTCGATAGAGTTCAATGGACGATGTACTTCGTGGATCACTGCATATTAGCTGTGCTGTT
Organism: Nemotelus nigrinus; assembly: GCA_947369275.1. Classification (NCBI taxonomy): domain Eukaryota; kingdom Metazoa; phylum Arthropoda; class Insecta; order Diptera; family Stratiomyidae; genus Nemotelus; species Nemotelus nigrinus. Next base: position 26,737,391 of record OX376375.1, on the reverse strand, counting down.
CTTATGGCAAATGCAATTTTTACCTGTTTTAAATACTCTCGGGAAAAAAATCGAAAACACCATTCAAAATAACAACGAAAAATCCAAAAAAAGTGGATGGAAAACTGATATGCTTGGAAAATGCTTCAAGCTCCAAAATAATAACATATGTAAATGTTGTGACAAGTTATCGACAAAAATGTTTTCCACGATCGCGATAAAGATTTCCTGGCTGGCACATGTATTAATCTGCTGAAAATATTTGAAACGACATGTGGACAAGAGATTGTGAGATTATGTAGTTGGTTGTAGTCTACTCGAAGTTTATGTAGAGCATGACATTCTGAATTAATTTGAAGACTTGTTAAAATTATCGGTCGTCAGACATCTGGTTGTAAACCCTTTTTGATGATATGGCTTATGAGTTTGAGCTTAGCGAATATTTACTTTCGATGGTTATATATGTGAATATTTTGGAAAAAAATATAAAATAGAAAAAATCTACATAGGAACAATTCTTTAAAAAAATGTATATCTTTAATAGGGACACCATTTGCTTCACTCAATCTAAACAATAGTTTGAAAATCATTTGAAAATATGTTAAAATTTTTTTGATTTAGAACAACAATACTAGTGAAACTGTTACTGATACTAATTTTTCGATCATTTTCTTACAATTTTTTCTATTTCTTTTAAAATTTATAATATACTGCATTTCATTATTTCGAAAATTGTTTGGTTTTAATATATTCTGACACTTAAATTGCTGCATAGTTGATTCCTGGTCAAATATTTTTTTCGTAGTCAATAGTTTGAAATGGTTTTTGGCTTCGACTTTGCTGATCAGATAGCAAAAAATGCTAATTTATTTTTGCGCCCACTGTGGGAGTGTGCTATATTCACACTAAGTGATGAACTCGTATTAGGTTTATAAATGTTTGAACTGAATAAGTGAAAAGTTTTCAAAATTTTCTGATTTGTAAACATGACATCAATTTGATCGAATAACCACTATATCAGCGTTATTATGAGTTTCTTTTGTTACTTCATTATTAAAATTTCACGTATATATTTATTTTTTGAAAGTCACGATCTGATAATTTATCTGGATTAAACAGAATTTTTTTTAAGCATTACCATTGCCACAAAACAAACATACTTTTAATATACACTAACATTGAAAACTTTCACAGCTTATTTAATTTTTTACTAATTTATGAATAATCTACCATACAAAATTATTCATAAATTAGTCAAAATCTTCAATCATTTATCTCAACTTCCTCGATCCGAAAAAGGAGTAAGTCTACAAGTTAATGCATGCAAAAACATTTCCATGCAACGTTTCCGAGCTTAATCATTTTAATAAATCATCGCGATAACTATTATCGGTGAAGTTCATCATTATGATCTCATTCTGACTCTCTATTGTTCAGGCTCACTCGCTATGCAAAGTGCCATTCTCATCTGTTTCTTATGCGACCGGGTGCATTCAAATGATATTCAAAGTGAAGCTGAAGAAACTGCTAAATTACCACAAATTGGCATCGTTAAGACAAATTACGCGATAACAGATTATAAAAGGTAGTATTTAAAAAATCATAAATAATGTCGTTTGGTCGTGAGTTCCTGTTAACTAGCTATGTATGTATTTTTTTGGAATGGAGTCTAGGAGTGCTGTGGTGAGAATAGTGCTTTGAAATTGGTGTTTTAGGGCTGTTACAAAGTGTTGCTGTGGTTAATTTGCTGAAAATATTTTGAGAAACTGAATTGAAAAGTAATTGCTTAATGATTCTGGCTGCATGAGAAAAGGATGATAGCTGGCTACAAATTAAAAAAATTACTCCCGTTTATTTATTTTATGCTCACTTGAAATAATTTGCCTATTGAAGCAAATTAAATATTAAGTAACGCCATTTTTCCTATCATATAAATTTCGAATTTAAAAAAATCTACTAAGAATTTTTTTTAGTAAGTTTATAAAATTCAAGAACATTTATTATTTACTAACAAAACAAAGTTTAGTGAGGTTATTTTTTCAGTTTGGGTCCCTAGTCTTTGAATTTTCATAAGAGATATGTTCAACATAATCTCACCCTTAGTTGAATTCTAATCAAAAACTCTGCACTACTTTAAGCCCGTCGGCTTATTCGGCAAATCGAATCGCGCATTACATCTTTCATGAAACATAACTTCCTTTTACATTTTTCGTCCCCCGGAGGTACGACTATACGACTATACATACGTAATCTCCCGCAAAATATCAATGAAATAATATTTTGCTTGGAAATTCGCAAAATCATATTATCCTTTTTTGTTGCTAGCTGTTTGCCGTTTATTTTTTCCATAAAGCGTTTATGCAAATTTTATGAACGTGAAAAGGTCTTATCACCATCGACAACTACACCGACTTGCTTGCTAGTGGTTAGCTGAAATGCTAGCAACAGTTCCAGCAATTGATGCAGTGATGCAGCCAGCTGCACCTGGATCGATGGCCAATGCAAGCAATTGTTAGTATCTTCGTAGTCGCAACTGCCGCGTCGTCGGCAAGTAGTTTTATGAAGTCTTTCCGGATCAACAATGGTTTTAGTGGGCTCTAATCCGATTAAAATCTGCAGCAGTGGTGAAACAACTTGTTAACTGTTTACTTTTCAGGCTTGCGCGTCCGAATATGAAGATGTGCAGAAGTGCAAAACATGGAAAAAGTCATGTCTTTTGTCTGTCCGTCTTCGTCTTCATCGTCGACCTGTTGCACTGCATCAGTGAAACGGCGCAAAGTGTATGACAGATCGGCATCCGGTTGCAATTTGATTTGGTTCTTTGGTTTCATATCAGGAAGTGATGGAATCGATGTTGTGTTCGCAAATGATTTTATGGAAAGGTGAATATAGTTCTGGTAGAGCTAATATAATTGAAATATTTTTTTCGGCTTTAAAAATGAATGACTAGCCTATGAAGAAGTTGTGGGGGCCATTTTTGATTTTTCGAAAAATCAAATAAGTCTTTTCTAATGTGATCAGCCAATGGAAAATACAAAAAAATGTTTCCAAAATTAAGTTATTATTTCTCAAAAATCAAATATTGATGTTAAATTGCTTCAGATAAATTTTGATATTCAGACCAGTTTTTATACAGACATTAATATTTTTGGTGAAAACTGATATTTTTCCGAATCTATTTGTTAGCTTTGGATTTGTAAACATGGAATTATGCTGCTCCTGTACTCGCATCCAGTGATGAACTAACTGATGATATCTATACATCCAGAAAACATGCATATTGGACCGAAAGGTTTACTGACTCAAATTAGACAACGATTTTGGCCAATAAGAGGCCAAAAATTTGCGAAATTGTTAGTCTAGCACTGCACTTGGTGTGCGAAAAGAAAACCCAATTTCCTGGAACAGAAGATGAGATATCTCACACTCACAAGAGTGCAACTAGCTCAACCGTTCATAAACTCTGTAGTGGATTGCTGCGGACCCATTTTAGTTCATTAAAGGATACGAGGAAAGAAACCTCAAAAGGAATATATTGCGGTATTTTGTTGCTTCGCCACTAAGTGTGACTTAACAACAGAAGCATTTATTGGGGTTCTACGTTGGTTCGTTGGTCGTCCAGGTCATTGCAAGGAAACTAACTATGATAATGCACCAAATTTCGTAGATGCTAGCAAATCAACTAAATGAACTGAACGAGACGGTTCATAGTACAAAGTTTCAAGAAAAAACTGTATCTGAATTCAGCACAAAAGGAATTGAGTTTAAGATTATTCCTCCACGGGCACCGCATTTTAGCACTTTATGGGAAACTGCTGTAAAATCTACCAAATAGTTGCAAAAAATAGTAACAACATCAGATTTATGAACTTACTTTACTTATTGAATTCAAAGACATTTAAATTCACGTCCACCTACTCAGTTGTCTTACAATTCGGACGATCTCGCAGCCTAAAACTCGGGACATTTCTTAATCGGTGAACTTCTTGCTAATGCTGTTGATATAAGTTTCGAGCCCTTAAAGGGTAGTCCCTTGACACGATAAAAACTAGTCAGCCACATAAAGCAAGAATTTTGGAGAAAATGGTCGTCAGAATACCTGAATGAACTTCAACAACGTTATGAATGGCGAAAGCGGGTAGGCAACATAAAGCCTGGGAGAATCGTTGTGATCAAAGGCGATAACGCTCCTGTAATGAAATAGCCTTTAGAGTGCGTAGCTTAAACATTTAGAAATGCTAATGACTTGACTGAAGTAAGAACGACATCTGAGGTTTTAAGTGAAATCAACGACGATTCACATTCGGAAACTGAGCCTGGTGAGCTTCTTGACATTATTAAGAGCACCAAAAGGCTCCATGAACATCAACTTGGTAATCAAGTGAGTACGCCGGCTGATAGAATGTCTAGGAAGAAAATGCGAGAAATGTAAATTGATGTAATTGATGCAAAGCCTATGCCAGCGCCTCGCACGTAGTCTCGTGACTTATCCGCAAAATCATTTGTTTATTATCGTCAGCATAAAATTGTGAAGGAACTTAACGCAGTCAAGTCATTGCTTGAAACATTTTGATTACACAAGTATTTTGACTACACATCATTTTATTTATTCACTGTCCAATTTGCAATGTAATTGATTTGTCTTTGTTTGGTAATGCCTTTATATTGAAGTTTGCATAGAGTGCGGCTGTTAAAGTAAATGTCCCATGATGGGACCTCGAATTGTAAAATTAGCAATAATTTCACACAAATGAGCTGGAAAATAAAGTAAGGGGTCTATTGCGATTGTCGAAAAATAGTCGATAAACGATGCTTATCGACTATCGATCGTCGATTGTGAAGTTCGGTATTGTGAATGTCGATTGTGATCGATAAGTGTCGATTTGACAAACGCTTCTTATCGATGGTATTTTACATGAACGACGACTGACGATCACAAACGCGTTTGATAAAAAATGAAAGTAATTTATAGTCTGTATGCATTAGTTATTTTAAAATTTATTTTTAAGAGGAGTAAACTAGTAAGCAATCGGAGGCAATTTGAAAGGCTCGTAAATTTAATGCAGGTGAATGCCGACATTGCAAGAGGTGTTTGCACAAAAACACATGCAAAGCGGAGATGGGAAGCATTTGCCCAAGAATTGAATAGTTTGGGGCCTCCTGCTCGCGAGTGGGATAAATGGCTAAAGGTTAGTTACAGCAAAAACAGTTATTTAATAATTTAGAGTTTATGTGCTATTTAGGTTTGGACTGATATGAAATTTAAAATTAAAAAGAAAATGATTGAAAATAAAGCAGAATTGAATGCAACTGGTGGTTGGCCTAATAGGTTGCATACTTTTAGTAATATAGAGGAAGCTGTGATTAGCTTGTTGGAAATTGTCTCGTCAGTAAATCCACATGAGCAAGAATTTGGTTTATTACACACTGATGAACATGGAAATTGTGAGTTAAATAAGAAAAATGAAGTGTCCGTAATTCAACAGAGTAAAATGCGTGAGGAAAAGCCAGGAAAAAATACAAAAGAAAAGGTGCGTGCATATAAAAATGATAAAAAAATGATGTCTGGATAGAAATGTTAGAGAACATGAATTTTATGAAGTAGCAGAAAATGTAATGAAAGACATAAAAAAAAGTCTGAAAGGTAATAATAAATGTTCCAGGATGAGAACACGAACCAATAAGTGAAAAAGATAGAGCATACATACATATCTTCATCTAATTCTAGTGGATTGGACGTATCTCTTAATTTCCTTGTAGCTCTACATAACTCCAGTAAATTATTGGAATCGGAACTATCCTCTTCATCAAAAAACAGCTCGACAGAACTCATATTTCTAATATTCTTTTTCAATGAGCCACAAATTACAAAAAAACACACCCTTTTCCATCAACCAAGCGAATAAAAATATAAACTCCAAATTCGATATATTTACGCTGTCAAATACAATTCACAAGCTCTTATATGTAAATTCACAATAATACACATATTTGTCGATTGCACTTACACAATAAAATTTTATCGTTTCGAACGACAGCAGTCGATTGGTCATCCAATCGACAATCGCAATAGACCCCTAAGACATGTATTTCGATAATATCAGCTGTATTCTATTCAAATACTTTCAGGCTCGTTTGCCAAAATGTTAAACCTTCGATAAACCAAAAGAATAATAGCCAAGGTGCAACACCTTGACTAACATCAACAAAGTAAGGTAAAACAACCTTATCTTTAACACCTATCATAAAAATGTACATATAAATTGCATATCAAATATGTATGACTGAAATTTCTTGTGCTCAGATTATTGCATTTACTTTTTATTTACAGAGCTGCACAGTCTTTTGCATATTTATTTACAGATTTCCACAGCCTCACATCTTTCATTCCTTTCGATAGCACAATAATGCAAATAAATTTAAAACAACCTCCCAATTAGTTCAATCATTCTTTCATTATTGCTGGTACACGAAACTAGTCTCTTCAGCATCAACCTCGATTATTAAACGTTTCTGTCTCCTACGGTTGTCACAATGGCATGAGGGCTACACTTCTCAAGAATGCATCGATTTGCATATTTTGATCCATGTTACTAAACATGCATGTAATCCGAGTGCATTTGAGTGCATCGAGACCCATCACAAACTAACTGTCATTGCCTGGAGCAAGTCATGGCTCCTTGTGCAACCAAGCCAGCCAAGAACGACAACGATGGCCGATTTCAATTTCTTTCACACCTCGGCAGTTGGTAAATTCGAAAACAACACGATTGGAATTTGTTTCGCCAATAAAAATGTCAAAACTAATTTTCCGTTAATTGATTCGTCTTTGTCGTTTCGTCGGTCCGTCTTCGATATGGGAATGTAAAATTCAAGAAAACAGAGGAGAAGCGTCATGGAAAACAGTTTAAAAGAGTTATTTGCGTGGTGGTTGTTCGATATGCCCTCGAGGCTCTGTTTGTGTACGCTGTGTTAATTTTCATTTAGGGGGCTCGGGAAAGGCATATATAGGCTCATGTCTGTTCAACGGTGCAATGGTTCAATCGACCGGGACGGAATTCCGTGGCATTAGCTACACGATTATGGGTTATTGGTAGGTTATTTGCCGATTCAATTAGCTTCGAAACTTATGTTTAATACAATTATGTTTTGGAAGATGCCATTAATGGCGGTATAATCATCTAGGCGCAATAAATTCGATAGGAGTTGCATTCGTGGTTTGATTTGAGTCGGTTATTGAATAGAAGTGGTGTGTCAGATGCCTATGACTTGAAGTGTAGTGCATGAACGCAAATTCGAAAGTGCTGCGGAATGCATTTATGATGCATGCATGTGGTGTCGTGTAAATGTTGTGGCTATAATGCAATTGACGCTGCATGAAAGCTACTGGTTTTGGATTTTTTCTGCTGCATAAAATTTTTCAAATAAATTAACAGGTATCATTTTTGAAATTTTCATGAACGAAATGAACAAAGTATGCGGTGATCACTTGGGTCAACAGAAGGAGTAGAAGAATCAAGTACAGCAAAATTTCAATGATTTAATGATTTATTGTCTATTAATATTGAAAAGTGAAGACAGTGAAGTGAATCAAAAATTGAAAATTCTATGTTATTTTTTATGATGTGTTTCAGCATGTATTTAAAAAAAGAAGAGTAAACAGGCTGTTTTACTTTTCCTCACATTGCCTGGCTTTCAATTGGAGTTGTACTTTAGGCTCGATTGTTTGGCTTTTTTTCAATTTAGTGGAGCCTTTTTTTTATCAACATCATCTTTATGAATATGCAGGCGCATATTTCTTTAGTCATTGAAAATGAAATATCTTGACGTCATATTCGATAAAAAATTGTCCTTTAAAAAGCACAGTACAGTAAAATTTCAATGTCAATAAATACTTTGTACACACTAATAAATAGATTTTTTTACTCTTGTATAAAGTTGGAATGCAAACAATCATTTTCTATGTCTTTCCTGTGTGCTGCGTCCCACATCGCAAAGCTACATACTATAGAAAATAAACGATGCTCAATAAGCCCTTGCCATTTTTTTCGTTATTTCTTTACCATTTCGCCAATGATGATGGTTGACAAATTGGTGAAAAGAAACATAATTTTTTTTATAATAAATAACATAATCTATCTTCTTCATGCAAAATTTAGGTTTCTGACCATATGCTTATAAGCGGAATAAGTCAGTAGCTTTAAGCACCCAGAAACAAAGTTTTTTGTGGAAATTTACAATTTGTCATATACAATGGTCGAAATTGTTTATAGGCGGCACAAAATAAGTAATTGCAGTTTGAAAAGGTCTTAGCCTAAATCACTTAAACTCTAAATCACTTAATCATGAATAAAACATATTGCCTATCTGCCTATATATCTATTTACACATAATTTTTTTTATCGAAAATTCACATTATATTCTTTATTACACTAATAAATTTTATTTACACTTTACAATTATTACTATTAGTTTCAATTATTTCAACTTTATATATCAGATATGTCCACCTCAAATAAATCAATAACAACTTATTGTATATTTTATAATAAGTTGTAATTGATTTATTCGAGGTGGACATATCTGAAATATAAAGAACATTATATATTTTATTCAAATAGCCAAAAATAAGTTTGGCATTCATATTTTGCCATTAAATTAACCTATAAAATCCACTGTAAAATTGATGGGAAATTTAAAAAAATATGACTAAAAATATCCATATATATTGTTTAATAAATAAACTCAGCAATTTTTATAGTTTTATCCGGATGCTGTTCGTGATTTTAGAGGTAGTCAAAATTAACAAAAAATTGATTTCATGAAAATTTCATTTATCTCAAATATTTTATCTCAAAATTTTAAATAAATTCAGTGAATATTTTTCCAAATATCCTACAATTATTCAAGGTCATTCTGACAAAAAAAATGATTTTGAGCGTTCAAAGGTGGCAGGTAAACGTGCTAATAAGAACACCCAGGAAGGCAGAATGGAACGTAGACACAGTAAATCGATATTCTACAAACTTTTATACCGGCAGAGTAGCTATTGTATTCACCAAGAATAGGTGACTCGGTGAAAGTGTTAAGTATTCCTATAAGTGAATCGAGGAATAAATTTCATATAATTTTATTTTCAAACTATATTTCCAAAGTCAGTGACTACTCTAATTCAAAAACATTTCAATAGATTTGAGTGACATTTATACAGTCTATTGAAAAAATAGAAAACTAGAAAATACTTTTACTGATTTTCGAAGAAAATTAGTATTAAAGTCGTTTTGCCGAAGTTTTCTTCTTCTTTCTTCATTTATATGTGTATAAAAAACAGAGTTCTTAAGTACGCTGTCAATTTTTGAACTTGCTAATAGTTTTATTCATTTTTTGTTTATTTATGTACAGTATTTTTTTTATTTTCATTTTTTGAATTATCTTCTTTTCTATCCCTTTTTTATGTTTTATTTTAATTTTATTTTTCTAATCTTTAATTGGACGTAAGTCTGATGTTTTGGAGAATTGCTAAATAAATAGACATCAGCAAAAAGATTAAGGGAGGTAATCTCTGGAGTGCGTGATTTGATTGAGCTGAAATTTTCCGAGAACATAGACGTATATAAAGACTAGTGCTGTAAATAATTCAAATAAAGATATCTTTAACCCTTCGCCGGGGGTGCGCATTTTAGTGTATCTTCAGGTACCCCCATATTTCTATGTAAATCATCTTTTCCTTAAAACAAAGTATTGAAAATAAAAATGAATCATGTTACTTGCTTTCTCATGATAAAAAATTGGAAATTATGAATCCAATGTGGGTGTCGAGTGCCTAAAAGTAAGCAAGGATTTCTTTGTCAAATTTCGATTTGTCATAGCTTCTGACAGAATGATTAGATCATCGTGAAATTTGCAGAGCGTATTGATGTTAATTAGAACTATACTATGTAAGTAACCCTGTCACAACGGCTGGCACGTAAAAAAAAATCATCAAATCATTGACCTTCCTGAAAGGACTTGCTTCTTGGATAAATTATGGATCAATTTTAACTTTTGTCCACCATTCCAAATTGAAATTTTCAAAAATCCAATCCATCACCAAATTTCCTCTAATTTTAGTACTCAAAATTTCTGATCGCAAGAACTGACGACTAAATAGTCCGATCAATATAAAATTTACAGAATAAGTTTTTATTAAATAGGATCAGGTCTGATAGATTTTGAAATGTTAGCAACACTGTAGTAGTGGTGCCGTCTTGAATAATCACTGAGAAAAAAAAATGTTTTTTGGCCCATAGCTTCTGATTCAACCAACAAGTTTTAACGAAATTCACACAGTATTTGGACCATTCTCTAAACCAAATATAATAGAAATTTGGTTTAAATAATAGGATAAAGCTGCTAGCTAAGGCAAATTTGGTCTCCTAAATCTTGTAAATTTGCTCAGCAAAATAAAATCAAAATGCCATATAATTTCCGATGCAGTCGTGAGATCAAAACAAAATTGATGTATTAAATGGAACTTGTTATAAGCCAAATTTCGTAGGAATTTTCGTTAAAAAATCATGAAAGGGTATGGTAATTTTTGCAATTTTTTGACATTGCTTTACTAAGCGATGTTGTCATTAAATTTTCAAATGGGAATGATGCAACAAACGCAATAAAGAATAAATATTAAGATTTCGAAAATTGGTAACCCTAAAATGCTTACCACTCCTATAATTTCCAGCGTAGTCATCCAATCAAAACGAAATTCACAGGGTGGGTTTATCTTAACGTGAACCAGATTTAACATATTTTTTTGGCTGTGATGCTAACGGAGAGTTGCCAGCACGAGGCATTTTTGTAAATATTGCACCAAAAGATGCTTTCATTATGTTTTCATATGCAAAGCATTGGCAATAAAAATGAAAAAACAAGGTTTGAATTTGCCCTGTTTTGGGGATTTTTTAGATGGCCGCACCAAACATCGTTTTATGGCTGAAACTTTTGATGAAATCCATAGGGATCCAGGATAGGTTGACTTCAGCATGAGGCTGTTATGGTAGACATATGGCTGCTACGTTAGAAAAGTGTTGCCAGTACTGAACATTTTCATCATTTATGCTATAGGAGATGCTGTCATAAATGTGTTATATGATAAGCATCCTTTAGTCTAAGTTTAGTGGTCTTAAAAGGTTAACTCCGGTTTGCCTAAGGTTTTTTTTATTAGAACGGAAATTAATTTGTTTTAAATACATTGCAAAATTTAGATCAACATTAATCAATGAATTGAATGTGCAATACAATAGCTTTTAATTCGTATCTATTTTCTAAAACAAGCTTGATCCTTCACATGATCAAAAAATCTTAATTTTTGACAACGACTAATATATATATGTATATATATGTATATATATATATATGTATATATATATATATATATATATATATATATATATATATATATATATATCGTATATATTTTACTGACAATCGTTCTTCTCTTATCTTATTGTGTTTTATAATTTTGATAAGTGTCCAGTGTGTTTATAGAGTTGTGGAATTTAGGTAAGCGAAGTGTATTTATAAAAGTGTATCCACAAAAGAAACAATGGTTCTACTTGCCTAAATTTTGGAGTTTATACGACTCGTTGCCTTGGAAACATTTCTTCTCTTTGAGTTTTGATGCAAACATCGGATCAAAGTCACTCATGACACTCAATAGTAACTTTTTAGTTACTCAAAGACAATTTCTTTAAAAATCAGATTTTAAATGATTCTGATGCACTTGAATTTTTATGTTAAATAAAACTTTAATTTTTTTTGGGTATTAAACTGTTTTTTTCCCTTGACATACCATGAACAAATTATCAGAGGCCTACATTTTGCTTATTTTCAATCAAAAGAAAAAAAAGCTAATCTAGTGATTAACTTTCAAAACTAATGATTATTTTTCTTTGATTGTTATTAAGTTAACCATTAAAACGTTATGATGGACACCGCAAAGCTTTATTTGTGAGACTGGATCCAATAAATATGACGATAGCTTGGCGTACATTAAATGTTTTTTTAAATATTTGTCAAATAAAGTCGAAATATTATAAAGTAGCCTCATATTTTTTTTTTCATAAAGTAAATATGAATCTGAAGTAAATGTTGATTTTTTAATGCCGCTGACTACCACTAACAATTTAAATCAAGTTAAACTAGATTGGTCAATGTAAAAACTACAAAAACATATAAAAGTTTCTTGAAAATACAAAACCACCTTCACATACGTATATATTTCAAATTTTTTAGTTTTTTTTTCATTCTGCATCAATAAGTTCAAATGATGATATCTAAGTCATCTATCCTTTAACCTGCTAGCCTCACTGCGCTTTCAGCTAATGAACAGCATCTTAAATACATAGATGTTTTAGCTTCAGTTTGTGATTTGGGTTTTTTATGATTGATCCGTGACTAGGAATCTGTGCTCAAAATAACAAACGTGCATTCTATCGACATTGACATTTTTTGAAACGTAAATTCTACATTTTTTCCCCATTAACCCTTTTTTGGTATGTGACTGTTAAGTTTTGTCAATAATTGAATTGAAACTATTCATTTACCCGTTTTTAGTAACTAAGCCACTATATGCAAGATAATTTCGTCTTGCGTTTCTTCACAAAAAGCACGACCTTATTTCTATGAGAGTAGGGTCTCAGAGTCTTTTTGGTAAGAACATAAATTATCCATTTATGAAAGGCAGTTTCCTTATTTGAATGACGTAAATAAGACATTCAAAAAATAAAATCCACTACTATAACAGAACTTAATATTGAATATAACTCAAATTTCGAAATGTTGAAATTTTAATTACTTTTCGATTTTTGACTGCAATGAATCATTATCGAAAATGACAATTTTTGACTTTATTTGAGTTTGTTGGAAGCTCTTTTGAATGAATAATACTAAAATTGTATTTCAACGATGTAAATTATTCATAGAATACTTATAGAACCCAAACTTATTTGAGTGAAAAAAAACTTTCTAAAAGTTTTTTCCGTTTTTGTTAACAGCTACACTGAGCTTTATTAACCATGAACATTTCATTTTCAAACGGTATATTGAAACCTATTCTTCTACGATGACCAGCTGAATCAATTATTTTGAAAGTGAAAGCAAACACATCTGGAAGGTCGTTGTCTTTGAAATCGTTTTCAAAATCAATAATTACTTCCGATAACAATCCAAATCGATTGATTTGCACCTTAGCCGTCACTCATGTGAACCCAATCAAACAAAGAATGCTTATTATCGATAAAACCTATTTGCCTCATGAAAATAGGATCCTTGCCGAACTCTCCGTTAATGTGTTCTTCTCGTAAATAAAAAAAAATATATAAAAAATCATCTCGTATCGATCTCCCGCACAAATGGATTTTATAATAATGAAGGTTAAATTTCGTATTTATCTCTGCCCTTCACATGCTATTGTTTACTAGCTGGGTGCAATTTAATCGCATCCGTGCTTCCAGTTCTTTGATCCATCATTGATGGAATTGTTTTGGCTGATTCGAACCACGCCCAACCTTGACCGCTTGAAAAATCATCAATCAATGCGCCAAAATATGATTGGAGCTGATATCGAAAAATAACGTGAAATTGCCGCTTAATTACGGGCGTAACGGACAACTGGTCACTTAATAGGCCACTCATCGACACCATCACGATCGCGCGACTTTGAACGCTACGTCGCCGCTGTGTGATGAATCTGAAACGTGACGCGGTGCAGACAGTTGCTCGATATCTGGGCCATTTCGTGGATCCTTCATTAGCGTGTGTCAGTAGGAAGTGAATTTGATGCGGCTTGTCAATAATGGCGCGGATTTTGAACGGTTTTTTTTTGCAGGATAGGACAGTGAAACGGTGGAAAGATATGGTACAAGATATTCTTAGATTAGCTATAGAAGGAAGTTTTTTAGAATATTTATCGGGGCTGCACCTTTTTGCTACACCATTCTTCACATGTTGAGGGGTAGCACTGATAAAATTTGGATAGCAATATTGAATCGATCCTTAAAATTGTCTGGTCTAAAATGGATAATTTGTTTGTGCAATGACAGCGCTGTTCGAGGCGTCGAACATCATCTTTGGATACTTAACCAGACGGATAGCCCATAAACCTCCCAACTTTCAAGAAAATATCAAAATGTCATAAAATTACATCACCTCATCTAAAAAATTGTATCGATCTTGAATATGTTCGATGAAAACAGTACCAGCGCCCAATTACTCGATCCATCCATTCATTAGATTTTTTTTTCGCAGCGCAGTGCAATCGATGCCGCGACGGAATGAAGGCTTCTGATGAAGAGGTAATTACACGGCATGTAATAAACTTCTTGTGCCTCCTTCGAGTGCTCGTGCTGTGCAATTTTCGAGTTTTGTTTTGGTTTTGTGGTCGTCATCACTCGCACCGTTCTTCGGTAACACTTTTGCTCAACTCAACTCACCACAGCTCTGCACAGCCTGGCTCCACTCAACGATAGATATCCATTTGCTTTAATAGTTCATACAATTTTATGGTGTTCAATCAGAATCCAATTAATGCAATCGAAATGAAGATTAAAGATAATTATAATTATTACTATGAGATTATATTCGACAGGTTTTGCAATCGTCCAAGCCGCTACTCGACTGATTTTGTGTGACGAGCCAGCTGCAAGGGTAACAGATAGTAGTGCAGAGTTGAGTTGCGGTGGCAAGCAAAGAACTGAAGCTTAATTTTTCGATTGAATTTTGACATAGTTATGGGTGGGTAATTTGAAGGAGGAGTTGGATTCAATTTTTTTCTAGCTTGGGCTTGTTTTCATGGACAATTGACCTTATTCTAGTTCGTCAAGGCGAAATGGTTGGCTAATTGAAAATTACAGGCATGGAATTCTTGAGCCGTCTGTTATCTTTGCGATAGATGGGAGATGCGAAATAAATGGAGGTCATTTCGTTGTGACTGTCTGTGGATAGATTTAACTGAAAATGTTCTTTAAGTCAACTGTTGTTAAATTCGAGGCTATCGAAGTGGTAGAACATACAAGTCAGCACTAAGCGGTAGACTAGTTTTTACCAAAAGTTTGCAGTTAAATATGTTTTTCTTATGTGTTAAAAGATTGACCTAAGTAGGCGAGCTGTACAGGTCAAGTAGAACTGTTCCGTTGAGAGCTACATAAGTTTTGGTTTCGATTATCGTATCACTTTTTAGAATCAAAATAACTTGATAATTTTGAATATTGTAATGGTTGTGTCACCATATTGATCGATATTTTTTTTAAAATAAATAATATAAATAAATTGATTTTTTAGTGCTTTGGCACTAAAAAATTTCGTCAACTAAAAAATTCATTAGTCTACCATAGATGCTTACTGTGAAATGGCGAAACAGGTTCCATTTTCCTCTCAAACCAAGTTGAAAAAGTATTCCTATATTCCGAAAGCAATAAGGGCTGCCGAAAAATTCGATAAGCATAAACAAGTTGAAACTAATATAAAATGCTTGATGTTGGCTCCTAATGATATTAAACGTAAATAGTACTTTCTTAGACCGAGTGCCAAAAACTGCAAATTTCATAAACTAAGTTTTTTTTTCAAACTAAGATTGAAGTGTTTTATTTTTATAATGTTTATTATTATTAATTTTTTAAATTAAATTTATCGTTGATAAAATCAGCTTTATAGGCTAGCTTCTTCTCTTTGTTGAATACGTTGAAATAAATCATTTATGCTCTTGACAAAATTAAACCAAATACTGATTCAATGGCACTATAACACTGATCAAAAAAAGCAATGATCAAAAAAAACCTACTCAGCATCAAATCTTGATAACACGAATAGTTGATGGTATCATTTTGCACTCTTTGGAATCAATATAGCTAATATAAAACACTCCGTCAATCTATCGGTAAAAACAATTTATCCAGTGAAAGCAACCGTCACTTTTCATGATAGAGGAAAATGGAAATTCTTCCTCTTTACAAGAGACATAATGGCTGGCCTATAGCAGCTTCAGAAAAATTTTCGAATATACCAGTAGCCCCAAATAAAACACTTGCGAAATCGTCCACATAATTAAAACGCACGTGCAATCATAAATTAGCGATAGGTCAGCTTTGAGCTCCACACGCCTTCTATCCATATCGCCAAATCTGCACATCAAACTGCGAAAATATCAAATGCTCGTCTCAGTTTTTTCTTACTTCGCCCCTTCATTGCGAAAGCCAATTTTTCTTTGTCGAGACCGTTGGTTTTTTTGGTGTGTTATTATTTTAAATCGAACTCATATTTAACGGAGCACTTTTTTCCACGCGGGGCGTTTATTTTGGTCCGATCCAATTTTGCATTACACCATGTAACCTCGTGACATGACATCAAATCAGAGGTACTCAACAACCGATATTACGCCAGTCGAACCGGAACTGAACGAAATGAAAGTGAAATCAAAGACTCGATCTCAATGCAAATTGGTACTTTTTCAAATGGTTTTCGCATCTGTTCGAGGTCAGAGGTAGGATCGATTTTTCGCAAACAGCACTTGATTGTATACGGCAGGATAGCGTGGCAATGCAAAACCAAAAAACTGGACATTTGAATAATGAGCGCATTAAGAAAATTAGTAACGTTTAATGTTTTAATTGCGGATTATGTGCGTGTTATGTGATATTGTTAATGTAGCGGATAGACTGTGGAGATTTGTCAAAGTCAAAATGATGGCAATCGAGTTTCGTTGGACTGGAAATTAATTTGAATGATTAAATATGCGGAAAAATATCATTTCTGGTGTGGATTAATATGAAGACTGATTTTAACAAAGAAATTCAAAGTTTCATTTGGAAATAAGCAATTCAGAATATTTCGCTCAGGCTTCAATGGATTCGAGAAGCAAAGAGCAAAAAATACGGAGACGATTGGAATAAATTTTGATTTGTAAATTATTGTTTCAAGGCTTTGGTATATTGAATATTATTTTCTTCTGGAACTACATGAAGGTTTTCCAATGTCTAAATTGATATAAATGTTCTCCCTTATTTAATATTTTGCCAAATAATTGTTTAGTGACCACTGTTTAGTAATCTTACTTTAGCCTCGATTTTATGTCCTTTATTAAAAAACTAGCTTTTGTTTTTTTTGCTGCTTGGTTTTTTTAGCAGCTTCTATAATGCATTTCAATCACTATCAACTAAAATAAAACCAAATCAATTTTAACAAAGGTCATACACAAATACCTTGGCATTTCAAATATTATGGCTTTTTTCTGAATCTTGCTTGCCTATCTACTCCTTTATCATGCATGGGATGTTTTGTTCCCCATCAAAAAACATTTGAACGATGATAGCGTTTTTTTTTTGGTTGAGCTGAGGGATAGTTGCATTATCTGGCTTAATGCTGGCTCAATCAAAAAAAGTAAAAAAATTAATAAGACTGATACATTTTGCAAACTTAAAAGAACATTATCGAATTTATCATCAGTTTGAATTCAGCAATTTTTTTACGGGTAAGTTTTTAGCAGATTAAGGAATAATTAAGTAACATTTTCAATTGGTATTTCCGATGTGAATTTACAATGGTAAAGACTGAGACTAAATTAAAGATTTCGATCTTCAGTTACTTCACAAGATGCAAGCATAATTAGATTCAAAATGTAACAGATAACGCTTAAGTTCTGCTTGCTCGTATTGAATGAAGGAGCATTCATTAGCTTCATTCGCATGTATGTGATTAATATTGAATTTGTTATGATTTTGATGGTAGTAATTGCTTTCGAAAAAGGTATAAAACCATGAAAATGAATAGTTCAACTTATGTGTCTGGAATTCAACCCGATGCAATGAATTTAGGCATTGACATGGAATGCGCCCAACGTGGGGAAGAATTAATAGTATTTAAATAATGCAAAATATAAATGTTAGAAGAACATTCGAAGGATCTGCTGTCATTATATTTTTAACATAATGTATTGAAACTACTGAATCAGAAGGTTAGAATTTGCCAAATAGTTTAGGAAGTTCTGAGTGAAATATATGTATAATTGTAACAAATAAACTGGTTTTACAGAAATATGTAGACTTCAGCAGAAAAAAATCGAACTCTACTTCATCAAACTATCCTTTTGATTTGGATGCCATATTGTGGAGATATGGTTAGTCCGGACAAAAAAGCGACTAATGGTACGGCCAAGACGGAGCGAAGAGAGCATCGCAAGTGTCGAGTCAAGCGACGCGTCGAAATCGATCATGTACTTGCAAATAGAAGTGGCCATGTCGAAGCAGTGACCAAAGAGTCGAAATATGATAGTCGCAATGACATCGATTCAAATCAATTTCGTCGCTAAAATGTATTTCGGTAACATACAGTAAGTAGACGAATTTTGTTAACAGGGTTTTCTCGAAAATTCGGCTACATTTGTATGATTGAACGGTAGAAAATTGCACACAGTCAATTAGATTTTTAGCAGTGATCAGAACAGTCTATTGATTTCAATTTCGTGTATTGTGGTGTGAAAAACTCTTCATCCGACTCTGAAGAACTCATTGTTTTGACTGCCACTATAAAATGTTGTTTACAATTTTGCATCTCGTTGCCTCTACATAAATATAATTCTCTGTGCTGTTCCATGCTTGGTTCCACGCTATGCTCGCTTCCACGCTCTCGTCGCTCCGTCTTGGCCTTACCCTAAGAATAATAGAGTATTTCAAAATGTAATACAATAAACACAAATCTTATAGTTTC
This sequence comes from Nemotelus nigrinus, assembly GCA_947369275.1. Classification (NCBI taxonomy): domain Eukaryota; kingdom Metazoa; phylum Arthropoda; class Insecta; order Diptera; family Stratiomyidae; genus Nemotelus; species Nemotelus nigrinus. The sequence goes on along the minus strand of OX376375.1, from coordinate 26,718,674 downwards.
TTACAAAACGAGAGAATGAAACTGATATTACATGAATGCTAATAAGTATTTCGAGCTACAGTTGCATTTTGAAAAGAAAAAGAAAGCAAAGCATTAATTGTATGGAATAGTTTCAATTATGAATTAAATTTAAAAAAAATATCTGCTCGAGAGCTCACGACCAGACTGAGCTAGCTGGGCTCAAACAAAGATGTTTCTTGAAAAATTATGCATTGGTGACTGCTCGATGGAGCAAAAGCTAGATCGCAACAATTTATTCTTTTTGAAGCTATTTTTTACAATCTCAAAATATTTTATGAACAATACCAAATGATCATTCATACTTTTAAACATGGCTTTCATAGCTGATACCTGAAAATAATTCAGGGACACTTACTAATCCTAGCAACATAAAACGATTTTAATTACCATATTGGAATTTTTTTTTGGGATCAAAGATTGATATTGAAATATCTTTTTTGCAACTAAAATAAACATTTTCGTATAATATGAGCTTTGGGATTTTTCAAAAAGTGTTGAAAAAATTTCAGTTACAAAAACATTCAACAAGCCGGATATTTTATAGCGGACATTTTGTTCATAATTTGACAAAATATGAGCACATGTGCCAACCAAAGCTCGTTTGGTATGATTAAGACCCATGCAAAAGCCATGTGGAAATATGCTTTCCAGTTTGGTTTTTGCTGGATCTGTCGGAATGCGTGTTTTTTTTAGGGTTTAAAAAAGAACCCAGATTATCATGAGCAATTTTATTCAATTTATATATTCAATAAATAAATATTAATTGCAATTTTTACTTAATTTAGTAATTTTCAAATGATATTTCATAAAAACATTTAAAACAAGAATGAACGTCCTACTTAACAGGTATAACTGTAAATTTAACTTTAATTATGTCTATGAATAATTGAATTCACCCAATGCAACCTTCTGATGAAGCCTAACGAATCATTTTAGTTTGAAGAAAAGCTGATCGATTTCACTTGCGGCTCTACACACTATCGCACAGTCTATTGACCAGATATTTATCGATTGAATCCAGTTTTTTGTATAAGTGCTAGAAACAGAGCGCAGCCATCTGCACCGGATGCGAGGTTGCGCACTATATATATTTGTAATCAGTTTTTGTTGAACCTCGGGACATCCGTGCTGATCAAACCATGAAAATCTGAATCAACTCGGTGTAAAATTTTATTTCGATGCAATCGAAAGTATGCAGGTATAGTATTGAGATAAGATCATACAATCGGTATAGTAGTAGGCACATTGATTGTTAATCTATCAACTACTTTTGAATAAGGGAAAAGTTTATACGAACTTTTATTGAGATATTTCGATAAGGTCCATAAGATTGGGCTAACTATTCACTTACCTTTATATGTCAGCTGATGATGGAAGATCCAATGGAATGATACATTTATCTGCAAATGAAATGGAAAATTCCATTGATTATTGAATGATTAATTGTATTCTGTATTTTGTAAAAAATTAAATATGTGAATGTATACGGCGGTAATATCTAAAAACTGTAAATTCAGTGGCAATAAAATGGCTCTTTGCAATAAAATAGATAGGATTCAAATAGTTATACACATAAAAGATAAAGAATAATATGAAGTTTTTTATTTATATTTATCAACCAGTGACTGATTCGTACTGGTATGTCGTTAAAATATTATTTTCCACTCTCTGATTTTCACTCGAGTTTTGAATGAGATGTAGAGTTTTTGTAAAGTGTTTTCAACTAACAACAAAATTTCTGTAACTCTTTGGCTACAGTGATCGTTTTAAGGATTTAATGGGTTCTCTTTTATTTTAGCTAAAATAAAATATTTGGAAAAAATAGCAATGGAAAATAAACATTGACCTTGGTTTGGCATTAGTTAACGATTTTAACAAGAAATATTGATGTGTACAGCAAATACACTTGTTTATTTTCGATGCATGTGCAGGGTAAGCACATAAATAAAATTCCCGCCCTCCGGATTTTTTTTTTGTTTTATAAGAAAAAATGCAAACAGTTGATAAGTTTTACGTTCCACTCATACTGTCAAAATGGAAACTTCAAAAATTACTGTAAGCTCCATCTTGAGCCGTCTGAAAAGCAAGAAACAAGTTTACCTGGACCCGGGTTAACATATTCATTTCATCGTGGCGGCTGTCAAGGTACATGACTCCCTGTTCTAGCCTTCATTATATTGAATACGTTTAATGCCGTTTCACGATCCAACGTTCCATTAATTTCGACGCTGATATCAGTTAATTCATATTAAACAGCTGAAATTGATGTGAACAGGAAACTGAGAGGGGAAAAAAATATCAGCAAAAGGAAAGAGTGAACAGTTGCATTGGAGGGCAAAAAATTGGGTCAAGACTTTTTTTTAATAAGCAAAGTTTGAAAATTTAAGTTTGAAAAAATTGAAGTCAGTGAATAAATTGAAAAACTTAGTTTAAATTTAAACTTGAAACGTATCAAATTAATTTTCTAAAATAGAGCTATAATTGAGCTGCATGGACGTTGATTTTGTTCGAAGGGAGTTTGATATTGAGAAAAAGTAAAAAGTTTGATAGCATACATCATTCATTGATATAAGAGGACACAGTGGAAAATTGGCCAAGGAAAAAAGCTACGAAAATAAATTCTTTCTTGTCTACGAACTCAGAAAAAGTGGTTAAATATTCCACTTTTTCGGTAAATTTGGAATCGCTAGTACAACAGTGGGTCCATTTGGAGCTGAAGAATATTGAATATTGATGAGGCGTGAAATAATTGACTAAAAGAGAATCCAAAGAGAATCTTGAATGACCATCAATAATCAGGGATGGTTAAGTTAGCACATGGATAAGTTCTTTAGAATTTTTATTTAAAAACAAAGAAAAATAGAAAAATTTTGAGATCAACGGAACTCAAGTTAGAAAATAATCTGAACCCAAAAGAAAAAAATATCAGTTTCGATTATTTATTTGCGGCAGAACTTGAACTTATATGTGGCAGAATTTCAATTTCAAAATAGTTTTAAAACATAAATCAAAAGTATTTAAAAAAAAATGAAGTTGAAAATGCAATTGAGATACTTTTTGAACTCGTGGTGTGGGTGTGTGGTAAAAACAGATGTAGTTTACATTTTCTTTCTATCGTTTCACGTTGTTGGTTTCTGTTTTTTTTCTTTCTTATATATATTTTTTTTAATATTTGAAAATAATTGTTTGTCATATTTTATTGGTATTCTAGCATTTATATTATTCTGTTTATTGAATGTATTATTATTACTACTACATGTTGTATGATCGGTGTAAATTGATTCCGGCCGAAAAAAATAATCTGATTCTTTCTTCAACTTTATTTTTTCCCTCGGTACCCTAAAAAATTTTTTGTTTTATTTATTTGATGAAAAATAATATATATTAATAATATTTTATTTTCTTGGTATTTTCTTGAGGTAATCTGATAATTGTTTTATCTCTTTAGCTTGCAATTCACTCATTCAATCAATTTGAAATTCACAGAGTCTTAGCGTGAATGAAAGTTGTGAGTCTAACAAAGTGTCGGCTAGAATTGGAATTTTTGTTACTTTAAACTAACAATTACTGCCACCAAATTTCCATGTGGTCAGCAACTTATAACCTAAATAAGCAGTCTGTGTTTAGATGTGCTAATTTTTGACATTTTCGTGGCTAGCAGAACCACTACTCTCATAACTTCAAATGATATATGAACGAATTTTCACATTTTTGTTTTGGTGGGTGTAACCGTCAAATTTTCATATGAGAAACATCCCATGATGATATTAAGCCTATGAATACTAAATACTGAAATTTTCACGGGTGGCAACTGTCAAAGTGGGTCTGTTCCTGTGAATTTCGATTCTGTTTTGGGATTTAAATGAAATTTACAGGACACATTGATCTGTAAAAGGAGTGAGTCTGGTATTATTCGGAGGATGATGACCTGGTAATTCAGTCAATGGATTTTTTGCATTGCATTTTTAAGTGCTAATTATGTGATGAGATGATCCAATTTTGGGTGTGAACAAATGGTTTTGTGTATACATATTTCAACCATGTCAAGTTTGAAGCCAAATCAACACATTTCTTCGATTTGTCTTCGTAAATTAATCTTTTCGGCTTTTTTTTATGCGCTCGAGTTTTTCAATCAATTTTCACATCAGCTCATCGAACATTGTTTTGAATATCATCAAATTTCAATTTTATCTAATCAATTTAATCTCTCCGGTCATTTGTTAATATATACTGCTACCACTTTGCTCTATAAACAAATAACACAACACCTTCCAGCGATAAATTTTACCGATTCAACACCACACTGTTAACCATCTTCATCTCATCTTGCCGTATCTTCATCATCAATATCATATTCAAATTAATCCAAAAATCTGAACGTAAAATGTTAAAAATTTACATAAACACTTCAACAAGCTCCACAATAAAAGAAAAAAAAATTGAAATCCGCTCAAACAGCCCAAATAGTAGCTTCAACAACTCAATTTCAGCTTTTCATAGGCTTGCTGATAGATTCACGATGTCAATACTACGTTAAACATTTGTTTATAGCTTCTGACCAATCATTAACATAAGGCAGTGCAGTGGCTTTATTTGCATTTTATGTTGCTGGCTGTATGGTGACTGCCTGAACTTGTTGGAAAATAGGCAAAAGAAGCGGCTGAACTAACAAAGATGTTATGATGAAAATACTATGCAGCATGCTGTGCAACAACGAAAACGATTTCAAGATTGTTTTGCATAGGGATGTGAAGAGTTTAGATTAAATGTCATTGATGTAAGGTGGGTGGTAGAATTCTGTATTTTGGATGGTTTGTTATGTTTTGTCATTTGGTTTGGTTTCATGAAATAAAGTAGGGTCATTTTTTTTATTTGTTACGTTGAATTTACTATTTTTGGCATTTTTAAAATTACAAAGAGAATAACAAAATAATGAAAACCGAAATAATTTTTCAACAAATTTTCATTTGAAAACACAGAGACTCCGTGGTAACATGAGAAGCAATTTAAAGTAATTCCATGACAAACCTTGTCAGCTCTAGGTGTTGAAACCGGTAGTGAGCTTTATTCACAAATTTGCAATTAATGTGAATACGAGTGTGGAGAGATAAGCTAGTAATTATGAACTGAAAGTCACTTTAAAGAATCTGTTGCCACTCGCCAGTGCAGTTTCAATTTGGCTCTGAATGCATGACCAGATAAATTTTTGAAATGCATTTGTAATTCTACCGGTAACCTTCGATTTTGAAGTTTAATTCCAACGTAAAACTATCTTTTATTGGAATTGATTTCAGTTGATTATGGCTACATATAATCTTTGTCTAAAATGCCCAAGGCAGCCTTTAAACGCGTGAACAGACACAAAATCTGCTAAACATAGCAAATAAAAACTTTAAGCAATATATTTGTACCAACATGGCTAAAGAGCATGTAAGTCAGCTGATTTTGTTCTTTATTAAACAAACGATCAGATCAAATCAAATGATAGCACATCAACTTTTGCACTATAACAACAATTAAAACACATATCCGCTAGTATCAAAATAATTTCGAGTTTCTTGCTTAAGTCTTTTGTTTTGCGACATTGCGGCATAGAGTACGCCAGAAGTAAAGCTGGAGCCGGTTGCGAGACAAGTCACGAACTTCACTACAGTATCAATTATGATTGGGGAGGCGTTGTCATTTGCTCAACGAGGTATTAAATTAAGCTTTTAGTGAAGGTGTGCGACTGGCAGTTCAATTATTGCAAGTTGTTCAGCCATCTACATACTTTGTACGTTTGTTTGTGATATCTGGCGGAGTCTTTTCTATCACAAAAACCGAGGAAAATGGCTGAAAACGACCATCGAACCAACGAATCTACTCCGTTGTATGAAAACTACTATCGGTATCGAACGTCCAATCGCCTAACAAGAAACCTCAATAATTAATAAACGGCGTGGCATGTTAGCCTCCATTGAACTTATGCAAAATAGGCTCAACTACGACAAGACAGCACTCGATTGCTATTCGGAATGCATGTTCACCGGTCCGTTGGTTATGTAGCGGTGCAGTGGTGGTGCGAGCTCGAATTGTTTTATCAGATATCTGAATGCAACGACTGGTAAAGTGGCGACCATTTGACGATGTTTCAGTACAAAGCGCCCCAATAAGTGTGCATTTGGATGGTGTCAGCTGTTGTTGGTCGAAACTAGAGCTCTAGTGTAACTTTGTTGAAGTGGTTTTATATGGTTTTGTTTTGCGTTGATAATTAAAAATTGTATCTATTTAAATTGAATTCGAGGTCAATTAGTTCAGGATCAATATCAGTAGATGCTTGAGTAAAACTAGATTTTCTAGAGCATTTGTTTGTTTGATTTTTTCATACTAAATTTTCTATAGTTATTCTAGAATTGAAAAACACTGTCTTAAGGAGACATAGCATCTTAAAATTTTCAAAAGAATTGTTTCTGTTTTTGATTTTTCAGTTGGTGGCTGCAACATGCTTTCAGATGCAAAAATGCTTTCAATAGTATTCTTTTGAAATATTTGGACCATCAAAAATTTTCTAATAACCCTCACTCACGAAAACAATGCCAACAGAACAACTTTCAGCATAGTTCAAATAGCAAACTACAATCAGCTCTCTGTTCCAATCTAGTCACCTTGTAGCCAAATGCACTTATTGTTATTCAATTTTTCTTTGTAAGCCATCTGCTCCGCTCTTTGGTGTGGTCTCTGCATGTCTTCCAACCACTTCTATTGTTACCAAATAGTTGCCTCTGATTAGATTAGATTACACCAGTTCAGTGATGAATGAGTACTACAACATGTGGTTGATGCGCTGTGTTATTTTCGCTGTTTGCAGACCTGCGCACACAGTTTGGCGAATTCGAATTGCATAACTAGCTTTGTGGGTAGCTAAGACTGATGATGATAATGGTGGTGCTGCTGCTTCTGATGCTGCGGTGGCGATCAATTAATTGATTTTGAATTGAATCGAATTATTCACAACAAGCGCTCTATTGCGATCATTTAATTCTCAACAATGAGTTTTTAAAGACCGAAACTCAATGAAACTACTATTTGAGGTTCGGTTAAGAAATGATATATTGCCGAGATGCTGTGCGGAGTTTTCAACGGAGTGAAGATGCACAGATGATTCTCGGTTGTGGGATGAAAATTTGGGACAGTTTGATTTGAATAGCTATGGATGGTATCATTCAAATCAAATTATGTGTATTTGATGATGTGTTGTGATACGTTTGAAAGAATTGTGAAATGGCAGGCTTGAGGTGATGATATGCGCTACTGATATTGAATGAGTGAAGGTGACTCTAGATGTTAGATTTAGGATGTGTGAAGCAAAGATTAGTTTCAATGCTGTTTCGAAATGATGATGATTTTCTGTTATCTTAGCTTTCACTTTCGTAAAACGTTCTTGATGTTAGTTTGGGTTTTTGATGAACTAAAGTGGAGTGATATGCTGGGTGTGTGAATTTTTGGACACATAGCTGTAGAATTTCTGAAGATAGTTGAAGTCTCCGTATGTGAAACTTTATGAAATTCACTAGAGATGTGCTTTCAAATATTTTAATTAGAAGAGTGTTTTTTTTTTAACTAAAATAGTCACTTTGACGGTTTGTTTTGGAAATTGAACTGTTTTCAATCTTCATTAAATAAAAATTAAAAACTGAAACACTAAAACACTTTCGAATATTTTCTTCATTTTCTCTAATCAGAAAATATTGTTCAAGACCCTGCAAACATACAGTTAATATCAATGCCCAGTAAAAACCATCTAATCAATTTGTTTTATCTCAAATCCGATCAATGTTCATCCCAAAAGAGAAATGTTACTCACTCTGCTTGACATCCTCTTCCACATCAAAAAAACAAAACTCAAAACACAGAAAAAAAAATTAAGCCCACTAGCACGCTTTAACGGTATTTGTCTTGATCTTCATATTTAAGTTACTTGTTGTCTCTAGATGTTCACCTTAATTAGCGGCGAATCGTTAATGATTATGAAGAATTTCACCCTGATTTTTATCGAGCCCAACTATCGTTTCGAGCCTAGACCACCTCCTAGGATAGAACACGCATCAACTGTTCGCATGCAATGTGCTTAGGTCTTCTGCTTCTTGCCGCTACTGTCACTGCCGCAAAGATATTCTTTCTGCGTGGATGAAGACATTTTATGAAGTGTGCCCTAAATCCGTCATACGGAAAGCAATCGGAGCTCAGTGAAAAAATTTGAATTTAATAAGTTCGTTGTTCGATGTTCGAATAGCTTGTGTGGGTTTTTTTCGGAAGCTTAAAGTGTTTTTTATGACCGATTGATTGACGTCTTGATGGAGAATGTGTCAGGCTTGATACAAATGATCGAAGCGCAGGATTCGTAACGGGCTTTGCACATGCTAATGAGTAAAGCGGGACTTGTATTTTTTTAAGCTGACGAATACTACGGTTCCGGATATTTGCTTGTCAGAAAAGTTGATTAGATGAATCTTTAATCGAATCTGATTGAAGAAGTTTCCTATGACAAATATGGAAGAACTGTGAATTTGTTGCCTGCAATAGGCTTGAGTCTGGCCTAGGTCTGGGTCACAGATATTTGAAATAATTGATCATCAGTTTGACCTCGATGCAAACGCCACTCTTAATTTTCTTTAATAAAAACAGATAACATCCGTTGGAAGGCCTGATGTTCAATGAAATTGCTATCAAGCCAGCTGCTTGTAAATCTACTGATGAGGACTTAGCCACAAAATAACGGTTTCAGCCAGGAAACACGATCTGCAACAAAAGAAAGCTACTATCACCGCTTCGTTACGAACGCACATCTGCTTGTTTATTCCGATTCCTATTCCTATCCGCATCAAAACCAAACTGTTTGCGGATCAATTGAAAAGTGTAATAATTGCCTCGGCCCGCGTAAAGTCGCCGCAGTAGGATGGAATGTGTGTGCACTTATTCCGCAAAAACGCGCGCGAATGGCATGTTCGGTTCATTAGTTCCGAAAATTGGATGCATCTTGTTGCATAGTATTAGCATTACAACTGTGAAATGGAATGGCATCGTCATCGAGAAGATGCAGATGACGACCGCGGCAGATCAACGGCTCGAGCAATGCAACTGTAACAACATAACGAGCAACAAGCGGGCAACAAACGTACGCCGAGTAGTACCTGCATCCGTAACATTTTATCGATGATGATAACAACAACGGGCAACGGCAAATGGCAACAAACACGGCAAATAGGAGCACACAAAACCGCAAAAGTGAAAGTCGAAGATTGTCCGAAAGGAATTATAGCGATGCGTTTGATGCGGTTGATCTGCTCAAATCAAGTTGTGCAGCCAAGAAGAAATGTGTAACGAAAAGATGCGATTTCTATATTTGATTTGATTCACTTTAAACTGGTTTGCATTCCGATCTTGTTTGCTGTTTGTTTTATTTTTGTATATTTGCTGCATGAATGATTCTGCATTCTGATATAATGCAATACTGCCAGGTTGGAATTCTACTTATTGATTACTCAATGGACTTTGGTAACCTACTAGTGAGTTTTACTTCTTTCAATTGTTCACCATTTAAAATTCAGGAGGCGATCGTGTAGTCAGTGATTTAATTCCGAGCTGATAAGATGGAGGCATGTAAAATAAAACAAAGCAGATATATAAAATAGTGTTGTAGGATATTAGCTAAATTATTAGGCTAACCTTATAAAATATTCAAAATTTATGCAGGATAAAAGTCAAATTTGACACGAACTAGGAATCCAATGGAAGTTTTGGTTATACCAACATTCATCAAAAAAGGACTGTGAACTTACCATTTAGTGGTGAATTTTGGCAACCCATAGGTAATTGCATATTTTGGAGTCACTTTCCCTCTATTTTCGGTCTGATAAAACATAAATATTGTGAAGTCATTGCTCAATAATTTTTGAGAAAAAGCAATGCGTGTTGCTCTTGAATTTCGGGTCACCTCATAGAAAAGATTTTTCATGATAATAATTTATCTTGCGTGTAGAAGGAATGAACATTTTGAGTCATCAAGTTGTATTTGGATTTGAAATCTTCATCATTGAATTTCAAGCAGAAAAATACGTGTGTTATGTAAAAGACGAATTCATTTTATCAAAAACCATGGAGTGTAAAGATTTTTCCGACTTCCTTTCAGGCATAAGATATTTTCAAATTTTAAAATATTTTCAAATTTTAAAGCTCAATGGTGATTTAAATGAATTCTTAAAAACGATTTCTGGCTAACTTCCACATATGTGCGATATTTCCCTCGGTCATAGACGAAGGCGAAGAGGAATTTGATGTTGCCCATCCTCATTGGAAGCTATACTTTTTTAAGATCCTTACATTTAGGTAGCTATGTAACACAATCAACTATGGCCAGCTAAACTTTTGGGGCTCAGCGACAAAAAATTTACGAATTAGGAATCTTCCAGGCAATCATAAAAAATACTAGATTAGCATATCCAGAGACAAAAAAATATTAGTGGTAGAAATTAGTGACCGTAGTTAAGCTATAATAGACACAGCGAAATTTTGGCATCAGTTTAATTTTGCAAGCCAATGGAAAAAAATAATCATACAGATGTCAAATTACGTCTAGCTGAGAATGAAATAAAAGGCCAAGATTTGGGCTTCTTTTCAATGGGGTGAGTCTGAATTGGAAATTGCCCAGCGAGGAGACATTTCGTTATATAATTCAAAAAAGCAAGAAATTGGCAGCCTCGAATGAATAAAGACAATGGAAGGAAACGAGGTACCACGCAAGAGACCACGCAAAGAGATGGCTCTGGTAAACCGGTTTGAATCAGCGTCCAAATGACGGGCAAATTTGTCAAAGCCGATGAATCAGCCTTGCAATACTAGAGCAATCCAAACGAGACTGAATGAGATAGGTTAACGTTCTTGCCACCCTGTGAAAAAGTTGCTTTCGCACAAGCGGATAAGGTAAACTCGTTTCGAATGGTACAAAGAACGATAAAACTGGGCCTTCGAGGAATTGAAACGATTCATTTTTTTCAGATGAATCAAAATTCAGTCTAATTGGACCAGATGGAATATCATCATTGAGACGCAGAGCCAGTGAACGATATCTGGACGAATGTTTGCAAGCGACGATTAAGTATTCCTTTAATGAGCTGGTTCGGGAATTTATCCTACATAATTTTGTAAAGTCTAATATCCTTTTTGAAGGATCTCTGAATGCTGCGAAATATTAAAAAAATGTCTACGAAGTCGTAGTTTCAGCAATCGAAGCTCTAACGGAGGAGGTGTCAAATTCTCTGTTCTAAGACAATTCGGTTCGTAAGCTATTTTGACATTGTTATTGGTTTCTCTCTTCTAGGTATCATAATTGAAGGAGCAGCTAGCGATAGAATTACAGCCGTGAACAGGAAACAGGCTTGACAGGCAAAAATGAGCCAAGAACTCTAAAAAATTTGAAGGGTGTAATAAGATAATTGTGGGAAGAACAAATTAATGAAAATTTGTTATAACATTTGTATGATAGCACAGTTAGGTGGTCGAAGGCAGTCATTCACGCTAAAGGCGGATCCATCAATTATTAATAATAAAAAAAAAAAAACAATTATACATTTTCTTTAGTATTAACTTGTTCGTAATTATTATACTGTTTTTGCTTTTTTCACTAGCATGATAAAAAATAAGCTATTTATTTTCAAATTTGCAACTTTTTTTACCCGTTTCATATTTTTTAATGAATTGAAAACTGTCTCAATGTTGTGTTACATATTGTGATAAAAAATAATTTTTATGGGTAAAGTGAACATTTCTTGAAACAGAATGAAATATGTAGCAATTTCCACGATATAGACCTTATGTGGATTATTTTGCCGCTGGGTTTATTTACTTTTTTTCTGCAGGTAAATAGAAATTAATGAATAAATTAATTAAAGGAAAAGTCGTGGAATATAGTCATTTGAACTGATGCAGAGACATCAGTTAAATACAACGACTTTTCTTTGTCTTGCGTTGCGTCCATGCTAAAGACAAGTGCTCGATCGAAACTGAGTATTTTATGAAGCCCTTGCTGACAAAATTTATAAACAGCACTTAAGTATCCTTGGAAGCTTAAAATATGCAGAAAAATTTTTTTTCCCCCAAGAAGAAACACATTCGAAAACAGTTGAAGAACGATCTTGAAATTCATAAAATTTGGAAGTGGGAACGTTCCTCTACTGCATGAAGACTTTTCTCATAAACTGCGAGAAATTAAAATTTCTAAGCTCAGTTAAAATACTACTGTAAATTTTTGATAGTATTTTTGAAGTAAAATCAAATGTTACAAGTCTTCAAGTCAGTTTATATTAGCTAGGTGCGTCAGGGTGCTTTTTCAGTTTGATATTTTATTTATAGTCTTTCCAGCTGAAATTCCTCCCAATCACTGGAGTAATATCTATGTTATTCTTAACGAATTGATCTTAATTCTATTTTACATAATTTTGGAGATTGTCAGAAGCAATTTTATCAATATTACACCAGTGGATTCATTGAAATATAAATATTATTATGTTGCGCTCAGTTTATACAGCACTCGTATGCAATGCTAGTGAAATATGTGTAACTGAATGAATAAAGAGCACTTTTTGCTTGCATATGGGATCTCTAGTTCTAATTTCACAATTATCACATAACGAAATTTCAGTTAAAATAGCTGGGGGTAAGAACTTTTAGGAGTAAAGTGAGTAGTGTAAATAGTGTCTTCACATTCATACTCCACTCATTACTTATTACTGAAATCTGCACTATGTTAAAATTCAAGATCAAATAAAAGTTATGATGGGACTACTTAATTTTGTAAAGCTAAAGTCAGCCCTGAAGAGCATACGACAAAGTGCCTGAGCTAAGAATCAAACTTTTTAGATTATAATCGCCTTTTTAATATAAGAATACATCCACTTTCTATGCATATTCAATGTCTACATTTTTTCTTCTTTCTCAAATGAAACTTAGTGGCAAAAGCTTGAGCATGAAAGAAAAAATTGAGCTAATTATTTTGCATGGTCGTCCAGGCTAGAATTTGAGTGAAACTTACTTTCAAAAGTAGCTCCAAATATGCCAAAAGCAGATTATCGAAATTAGTTTCGTAAAAGATATTTTATTTCTAACTAGCAAATTACAAAATTAAAGTGAAGCTTGGAGCACCAAAATGCAGTCTTGGAGGACTTAAAGTTGATTTAAGCTTAGCTTTAACATTAGTGATCAGTATTATTTTCAACTAATATTATTTTATTGTTCGAATTTAATTTATTATTTTATAGAAAAACAATAGCTAGGCTATTCAATTTGATGTAGAATAAAGATTTTAACAATTTTTTTTACTCAAATGCTGCAGAGAGTAAAAACTTTGACCTAAAACTTAAATGTTCCTATTGACATTCCAAAAACTATGTCAAATTTAAGACTTTGTGGTACAATTATGTCTGTGAAATAAGAACCAACTGAGAAATCCAAATTGATCTGGATTTTGTGTAGTTTGTTTCAATTTTTACAGACTTCACACACAATTGAACATGTCTTACATAAATTCACAGGCAATATTGAACCACAAATAAGAAGTATTTATGATATTTAAAAAAAAATAGAATAGTATTTGAATTTGAAAGACTGCATAAAAAACAATAAGCAATTAAAGAAAACATATTTTCAATGAGAATTATATAGTAAGAGAATAAGCGTATAACCAAAATTTTGGTTTACTGACATCTGAATGAGTAAAACAAAGCATTTTTAAACAATTTTCATGAAAACTTAAGAATGTTACCACACTAACCAATTTTGCAAAATTTGAACACTGCATCTAAATATACTTCCTCTGGCAAACAAAGCCGTCCATAATAGTCCACTGGACTACTTCGTCCCATGAAGATTATTCCACTTTATCCGTGCACCGTTTCATTCTATACTGTACGAAAACAAAAGTGTGACAGGTTTTTGCGCAAAATGCAATCTTCTAGCAAACAGGCAAGTCGACCAGAGTCAGTTGCACCACGCCCGTTGCTCTGTATTGTGTCGCTAATGGTTTGTTTCGTTGGCTCTGTAACGAATTCGATTGTTGCATAAGTTCACAAGTTGCTCTGGTCGAGTACCTACTCGAATAGATTTTTGCCAGTCGTTGTCCATGGTAGATTTTGCATAAATCAACCACAGCCCCAGCATAAACAAATAAATTTTCCGAAAGATCGAGCCAAACGTTACATGTCCAGCAGATACGAGTTATTTCGTCATTTAAATTGAGATCGTGCTTATACTCGCGTGCGATGATTTCTTCAAGGCACACTTGCTTGGCACAGGCACAAGAGTCACTACAGCCAATGCAAGCTGAATGGGGTACTCGAAAAATTATTTCAAAGAATGCCATTTCAGGTAGGTACTCGATGGCTATCGTAAGCTGTAAAATGATGCTGGCCTCTTGTATTAGGACTTAAGATGACTAATATGATGTATCAAAAGTAGGAGAATATGAAAATACACTATAAAATTCAAAGTCTTCTTAAATAGTTTATTTTCCCATCAAAAATTGGTGAGGTAAATGAAAACATAGGCTCGGAGAAATTATGGCGTGAATTTTCATATGCTAAAGACTTATCATACGAAAAACCACGCATTTTTCATTTGACAAAAAAAAACCGAAAGACAAAAACTGAAGACCATGCATGCTTGACTTAATCTCGACTCATTGAGCATTAGTGAGTTAGTCATGGCAACTCGATGAAAAACTGACTAGTTAATCCACCACAATACAATATTTTATTTTATTCACTCGATTTCAATTGAATTAGATAAATTTAGGTCAATGCAGTAGCAAATTATGTTAATTTAATTTTCAATTTGTGAATTTCTCGTAAACGTTGCGGTTTAATTCAGTCAGGTGTAACAATACAAAGCACAATCGTATCGGTCCTTTTTGCTAGTCTTACCACATAGCGAACCCACAACCCACAGTCCACTGCCACTACGTGTGTTTCGATTTGAACAATTCAATGATGATTTGTTTCGGTTAATTTGAATAAATTACAATAATATGCGTAGAATGGGTACTTGAACAATTTTTTATTACAGCACTTTCGTTCAACTTGACTATTTGGTGTGAATTGGGCAAGAACGAGAGTGTGCTGAGAGATTTCGTTGGGAAATTTTCGGATTGAAAGTAATTGCTGCGTAATCGACGATAGGTGTTTGAAGCCTGAGGATATTTTGATGAATTTTTGAATTGGAGGCTTTTGAAGATGAATGTTGATATGTATCCATTGAAAACCTCTGAATAACTTAGATTGTTTATGAAGCTGTTATCAATTTTTATTGATTTTTAAAAAACTTGCCTTTATGGTTTAGTTGCATGGCTGGGATTGGGTTGAAAAAATAAAGTTCAAGTTCATGATAGAATGTATGTAAAAATAAATTTAGATGAAATTTAAGGAGGCAAGTGGCGAACAATTGGTGGACATTGCTTTTCGACTTGAAAATTTAAGAATTATTTAGTTCAATTACCCATTTATTATATTTTGAAATCAATAACACTTGTGTTTCAAAAAAAAAAATCGCTCGATTAGATAAACTTTTTCGCGTTATTTACTAGTTTCTTGATATTTTTTTGCTACTGGTCAAACAGCACGCAATAAATCGGCATACAAAAAATATTTTCACTATCGTGAGCAGCAGAGTATAGTCAAAAATGTGTTAAAATTAAGTATTTGAGAAATTTATTTAATGATGAACTTCTTAATACTAAGGTTAATAAAAAATCGACCCTGAAAAAGCAAGAAACATACTTGGTAATCAGGTCTGTTTATTTAAAATTTGTGGCTACAGCTGCCGTTTTTTGTAAAACAGTTAGTGCATCTGGAATTGGAATATTTTCCAATTTCATAAGAGACTTAAGACATTAAAAATATCTCGCAAAAAGCCATTAGAGTCAATTTATATTTGAATCTTCTGAAGCCACGAAGAGTTCAATCCGGTATAAATAAGTAAAAAAGATGACGTTATTCAACATTTTATTTACGGTTATATAAAAACTTTATTTTAACAAAACCGATATTCTAAATCCAGCAGAAATAAGTCATAATCTGAAAATTAATGTAAGGCGCTCAAAGAACTGACCTCATTTAATTTTTTCTAAATTTAGTTTTAAATGCCTTTAATCAAAGTTTAACCTTTTTGTATAATATTTCTATCAAATTCGATTAAATAAATTTAAAAAAATATTGAAATACATTTTTCAAATGGAGCAAATTAAAAAAAGTATGTTCGAATCAGTTAAATTAACAAGGAAACATGATATCCAGCATATATTTTTTTAAAAATATGCTCACATGGTTGTATTCTCCTGATGAAACTCACTAAACTGTGGGGAAGTTTAAAGAATGTGATGTGTAATAAAATTTTTGAGCCATGTAGTGTTTTATGGCTTACTACAATCGAAATAATCTGTCCGGAAATTCCTACGGAAAGAACAGCTAGAAAACAAGGTTGGTTGTAAGAATCAAAAATGTGAAGAACTCACGAAGAGTTTTAAACCAATTTTTAAAAATTTCGAGGTGTTACCCTTTTGTTTGGGGGTTCGAGCCTTCTTCTATGGTTATAATTGAAAGTTAATTTATGAGCATTGCTGGCAAACAAACTGACTCAATTTTGCCTTGGCTTTCAAGTTCAAATATATTTATTGAAAGTTCGTTTTTTCGTTCCAAGCTAGATTTGAGTCAATTTCTTGTTTGATATCGATATTTAACTTATAGGCACTGTCAAGAAATTGAAATACATCTAAATTTTAAACGAAGAAAAATTTAAAAAAAAATTTATGTATTGAAATATATGGTCTGCATCATGTCTAAAACTGACAGAAAATTAAAATGTTTAATTGGAAGAATTCAAAGTACTGCTGACAGTGTTTGTAAATGCTTTTCAAAACTAAAGAATATTCAAAACTATTTGAAAATCTTCTTTAGGAAAATATATTTAGTACGAAAGTTTTATATATTTAACAGAAAAACCCTATTACAGAGCTTTTTTGGCACTTAAATAATATTATATATATTTCAATCTGCAAATTCAAATAAATTTTGAGTAAAATATCATTTGTAGATTAATGTCTTTGAAGTTTACGAGATCATAAGCTGCTTCACGGATTTTACTCAGAAGAATACATTTTTCTCTGTCAGCAGGGTTTCGCCAAAAAATCAAAACTCTAAATTTGTCACTAGCTGAGACGATTTAATCAAGATTAATTCCAGTTATCAAATATTTGATAAATGTTTCTGTGGGGATTTATTTTTGAGGATAATTAATTGACAAGTGCTACTATAAGTATGAAATACAAAATTATATATATATTTCATTTCGTTATGTTATTAAAAATTGATTATTATAATTCAATTTACGTGAAAAGTTGTTTATATTTATTCAAATTGACTTTTGATCTATTGATAGATAAAAATAGTTTTCAGCAGACTGCTTAATTTTTTTTCACAAAGCCTATAGCAAATATATATTTAATTAACGAAAATTAAGAGAAAATGCTTTGAACTTTGAGTACTATATAATTTCTTATGTAATTTCTAGTACTATAGAATTTTTAATTACAAATATAATCGAAGTGTTTAACGAGACCTTCATGCTTTGAAGATTTAATACGTAGCTGTGAAAATCTTTGCAAAAAAGAAAAATTTAAACAGTAAAAAACTGATATATACAAAGTCAGGGTTAAAAGGGTGAAACCAATCGCACTTCAATGCGAAGGTTATCTGACCTATTGACATGCAATAAAAAATGTTAGTAGCCTAGAGTGTACGATGTTTTTTAATTGTTCTTATTCGAATGGAATTTCTCGCTTTGAGTATTTGCTATTTTATCAGCAAGATTGCTCAAGCTTCTGTTTTCTGTGCATCGCGTACGGGTATGATTTATTGGTTGATGCTTTTGCTGAACCTTAAGAATGCAGATACGCAAAGTATTCTTTCACTTTATATTTAGTGGCTAAGCTGATTAAAAACTCAATTTCGGGAATAATTTGTAGGCTGAACTAATTTCTATCATTTTATTGACCAAAATGGCTTTAAATTGATATACATAACATTCACTTCAAACAAACAGTAACTTTTTCAGTCGCCGCCATTATATCTTAGCAAAAACCAAACCCAGTGAGACCACAAGTTGAAAAAAAATCCGCCATTTATAACAATTAGTATTTGATTAACACTATCCAACGCGTGCAATCAATTGAAATAACAAATCTTAGCCTTTCTCAGACAAAATGAATCAGACGCTATTAAAATCTGGCCACGTGTCTCAGTTACATTACACAAATTACATTCTACATCGATGCGCATCTATAGTCTTACATATATCATTTTGCAAATTGCTTTCCTGCCGATAGATTAATTGCCAAATATGAACTTTGTTTCGTAAAAAAAGCATAACGACGAATGCCAAGTGGCTGGTCGCTGATGGGCAATTTTTCTTTCCCTTTACTGTATTGTACTTTACGCGTGATTTATATATTTGACGTCACATGGAGGCTGAACGAGTACTTGTTTGTCTGTCTGTTCAACAGAAGATGTTAGTAGACTGATCACCTTTAGAAGGCCATGGCCGTAATTTGATGTTTGCAATAAATCTAAAAAATAGTTGAATGGTAAATGAATTTGTGACGTGCTTAAAGTCCAGGTGGATTTCTTCAAAGAGAAAAGGAGATACGAAATTACATTAGGTGGAGAAAATGACATCGTTTTTGATTAAGTGGAATTCTCCTTCAGAATGCAAAAATCGGATGATATTTTCAATGTTAATTACTTTTGTTTGATTAATGTTTGTGAAACAGCTGAAAAATTGAATTGTTTCAAGGCACTGTGTTGAGTCTGAAGAATGTCTTAAATAATTACCGTGGCTCTATTTGTGTAATCAAATGAATTTTTTCCTCCAATCAATGAAAGATTCGGTGCAACCATTGTCTACGGAGATACAAATTAAATTGGTAGGCATGTTTAAGTTTATTGTTCCAACCATAAACAGAGGAATACAGCCATATAATCATATCTAGCAATATTGAATGATATTTTTAAAAAATGCACAGCATTTCAATTGTTTCAACTACTTTATTACAATACAATTTTCTGGCTGAAACAAAAAACTCATGTCACTCTAAAAAAATGTCAACAGTGTATTTCGGCCCTTTGCTAACATTTTCGGAATTTCATTCCTGAAAATCACGTTTTCTCTGATTTCCATGCTGATCACTACCTTGCTTTTGATTTTAATTCAGGCATCAATTCAAAACTTGGTCTATGATTTTTGTCGAAATCAAACCGCACACTAGATACTCTACTGTCCAGTTGTCTAATATTAGCGCTGTGTACCTCGAAATCGGTTGTAGTTTGACCACACGGGGCGCAAAAAAAATATTACTTGATATCTATATTAGAGTATACTCATAGATAGAAGTATTGACATACATGCTCGAAATGATACTCTTTGCTTCTAAAAATAACCTCAGAGCTAAGTTTAAGTAAATGAATCCCGCCATCAGCTACAAAAATTGCTAAATTATTGCTCTGATCTTATGGGATGTGATTTCATATTTGGTTTGTTTCATATTTTTCTTTTCTTCCTGGGAAATGATGATAGACGAAACTAATAAGTTGCCAAAAAAATAAAATTCCATATAAAAAATTAAGCTATGAAAAACATACGAAAGTCAAGTAAAATATAATTTTAATAGTTTGGGATTAGTTGACCTGAGATCAGTTGCAATTATTGAGTCTTTAAGGCACTAATTTCAAGACTGACGTTCCGAAACTAAGAGAATAATGGTAAAAATATAGCTTCTTTTACTTATATGACATACCATTACCAATTCGTCTTCTCATTCAGCCTATCAAATAATCTAAGATTTCATATTTCATGTGTCACCATCAATCGAATAGCCAACCACGCACACCTCACTCTGAGTCCAGTCTATTGTCCATCGAGTGATCTTCACTTTCATACCTAGACCAACACTTGTTACATTTTCAACGACAAAAAAAATTGTATCTTCGAATACCGATCGTAAACAGTTAGCCACTTACTATCCATATTCGGATAGTTTCGAGTACATTACCTACCTTGACGTTGGATGAACACAGCGCATTCCGAAAGCGATTTGCTTTGTTGTCTGATTAACAGGGATCTCAGCTCTCAGTTGGCACGCGGAGGATATGGTGCGGCTTACCTCAGC
This sequence comes from Nemotelus nigrinus, assembly GCA_947369275.1. Lineage (NCBI taxonomy): Eukaryota > Metazoa > Arthropoda > Insecta > Diptera > Stratiomyidae > Nemotelus > Nemotelus nigrinus. The sequence goes on along the minus strand of OX376375.1, from coordinate 26,698,408 downwards.
AACCAAGTACTCGAGTTTCATTTGGCGTAGGTGTACCGAAATTAGATTTATGCTAATTGTTTTTATTTCGAATAATTTCGTTGATTTGCTGCAATGATGGTGGCGACGACGCAAGATGCGAAGAAAAATATTGATTAGTTTAGTTTGCACGCACACCCTCATCCAATTGGGATGATCAGTGATGTAAGCACTTTCTGGGCATTCGGTTTTATGATTTTTTGATTTTCGATAAGCTGAATAATGAAATTTGCTGAAATGATGACAGTAATGATGGAATAGTTCATGAATGATACGAAAATGGTGAAGTGAGAGTTGGGAATTTGATGTATATTCAATATGATCAGATGGTAGTTTATGGTATTGGAAATCTTTGCGAATCGATTGCAGATGACAAGGAGATTGTTTTCGTATGGTAAGAAGACAATTAAGTGATGTTTAAGAGTTTGATGAATTTAATTTTGAAAAAATAAAATGATCCAGATTTTGATTTCGTACGCGGGAAGTAAGTAAAAGTAAGATGAAAGTAAATGGGCTAAAAACGCTACTTGACAGCACGAGCAGGTATAATCGATAAAAAATGTTTAAATGTAGTAATTACATTGATATATTGAAGCTGACAGCATTTTATACCAGTTTTTCCCAGAGTGAAATTCGGTCACTTTAAAAAAAAAGTTTTATAGATATTTTCATGAAACGTTCCATTCCATCAAAAAGTAAAGGTGATTGATTGATTGAATAGCTGCATAAAATTTGAATGGCATATTAAATTGCCTAAGATATTGCTGGAAAAGTACACAAACTTTTGCAGTTCGGATTTGTATAAGAAATGGCATGGAACAAAATATGGAAAGCAACACAATAAATTGTAAGGAAATTCGCTTGAATTTACGTTAAAAGCTTTATTGGAAATTAATTTGAATGTCACATGAACAGTTATTCTTGAAATTAAATAAAAAATAGTTTGAAACGTTGTTTACAAATTCTTTGTAGCGTAAAAGAAAATGATTTATGAAGAGCTGCTTAAAAAATTACAAGGAATGTTGAATGAAAATTCAGATAATTAATTATCAAATGGTCTGAAAATTTACTTGAACAAATGGAAAAAGTTGCACAAGCAATTGCTTAAATTATTTCATGCGATGTGCATGAAAAGATCCATGAAGTTTTATGACAATTTGCATGAGATTTGTATGAGAAATGGTAAGAATATTTTGATGAGGAAAGATGAAAAATTGTATGAAAAGTTTGCATAAAAATTGCTTAAAAAGTTGCATGAGAAAATGCATGGATAATTTTATGAAAAATTGCATGAAAAATTAAGTGATAATTTGCGCGTCAAGTTGCATGATAAGTTGAATAATAGTTTGAATGCTGAAAAACAAATTGAAAAATGTCATGCAAAGTAACATGTCAAACTAAATGTTACGTTGCAGGAAAAGTTTTTGGTAGATTGCTTGTAAAATTAGAATAAAAGTTGCATAAAGAATCACATGAAGAGCAGCAAGATGCATGAAAGTCTACATGAAAGCTTGCATAGAAAAATTTGTGGCAGCTTCCAAATAAATTTTCATTAACAGTTGCTGGAAAAGTTGCATGAGGAGCATAAAAATATAAAAAATTGTATATGAAATAGCATTCAAATTGCATAAAAAGCTGCATGAAAATTTATAAGATTTTTTGAAGAAAATTGTGCAGAAAATGCATTTTAATTGAATAATTATAATGATAATGATAAATTAATTGAATAGATGCCTGGAAATTTGTACGGTAAATCACATGGAACTTGCTTCCGACATCGATCGTGAATTTAAATGGAATTTCATATCAAAATTTTAAAAAAATGTTTAGGAGATTTTCGCATAAGAAACCATACGAGTATAACAAGTTCAATAAAAAGAAAGGTCGCTTGAAAAAAATAATAAGAAGATGGCAAGAAATACGTGGATGAAAAACTGCATAAAAAGAATATAAAATACAGCATGTAAAGTTGTGTTGAAAAGTTGCATGAAAATTTACATGAAAAACGGCATGAAGACTCTATGAATAGGTTAGTGAACGTAACGAGCTATATTTTTGCAATATTTTGCTTTGGTTTCTGTTGAGTAAAGAATCAACGGTACGATATTTAGCTTTACATTCAACTTAAATCTTCAATTTAAATCATCCGGTTTCGAAGAAAACTAGAAAAACTTAAATTATTTTCCCTGGGTCATCATTGCCCCGCTGTTCTTGGTTTATTAGAATCACGTCATTTTCAAACTTTATTGACATTGACATCAATATTTTTTCAACCATTGAGGAATAATTTCTTTAACCCTTTAATTTCAAAAAGCTTTAGAATTTCAGCTTTTTTTCAAAACTAGAGAGATATTCGGAAAAAATATGACTGTCAAAAATTATCGTTGCAACTATAATGCACAAAATTGGTTCAAAATTGCAATCGAATGAAATTTTTACGTTTCAATAAATTATTTTTGATAGATGTTAAGAAAATCATGTTTCAATATATACCATTTGCGAGTCACATTCATATATTTCCTATACCAATTTATAATACTTTCGAGCCTAATTCATATGTTTTTTCAAATGAAATTATTATATTTTCGATACCAAATCAATAATTTTCGGGTCATATCTTTATTTGTTTTTTAGTCAAATTCATAAATCAATCAAATCAAATTCATACTTTATTTTAATAATAATTTTAAAACTTATAAATTTAACTGAAAAAGATAATGAATTTGACCCAAAAACTTAGAAATGGTATCGAAAATATAGTAATTTGATTTGAAAAAATATGAATTAGACTCAAAATATTATGAATTTGTCTTAAATATCCATGAGTTATACTCGAAAATGGTATATTTTGTGAAAATGTTTGTTTGATAAACATATTTCAACGAGTACTGCAATAAAATGTTAGCCTCTAATTGTTACTGAGAAGATGCAAGAGCGAAGCAAATGACGTTTGTTGCCTAATATATTCGAGACTGTTTACGTAACGTTTTTACAAAAAATATGTTAAGCCATTGCATAGGAGATAGCTTATTCTTTGCCAATAACTTCATATAATGGGACGATGTCCAATTAAATTCTCACTTATGATTAAAAAAATGAAGCAAATATAACTTGGCAATGCTGAGAGATGCTTTAAGCTCAAGTTTGATAAATAAAACATTGCAATCAACTTATCAAGTTACATCATATAGGCATAAAAACAGCATAATATGCATTATTAATGTTATTTGTTCACCTCTTAGCTCAAACTAAGTTTTCTTAAATTATACCCCCCCACTTATATTTGTTGTTTTATCTTCACAAAATTGAAAATGTAATTTTTCAAAATATGTTTCACAGGCCTACTTTTTCTTATGTTCTTTGCATATGTCTGGCAACTTTCAAAATTAGACACCTTTTTAGACACATTTCGCATTAATTCTTTTTTTTTTAAAAAAATATCTTACCTCCAAGAAATATGTCAAAGCTACAAATCACATACAGTTAAAATTATTGCACTCAAAATTAAAACCTCTAGCTGCTAACATCCGATTTCCATCGGCAACAATCATATTTTCTAAATCATTGCAAATATTTAATTCAACCAGATATTTATCAAACTCATGTGAGAAAGACACCATGCCTAGCCAGGTGATCTTAGCACCAGATTGAATTTATAGTGTGCCATAGAACGTACAGGGTCAGATTCCGATTGTTGGAGGTAACAAAGCTTCTAGCTGTTCATATAGATTTCAAGTTGCAATGTTTGTTTTCGTTGAGAAGACGAGCCTTCTGTTGGCCCAATCCATCCTCGAATATCACAAGCGAACATCAAGCGAGCTGTAATAGTTATAGTAAATGCCAAGCCATTGATCATTAAAAAAATCGTTCAAAGTAAATTATCTACTGTCCGAGATACATTTAGATATATATCATAGCTAATTTTTTGCAAAGAAGATACTAGGTGACTAGCTCTAGCTGATCATCATCAGGTAACTGCGTTGGTTTGGTGCATGTGATGTTGAAGGGAACAGGTGAATTATCGGTTTGACTTTGGAGTAGTTTTATTGGGATGGGATGAACTACTGATAAATTGGTGCGATAGACTTAAAAATGTTGTAGCAGCAAACTTAGACGGTAAGATGATGAAGAGCAGAATAATAGCAAATCACGTAGTTGAAAGATGATTAAATACCGGTGCTTTGGTGATGTCATTGTCTCTTTTTTCAGATAGTGATTTGAAGAGATCTGAGGAGGTTATAATGAGCAAACAAAATCAAAGCCATGTTTTACAACGCAGTTTTACAGTTGATGCATCTGATTTCTACTGTGCCAAAAAAAATTTACACACAAACAGTTTAAGAGGTTTACAGTGGATAGTAAATTGAGTGAAACATTTTTTAAGATCTAATTGGGTTACATCACAATCAGGATGAATCTATTTGCAATCACTGTTTTTATAGTCATGCTGCCAAGGTTAATTGATTCAAATTTCAGTGCTTTTTGGTTGTGAAATCGTGAAATTTCGTTACACACATATAAGAACGTTGACGTTTTACATACGAAAGAGCAGCTTAAATAATAAAAGAGAGAAGGGAAACATCTTTTTGATTTCTATTCAAATTGCAAAAATAGGAAATAAAGCTCCAAAATGCTGTAAAAATTCATTCTTTCTGTGAATATTGGATGTTCAGTTAATACTCGTTTTAATTTGAATTAAATTTTGCTAAGCTGTTTTTATTACAACTTTTCAAAAAGTGAACAATTGTAATAATAAAACATGAAATAGTTAAATGTCAGAAATCAATCTGTGAGGTTGAGCTCCGAAATTGGCTTTTCAATATTGATGTTAAGTTCTGATTGAAAAAAAAACACTTGTAAAAATGATCTTAGTTTCATTTAGTTTATGCACTTTTATGTCAACAGATTACCGAGTTTGGCAGAAAATGGACACCTAAACACAATTGCTGACAAACAAAATATTATTCGCTCCTTCGTATTTTGCAATTCAGGTTTTCAGGGTTTCCTACAAGTTTTATTATTTCAAAATACATAAAAATCCTTCCTTGATTCAAAAGTTTCGTTGCTGACTAGCTATCGGTTTATAAATTGACTGATGAAACCAAGCATGATTTTAATTAAAATCAATCCTGCTACCTAACTGCAGCCACAGATTCACATAAACATTTTTCAAATCATCTTTAAACGATCTTCGACTATCATAAAATCAATTATCCGTTCCGTCACCATATCCAAATCATCCACTCAGTGTAGATTTCGCGCAGCATGCCATTGTAATTTCTCCGTGATTTGTGGCCGACTGATGTAGCCATTCCATCGATTGGTCTCTCTTAAATGAAATAGCGGTAATGCTGTTAACAAGCTCGTTATGTCAACTCTAAAACGCTAAATTCGATATTAAAATTGAAACTGTGCGCGATCATAAATTTCAGTGTGCAGATAAGTCAATTTATCGTTTTATATGAGATACCACGGCGGAGGAGATTGGTGGATCAATTCGCAAGATGGAATTGCGATGATGATGATGCGGCAAAACGAACAACTTAAGACAGTAACCTGATGAACTGATGGAGTGTACGTGATTGCGAAGAGCAATTTGCTGGCGCTATAATTTGAGTGTATCTTTCTTTTGCATTGAAATATTTAGAGCATATTTTATGGATGAACCGGAACTATAGTAATGTAATAGCCAGTTTGTGAGCTGTTCGCATTTTCGATGATAGAGATGTGAATTGAAAGTGCCATTCGACGATTTCATGATACTGTGGATGGCATTTCCGTGTATTTTGATACTGAGATATTATGCAATTAGTATACATTTTGTATGATTTGAGTTTCAGTTCAGGTACAAAATATATCAGAATGATGTATTAAGGCTGCCTATGCTGGAAAAAATTGTTGTTTGCTCGCAGAAAGCAGAAACAGTAATATCTCGACAATTCGCTAATCCAAACGAAAGATACACACGTGAAAACATTTAAACTGAATTGTGTTTTCATTCTTTTTTGACACTTTGCACTTCAATAAAACTATCTTTTATTCGATTTTGCAAATACTTGATATATCCAGACAATGCTGATCTTCAAATGGATTTCCCCTGGAACGCGAATGTCTGAAGTAAAGCCACCAAACTTCGAACATGACATGTGCTGAGGATGTCGATAGAATGAACTTATCTTTGCATAGCGCCACTAGCAAGCGACGAGTGCCAGCAGGCAGCTAGGCAAACATGAAATTATTGCTGCCTGTATAGAAATGTGAAGTGAAGTGAAAGTGCTCTACATGTTATGCCTTATGTCTTATACAGATCGTACTGCGAGAACAACGACAACCACCGTCGAATGCCTACGATAACTGCAACTGTGACTGTAACTTTTCGTCCAGGCATGTTGGCGCGATAGGTAATCAAAAGTTATTGCGTTGAAAAGAAGAAGAGAAATTGTTTTCAAAAACACTACCGATTGATATATGGTGAATAATAAATGGAGTACTTAAATGTGAAATCCGCACAAGGCAACGACTTTGAGGATGCAATTGCTTAGAGTCATTTGGCGAACATTTTAGTGTATGCACATTTAGTGCACTATCTAACGAATCTCGGAGCTGGCATCTGCATCTCTGTCATATACATACACTACCAACAAGCCAGCCGGCACATGTTGAGGTTTAATTGCACTGACAACAAAACGACCGATGAAATGAATGAGACCCGACATAAATGCGCTCCAGATATTTATTGGAGTTTTCGGAATGTCTTAGATTAAAACTAATTGACGAGGAAATTCATATTGGAAAGTTACGATCGTAGTATGCAAAGTTCGTGGACATGCTGCAAAATGAATTGCGCGACTTTGAAATATGGGGTACTAATATTCAACAAATTGTGTGGTATGCATGTAAAGGGTATTACAGTTTATTGAAGATAATGCAAAACGTGTGGTTTTTGTGTAAAATATTATTCCGTTACTAAGACTTAAGTAGGGTAGAAAAATAAACCCAAAGAATCAATTTGAAGAAATTCTGTCATATTTAGATGAAAATAATAACCAATTAAAAACTAAAATCGATTGTCAGGCGAAACCAAATCAAAATTCAGAAAAAATTGATATACCCAGTCGAAATTTTTTTCGCTATAAAAATGCACGCCGCTTGATAAATAATGAAAAAGTTGATAAAATTCACTAATATAAAAAAGGATTGTGTTGAAAACTCTCTTAAGAACCCAAAAATAAGTAATGATCAGTTAGTAGTTTGCCACATAAAATGCTTTGACTAACTTTTTCGACCCCCTTAGAAGAAGTTTTACACTTAAGGGGGCCTGATTTGCAAATTTAAGAAAAACGCTAGTAGCTTAGTATTGCTGGTAAGCTCAAGATGTTGGCATATCTTAAATATTACGTTAAAGTTAATTCAAAATGGTTCTGAGATAGTTTTATCGAAATTTATTACCATACTTTTTGGAGCTTGTCGAGTAGCTTTTAAATTTCACATTTAAGTGAACGAAGCTTCAGATCATGAAATCACGAATTGTTTGCACACTTCTAATGAAATATTTAATTCGATGTATATGTGTGAATACTTTTGCCACTTGAAGACGAATATAGTACTCAAAGCCCAATCATTGAAAAATTACTGAAATATTGATTTTGCTATTTTTATTTCAAAATCAATAATTGAGTGCTATTTTCTGCAACTTGACATCACTTTTTGCTCTTGCCTTACAAAAACTTGAAATAGTGTTTTGAAATCAATTGAATTTACACATCAATGAGGAGATTTTCTCATACTTGTAAAACCAATGCATTTTTTTTCGTCCAAGTGATACACAAACCACTAACCAATTGACACTGTAAAAAACTTACCAATGAATTAAATCTCAATTTGAATAACAACCAAATATCAGTGTGTTATCTAACAACTAATAAGCTAAAATCAATAGGCGCATGGTAGCAATCAACTAGTCAGTCAGACGGCCGGTCGCCTGGCAGGCAACAGGCCAAACAACCTGAAATGTTACTTAAGCGAATCCTTGCCGCAGGCTTTCAACTACCTTTCGCCTAACCTGTTACACATCGAGTGTGCACTGTACCGTCTTACACCTTCGGCACTCGTCTGTCTGCCCATCTACCACCCAACTGTCTTACTGATGCGAGCTCGATGTGCCCACTTTCACCTTCCACACTTCCATCTCACTCGAAATTAACATACTCCACGCCAAAACCAAAGCAATCCAAAAAGCTGTTTGGCACACTCAGACCACAAAGTTTTTACAATTAATTTGTCAATTCACGAAACGGATTTGGATCAAGTGCAATACAAATATCGTACGCAACGGAAACGTCTGCACAGTGGAAAAGCAGAGCAGAGTTTGAGCTGAATTGCGATTTGTTGCAAATGAGTCTTGAAATCATACAGTCGTGGCCACAATTATTTACACAACGCTTATCATGAAGAAAAACTTGAATGAAATCAAAACAACTCCTTCAATTTTTATTACAACAAAATGAAATTTTATTCAGTTATTCATTGCCCAATTCATAGTTACTTGGCAAAAGCAAAATTGAAATAAAACATTACAGAACAAAAATAAAAATAAAAACTAAGTGGCCAAAATTATTTGCACACCCGTCATTACGGCCAAAATTATTTGCAATGGATGGTTTCCGCCTCGTTTTTCCGAAAAATCTGGGAAAAAGGAAAACTAATTGTTAGCCTTAATAAAAAACGGGTAATTTGTGACCATTACCTAATACTTGGTGTTGCCTCCTTTGGCAAGAATAACCGCTTCGAGTCTTGCTGGTATTGAATGAACTAAATTCTGTATAGTTTCAATGGATAGGACCTGCCATGCATTTAAGATGTCTTCCGAGGTTTCAGTTGCCGATTTTCCAATCTTTTGAGGAACTGTTGATTTCATCAAATGCCAGACATGCTCAATGACATTCAAATTAGGGCTTTGTGGAGGCCATTTCATGACTTTTTGCCCAACGTCCGATAAAAACTGTTGAATCCGTTTTGAAGTATGGATTGGTGCATTGCCCTGTTGTAGTAAAATCAGGACTAATCAAATAATCGTCGGCAATAAATGCAACTTCGTTCAATATTTAGAGGTATTCAGACAAACGCATCTTTGTTGGACAATCAACAATTGAAGCAACCCCATTGTAACAAATACAACCCCATACCATTATTTTGCCACCATGTAAATGGCGCGTAGGGATACTGACGGCTTGATTTTTCTTTTGCTGTGCATTGGAATAGTAGAAATGTCTACCGTACGTTCCGTCCAATGACATAGCACTTACATCTGTCCACAAAATTTGTCTCCAAAATTCGACTGGCTTATTTCTGTGCTCAAATGCAAACTGCAAGCGAACTTCCCGATTCTTTGGAGAGATGTACGGCTGTTTTCGGATGATGTATGCTTTTATTCCTGCCTCGAAAAGTCTTCTCCGAACTGTTGTTCTACTGATTTTGTCATTTCTGTTCTCGTTAATACTATTTATTATGTTATTGATCTTTTCGCGACTGTTTTGCTGCATGCACCGACGTATTACAGTATCTTCCCTTTCACTTGATGCCCTCTTTCGACCCCTTCCTACTGCATTTTTAATACTGCCAGTTAAATGTTAATTTTTTTCCTGGTAATAAACGCTGCGCCTGTGACATTTAAATTTTTTGGCAATTTCGTAAGCGGAAATACCGCTTTTAAATTCAGCAACGATTGCCGCCCGCTTTTTGATGGAGAGTTCAACGATTCTAGGCATTTTCACTGTCACTAACTAGTTTATTACAATGAAATCTAATGTCAACTGATGTCCAATATTTGTTCCAGCTTTATCACTGATCGAAACAAAGTCGAAGAATTACCGTTAATTTTCTGGAAAAATTTTGTTAGTGTGTGCAAATAATTTCGGCCATAATGACGGGTGTGCAAATAATTTTGGCCAGTTAGTTTTTATTTTTATTTTTGTTCTGTAATGTTTTATTTCAATTTTGCTTTTGTCAAGTAACTATGAATTTGGCAATGAATAACTGAATAAAATGTCATTATGTTGTAATAAAAAATGAAGGAGTTATTTTGATTTCATTCAAATTTTTCTTTATGATTAGCGTTGTGTAAATAATTGTGGCCACGACTGTATGTACTGAGCCGTCGCGTCGAGCACAATTGTGAGATGAGTTGGTTGTTCGGTTGATTCCATTCAAAAAATCATCGATTGAGTGTTGAGTTTAGTTATTGCGCAGACTCAGATTTGCAGTACAAAGTAATGCGCGTAGGATGCGTTGAAGCGATCGAACATAAATAATTCGGACAATTGTTGGGCTGATGCTGGACAGAGCAAATTAGATCGTATGATGTTTTCGCAAAAAATACTTTGCAAATCTTGCATATCAGTTTTTGTTAATTTAAGATGATTTCTTAAATTCATTATGTAGCCTTTGCAACAGATTTAAAAGGATTAACCTTGGGAAAAAACTTGTCTGAGCATTGTATGTTTTATTTTTAAGCAGTCTAATGTTGTTTCGATGTATGAATGTAAAAACTGCTTAATATTTGCATTACATTTTTAAAATGCAATTCCGAAATATAAATTTTTGTTTTCTAAGAACAGTTTGTTTACATCAAATACTTGCAGCAGTCTTTGCTTAATTGATAGCTATAAAATTGATGACAAAATAACTTTAGGAAATGAAACAATTTTTATTTTGTAATATAGGAGCATAGATATAATTCCAAAAATTTGGAAAATTTTCTAAATTTCCATGAATCCGTCATTTTAATCCATATATACGTGTCAGAATTATTTCATGAAATAACTTTTTCATGCAAGAACTTTTTGTGGAATTGAAATATCAATAGCTGAGATTATTTCAAACGTAAGAAAAAGGTGTCATAAAAATAGAATTTTTCTTGGAAACATTTCTTTTCATAAGTAATTAATACTTGTAAGTATGGGCTTAGAGCTTTACTGTCATATTAATTAGTTTTGTTTTAAAGTTTTAAACCTCATTTGTGACTTTTGGTTGTGAAAACGAAAGTTGTTTGTGTCAAATTACTAAATTGGTAATAAAAAAGACCATAAGATATCAGTACTATGGCCAAAGCTAAAATTGAGACATATTTGAAAGTAAAGTATAGCATAGTTATGCATAAAAAAAATGGAACTAAGTCGGCCATATGTATACAAGTTTGTCTAAAACAGCAGAAAAAAAATGCGGTGCGAAACGTAAACAATACCAAATTAATACTAGTTTTACAGCCGCGAGCTAAAAATACCAAATTCTGACGTAAATTATTTAGTACTTTTTACTATGCATGATACGGCCCCGCATCATACAGCGAATAAAGTAAAGATATAAAAGTCCCTCATTGACCAACGAATAACATGAACATAAAATCCATTCACAATATTTTTGGGTTATTTTTGATCATAAATGAACTAAAAAATGCCTGCAGGGTAAATCGAATTTAATTGCAGCGATAAATATTACCGTGATTTGGCAATTTATTGAAAAACATGAAAATAATTTTCACAAAATAATAATAAATGTATCTATAGCAAAAAGGAAAAAAGATTGAATTCAAACATTTTCAAGTTTCAAAAAATGATAACAATGTGTCCACTAACGTAACTTCAAAATCCACTTAATATCTTTATATTGTCAGATTATATCATTCACTCAAAAAGAACTACAATTTTTGGTGCTAGCACTTTTAGATTGATTGCTTTGTTTGCTTTATGTGTGCAAATCAGCTTTAGTAGACAAGGCGTGAGGTCTATTTCTTGTTTTCGAAAATAAGCATGTTGAATCAAAACTCAATTTCTATGTTTATCAGCTCATTTGTGTCTATTCATTAGACGTTTTTTCCTAATTTATGCATTCACCAAAAGACATGACTCTTCATTCAGTTTTCGGGGGTTTGATATGGAGGGACATTTGTTTTTTGAATGAAAAAAAAGTTAATTCAAAAACATTGTCGAAAGAGAAAAAATATTTTCAAAAAACTATTAAAAATAAAAATCTAAAAAATAATCACAAGCAAATTTTTAATTTCAAAGTGATCAATAATAGGATTCAGAAAAAATACAAGCTAATTAAGGAGGAAAGAATTTGCTACAAATTACTGATTCAAAAAAAATAAATTTCAAAAAATCGATCTTCATATTTATTTGTTTTACATTTAGGCTTTTTTATTAGAATTTTAGGTTGATTTCGTGAGGATTTGATGCTCCTTAGCTTGATTTAAAGCTACAGAATCAATCATTTAATCCAATTTGATCAAAACTAGGCAAACATTAACTTGATTCACACCGTAGTAAAAAAATATAATTTTCTTTTTGAATATATCAGCCAGACATATTTTAGTAAGCCTGGGCTTTGAGTAGGCTTAGCTCCAAAAGACGACGAAACCAACGAAAAACGAGAAAACAGTTTGCGAAATGCCAGTGAATGTAATTGAATTTGGACAAGTTATATAGTTTTCAAGCTTAGTAAGACTTTTCCAGAAAATTAATCCATTTTTTTCATAATTCTTGACAGCGCCCAATGTGGGTGGAACTAATATGCAAAATTTTATCTGCTGCTAATAACATTTTAATGTGCTGCACATCCACTGAAATTTTAGTGCACTTTGGTGATTATTAAATGAAAATTCACAGAATGTCCTTGTTTTCTGTGCAAAAGGGAAGGTATAAGTAACGTAAAATAATGGATCACAAAGATATTGAGCATGAACATCATCATTTAATCCAGATAACGAAAATGTTTTACGCAAGGTTCTGACTAGTTCCTGAAAGACATAGCTGCTCCTTTTAATTTAAATTAAACACTACGCAGCATTTTCTGAAGGTATAATTCAAAGACAAATTTATCACGTTTTACGATAGTTACAAATTTATCACATTTTTCGATAATTTAAATCGTCTGAAACCAAAACAAAGGATACGTTTTTGTTAGCCCTGACGTTCGAAAATATGTGCGAAGCGCTGACTTTGAAAATACTATGAATGAGACTGAAGATTGAAGAACAAATACTAATGAGTTCATTTGAAAGCCATTCAACAAAATTTTAGAACATTTTTTTCAACAAAGAAAAAACTTGTTTATAATAATATTGTCACCAATGTAGAGGGTGTTTTTTTTATGTATAAAACTTTAAAATGAAATGAAATACGGATGAATTGTTTTGATTGCCATGAAAGATAATTTTATGCCATTTTTATTTTTATTTAGACGAGTAGTGATTTGACGTTTTATCACAAGAAATAGTCCAGGGGTTTTAAATCACAAGATCTTGCAGGCCAGTTCACAGGTCTAAAACGAAAAACTATGCGCTCATCAAATGCTTTTTTCAATAAGTCAATGGTTGCAAGAGCTGTATACCATGTTGCGCCATTCTGTTAAAACCAGAGGTCTCCTGAATTACGGCAAGCTTATTTCGAAACGATCATGACTCTATAGTGGCCACCATAGACTGTAATATTATTCCCAGCAGCATTTTTGAAGACATATGGACTAATTATTACACCACCCCATAAAGCACATCAAACAGTGACTTTTTCCGGATGTAACGGTGTTTGGACAACCGCCTGTGGTTGTTTATCACTCCAAATGTGGTGCTTTTCTTTATTGACGTAGCCATTCAACCAGAAATGAGCCTTATCGCTCAACTAAAAACAAAAAAAGAGTTTCTCGAACAGAACCGTTTTTTCGAAATTAATCTGCACGATTTGCAGATGTTGCTCAGGCGTCAACCTATTTATGACAAAATGACAAACTAAATTAATCATGAAACGCATAATAGCTTTCACTTAATACGTGGCATTAAAAAATGCTGCCAACTTAAAGGTCTATACCTCTAAAAAAACACCCTGTATTTAACAATTTTTGGAAAACTTAGTTGCAATTTGAACCTATAATGCCTTCTTTACCATAAATATAGTTTTTGTACGTAAAGAGCAAACATAGTGTTTTTATCAAGCCATGGGAGCTAAAAAAAAAAACAGTGAGGTGTCAAGTTTTGTTTTAAACTAACTATACAAAACTGTCGTGAAACTAATCTCTCCACACTCGTATACATATATTGATGATTAGTTTGTGGATGAAGCTCACCATCACATTTAGCTCCTAGACCCAGCAAAGACTGTCGTTGTTTCTCTTATTATATCCACATCTTAAAGCACGATACTCTGATATTTTTCGTGAAATAAATTTCAATAAATATAAATAGCGAAAAATTATCAAAACAAATATTCATGAACTGTAACTTTATGTCAAGTATTGTACTAGCTCAAAACACTTGAATACATTTGAAAAGCATTATTTTTTAAAGACGTTGTGAAATTTGCAATAATACGAATACTATTAAAAATGATAACGAAATTATGCGCTCGAAAAACATAGTAATAATTAGCGAGAGAAGTAGAATGAAATAAATAGCTTTTAAGAAAATTTTCGAGATAAGCAAACAATTAGCATTCAAGTGCTTTAATATCGTAGTTCTTTGGTATTTTTCACTTTTTATGATTATACTAGTTTAAAGCCATTTTATATGAATTTGTGTTGTACTTAGAAGATGTTCTTCGAAAAGTTTGAGTCGATGTTGAATCGTTGAAAATATTTTCAAGTTTTACTTTGAACAAAATTCATGTTAATCAAGTTTCGGAACTCTGATTTCTTTTATTTTCACTGTCCCTGATGTTTTCAGGGTTTTGAAGTTGAGAATAATTATGACCTATGAAAAAATTTCAGACAATAGAAAATGAAGATTCTTTGATGCTAAATAATTTAGATCGTTTATTTATGTTGGCAAAATTCATTTTAACTTTTTATTTAATTATCCCTGCGAAAAGCGAAAGACTGTGGTTGGATTTCGATACAATGCAATTGATTTTCTATCACATTATTAAACTAAAAGAATGTGTTTGTCATTTTCGTTTCATTAAAACCTCACTCAATATTTCCCTCATTTAATCCTTAGTGAAAATTTGAATATTAATAGCGAGCACTTTGCCATCACACTTTCAATTATTCATGAAAAGCTAGCAGGAATTGTCACTGCTCACTGATTATAGACTGATGATTTTGAATTGTAAATATTCCAGTCGTATTTCACGTGACTATTTATTTTGATTACATCAAACTAATGAATCTTCAACACATCCCAACTGCAGAATTTACAAAGTGGTATATGTTCAGTTATTCCACTTGATTGCATCATTCCCTACTTAATTCAATAAGTAAATTCAGCAGAACCAATGATGAGCATGATTCTCAACAAATGCATTTTTAATTACTTATAAAATACGACATACAGTAGCTTTCAATTGACGTCATAATTGATCAGAAAATTACATCCATGAACAAATATCTTACAATCTTCTATAGTATCAGTATGAAACATACACAATCGCATCAAAATCGATAATCGGATTACTGAAGAAGATGCTCGATGTTGCACCAATTTTCACTTTCTTTCGACAACTAATAAATGCACATCCCGTGTTCATTGCACAAATCCGTTCATCGAAGCCGAAAAAATGGTGCAGATTAAATGCGTTTTGATGGAAATCAATTTGTAATGCTACATACAACGGAGCAAAGCTGAATCTCACAATAAATATTGAAGATGCATTTAATTCGGATCACTCATTTAACTATCATTTTGCCGTTAATGCGACTTATTTTGATTGCAAAGACACATAAAACTTCACAGACCATTCACAGAGATTATTATTAAATCTAGACATACCTAAGTGCGTCGGTGGTAATAGTCAGCTGTTGCAGATGCGGTGCATTTCCACCAAAAGATAAAACTACATATATCCGTTTTTGATGAGTTTACTCGAAACAAACTTCAAACTGAAAACTATCACTAGACACGATATGTAAACGAATATTATCCAGGGCAAACACAATTTATCAGGGCTATTATCTTTATCAAAAAAACTTCACTGGTCTGGTCATATAGTAACGTTATGAAAAACTCACTGTCAAAATCTATTAACTAAAACCAGCTTGGGGTAACTAATTTTTAACTTGATTTTGGTCACATGCATGTATTAATCGTACACTTATTTGCAAATCAAAGGCCAATCGGGTATCATAGCTGGTATCCTTGGACTTGTTATGCTTTATTCCATCTTTAATCCAAACAAGCGTATCAATCACTCGTCATCTTGATATGAATACATAAGAAAATCTTCAAACACTTCGCGGCACTTCCGTAACACCGCATTCCGTATATCCTTAAAAGAATCGCGTTATTCTCACAGTAATTTCGGCGTCACCCAGAAAAGTCGGTTGAAGTCTACGTCGGGTGTAGTGAAACCAATCAATAAATTAATAATGTAACTGAAAATCACTGCACCATAATATTTTGCACGCTCGCGTCAAAAACTTTCAAGCAACCAGACGCAATAATTTCAATGGCAGAATATCCGTTCAGGTGCCTCCAATATCACTCAAATTAGTTTATTGCCAAATGCCGGTAAAACAAATAAATATCCGAAAATTGTATTGTTCGTTCAAAAATATAACAATCAAACATCCAAAACCGATAAAACGCGATATCAACCAAAACACCTCCAAAAGACGACTCAATCCGAAACGCAAGAAACGTTAGAGAAAATTTCAGCGACTCGAAGACATGAATCCGAGTCGTTATTACAAGTACCAAGTACTAGATACCAACTGAAACTGTATTAACTTTTTAGCATACTTGAGCGGTGAAGTTGAGTTGCGGGCAGTTTGTTATAATGCGATCGCAGTTAAAACTCGACCAAGAAGGAATGCTTTCTTACGTACTACAACACAGCCCAGAGTCGAAGCATAATAGCACAGACATGAGATGTACCTACGACATACCGTCGCGTCGCTGCTGTACCGCTGCCGCTCAGTACCAATACCTTACCTTGCTTCGTTTGGCATACCTTGCCTTGCCTTACTAGCGAAAATTTCAAATTACATATACATCTCTTAAAAGCACGCCGTACATGCTGAAGAAAATAAGATCGCAGCAGGGTTTTCGGCTTCTTTCAGGCATCCGAAAGAAAACTTTGGAACATCGATAAAAAGTTCGCTCCGTGGATCGCGGTCGCGCCAGGCCACAGCTCTTCGTGAAAATCTTGAAGATCTTCAGGCCAATCCAAACTGTAACAATCGCGGTAAGCTTGGCGATCCAGGTGAGCTTAATACGGATTGCGTAATAGCGAGTGTAACTGCCGTAATGGGTAAGGGAAGTGCTTCTCTTTGATGATCATACCGTGCTGGTAGATGTTTTGCGCGTAATTAATAACAATTGTACTATCTTGAGCTTGCGGAGCAAGCAAGCAGGGGAACAAAATTTGAAGAGACTATATTCTCCTGCATACTTGAGGTTCCGCTCGAAGAGCTTCAAGAAGAGACATGTCTTAGAATGTAGACTCGCCAAGTAGCCTTGTTGCCGCATCATTTGGGTGGAACTCAGCCTTCTAAGCTATTTGGTCGGTTGCTTTCGGAGAAGTATACTTTCCTGTACCAACTTCGGTTTGGCTCGCGAAGCACCAGTTACCTTCCGTACGGCAAAGATGAAGCTTTGCCGACCGTACGTGCATGGTAGTTTTCTAGATAGCTGGGCTTCGTATTGTTGATATATTGTGGCAGCGTAAGTAGCGAGAGTAATTTCAATTGAAATTTTGCTCGGTTTCTCGACGGCCACTCACTTTTCAGCTTGCTACTCTGTTTTCGTTCTCGTATTTCATTTTTATTTTAAAGAGTCTCTGGGCTCTATATCTCGGCTTAGAGCTTTGGCTAGTCTGTAACTTTGCACGATGTGTATACCACAATGTTGGGCATCAACTATCTTTACACTGGTATCGTATCTAAATTGCTTGGCGGTAATTCATGGGAGCTTGGGCGTTTCTCACATGTTTCTACAGCAACGTGCTTGAAACTCGAGCAACAAATACAGTTCAGCTCAGGTGGGCTTTGGTGAAGTTTTGAATCGTTGATGTGTTAGTTGTTGTCGGTTTGTGGACGAGCAAACATCTCGATATTCCCGTGTGGGAAGATGGAGTCTCGCTCGGAATAAGAGTATGATTTTGATGGTCGAAAATGCCAAAATATGTTCTGCATCATTTTTGTAAGAAAATTTGTTAGTCAAACTTAGTTTTATTGAGTAATGACTTGAATTTAATTTTCGTTTTCAAAGGAAAATTTTTAATTATTTTTGAATAGGAAAATTTGAAAGTTCTCGTTGTTTTATAAATTATTTTTGATTGTCATAAATGAAAATAAACTTTTATTAATATTTTAGACACATATGAAACCCCGACAATTTTCTTCAGATTATGAATTTCGATCGAGCTGAAGTTTTCACAAGACATTAGCGAGGATATATTTTTAGTTTGATTCACGAGAAAATAACTTTAACCCTTTAGACACAGTGGGTATTTCAGTGAGTTTATAGGTTCACCTATATATTTCTGTGGAAAATATACCTTACAAAAAAATAAGTATAAGGAAAGAAATCAAATGATATCTTTGAGAATGGTTTGGAAATTCTCAACAACTTGCGAGCACTAAATAACCAAAAGTAGGCAAAGAAAATTTGTAAAATTAATAGAGATATGGAACAGCAAACTGGTCATAAATTTCCATAAGACCAAATACATCATATACGGGCAGATGAACAAATGCTCTATAAGTGCACTAATGCAGATCAACAGAATTCCGTCTGGGAGCAGCTGAATCAATTTAATACGTTGTGAACCTGGATGAGAAAATGTCATGAATACATCACATAAGCTACATGAGACAAAAAGCACACTAATGATTGCAGCTTTAAGAAAAAATCAGTTTTTGGAGATCAGTACTAAGCTAATGATTCTTAATGCGTACACACTATCAAATATCACATACGGAGCTATATGGGATCAAGAATTTGGAGGTTTTTAATTATCCATCAATTAATTAGGTACAAAATTTTTAAATATCCATCAATTAATTAATTTTGAGAGGGATTAATGGATTTTTAATATCCTGAACAACAATTTGAAATGGCCTAACTCCCCCCGTACTGAGATAACTAACCGGGAAACCAGAACTGCTATGAATCTATCCTTGCAACTCTAAGAACAGATAGAAAGAAAATGGACCCGATAAAGCAGGCTATCGCATTCTATAATTCATTACCGAACTCAATAAAATCGGCAAATCACACATTAGAGTTTAAAGCGTATTTGAAATTACACATCAAAAACACCAATCGTTAATGAAAAATATACCAGAGTTTTTCTCTGGACACATGTCAAACATATATAATAATAGTAATTATTTCATTTCAATATATGAAGTATAATTAGAAATGATAACAATTATACTTTCCCTTATAGCAATGTTTCACTTGTCTGTGAAGTACTGGAATGATGTGTTTGATGACGGACCGTGCATACTGATTGAGAGAGTGGAAGGAAGGTTGCCAAAAAAGTATGGTGTTCCACGTTTGGTTGTCAGTCATATTTTTATTTGAACTTGGCCATTATGTCATTTATGGTTAAACCAAAAAGTATTTTCTGGAAATTATTTGCAGGAATATGTCTTTAGATAATTTTTGTTGATCATCATTCGTCTGCGCAAATAAGCGACAAAGCAGCTGGTAAATTGCTGTTGTGGATTAAAATTGATTTTTTGTGTGATAACTGTATTTCAGCCCGGTAAAATTGACTTATTACCATTTTTCCGTTTGCTCTAAGAAAGAAGAACAAGAAATTTAAGATTCAAGAAGAACAAGAAATTTCAAGAAGAAGAACAAGAAATTTTATCAAATAATATGTTGATTAGAACTCTTAGTAAAGTTATCAACGCAGTCCAAGAACTAACTGTATGAGTTCTAACTGCTGAGCTGTACAGTATTACAAAAATATGTTTTTAACGCAAACCATATTACTAGAAACGATAAAGGCTGTTTAGAACCTAGTCCGAAAAAATCCTCAATATCACTATCAATGGTCAGTAAGACTATGAAAAGAGCTATGTTCGTAATTTGAGAATACCCTCACAACGAACCGAGTGCTAAATTACCCAATTGTTTTATCAATTTCTTTAGAAATATGGAATATATGAAAAAATTCTAGGCATATCTTAATTTTAGGACGGATTTTACGCAATAAATAGTGTCAAATTTTTGATTTGATACTATTTTTTCTAGATAATTGTTTAATTTTCTCTCCTTTTCTCTCCTTTTCTTTCTTGTTTCATTGTATAAAAAAACACTTACTATTAATATTTAGCAATTTATATAAATTTGTACAATACAATATAATCATCATCAAACAAAAAAATATAATCATCTTTGGTAGGGAATTGGAAAGGGCGTTCATGACGTGAGCACCTTAGTCAGAGCAGTTTTAAACCTAGGTCGGGAAATGGTTGAGGAATAGTGTTTTGAGAAGCTAATGAATATTTTGCAACATCTATTGATTGGCTCATTGTTGGCGTAAACTGTGTGGTGTCGGTATTCATTCAGTGAACGTGTGTGCCTCATCTGCCTTACTGATTCGTTGAAGGTGATCTTATTGGACGGGACACAACATTGATCAAGCCCCTAATAACATCAAAAGTAAAACATGACCATATGACTATCCTCCACGAAGATAGACTTGATAGATTTAAGAGACTTAGCCTGTATCTGTATGAAGGTAGATTATCGAATTCGTAAGGATTATACAGATCTCTCAACGCAAATAGCAAGAACTGCTTCTGCACCGATTCGAGCCTATCGCTATGGACATCAAAGGTAGGGTACCAGACTATACATGCATATTCGAGCAATGGCCGAACTAGAGCTATGTATAAAGACTTTGTGACCCATAGGTTTATGAATTCCTTCGCACGTCTTTTGATGAATTCCAGCTGCTTATTAGCCTTGTCTAAGACTTTGTCAAGGTGTAAATTAAAACGCATCTTTTCATCCAAAGTAACCCCGAGGTCGATGACATTGTCAACATTATTGATTGCAGCATTATCGAGGCGGTAATCAAAATTTATATTACTGGTTTTGCGGGAAAAACTAATGACTTGACATTAATGTCGAGATTTTTTTGTTTGCACCACTGCTCAAGAGAAAGCAGTTTCGATTGAAGGAAAACTGAGTCTGATTTCGATTTAATTGTGTCTTACATTTTCAGATCATCTGCATAAAAAAGGTGAGGGATGTCTGCTAAAACTTCAGAAAGATCCGATACGAAAATATTGAGTTAAAGAGGCCCCAAGTGACTACCTTGTGGTGCACCTGATAAAACTTTGATTTTTTTGGATAGGATACCCTGAAACTTAACGTACTGCGTCTTATTTCGAAGATAAGAGTCTAATCAGTTTAATAAGAGACCCAAAATACCAAATTTCTATAGTTTAATTCGAAGAATATCACGATCAACACGATCAAAGGTCTTGCTGAAGTCTGTGTAGATGGTATCAATTTGATGCCCTTTTTCCATGCCACAGAGAACATCTGAGACGAGATCACGAGGTTGGTAGAAGTTGACCTGCCTTTTCTAAAACCATGTTGTTGTTCATTTAGAAGAGGTTCTATTAGAGTGCTGAGCTTATCACAGACATTTTTTCCAAATAGTTTAGGCAATGCTGATAGTGTTGCAATACCTCTGTAATTATCAATTGACCACCTATCACCACATTTAAAAATCGGGGTCAAATGGGATGATTTCCAGAAGGAAGGGAAAACCACACAAAAAAACGATTTGTTGAAAATTAAATACACGGGTAAGATAAGCGACTTCATGCATTCGAGTATGAAACTAGGAGGTAGCAAGTCAGGACCAGGACTCTTGTTGACACTAAGATCTTTGATGGCCTGTGCAATCTCATCTCTAGTTAAATACATTTCACAGATGATATTTGGTGGGAATGTTTGAGGGAGAAGAATGTTAGACATGCTTGTACATGAACAAAATACTTCCTGGAAATGCTCAGCAAACAGGTCACAAACTTGGTGAAGGCATGACGAACAAAAGTTATTTTTGTACATCGAAGTAGGTTAGCCCGAAGGTTCCGTTTGGTGTTCACGAAATCAAAAAACTTTTTAGGATCATGAATTATATTTACGGGATTTGTGCTTCCCAGAAAACTAATTTGTTGGTATAAGGGATAGCACAAAGTTTTTACGGCCCGGATACGCGGTGTTCTCAAGCGGTACTCCATCTAAGTACTAACCGCGACCAACACTGCTTAACTTCGGTGATCGGATAAGAACCGGTTGTTCCAGTGTGGTATGGCCGTATTATACTTCCATCTGTACTAACCAATAACTATTATGTTTCCCATCATTCCCAAAATTGGATGGCAAAGTAGACTGAAGACTGTAGTGTATGTTTTTTTCCCAACCCCGAAGTGTGAAACTCTGTAACAAGAAATGAACATCTAAGCCCCTAAGAAACCTAAGAAACATCAGTTTGCTGAGCTAAAAAATATGTGTGCTTATATGCATGTCTCGAATTCAGAAGAAAAATTTTAATTTTCAAAAAATTTCAACTGTAGTCAGTGATTGGAGTACAAGTATAGAATTGTTAGTTCCACGGCTTAGTTTACGCTTGGTCAAGATCAAGTACCTATTCCTAGTTATGTTCACTCAAACCCATCAAAGATGATTTCAAATCAAAGATTGTACAAACTAGCAATCGATGGATGACCCGCTTGGCTATAAAAGTTGAAGATGCTTTCCATACGTGTACTGCCTTCTGAAAACTCCTTTGAAACTTGACCACAATGGGCGCGAGAATAGATGTTCCCAAATAACTGCATTTTAATATGTTAAGCACATTATTGTTTTTTCATATAGTATATCATGTGCTTACAAAAAATTTAAATTCAAAAGCTTACAGACAATGTTACCGGTATTCTCAGGTTATACCAAAAAATCGATTCTATATAGAATACGCATTTGTCATTATCAATACTCCTATGTACATTCAAGACAACACACCGCATCAACCCCATTGTATACTCTGCGAGACGATACGTTCTGCAATTGGTCTGAAGATCCATTACGTATGCCTGTCTCATATCGTATGTATTGTGCATTGTAGCATGAGGCTCATATATCACCTGTTCACTCGACGCTATCATTGCTTGTTTCGTTTCACTCAGCTCATGTGCCACGATGAGCCATCCGCTCATCCGTTGACGATAATTGCCACTTTGCCTGGTAGCTAGCAAAACCTCCACCTGTCCGACTGCCTCCTACTTAACCAATCATCATCTCTATGCTGATTAGAAGTACGTGATTTGTGAATTATCTAAGAAATACATACACCATACACTCCACACACCTGTACGAAGAGTTGTTCGAGTACTAGCTGTTTTCGTAGAGTATTCTTCTGTGACTGATGATTTGATGATGATTCTTTCTCTCGTATGTCTCGTTCGGTGCTTTTTCAGTTTTTGTTACCGCCTAGCGTTAGTTAAGCTGATATCTGTGCATACTACGATAGAGGCAAGTTAATGTGTGTATAATTGTTACGACGCAGATACTGTTTCAGAAGAGATGGAGGTGAGAAAATTCTGTTGACAATCAATTCTTTTTGTGGCCGCGAAATAATAGTCCCACCCATAAATTCAATAAAGAAAATTTATCGGTGTTAGCTCGTGTTTTTTCCGTAAGTGTTGCTTTTAAAATACGCATCATACGAATCTATGTATACGATAATTCTAAGATCTACAGCTTGAAATAAAATATACAAAAACCTTGGGCGCATAAGAGACTAACATAAATCTTCATTTGACACTTCCAAGCTCACAACAATCTATCCATATCAATTACAAATCAATTGCTTCTACACACACCTTTCCATTTCTTGAGAAATTCAGATGGTCATGACGCACATCAGACACGCTTCATAGTAAACAAGATGGAAAACAACCAACAACAATAGTAGTTGTCTGGAAAGGAATGTTTTCCCCGCTTTGAAAAATCGTCGAAAACAGGCATAGTTTATTGCATTAATTTCGAATAAATGCATCTGATCATCAGATTCAGATATTTGTATGGCTAGATGTAGTAACATGTGAAGATACAGATAAAACACCTATCGGCGAGGCTAGAACCAATGGCATGTTAGTTATTTGACGCTGTTGTAAGCTTTCACAAATGTTATGCCACACATTCAGCCTAGCGTAGGACAGACGTTTGCCGTCAACGGTCAAAGCGTGAAATCATTATTATTCACGAAATGTTGGTAGGAAGGTATAGGCTTGTCATTTATATACGATTGCGTGCATTGATGTGTTGTATGAGAAATGACCAATCAGTGATTGGAACAGCATGCTGGGAACTGATGGTCATTTGCATGTCGAATTGCTTAATTTGCGATTGAGCAAATAAAATGCAAATTTAAGTAATTTTGTTTAGTAATCTGTTGGGTCCTGAATTGAAGAAAATATTTAGGTTAACCTTATTTTTTAAATAATATTTTGGAAAATCAACAGAGAATAGATACTTTACATAGGCAATATACATCCATAAGCTTCATCATTATTTTCAGGACAGTAAAAGAAGATTACAAATTTTTTCATGCATTGTTGGCGACCAAGTGTTTGGTGTAAATACAGCGAGGAGAGTAAGTTATAGCTGACAGTCAATTGAATTTATTATCATAAGATGGTCACTACTTTTTTTTGAAAAAGTTTGATGATTTGATAACAAAAGACTCAATAGTAATAAAATAGTCCAACACGTGCGGTTACGAAATTAAAAAATAAACAGTTTTCTCGTGACTTTTAAAGAGTGTTGAATGCTATATTTTACTAATTTCCAAAAGCAATCACCTGTTTCAAATTCGTAATATCTTTTTTTACAGATTTATAGCTCAATGGGTATTTTGATACTTTGGTTTTTTTTCTCAATATAGTATTTGAAAATCTTGGCATTGCTGCTGATTTATTTTTGTTGTCGAATTTTCTTAACGATTTTGTTTGTAAGAAGCTACATTTACTTTTCATATTGCGAAACTGACTAGGACTTTTGATGCCTTTGGATTGTTTTTAATCGTTGTTGCTTATCAAATGATATTTTTTTTAATCCGCCGTTTTTGAACGAATTCTTTAGCCAAAATCAGCAAACAAATTGTTTTTGGTTTCCTATTTGTCATTCCGAAACTTCACAGTAAGTATTTTTTTGCTTCATAGAACGAACAATCAAATGACAGCAGAACTCATCCCTTAAAGTTAAGACTGATTTTTTCGAAGAAAGTATCCCACAAATAATCTCTTCTTTTATGTATATTACTATTATTGCTATTATTCGCATTTTGAAACACCGCAATATCTTCACAGCAAAAATCTGATCATTCATCATGAATCCAGTTTGATAGCTTTATAATTTATGACTGCCATTTGATTTCTGACTTGACCTGAAAAATTAATTAGTCGACTTATAAGATGCAGCCACGGAGATAGATGTCGACCAATTAAATTTAATCGGGTATTTGACTATAACATTCAAAATCATATTATGGAATTTTATTTGGATTTGCCATGTAATTTGGCTAAAATTGTTTGTCTGTTTTTTCAGGCTGCCTCAAATCCGATCTGAATAAAAATTCGACTAATATCCGAGCCAATGTATATTATCATCATGTTGGCTAAGTGTAGTGAGTTGTGTTGATGGTTTTGGTTCAGTTAGCGAGCTGTGTTGAAATAAGATATTTATGGAATAAGGAATTTATGCTTTTAATTAAAGAAAATACTCGTGGCTGAAATAACTTTGCCTTGATATAATGCATCTCCCTGAATGCAATCGGTCGAGTAATTCGTCGCTCAGACAGTGTTCAGCTGTGTAGTGCAATCGGTTGGTGGTGCGGACGGGAGTGGGACTGTAGCGGTGGCGGACAAGGAACTGCGAATTCAAGACATCTAACAAGACCGCTCTATCAATTTTCCTATATATAGACGATTGCGAGTGGAATAGAAGAGACTGGACGCGGACCGTATCGGATGCTTTAGAAATATGAAAGTAGTTTCAATGAGGCCACACCTTGGCCCCAGGGCATGCAAACGCCAACTACTATTGCAACAAAAACAGTGGCATGCATTTTAGTGCCTCACCGCCCGCTGCCACGACTTAAACAGTTCGCGGACGATGTGTTCGTTTGGATTTTCTAATGGGGACCATACATTTGACATTGGCTTAGCTCAAGAGAATAGAATTATGAGTTTACAGCTGAAAAACAGGGAACCGAACACAAAATACTGTGTCTCAAAAATCATAGAAATTTAGCTTTCGCTGAAATTCCTCTATTTCTTGTGAAAGAATTGCCGCAATTCTACTTCCGCCATGATTGCTCAAATAATCCTCACGTTTGTGACACCATCTAAGTCCACCTTTTAGCCAAACTGCCTTGTTGTGCTGTGCCGTGTTGTCCATGTTCATCTAACGTAGTCGTTTGGTAGACCATAGTGCAGGCCACAGGTATCGTCATCGTTGCATTTGTGGTGGCCGGTGCAATGCAGCACAGAGTAGTACAGTGAGCGTGGAGCTCATGAAGTGATGCATATTGGTAACAATTATGCACTCAATTGCACTCACCTTTAGCACGAATATGGCCGGGTAAATGCACCGTTGTCGTCGTTTCATATGTGGTTTCTTTGGCGAAGGCTCGAGCCTGAGTTTCCTATTTCTTTTCATAGATAGCCACTTGCGATGACATTGCTAATTAATGGACTGCTGTCAACTGCTGTGCAGGTAATTTTACTTCGGGGAACATGTTACAGTTTTTTCGCTCTAAGACATACGTAAGTGCATGCTTCGGGCTCGTGAAGAGGTAAAAGTAATATTGGCTGTCAATTTGTAATAAACGTTGTTTTACCTAATTGGATCAATTTTTGGCGTTCTAATAGAAAGTTTTATGGGTGGAATGGAATTCATGTTTTTTTTTTGGAAACAAATTGAACCTTTGAAAATGGCATTTTTGCTCAACCACTTCACTGGCTTTCGAAATGAATTTTTAAAATAGCTTGAAAAATTATAACTAGAGCTGGGTCATAAAATAGGACAAACATTTATTTGTAACATTTACACTAAAAAGTACCTGGAAACAAACACATCTTAAAAATATTAAAGTTTGAAATAGTTTGAAATCTATTGACCATCCATTACTTAAAAGAATTAGTATTTGGCGTTATTCCAATGAAAATATTTAATATTGTGGCAAAAATAGCTAAAATTGAAAAAAATACATGCTTTAAAACAGATAACACCTCTCAAAATACTAATAAAGCAACAATCAAATCAAATATAATATAATGAATAATAAATTCGGGTTGAAAATATTAGAATTATTCGATTTTTTGGAGCACCATAAAAGTACGTGACAAATTTCAAATAGCTAAAACTAAAGCTGTATTACTATTGAGTAGAAAGATCTCTCGATCTTCATAAAAATCGTAAGATGCATTATTCTGCTAAAAATATTTTGTACGCTCATGATTATCATGATCTAAGTTTCAAAAATGTAAATATTGAGTGTGATTAATTTTCAAATATTTATTGAATTTTTATATTTTGCTAAGATGAAGTGATGCAATTATTAAAATTTACTGAATTTACGCAGTGTAATTTGAAAAAACGAAAATCAAAAATCGGTGTGTCATATGATAATAATTTTCGAAAAGTTGTAAACTTTCAGATGTTGGTCCAGATATAACGATAAATTGAATCAAATTCATTTAAATATTGAATCAATTACAATATCTTTGATGCATACACATAAGATGAATAAATATGTGCACAAAAATGCTGTCTAGCGGGTTTATTTTGAATAAACGAACAGACTTTGTGACATAAGTAGTCTGGCAAAATGATAGTTCTCATACAAATATGACTTTCAACAATCTACCTTCTCAGATATCATAAATTTTTACATTTTTTATGGACCTTGAGAAAATGCGCATCAAATTTGCTCAAAATTTATTTAAAGGAAACTTTATTTTGCCATTTTTTGAATACTTATATCATCAAAAATGCTTTTAACAGAAATTTGGTTTTTGTTTCAAATTAAAAAACACAATTTAATTATATCTTCCTCAGAAATATCTTAGAACGATTTACGATATGAGCCTCAATAAAAGTAATTATTCTAAACTAAAAGTAAACAAATTGTCTAGATTCTGAATGCATGATCTTTCAAACGTGCTCATGATTACAACCAGACTAACAAATATAGAGTATGTTTCTCTACTTTCAAGTATATTTTAACATTGGCAGAATAATCCGGGTAACTTTTTTCAAAGTACATACACGTTTATCGCATAAATAGGTTCAATTTTCGGTTTTTGAATATTTTTTTGAAATATCCAAAAACTGAAAAGGAATTATCGCTCATTTGGGTTAAAATTTAAATTTTTCAACCCAAATTAGTGGATAATTCCTGTGTTTAAAATGATCGAAAATTGAAATTGAATGCAGTTGTTGAAGCTTGATCTAACTACTTTTTTGTAAAGGAAATATCGGCATAGTTCTAAATTTTAGTCCGCATAATTCCTTTTTTACTGGTTGGCAGCGTTGTTTACAAGCAAAACTATATCAAAGATCATATACCGCTTTGGTTCGTTGCGATCCGATGGGTTTCCAGGGTTACCAATCCATAATTGCTTTACGTCAAAGTCAGCGCATGTTGAAGCGATGAAACATGTTTTGGGGCTCCTATCGTTGAAATTCTAAACAATTGCAAAATTTAAACATTTTTTCTTATTTTATTATGTTAATCATATGAATATTCAATAATAGTATCTGCCACTGAGAAAATATTGAAAATTACTGAAACTGGCAACTTTTTGACAGCATCACACTCAAAAGTATACCAAATCCAGATCTCGTTAAGACGGCTAAATTTTATTTCGATCCGATGATTAAAGTAGAAGTAGAAATAGTGTAGGAGTTACTGCCTGCAAACGATTCTAAATTTTCTAAATGTAAACATTTGTGGCTTATTTTCACTAAAATATCACTTTCATTTTTAAAAAAAAAAGGACAGAAATCACCATAGCAGACAGTCTTATCTTTTTTTCATTTACAATTTACTGACAATAAGGTCCATATACTTTGTGAATTAGCCTCATGGTGGCATCAAAAGTTATATGGTAAAAAAATTTTGTTTTGCTCAGCGAATTTTCAGGATGCTACCACAGCTACTGGGTTGCTAAAATTTTGGCATAACTTCTACTAGAGCTGTAAAATGCTAGTCAATAAATTTACTTTCATGTAAAAATGAGAAATCAACAAATTAAAATTTGTTGTAAAATGAAAGCAATTTTTCTCCTAAAAATGTTAAAAAAAAATAGTCAGCTCTAAAAAATGTTTAAATGTTTTCGCATATTTTAAAGATATACTTTCAAACTGAAAAATACAACATTCATTGCAGCGTCTAATATAAACAAAAAATTATGTATTTGGAGTGCATATAAAAGATTTACCTAGGGAGTAAATATTACTTTACAACAACAATAAAATGTAATATTCTCTGCTAAAGTCTGGTGAAGTGTTAATTTTTTTTTATTGTTATATCATGTTTCAATTAAATTTCATGGTTTTCTTCATTAAGTTTCAGTTTTTATTCTTTAAATTGCAGTTTTTTTAGTTTAATGTAGCTTTTTACAAAATTTGTAATATCTTTTAAATTACTTATACTTATTGAAATTAGATTATGTCCGCGATATTTATATTTAATTACAAGTTTGTTTTATTTTGTGAGTCTATTATTAAATTTACCGACTCATTTAATTCTGAGTCTATTCCACTCCGGCAAGACACCAATAGCTATGTTTATTTTATGTTTCCAGAAAAATAGAAATTTTTTTCACAAACTGCATGGATTGAATATTCATTTTCACACTCTTTTTCATATACCTAGGACCACTGACCACACTTTTCAAGAAGCTTATTTGTCCACTGTTTAATTTTTTTTAAATTTTTTTAGGCCCGTTAAAACGTTTACATGGGTTTGATATTACAAAATGAAAAATAACAAAATCGCTGCCAAAATTATACGCTTAAGTTCAAATCCTCGATTGTGGCTTGGTTTTTTAAAATAATAAATATCAATAACTAATCTCAAACGTCTGGTAACTAAAAATCAATTTTAGCCAATTTGAACTATCTTTGTACAGCAATGACAGCCTAGTTTAATTAAAAAACGTCTTTTCTTTCTTAAAATATTTCACACCCATAAATTAAGCAAACCTTCACATGCGCCAAACAATGCCTAACTTTATACATTCTTGACGTGATTCGTCATCACTTTCAATCTCTTCGCAGCGTCATCTCATTCGTATAATTCGTATTAGCTTTCAAGTGTAATCTTTTGTTTTTGAATCCTCCATTTATTGCTTTCAGATAAAATGAAGGTCAGCAAATAAAATGTTAGTACACAGTGTGATCGCGAATGGCTAGTTCGTAAATCAAAACTTATCTAATGTAGCCAACTCAGCCAACTTAGAGGATGAATGATGCATGTGCGTGTGGTTAGAAGACATGCCCAAAAGCATTCGATCTTCGAACAATTTGGAAAAATGAATGAAAGACCACTTAGCAGATAGTTTATCATAAGCAGGTTTTCGATTTCAGGCAAATAAAGAAGAGACCAGAAGTTGATACTGTGCCTTATTGGCTTCAAACGAAAGACTTAAGCGAATAACTTGACATTATGTTTGGAAGATGGAAAATATTTTCAGAGACAATTCAATGTTTTCTCAGGAAAATTTCGGGGGCGATGAAAATATTTAAAGCAGTCAAACTGAGATTAAAGATGCAGACATAAAAAAAATCCGTAAAATAATAACCAAATTCGTAAGCTAAATATTAAATATTTTTTTAAATTTTAATTCAAAGGCATATTCAATTTTTTACGTATTTGTTAAACTTGAATAGCCTGATTTAAAATGAAAAAGATTCGTTTCTCCGTGAAAATGTTCAAGACCGACTAAAAACACGAAACATTCGATGAATTTTCATGTAAAATTTCACTCTATTAAGATTTTCCATAGATTTGATTTTTTTTTCCTTTATAAAAATGGCATTGAATACACTGTCCCACTAATCATTCGATTTTCATGGCCTACTCTGATTTATTCAACAACAAAAAAATCATCTTCCTGGCACATGTTTTTATCATGAAAACCTAGAGCGCATCGCGTGTCAACTGGCCACAATTAGATCATTGTGGTTTCGTACGCTCAAAGAAATCAAATCAATATACTCGTAGAATTACCATGTCATGTGTTTTGCATTGGTCGTCATTTACACACCGTTTCTGTCAGCAATTTTCCTGAGTCTAATTAGATCATCCGCTTGAAGAGAAGACCACAAACACATCGAATGGCTCGTGTTGAGCTTCAAACATGAAGCGAACTAGGATCCAGGTGTCTTGTGTCATTTGATCAGTTCGAGAGAAATTCTACAGAAATCGAATCATTCGATCGATTCGAAATTGTAATTACAAATGAGCGAAGTGAAATAATTAGTAAGAGCTAGTCTAGGTGACGGAAATCGTATTGTGATTTGTCGATCTAATGCATTCACTCTACCGCTGCAAAGTACCAGCCGTTGTAGATGCACGAAAGCACGGATTTAATTGTATCGATTTGAGATTTTTCATCGGATTTTCATTTTCCCGTTGTTACGACAATCCTTGGAATGCTGTTGCGTTGCTCTATCTTCAGACAGTGTGGTCAGTTTGAACTTGCAGCTGGGTTTCTAATCCAGACGCATACGCGATAAAAGTCCGTTTCAAAGACGGTTCCGTCGATAATCTTTATTGCAATGAGTTGTGCAAATCGGTCGATAGTGGGAGCGATGACGTCGAATGCAGCAGCAATTCAACTTAGTGGTCAAATGCAGTTGCTAAGGCGGATAAACTTAAGATTATGTCTGTGATTAGGAATTATGAAGAGAAATAGGAAACATAGTGGAACGATTGGTGAAGGCGAGTCAGTTGTGCCACTGTTGTTATTTCAGGAAGCACCAGTGAATTGTGAAATTACCAAGTTCATTTAATTGTATTACAGTTTAGTTGAGCGTTCTTCAGTAGGCAAAATTGATTTATGTGTTGCACGCCCATGTAAAGGATTGTAATTTTCTATTGAGAAACAGTAAATTATGATGATAACTAGATACTTTTTGATTGAAAATAAATTCAATATAAGAATGAAAATTTGTAGCAAAAATTGATGCATTTTCCGTTTGTGTAACACATGTATGATATTCATTCTAAAATTTAATTGAAGTAATTGACAAAAGGCTTTTATTTTGAATGGTGATATATATTTTTTGAATGGAATCAATTTATATTTTCAGTAACCGTCGATTTAGATTAATGTGCTAAATGATAGCTTTTATCAAGCGAATCATGGAAATTTTTCTAACAAAAATAAATGTAAATTACTGTTGAAAAAAATACAATTTTAAAATTTGAATTTGATAAAGGAAGAATAAGACAATGACCTTAATGTTGATTTTTTGATAATATCTTACTTATTTTACTATGCGCAGCTAACTTGAGCTAAAATTTTTATTCCGAAAAATATTGTTTGAAAAAACACGTGGAAAGTCATTGTCATCTATAAAAACTTTTTGTAAAATATTAATGGATGTTGGCCAAAACAACCTTGAATTGCTATTAATTATTAATTTCGTGTAGTTAGCGATAAAGTCAATCTGCATAAGTTAAATAATTATAATTCTATCATCAACATTTTATTTAGCTTTTTGCGGAGGTATTTTCCGAACATTATTGCAAAACAGTTCGAAACAGCAGCGCTACATAGCTGGGTAAGTATAAATATTAATTTGGATGACAGCTTATTTTGGAATATAAACAATGATTCTTTTTGAATATGTGCATATCATTTTTTTTAATAAACTTTCATATTTCTTTAGGCTGAAAAGCTATTACTTTATCTAAACATTAATGTGGAATATATCTTTACCTCTAATATACTTCTTATTTTAATAAAATTTGAACAAAAGCTTAATAGTAGTAATGTTTTTCTGTTTTATTTGAAAAATATACGTTCAAATGCTTAAATGTAAGCTTCATTCACGCTAATTTTCACAAATATGTTTTATTCATGATTGCATTAAATTGGTCAAAAACAAACAAAATAGTCTTGGCGCTTAGTTCAACAGCACATTTAGTTATATGGTAATTCAAAAAGTATATGAATGTTTGTGAGAACTATGTTTTAGCACTATAATTTAAAGTCTATGTACACCCTAATTTTTATATATTTTAGTACACATTAATTTTGAAATTATCGACAAAAGTGGGCTGGAAACAGATAGAAAAGAGACATAAAATTACTGGCACTATATCTAAAGCGTATTTTTGGCTTCTTGTTGCTACTCCTATGCACATACTTATGAGAAAAACTGGGTTAAGGCTACTTTTTGCGGACACTATAATAAGCCTCGTGAACAATTTTTGCAAAGTATATATGATGGAAAGCAAAAAGCTACTTCACATGGTGTGGTGGTATGTAATGTCATTAAAATCCTGCAAGAGGCCACAGAAAAAATAAACAAATACAATGTAAAATCAAACAATTCTTTAAACAAATACAATGTAAAATCAAACAATTCTTTAAAAAAGACTGAAAATTCTCAACTATGTCAAAAATTACCAGCAAAATGTTGCTGGTATCCTAGTGACAAGTTTCATAATACAATAATAAATTTCGATTCAGCAAAATGACAATAAAACTTAGAGCATTTATTATTTAAATTGGAATATTTATCGTCTTCAGATTTTATGCAATATAAACGTGAGGGAGAGTCCTGTCCACTTTAGTACTCGTCCAATGTTTTCTATCATCTCAGGAAAAAGCAAATTTTTTTACAAGAGCTCGTTTATGGAAACT
Organism: Nemotelus nigrinus; assembly: GCA_947369275.1. Taxonomy (NCBI): domain Eukaryota; kingdom Metazoa; phylum Arthropoda; class Insecta; order Diptera; family Stratiomyidae; genus Nemotelus; species Nemotelus nigrinus. The sequence goes on along the minus strand of OX376375.1, from coordinate 26,664,481 downwards.
AAATTTTTAACAATGCTTAATGGCTCAAATTGCGAGCACATCTATAGGCATCAGCGAAAATTTTTATCGAAACGATTATTAAAAATAAATTGTTATAGCTTAAAACAGTTAAATATTCAGTTTGTATCGTTGTTAATATAAAATCGGTTTTCACTACCTGGAAAGTGTTGAAACCATTTGATTGGCTAAAGTTTTTTCTAATGCGCGTAGCAGGTAGCAGTTCAATTGCATTGTCATTTTCAGAAAAATCGAAGATAATCAAAATAAGTGAGATTCTGTGTTTTTGAATTTGCACCCCAAAGGGCCAAAAATGTCATTACTGCTGCAGTGCGATACCTTAGAAAGTCGAACCAAGTAGATTGACTAGTATAATGAAGCAAAAACGATGGACGATTTATCTGGTAGAGGTTTTAAAAGATTTACTATCGAAGCCGCGGATAGGGCCATCGTAGGGGTATTCGAATAAAATCCCACCACAACGAGCAAAAGATTTGTTAATTCAAAAGAGAATCTCCGTTAGCTTGATGATAGTTTACAGACAACTTGGTGCTTACGGATGGCAAAATATTGCTTTTATAGCTCTTTTGAGTGGAAAACACATTGAAACACGAGTACAGTGGGCCACATAGAACAGCGAACGCAATTTTTTAAACATAATTTAACGAACAAATCCTCTTTTTGAACATAGAGTACTTACAAGTGAGCATGAGGATACTACGTATCCAGCGCACCCTTAAACATGTTAAAGTTTACGTTTGTGCTTCAGTATTTCAGTAAACAAGTGTTTGGTATCTTTTTCTGTTTATTATAATCATGAACTCAAAAAGGATGGAAGAGATCTATCAAAAGTGTTTGCTGAAGTCTACTCATAAATCCTTTGACTCTTATCTGGGCGCATGGATTTTTCAAGATGATAACGATCGAAAACATCTCAGTCGAATATGCACTGAATGGAATAGATATATGGCATCGTGACAATTTTCTAGCCTTTTTAGTCACCAGACATATATCGGATCGAAAAAGTCTGGGCTACCATAAAACTAAAGCGGTCAAAAGCGTGTAGTAAATTTTAAGCAACCATGTTATCATCTTCACGTTATCTGGAAAAGTTTGCCAGCAACACTGGCCGAAAATTTGGTCGAAAATATGCTCAAACCGTATCGAGCTTTACTGGAAAATGGTTGCCATTGAACATCTTATTAGTACGTCTTTCAGACGATTGAACATCTTATTAGCCTTTTTAAAATAGAACCGATTCAATATATTCATTTGTTTTTCTTTCCCAGCCCACACGCTCTTGTGATACCAACTGAAAATTAACTTGCTTACAAAAGAGACTTAAGATATTTAAAACTTCAATATAGAGAGTTGTATGAGCTTCATAGTATGGTTACGTTTAAGTAAACCAGCAGAAATATTTTTTTAAGAACAGATGGCAGAGTGACTTAAACTACAAATTAGCGTAGTCACCAAATTGGATTGACATACCATTTTGTCTATTTTTTGTAACTAATTTCGCTAACTTATCCGTTATTTTTTTCCCTAAAAAAGACAGGAAAGTAAGCAAAACTTTGTAACGTTTATAAAACAGATATTAGTTTATGGTAAATTCAAATACATTAAGTCATATGCACTAGTGCAAACAACTACGACGCAAATTTAGCTATTTTCTCAATTATTATTGTTGCCAAAACAAATGTTCAATATTTCTCTATTAACAATAAATATGAAACTTAAATAAAATAATAGCACAAAAATTATTTTTTGACATTTGAAGGTACATTCCCCTATTTTTTTTACTAATGTTCGAAGAACAATAGTATTAAACTCGTTTCGCCGAAAATTCATATTTCTTTATTTATATATATATATATATATATATATATATATATATATATATATATATATATATATATATATATATATATATATATATATATATATCAGCAAATCGGTTAATAGAAGTAATCTTTGGAGTGGCCTATCCGATTGAGCTGAAATTTTCGGATGTCGTAGATGTATATAGTAGGTAGGTCCATGACTTGTTCGAATTCAGTTATCTTTAACCTTTTGGCGGCGGCGGGCATTTTAGTGAATTTTCAGGTACTCCTATATTTCCAAGCAGTGTAAAATTTTTGTAACAAAAAGTATTGGAAATAAAAACTTATTATGTTTAAGGTTTGCTCATGATAAAGAATTGGAAATTTTGAGCCGTGTGTGGGTGGTGAGTGCCTAAAAGTGGGCAAGGAATTTTTCTCAAATTTTGATTTGTCATAACTTCTGACAGAAACATTCGATCATCGTGAAATTAATAGAGCGTATTGATGTAGCGTATTGATGTAGCGTATGAGCGTATTGTATTGAGCGTATTGATGAAGCTTGAGTAGCCTAGTGGGTAGAGCACTGGCTTCTTGCGTGTGGGGTCCCTGGTTCGAATCCAGGTTCGGACGAAGGTCCGCGCACCAAGCTTTGAGTTCACCTAGCTCTGATTAGGTACCTGATTTAAATCAGGGGCAAAGTGAGTCGTGGAACTAATCACTCCACACTCGTATCTACAATGATTAAAAAAATTGTAATGAAGCTCTCTACCAGCTTCAACCCGTAGACCCGTGAGGGTTGTCGTGGGATTGCTTTGCTTTGCTTTGCTTTTTGTATTGATGTAGGCTAGAACTTAGCACACATGGATTTTAAAGATAGTGTGGGTAACCCTGTAGCTATGGCAGGCTCTTAAAAAAAATCCTTCAAATCATCGACATTCCTGAAAAATTTTTGCTTTTTGCCAAAAAACTCAAATCATTGATAAATCTACATCTTTGTCCATCACGTCAGATTAAAATTTTCCAAATTCCGATTCGCACAAGAACGCCAAACTACCTCTATTTTCAGCACTCGAAAGTTCTGTTCACGAGAACTGACGACCGGGTTATCCGATTATAGTGAAATTTACAGGACATGTTAATATTAGCTAGGACCAGGTCTGATAGAAGTGATTTTGAAATGCGGGCAACCCTGTGCCAGTGGTACCATCTTGAAAAATCACTGAGAAAAAAAACCGGTTTTTGGCCTATAACTTCCGATTCAGCCATCAGATTTTGACAAAATTCATTCAATACTTGGATCTTATTCTATGTAACATTTGGTGAAAATTTGGCTGAAGAATTAGAATAGAGTTGCCAGCTATGGTGATTTTTGTCTCCTAAATCTTGCAAATTTGCTCAGCAAAATAAAGATTTCTTCTCTATATTTTCCAGTCCAGTGTAGAAATCGGAACGAACTTCACGCAGTAAATGAACCTTAATATGAACCAAATGTCATAGAAATTTCGTACGAAAATCTTGAAAGGGCTGCCAGCTATGACCATTTTGTAATTTTGTTTAATTTCTTTACTGAGCGATTATGTCATTAGATTTGCAAATGGAAATGATCCTGCAAAATTAACAACAAATATTAACGCTTTAAAAACTTGAAAAGTTTTGAGGGTGGTAGCCCTAAAATTCTTTTCACCCGTATAACGTCCAGCGCAGTGATTCAATTGAAACGAAATTTACTGGTTGGGTTTAACTTAACGTGAAGCAGATTTGGTATGTGTTTTGCTTTGATGCTTACACAAGGTAACCAGCATTAGCCATTTCCGTAAATATTGCACCAAAAGATGCTTCAAATTACATTCTCATATGCAAAGAATTTGCAATAAAAATAAGAAACCAATTTCGAAATTTTCCGAGTTTTGAACATTTTTCGGATGGCAGCCTCAAACAACGTTTAACCGCTGAAAATTTCGATAAAATCCTGCGATGAGAACGAAATTCAGAGGATAAGTTGATTTGAGTATGAGTTTGTTATGGTAAACTTATTGCTGCTTCGTTCGGACTACTTCGTTCGGGTTGCCAGCACTGAACATTTTCATCATTTGTGTTATAGTTGAGTTTTGTTGCTTTGGATAAGGAATGGTTGATACGATTCTACAAAACAGTGTTTTACGTCTTTCCAAACTTTTTTGTCACTCAAAGAAAATTTCTTCGAAAATTAGTTTTCTAGCGGTTCAGGTGCGCTAGAGTTTTTTTACAATTTAAATCCTTACAGACATATGGAGAAATACTTTTAACAGCTTAATATTTAAAAAAAAAATAATTTGATGCAATCAATCTTCTAATTTAATAGATAAAATCAATTTTTTTCAAATTCCTCTAGTTCTATCTGAGAATAATGACATGATTATTGAAATATTTTCTTCAAGCCAGAAAACTCTGGATTTCTCATCCAATCGAAATATGGCAACAACTTCTCTAAAATCTTATTTGAATACTTATGTGATGAAGGTTATTTCATAAATTCTCATTTTCATGCATATGCTTGAATATTAAACTTTAATCATTTTCATTTTAGTATTTTTTTTAAATTTATATCATATTTTAAGCGATAAAGTGGGACTTATATTATTTTGAATAAGTTTTAAATCTTCCTCAAATTTTGTGCTTATTAACATTTTCACTTTCTATTAAAATTTCTTCTCCTAGCTTCAACCAGCCAAAAAGTCTGGCAAACGAGCCCAAAGTGGTAGCCTGATGCATTCATTTTCGAAAAAACAAATGCAGCAAACATGCATTCCTTTTCACTAGCTTAATCTACTTTTAATGTAAACATCATTGTGTACATTATTTTTTTTACATTATTGAAGGATTAATACTTTACTTAGTAAGAAATAATGTACATAAACAATTGCCTCAAAATATCTCAACATAAATTTTGTATGGATTCGAAATTTCAATAGATGCAAAAATGTCCTTACTAGGGCTCTCCAAAGCTGCAAAAACTTCTTTCCTCAAGATATGCTGCTCCCTACCCTTCATTACAAATAAGAAAATAATGATTTTCTGGGACTGAGATCTTTTAATGTATTTTAGAATAAAATATCAAATATATCAAACTATTATAGTTTTGTAGTTTTTATAGTTTTTTTATATAGTTTTAGAATTTTTATAGCTTTTTGTTTTTTTAAAATAAGAAAATGGAATACTTACTGCACACAAAGATTAAATAACTAGTAAGCCAAAACTCTGAGAACTCATACCTTTTTTTTAATATTTTTGATGTATTCATTAATATGAGTGTGATGTATTGAAAAAAAAATATACACTAGCCTAAATGGCTCCAACATAGAATTTCCTCTGAAGATATCAAAAACTCATCAGAGAGAAAGCTTGGGAAAAATTGGACTCTTGACAAAACTGTATTACAAGTTTTCTCGAGATTTTTTCAAGCAGAAATAATTAAATAAACTGCAAAATTCTAATAAATGTTCGTTTAAAAGTCTAATTGAAATGTAGCTATGAATCTAACACATACACTACATGCTTGATTTCCCGTGGCTATATCCGAGAAATTGTGTCAGATTCATTAAGTCGATCACTCGATTCGGATTGAATCATTGTCAATTCTTAACTAATTGCAAAGGTTTATAATTAGATTCTCATAAATTTTGCCGAGATGTACTTTTCATTAATATGTCCTAGCACAGTCAGTTAAAGTTTTACACTGAGAAAAAATAGTAAAATACCAGCCAGCAGAAATTTCCCAGGTAAATAATCTGTAATTAAATCAAGTCGTACTTATGCATGTATACCTACGATTCCATGCTGTAAGTCCGTCCAATTAGATTGAATATCAGTCCAATGACTATTTGGAGCATACTCGTTTAATGGTAGATTTTCAACTTACCTCATTTCATACCATGACAACAAACGACATCGCGGATTAGAATGCCAATTTCACTTTTGCATATGTCCATCAATTCATGTAAATATTGGTTGGAGGTAAGCAACATTGTTATTTAGCTGGTAGGTCTTGGTTCAATGGGATCGAATGGAAATCCTAGTAAAGTCGATGTGTTATTATGAAGTTTGGAGCAGCTGACCAATTCATGTATACAAAATAAAGAAATCGACAATAATGTTTATCTTCAGATGTATGTATATGGTGATTGATTATTGGCAGCATGAAGCTATTTTCGTCGAAGAAAACTAAACTATTATCAGTCTTAACTAAATTGTTTCAATATCAAAACAAAGTTTTAAAAATTTATATGTGTTATGAACTACCATTTATTCAAAAATACACACTACGAAACCCCCTGAAATATTTTTTTTAAAATGTATGCACGTGCTGCAGTTTAATTTCATCAACTCTTTAGAAAATCTGTGCCTGTCTGTCATATTTTCAGGCATTTGCGTCAGTCACGCTAAAAACAGTAGTAATCGCGAGCCAACATTTATTGAAAAGCACCACCTGCTGCGTGTTTTTGGAGCAAAACTCAACTGAAATGAATGATAGCCCATTCGTAGAAAAACATGCTTTCAAACAAAGCCCGTTGATGATTGAATATGGTGTTAGCACAATGATCTACTTCTGTCAATTACTTAGGCTCTGAGATGCTTCCTGACAATCATCAGTCACTCGAATATTAAACTTTGGAAAGTCATATACAGACATAAATGGTTGAGTGAGTTTTTTGAAATACTATCCAAAATACGGCATTCCAAGCACCGAAGAAAAAACTACGTATTATTCTAAGGAATTTTTCACGGTAGTGTTGAAATAATTTTTATCTGAAAGAACAGAGACTCCTACATGGGAAACAAACGGAGATATTAGTGTAATCACAAGAAAATGAAAACAACCTACTGACATCTGTGCCCCATTAAGCTTCTATTCTGATGTATTTGCAAACGACCAGACACCAAAGTTCATTGAAATAAATTTATCCAGTGTTCACCCACTTAGGCGACACGTAAGAGGTCAGGAATTCAGAAAACATCACTCGGAGGATTCACTTATTTCTTACGAAACATGCTTTCATTCCTCAGGCGATCTGTTATACTTTCAATTCACCTAATGAAATATTGTTGAGATAAAAGTCGACAAACCGAATTTCGTAAAAATAGTTCGAAATCTTGTTTTTCACCGTAACGAATCCAACCAAAAACACGATAACCAATTTTCGGTACGATCGCCTCGATTTTGAGATGCGACAAAAACAATTTCGCTCTGACACTTGTTCGCTGCTAACTAGCATTTCTGCACTAGAATCGCACGACATGTTTTATTGGGTTCTTTATGCTTTTTTAATGGCTCATTTAATATGGACCTGCAAACAGCGTTTCCTCTTAAGTGATCATTAAATCACCGATCCAGACGTTGTCTGAATAATTTCGGATTTCGATCAATCAACATTCGTATGTCTGTCCCCCGGTCAGGCAGCAGCAGCAGCAGCAGTAATAGCAGCAACTCACTCCCCATTAGAACTACTACATCAGCAATAGTGTCAGATACCGTACTGCTGGACTGAGCCTGCACGATGACCGCATTGCAGATTTTTTTACGATGGCGGAATTGCAAGTTTTTTTCATGAATAATTGTGAATTCTAGTTTCGATTCAAGTCTAGTCTAGCGGCGCTTGTTGCACGGATGTGAAGTCGGTCGCACCGCAGATTGTTGAATGTTTCGAATTTGGTCTGATTGCAATTAACAGCTTATTATGCTTGAAAAATCAAATGATCTCAGAATAATGCACGAAAAGTTGTTACTGCGATTAAGCTGGCCATCTGGGATTTGGTGGTGATATGTTGTAGGCAGTTTTCAGATCTACTTGTGTGGTTAGGTGAAGATTTTAAGTTGGTTGAGAGTACATTTTGTTTTGATTGTTTGTTATAATTTTAGAATAAATATGACATCAATTACGTTTAACTTATTTAAACAAATTTCGAAATACAAACCATTCATCCTTTTCATTCAACTTACTTAGCACCATCAAGTGACTACCATTAAGATTTAATTACTTGCCCACAAAATATCACATAAAAACTGTGAGAATAGCAAATATTTGAGCATAATTTAGTCAATTAACTATGATTGTTACAGTTACTAATGTCTATATTAATTTGTTGACTTTTTTCGTATTGCATAGAGGAGTCTGATTATCAACTAATTACTGCAAACTACTAAGTAGACTCATTTAAGTTTTCAAGTATTTTTTTAATTACATTGTACTTGTATGTTTGTTGAATGACATCAACGGGCTAAATAAGAAGGTTGAATCTAGAAAGATACGAGTAAATACGCAATTGCGGTTTGAAAATTAATTGCAAACATTGTGATCATTGATAAATTATTTTTTTAAATGTCTTAATATTTTGTTTATGTTTTACACTTTATGTGTTGTCGTAGTTCATGGCTTTTTTTTCATTTGGATTGTTCTGCCATCAGAAAATTTTGATGGTTTGCAAAATATCTCGTTTAGACAGAAATGTTGAACTAGAAACGAGGGTGGCCTTGATTTATCATCAATTTTTGTCTGCCAAGTGCTCAAAAAGCTGCTCACGCTGGGACTTATTTCGAAATTTGAGAAGACGCAGTGACAGATATAAAAAATTCTGTTCTTAAAGTGACCAAATCGGCCGGAAAGACAAACGATCTAAAACAATTTATCACACCAGGCTTTGTTACTTTAGCATTTAAAGGCACAACTAAGAAAAGCATACTTGACCAAACTGGATCTGTTTCAAGCACTAAAGTACCGTTTTCACTAAAGTACCAAAAAGGGACTGCATGAAATTTCACTGAATTTTCCAAAAAAGGAATCATGACTATTTTCACCGTACAAGTCAGTGCATAGGTTATTGATTTGTGAAGATGAGGCTCAGATAAAAATTCAAGACTTTTGACTACCCTGACAAAACTGTTATTAAAGCTATAGACTAAGATACATAGCATATGTACTCCTAGGAACTAATTGAAGTACAAAATGAGGATCATAAAGAATGGTATTCTCTTGCCATACTGTCTCAAAACTAGAGATCAAGCGTATAAACTGGAACATGTATTTTTTTGGAACAGCCAGGACCTAGTACGAAATTCAAAAATACTAGGTACGAGTATTTTTGTGAACTATACATGTAATCAAGAATTAACCCAACCAATTTCCTTCATTTGATTCATTTTAATCAAACAGCAATTTGATATTGTACTTGAAAAAGGTTGTATTTAGACTGATTTGCTTTGGACATTTGATTCGAGTGTTTTGGGAATGGTGGAAAAATTGAAAATTTATGTAATTTTCGATTTTCGCCAGTGTGGCCATTACCAACTGTTTTAGATTAACCAAGAAAAGATTGGTCTCAGAGATCGTTTGACGAAAAGTCATATAGTTGGCAACAGGATTAGTTGGTCATGTCTTAATAAATTTTTCGAATTTGATCATTTGAACGAATACAGGAGGTGTTTTTCAAATTAAATTGATTGAATTTGATTGTTTTCCCTTAAATGGTGCCTAGATTGGAGAAAAACTTGCCAAAAAGTACCCGTCCATTTGAAAGTTACGGACAAGCTGCACGGACTTATGACTCGGTATCCTTTGCAGGTCTTCTTGCACTATCACCAATCTAGCTTAGGAAATTAGTGTCTAGAGGGTTGGGAGGGCATATCATATCGGTTCATTACATAACTGCAAATCGTATGTATTTTATGTTTATATGTACATACTTAAAAAAAAAATATATAGTAATTTTGGAACAGGTATTTGGAACATATATTTTTCTATACTCGTACTAATTTTACCTAGTATGTGAAAATTTTAGTAACACCCCAACTCTACCCAACACCCCAACTCTAACTAGAGCTGGATGGCAACACAGGACACACTTTGATCAATTGTAACAGATGGATCCACATAAGAACGAAACCAGTCCATGGATGCTCATCGTTTTTCTCTAGATACAATAGTGGAACCAATTCTGCAAGGAGAGATGAAGTGAAACAGAGTAGTGGTAAAAAAAGCTTAATAGTGATCCTCATTGATCGATTTCTTTATGCAGAAGAGGGTCCTCGAAGCGTAATAAAAAGTACTTGGTCTGAAATAATGTGTGCCCTGGTTTCAGGTTACGCACAGTTTGCATGTTTTAATAAAATGTGCATCGTACTAAAAATATTATTTAGAAAATATTCTCTTTTTTATCTTCGACGGCAATAATAAGTTCAAAGATGCCTATGTCAACAAATACAAACATTTTTATATATAACCTCCAAGAAATATTACGGAAAATGATTCATCACGATTAAAAAATATTATTTCAAATGAATCTCAATTATTTTCGTAATAATTGTTGTAGCATTGATGCATGGACAAATAACTCAATCAACTCAATAAGTAGCCATTAAATTATATAAATCTTTACATATAGAAATCACCGAAATTCCTATCGGTCTTTCAATGTTTTCAATCACATTTTCATTTAAACACTTTAAGCCAATCATATAACTCTATCTACTTTACAATTTAAAAAAATGTGTTGATCCTATATTTGCCAGATTACTAAGGGATGAACGAACAACTACATCAGGCAAAGTTGTTTGCACTTAGTCAATTTCTTTATGAAGACTTGTAAAGCCTTCTAAAAGATAAACAGTATGCAGTCCAGGTTTTCAAACTACTTCAAATGTTCAGCTACATTTTTTCTAGCTGGCTGCCGAAGTGGGCTACGGTATAGGTGTTGTTTCTGTAACAATATTAGATAATTCAATTTAATCGTTAAAATTTCACTAAAAATCAGCTAAGGCTTTGGTGTTTTTTGCATCATTAACGTAACTTTGTGCTAGTTACTTCAGATCTTCGAATATCTTGTGTGAAAATATTTTCAGCTGATTCACACTATATGCAATACAGACTTAATTACCATTTAACAAAATACTTTGTATTCAATTAAAAACTAAAATTCATAATATAATGTTTCATAGCTCTTTTCTGCCAGACTACTTTTTAAAACTGAAGCATTGTAAACTAATTTTTGGTGTTTAATTTATTAATTTAAAATACTGCAGGAAATAACACGCACGCATTAAACTTTTTTAATTTTTTCAGACAATATTTACAATAAAAATTTGAATCACAAACTTTCCAACGACAGACACGTTACAAACTTATGTAACCTACAAACTTTCCTATCACCAATCCCAGAAAACACAAAGAACTTCCCAGCAAACTACAAATCTTCTTGAAGAATACTTTCTCAGAACCAGATTGAAATAATCAAAACTCTTGCCAATCACAAAATCACTCTTAATCCGTTCTATTCAAGGCAATGACCGTTAACGACCCATCGTGTCATCCCCATCACTTTTTTTGTCATCTTCTTCGACGGATGAATTGAACTTGAAACTTTCGATTGGATGACTTCGATATCATAATAAATTCAATTAGTAGTGTATTCATCAACACACAACACATGGAGTATACTCTAAATAGAGGTAAGACGAAGAAGCCTCCCATAGTGATGATGCGGCTTAATTCGAAGAATGAACAACATATGGTCGAAGAGGTAATGCTTTGAGAACAGATACTTTTAAAAATGTTGGCCAGTGTTGATAGAATATGATTGAAAACTTTTGAAGGCAGTTTAGTAGACGACTCCATATTCCTTGAGGCACATATTATTTTTTTTAAATTTACTTAAATAAAATATACAATCAAAGATCTCACAGGATGTTACTTTAAAAATTTTATTTTCATACCATATAAATATTAATAAAACTTATTATACATACATAAAACAAAGTACAAAGAAACAAACTAATAGTGAATCTTGAAAAATGGTTTCTATTTTTTTAAGTTATATATTATGTTTTTAATTTTACAAGTTTTACAAATATTACTTTATCTTCTTTCACTTTTTCTCAAAAAAATTTAAAAAAAATTATATGATAAAAAGCTATTTATGCTTAAAAAATCATCAAACTTCTTCTTCTAGCGATAATTTGTTTCTACCTATCAAAACCGTTATCAAGATGAACTGAACTCTTCTCAAACGGGCACCATGCACTACAACTTAATGCGATTATCCGATTATCAAATACTACCACATATGCGACACGAACTGGATTAAATCTTCAGCCGATCACCTCCAAAAGCCTATTCAATCATGCCACCCTCTACAGTTGGCTTTTAAACTCACGCAATTTACAGCTGGGATAATTTGATTTTTTTCGAATTCATTCTAGATCTCCGATAATCCTCTAAATCAAAAAAGAACTCAACATAGGTGGATCACACTATTCAAAAGCGATGTATTTTCAAAAGCGATAGAGCTGAATTAGAAAAACAAAAAGCTAAGACAGGAAACCGAAGCATATGTGTGACATTTTGATGGATTATCGGACCCAACGTCAAAGAGATGGGTGTTAAGTGGCCGTCGGGGTATAGTGTCATCCTATTTTCCACACCCGACAGAGTCTGTGTGGAGATAAGCATTGTGATTTTTCGTGTCTGTAAAATTGGACCATTTTCGGCTTGAATTCAAAGTCTAACTTACATAGAAAAACCCACGAATTCACAAAAAACAACACTGAATTGTGTGCAGGCACCCGAATCAATATGGTGCTTATTTGTAAATAATTTTTTTTTTTTGCTCTTCAGACCCAAATAGCACACCACGAAGTTTTCGTGTGGATCTCGTTAGCCGTATGTAAATCAGTAAGTAAGGTCTCTAACACAACATATTGTCAAACCCGTTTCTTTCCATATGGTCGATCCCTGTGACAAGATGACTCTGTTATTGCTGATTCAATGCGATCCAGCTCTATTGCCCGGCTCGGATCAGATTAGAATTTTGGATTCCGCATTTGGGCACCTACCTCTCTGTTTGCGCGCATATACAGTATCTTTTCAATTGAATTCTTCAATCACATTTGCCCTCCCGTATCCGAAGCTGAATTTTGTATTCGAATTTTTCTGAAGATGTCAGCCTTGAGGCTATGATTAACAAAATGACAACCAAAATGAATAAATGAAGCAACTGGTTCTAAAGCGCAAACAAGTAACCCAAGATGCCACAAACATCATAGGCGTCGCTTATTGCGTTGAGTAGTTCACAGTTGAAAGATGATGTGATAAGCTTTTGAGAGGATTATTGTGTTTGGGATTTTTCTTATTCCGTCTATGTATCTAGATTTATTTATTTTGTTTTTTTTGTTTAAGTCACTCCCAAGTTTCTAGCTTGATTGGTTGGCAAAGATCTTGACATGAAGTGAATTTTTCTGTATCATTTTTTATATGAACTGATGATTTATAATCATACAAGACATCTCCTTTTGTGTGCCGCAGCAATCCATCAAAGTTGTGAATGTGATTTGGCGCAGAGGTGTAAAAAGGGCACCAAATATGGTCACCTTGGGAAATGGATGATGGATATGAATCGAAATATGTGCTGGATTAATGAATGGGAAACTTGAATTAAATAAAAATAAATAAAAATAATTACGCAATATGTCAATTCATATAATTTTAAAATGTTGCATAAGCTGAAATATATAGTAATTCATCAAACGATTTGGTAAAAATAATTCTACCTCCATTGTCTTCCATTTGTTAAAACTGACCTCATGTCGAACATCCTCTGAAAACTGCACACTTCTTCTCTACCATCATGTTTCTAACAAGGATGCAAATCCGAACGATCTAAATGATTCACTTTCGCTACCGGGAAAAATCCGAAACCACACTCAGCCCACATTTTACAATCAGCAGCTACCGAAAAGCAATTTGTCATGCTCTCTATTATTCAAAATGACAGCCAATGAGCCATTAATTAGCATACGAAATTCCATCGGTAGAACAATACATCGCCACATCCGTGTCCATATGGAGCGATACAATTTGCAAAACTTTGCATTCGTGATCTCCTAAACGCCCGGCTTGCTGGATGCTACATCTGAGGCGGAATCCAATTTTGCATATATGCGGAATGTACAAGAAGTGTTAAGAGGCAAACTCGAAATAATGTCAGAGTTAACCTGCAAGCAAATCGAACTTACGATTTCAACACAACTGCATGAGTAATTCGAACTGACCATGGCGCTACTTCGGTTGTTGCATTTGCATGCGGAACAAATCGACGGACGATGCAGGGACGGAACTTCAAAGCTGATCACGTTTGTGGACGGAGCGTACATCTAAGGTAACAAGGAAGTGTTTGGATTGCCATTAGATGGATGCTGATTGAGCATGTGGTCAATACGGGAAAAACGAATACCCATGATCAAGAGTTAACAAACGAAAACAGTTCACAGCACCCTTTTTCTTGGAGAACGATCCTTTGGTTTGCTCCGCCACTGATCAAACACCAAACTAGCCACAAGGCATAAATGTGCAGTGGTCGTTTTGGTGGACCGCACCCAACCATCGTTTCAACAACTGCTGCACTTAACTAATGAAACCAAAACTATCCAGGTGCTAAGAGAAACAGCTTGTTACAATCAGCATTGTCCCGCAAAATATTGTATGTACCAATTGCAATATGTTGATTTTGATCGTCGGACCAGGCAATCATACCGACGGTCTCTTGAGCAAAGTGCAAATTTCGACAAGATCTGAGCAATTTCGCATTGCAATTGTCTGTTTGGCAATTACAACTGCATCTAATAGTGCTTATAGCATGTTGAATGCAATATTTAGATAAGATGCAATGATACTTGAATTCACGATATGAAAATAAAATTGGGTGTGTAGTTATGTTTTTAAAAGCGGACGTGAAAAGTGGAAATGAATAAATTATTCAAATACAACTTATTCAAAAGACGTAATACAGCAGCATAATAGTAATAAAAGTAATACAGCAAATAATTCTGATTTTATCATGGTATTTTGTAGAGAAAAAAAACAAATTCTGGTGACGATATATGACTTTTTACACCAGTGGTGTAGATGAATCTCAAGAAAAAAGTATTAAAAGTTGAACTTTATAATAGAAATTGTGATGTTTTCCAAATTACGCAGCATATTTCCAATAATTTAGAATTTCACATCTGCGAATTGAAATCAACGTTGAATTTGTAATGCTTGAAAGGTTCCAATAACATCGGGAAATATCTCATGTATGATTCTCTTGCAGCTCTTTGTTCCCCCTCTATTGTCCCACTATCAATTTAAAAAAAATATCTCACAAACAAAAGACTTTGAAATATTTCCTCGGGGTACATCTGGAAAATCAGCCCCTTCACTGTTCACTTTGGTTGGAAAATCATGATCCAAGCTTTGGTACAAAAAGCTATACACTATTTATTATGAATGATTTGAGTACTCGTTCATAGAAGTCCTTTTTCTCGTTCATAGAAACCTAGACCTGAGTAACCTCAAAGACGACGACTAATAAATTTTTTGTGGCTTCCGTAACGAATCGCAAAAACAGCTGCTCACGTTCTCAAGTGTTTTTTCTGAATTGGCTGATTTTTTGCAAAAATATCTACGTCATTCATCGATTTTTCTTTGAAACTGAATAACAATTGGTTTGAACTACCTATTTAATGTCAAAGTGTTCAATGAATGTAACGCTTTCAATTAATATAACGCTTCGTTTTGACAGCGCGATCAATTATGGATAAGATTAATCAATTTTATCATCTTATTCCCTGAATTACGAAAATTATGTCTAATCAGCTTTATTTCAAAATAGAAACTAGAACACACTAACTAGAAACTAGAAACCACCAGCTCTAGCGCTACAATTTTAAAATATTAAATTTTTGGAATTGTTTCAACAAACATTCATTTTCAGTCATATCTTTTGTCATTTTCTTTGCAATTATTGAATGTGTAAAGATTGCGTAGCCAAAAATAATTTTCGACTCAGGTTTGGAACGCCTCAAGTGTCCCCAAACTATTTTTTATTTAATAATGACTCTATGAACACCCAGCGACAAAAAATCTTCGAGATGGCAATTTCATGGAAATTGCTATAAATTTCATTGTTTCTAGACATGTTTACTTTATTTAAAGAAAATATTTTTGCTCATCACAATATGTTTTTTAAATAAGCACCACAACATTTGGAAATTATTCAAGGAGCTTGATTCATTAAAAAAAGGAAAATGGGTATCTTTTTTGAAAAAAAAGTCGTAACTTTTCTATTCAAAAAACAAATACATATTTTTTGATTTTTTCCCTGGCATGCACACATTATAATAACTACGAAGTTAATATTAGAGAAAATTGATAGCTTTTTACATGTTTCAAAATTATTAATTATGTTTCAAAATTATTAATAGGCTCGATGGTAGCCTTCAATTGCCTTACCACCCTGTTGTACAGTTTTTTTTAACAAATCTTCATTGATTTGTTCTTTCCACATTTTTATTATTATACTCTTCAAATTTTCTACAGTTCTCGGCTCGTTTTCCTTAATTTTTGACCCCATTACCTACCGAAAGATTTCTATGGGATTCAATTTGAGACTGTTTCCAGGCAACGGTAGCTATTGTATTCCTAGCCGCCCCTTCAATTGTGTGACCTGGAAAAGAGAAACCATTACTAGGAACGAAAATTTTTTTGATCAATGTCAAAATAATTTATGTGCAGGAGCCGAATTGTCTTAGAACAGAGGATTTGACACACCCGCCGTTACGTCTTCGATTGCTTAAGCTACGACTTACTCGACAATTTATTTGTATTTTGCTGCGTTTACAGATTCTGCAAGATGAATAATGAACCTCACGCAATTGTCTACGATGCATCCCCAATCCCTCACATAAAGAGAATGCTTACATCTGAACATCGTTTACTGGTTCTGCTTCTCATTTGTGATGCTCCATCAGGTCATATTAGATTGAATTTTAATTCATCCGAGAAAATGACTCGTTTTTTCTCGTTCTTTGCACCATTTGCTCATCTGCTCATTAGCTTGACTCATCCGCTTGTTCAAAAGTGGCTTTTTCTTTTTTTAAGTTGCTTTATTAATCTTATTGAAAACCAAGCACCATGAAATCTGTAAATTTTCCTGGAAACTGTAAGTACATTCATATTAGTATCATTTATTAAAGCTCAAACCAGGAAACTCACATTGGGCGCTAAAAAAATGAAGGACCAATTCATGAGCAAGAATTAAATGTGACCATTTTATTTTGTAGAATCATAATTGTTAAGTTATATCTAAAAGATCTATAGGTCTTTTAAGTGCGATAATCTTACATTTTTTTGATAATTTCTTCTATTCGATGTGCCTTTCTTCACTAGCTCAAATTCAATTTTCAGATCCGTGCTGCATATTTTTATATGAAGTAACTGAAATATCTTAATTACCGCATGCATTGATATTATAATCTTTTAGATGCAGCATTGAAAATCATCAACCTCAAAAACATTCATCAGCTATTAAATATTTTCTAACACAACTTAAAAAAAAACCCACAAAAATGAAAATCAACAAATCGACTTTTACTAACGATTTCCAGATTTACAATTTACAGCTTACAATCCTTCAATGCAAACTATACTCCCAATTTACCATCACCGGCCACTGCCAGCTAGATTACTTATTGATACCATTATAGGTAAATTGGTAGACCTTATGCATACATATCTTCTATTGGCTTATTACTGATCGACATTTTCAGAACAACGACGAGTTAAGACGAGACAAGACAAGACAAGACGTACCTTTTAAAGATCGAACTGGCAATTTGGACGATGTAGGTTTATAAGGTGAACGAGTTCGTAATCGTCACAGAGGGCGACTGAACGGAACATAAGTGGTAACTGTTCGTCAGACACTGGCAAAACTTGGTAATGTGCAGCACGCGCGAAATTCGTGACAGGGCGTACGTCCCGCAATAAATCTTCGCCAAGATATTTAAATGTAGTCCAGTCGAAGCGTGTTGATGTTGACGAAGGTGTTTGTTTTGTGATTGCACTTTGTGCTATTTCGAAAGAATGATACAATGTAGTTAAAGGTGAGGGTATGATAGACAGTTTCAAAGAGGACTTTCATGAGGATGGCTGGAGTTTATGGAAATATTAAAGAACCAATGTTTCTTCCGATAGAGTTAATACTTCTCAAAAGAAAAATCAAATCATATTGATTAAAAATGCTTATTTCCTGTATCTTTTAAGTTAGTGGCAAAAAAGCTTATATGAATATTTCTTGGGGCTAACGCAATTGATATCCATTCTGGATTGTATGTCTTTTCTACACCAAATTTAAGAAGCTCCTTCGACTGTGTACTCCGATCCTCAGAATCCATTTATGAGTGCCAGCAGTGTGCACTCAATGTGCTTGAGTCCCAAAACCTCAACAAATTCACACTGTGAGTTATTCAAACTGCACAGTTGCACGAATTACACCAATCAAAACACAAGTTTTTCAAACAGTTTCGCTATTAAGTGTATCTGATATTGACCGAGGTGTTAATTGGACCAGATAGTAAATGTCTTCCCATTTCGGGCAACCGATTGATCGACTAAAAGCAACTGACACAACCGACTCAACTGGAATCCAGTCGTGATTGCATAACCTATCGGAAGACATCAGAGGACCTCCTCACCCACCCCTTCGACAGCAGCGCCAAAGCCGTACGCCAATTTTGAAATTATTTTATTATCGCTATTATTTCCATATAGCGAGTATAATGATTGGTGGAACAGCAATTCAGCAGCAGAGCCAAAGTATACTAGGCAAAAAAGCTAGCTGGTTAGATAGCAAGCGTTTTGATGCGCACAATTCGTGTATACGTTAACAGGCGTAATACGCCATAATTCTTCGGTATGTCAGGCGAGGTTAAACTGAAGATATTTCGCTGCAAGACTTCTGTTGACTTCTGATCGATACGGAAATTTCTTAACAATCCTATCTGTCCATCTTGTGTTCTTGAGACTCACGAAACACGATTCGAACGTACTTGAAGTCAGTGTTGATTGCGAATCATAGTTAACCCTTCGATTGGATGGCTCAGTGATTGGGTATTTTTTCAGACGAAGGATGAAAAACGAAAACGTGGTATCAAGATGATCGAGCTAAAAATCTTGTACATTAATTATGAGGGTCAAAAAAGTTAAAATATTGTTTTTACTTAGTTTACTTAAATAAACAAAAATATGAGTTTTCTCAAATCAATTGCATGAATTTCAAAGACTAGTTTTTTTAAAAAAAAACTGCAGGGCTGTTATTTTTCTTTCTAATTTCTCGAGCAGTTTAACGCGCTTAAGAAATAAAATATGCCGGCAGCATTTGATCGCTAATGATAAATCACAAAATTTATAGCTGGTTGGCAGTAGAAAATTAATTTATTTTTAAATTAGAATATTAACTGCTACAATAGATGATAATATGCTAAAATGTAAAATTAAAGCTTTGAAAATTCAAATTTAAAAAAAAATAGTTGAAGGTCAAATAAAAGTAATTAAACGTAAAAATTTAAGACTAAAACTTATCTGAATTTTCTCTTGAAACTAATTGGATTGAGTAACTCAAATTTAACCTTGATTAAATGAAAACTTTTCTTTATTGTCTTAATTCTATACTATTTAAAGAATACTTATATGATGGCTATCCAGATTAGAGTTTTAGGTTGAACAAAATCGGGAATATTTTTTTCAAAGTGATGTATGAAAAATAGTGTTTCAAGTAATTTCAAACAAGCTTATAGGCTTTTGCATGGTCCTCTCAATGTAGTTATTCTCTCAATCAAAAATAAATCTCAGATTTTAAGAATGAATTTTCATTGATCGTCTGATATTGTAGGAGCACTGGCTCTATGGTTTTACTAAATTTTATGGTATCATGACAGGTCCGGTCTCTTCGTGGTGTTTAGTTTTATAGTGCATACCAGACTGTAGACTTCAAATATCTTCCGGTTTTCTCTTTTTTGGTTGCTACATTTCCGGCCGTAAATTGAATATGAACAATTGACGCTATTTCAGCGATATGCATCAGAAAGTGAGAGAAGTGTCTTATCTAAATTTTTACTTCCAGCTCAAGCTGTACGCTATTGAGTACAGTTCTCACCAAATAACACAAATACATTTAATTTAATCTCAAATTTACCAGTTCTTGATTCAGTTTTACATGAAGGACCGGATTCTTAAAGCGCGAATGATGGCTGTGATGTCGGTGTTTTTTTTTGCTTACTACCATCGTACGACTTTTTCCGTCAGCACCTTAGATATATTAGAAATTGTTCCAGCCCTCACAGTCTCACAATATGCATCTTTGTAGCATTTGCTATCGTTACATTCCAACAAAGGGTTAAATTAAAGCCCGCAGGGATCACATGGGCCACGGACAGAATGAAGCGTATTATATCGATTGCAAAATCACCTGGGTGGCACGAGCGGATCAGTTCAGCATCAAATCGCGAACTAGCTCGCTGGCTCACTTACAGTCACTGACTCAATCTGCCTATACGGTACCAATCTACCTACCTATTTTTTTGACCGATCTTATGCATTTCTCGTGTTTTTCTGTCTTTCATTCTTTTCAACTGCGCAGCTTCGATCATGGCGTCTTAAGGTCCCCAAGATAAAGTCTTGCAATGCGCCTTGAAATTTCAAACTTCTGCTAGCAGTATTCAGTCTAACAAACATATTGCCATTGCTACACTATATACACATAGATATGAAGATCGACTTCGGGATGGTAAACATATTTCATGCTCGTTCCGATCGTATTGATTGTAGTATATACACTTATTCATATAGTCTGTCGATCGACTTTTTCTTCTACTTGAAATAATAATAACAAGAAAAAAAAATTTGTTTGCTCTACCGACAAATTGATTTGGGTGAAGGTCGAATCATTCACAGACATTAGATACATTTTTATATTTTCAAATTGAATATTACTCAAGTTGAATTTTCGTGAAGTGAAACCTGAGTTTGACAGGTTGCAATTATGTAAGATTTTAGAGCTACTTGTATGCTCGCTTATTCAGTTCAGTTTCTTTTTTACGATAAATTCATTTCCTATTCATAAAACGTCAGACTTTTGTATCAGTTACAATACAGTATACCGTTTTCGGAATATGAGTGCAAGGAGATGACTAGCATTTTTACAGACAAATGGCTAGATTCATATTGGTCGCTTATTGAAAAGTGATGGTTGTCGGGTAGTATTGAACGGTCAATCAGAATAACTTGTACGGTACAACGTATGGTAATTTATTCTGTTTATTAGAAACAGTTTTCCAGATAAATTTGTTGGAACTATTTCTAAAAAATGTTTTTAAAAATTACTGTATCAAAGAAGAATGCAAAGCAAATGCAAAAAAAAATTAAAAAATGTATAAATTGTTAAACATATCCTACAATAAAAACTGAGGTTTGTTTGCGAGAAAATATGTGCTTTGATTCATTTTACTTTGCATAATGTAGTATCGCAGTCGGTTTCCATTATTCAGCATTACAAGAAAATTGAGAAAAATAATTAGTTACTCTGTGACACAATTGATAACTATTTTTTTCACAAAGTAGCTCTAAAAGCTATGTGAGAAGTATCTTTCGCTACCGCAGTGATCTTTTACTCCGTGCAGAAATATGTTTAAACTCTAATTTTTCAGATGTCCATATGAATAGATGTATTCTTGATTCAAAGAAAGGACCAAAAAGCTTAAACGATTTCAAAGAAAACGTTTTGTCGTCCATGTTATTTCAAAGCTTACTTTTGGCTCTCCAGTCTCATCGGAAACAAGCTACGTGGCGAAATCCGATTTGGAACACAAGAGTGAAAAGAATAAATTACTTGAATAAAACTCTGAACAATACTGAAAAAAATAATTTTTAAGGCCATATCCACACTTATTTCACCATATTCATTCAGATTCTTAATCTGCAACCGGCCAAGAAGTGAAAAATAAATTACTCTGGCATTTTGAAACAAATCAGGAGGGATCTTTTACAAAGCAGATTATGATGAAACTTATATTATTTATTGTATTATATTAAAAAAACATAGCATAAAATATACAAAAATTAAAACATGCATTTCAACATTAAATTACAAAACAAAACAAGGAATATTTTTTTCGCGCCCAATATGGGCGAGGAAATTTTAAATTGACAGTACTCAATATTATGATTTCAAAGCTTGAATGGCTGAGTGATTATAGTATTAGCTACAAGCGTGTGTTACTGGTCCAAATGTAATTACTATCACGCATAGATGTTTAAGTTAACCTAGTTATGAGAATGTATTTGAGCCAAATCATCAAAAATTAAGGTGTGGAAGAGATTACTTCGCTCACGTATACATTTATTTCGAATGAATTATTAACAAATTTCAACCCGTAGTTATAGTGGGACAAGTTAACTTTTAGGTGGCCCTAAAAGAATATATAGAAAATTTGCATATTACGATCCGTAGAAATTCTAAAGACTACTTGATACTGATACTAGGTAAACTTTGAGTTTCTATATCTATAAGTCATATTCATCAAAGTAAATTTTTATAGGTAATATTTTGAAGCAATAGTTCAACCAAGTTTGACTGTTATGTTTTCGAAAGTTTATTCTTTCCAATGCCAAGGTACTTAAGCTAGCATTTGAATAAAAAAATAATTCTTCAAGAATATAAAGCTAACAGCATTCATTATTTTTAAAAACTTATATCAATTTTTCACCTGAAATTTATACATGAACAAATAGTGACTGCTCCCAATTCTAACAAAATAGTCCTGCACTAGGAGCGAGCAGTTATGCGCCAAAATATATTAATGTATCAAAGCTTAAATAAAACGCAAAGAAGAGGAAGAAGAAGAAGCAGAAATGTAGAAAAATATTAGACCCATGTTTACAAATAATTATAATAATTTAAAAGAATCTAAATAAATTCCAAGCAGTTTTTATTTTAATATCAATATTTTTAATTTTCATACAAATTTCTAACAATCATGCACGTTTTTCAATTATATTATTAGAGTACAGATCTGTTTTGTGACGCATGTGCATATTATCGAACTATTATTCGCATATCATTAAAAAAAATAATAAGTATATCATAAAAATTCCCTTTGATGTTATGAACATTGTAACTTTTTGAACAACAGTGTTTACGTTAATTTTTAAAATAATTATATTATTAAATGATTTTTTGAAATTATACAAGCGATTTGACCTCTAACTTAATGCCAATTTGTACTTTTCAAAATTTTACGCGAAATTTTCACAGCATTGCCAATGAAGACACTATAACAATCATTCTTCATGTTCGAAAAAACAAATTAATCACTAATCACATGGAAATCAAATATATCTCAAAGTCATAATCAAAGCTAATCGAACATCATGAAGAACCAATTACACACCGATTCCTTCAAATATCAATCAAATACCTCAACTTACCCAGCTTCGTATTATTATCTTTTAATTAACCGAAATGCTTCAACTCAAGAAATAAAAAAACTGTTTTGATTACGAGCCTCATAATCATTCCGTATTCTTACACTTTAAATTCAATTGAACAATCAATCTCCAAACTCTCATAAACGACCTTACCCTCTTCGCTCTCGCCCAGAGCAGACATTGAACCATAAGCCACCCAGTCAGTTAGTCAGTTAGCTAGCCAGCAACTTCCTCATTGTAGCTTTTATGTTAATTTAATTTTGACTCGTGTTCAAGACTGCACTGCACAACGGTTTCCATCATTGTTCGAGTTATGTAAAATACATACATACTTACATTTGGCGGCGCAAAAAGGCGAGCTTAGATTTATTTTTTGTACAGTATCGTTCATTACTATTATTTCTTGTAAACCTTGACATTAACTCTCATCTTACGAGAATGATATAATCCGTCGACTTTGTCTAATTTGTAAAGTTGGTCCAGCTCAAGACTGACTGCTGTTTATTTACCTGTACTTGATACGATCGGCCAGCAATATCAGTCAGCCTCCAGCCATGTCATAATTTTCATTTTCATTACTATTGCAGAAGATTCCGTGCGAACAACAATTTCGGTTGCGGTGGCGGCAAAAGCCACTGGCAGCAGCTGCAGAAGAAGTCAGCCGGATAGCTCGAGGAGCAGCAAGCCAACTAAGTATCTTCTCCGCCCAATCTATTCATAATGCGATAATTTGGCCGAACAATGCAATCGAATTTTTCAAAGTTGGAGCCAAGCTGAGGTAGCAGCAGTGGTAGTTGCAGCCAAGAAGCTGTTTTCGTGTATTTCGTGCAACTGAGTATTTGTATTTACCGCCAAGGCCGTAATAACCGAGCCCATTCAGTGAATCATTTGAGCTATGTAGTATCGTGCTACATTTCGGTCGACAGAATTTATCTAGCGATATTGGCAATTGGCCTCCATCCCAGTGAGCAGCTGAGCAATTTTAGAGAACAACGAGTAGATAGATACTAAGCAAGGCAAATCGGAAAGCATTTATATCCGCGTAGATCGGGACAATGCCTAGTTGAAGTTGCTCAACTAAATTCGATTTAGGAACCCGCTTAAGTGTTTCGGCTGCTTCGGCAGTAACGATGCGCACATATCTGACAAGGCGCATTGTGCTCGACTATCCCATCAGCATCGGCAAAGTGGTAATAACTTACTTCGATAATCATTGCAATAACAATAATAAACACTCCGGAACATTTAATGCCTACATCGTGGTTATGGTGGCTATGAAAGATGATGCTAAATCTGAAGCATCTGTTGTTGTTGTTGCCACTGTTGCGGCTGCGCAATCGACAAAGATGCGATCGGGTAGATAATTACGACACTAGGCTTTCTCAGATTGTTTGATCTGAATCGAAAGCATAAATAACGTCGTATTTACCCATTTAGGTTTTGTTGAATGATTTAAATAATTGGACTGATTTTCTAAGGTATTTTCAGGAGCTGTTGAATTGCTGGAAAAATCAAACAAAGTAATGTTACGTAGTGCTTAAACTGAAATGGTTTTACAAAAATGTAAGCTGTTATGTTTCGTTGTCTGCTCATATTTTGCTTGCAATTAATCAAAAATTTATTCAACCCTGCAGTAATAAATAGTTATCACACGAATTTCTAGACGACAAGTTTTAACAAGATTTTAATTTAGAGACCAACTCTTCCTATCAGTCTAGATTAAAAGACATGAAAAAGAGCATATATCCTACAGTATAATAATAGGCTCTTAAGGAAAAAGTGAAAATATATTGTTTTTAACCCTAGAATGGTACCGATGAGTAAATTTTACTCACATAGGGTATACATTTCGTCGCGCACCAGCCAGTTGGCCACTCCGACTGCCATGAGGCTAGAAGCTATATAGCCTTTTTATGTTTAATGATAAAATAAAAAATGTGCTTAATACTATTGTTGCCATCTTTTTAGTAAAAACATGTACTTAAAATCATCCAAAAATTTACCGTACCATTCCAGGGTTAAAGTAAGGAAAAATTTTAGGATATAAAGTATAAATATATTATATATAAAAATTCAAAAATATTTGAAAATTTTAAAATCATTTATTCATCATTTTGCAAGATAATACTCTGATTGGAGATTGAAAAAAAAGCCAACTGCTTCCTTGTATATCCGTTTAGTCCAAGAATCGTCATTTGTGCTTAATTGAGTGGTGCGAAAATATGGAAATGGCTTTGCTATGAGAAAAAGAGTCAACTGAAATCCTTCATTTTTTAATATGGTGAAAGCTAAAGCTTCAGCAAGAGGCCAAGCGTAGAGAACAGTTTTTTTTTCATATATTGGTTGTTACATGCTTTGCTAAGGACTTCAACAATGAATTCAGAAAAATTTTGCATGCTGTTACGATTGTAAATAAAAGTAGCCAAGATTAGTCATTTTTCCCCAGTGTTATATATGTATGCATATATACTGGCGGCGGATGATTTGTTTCTAATAATTTTTATAGTGACATACAAATCAAAATAAGTAAAATTCATTTTAAAAAAAATTTTAAACAAATGTCAATAAAAAAACTTCTGAATGTCGATTGAATCAGAAATAAAATGGGTTTTCTCCCTAAAACAATTGTTCCCTTCAAAAACGAGCCCCACAAAATAAGTTAAAATTAATAGCAGCACTTAAGTATGTGACATTATTGTAAAGGAAAAATAAAAATAAATGGTAAACATGTAAATTAAAATAGTAAGAATGGGTAGTAACAATAATAAAATACGTCAATATTTTTCACACCATACTACTTAGATTGTATTACAATTTATTCATTTTGATCCAAGAAGATAGAAGCATTCTGAGACCAGTAAAAGCTATAAAATTTGGAAGTTTTAGTGATATAAAGAGGCTAAAACCGACAGTATGTCCCACAGACTATATCAAATTCATGTAAAATTACGAAAACGACAGAAGTTTCACTGGTTTCAAAGCTACTGATGCACAATTCACCGTAGATGAAATCAATTCAACAAGATCGTGCAAATTATAAAAACCATATTCAGCTGGAAAGTTGAGTTTACAACCTCCACATAAATTCAGGAAATATGTTCCTGCAGATATGTTGGAACATATTTCCTGAATTAGAATGAATAAATAGAATATAAATTAAAAATATGATAACTGGCTCGATCAATAGATTTCTGCTGAGATATAGTATGTGATATATTATTATTTTTTAACTTTAAGCTATCCAATATTTTTCTAAATTTGTTATTACTAGAACGATGGTATATTTTTGTCTTACAAATTCTATCATATTTCGTTCATATTTCCTGCTCCTGTTTGTTCTGTTCTTGACAATATTTTTGGTGGACTAAGAACAACCTATAGCATTTGTATAAAAAAGAATTGATGTTTACTTTTGGGAGTAACTATGAATTATACTTTTCCACCTACCCTGGAGTCTGGTAGATAAGTTTGTTAACATGTTTTTTTATGCACCTCTTAAACATAGAAAAACAAACTCACAAACATTCCAAGTCGTAATCAAAATCGGATAATATCAACATGCCGTTGAGAAAGAGGATACTGTTAGTAGCAAATGTTTAGGTCAATATATGTCAATAACGGTTATGGTTACAAGAAAAAGCTAATAAATCCTTTTTGTTGGGAATTTTTTAAGCTACAAATTTGTCATACATTGTTTTTCTGAAGACGTGACCGTTACTGAGACATTTAGGAAAGGTCACTTTTGGTGACTTTTGACCCCTTTTAAAAAGTAACGCAGCACTTGGATCGAAGGGGACTTTTGGCATTTTGTTCAACACGCCAGTACCAAAGTTCACACCAAAATTCAGCTTTCCCCTAATTTTTCCGAAATTTCGACTATTTTATGTCGGATTTCACTGGACTATTAGCTGGCTCTATTTTTACCGCTACAATCAAATTCAATTCGTAAAATTTCAAGGTGTTTTATCAAAAAATATATTTACTATCTCTGGTGCACCAGAAAGCAGCCATCTTGGTCCACTTCTTTTTAATATACTCATCTCTGATCTCACCTACTCACATACAGCAACAACTTATTAGCTCGCGTTGGTAGCGTTGCTGATCTCGGTATTGTCTTGAATGGAAAACTTCGTTCCACCTTGCACTTCGACAGATTTTTTCCTGTGCAAATAAACAGCTTGGCTTTATTATGCGACCAGCCAAGGAATTTAAAATCTTGTGCACCACAAGTTCATTATATACTGCACTTCTAATATGCTGATAAATATTCCTCTGGGGAACACCATGTCCAATCGTTTGCTGAAGGAAAATCCACATTCCACCATATGTGCAACTAATGAGCCAAAAAATAGATGCTGCAAAATTTTTGATGGCTTTAGTAACCTTTATTCCCAAACGATTTCCAAATTTTCCTTCAATTCCTCCTTTATCCAAGCCATTTGTATCCCGCAATATTAAAGCTTTATGTGAATTTCTTTTTTGGCTGTTAGTAATTTATTTGAGTGTCGTTTATTTCTTTTCTAACTTAGTTATTTATTAACTTAGTTAAGTATTTATGCGTTATTTATTTGTACCTTTTTTCTGGCATTGTATTCATTCGTTGTTTTTTTTGCTCTCCTTTTCTAGCTCTAATTTCTTTCGTTCTTATATATAAAATATTATATTATAATATAAAATATAATAAAATAAAATAATTAATTAGTATTTTTTCCTATTAATTTTCTAATTCCAATAAATCACTGTTTAAACTGAGCAATTGAAAATCAGACTTTATCTCTGCCAGCTCTTCCTTCTTCATTTGTATTTTTAATTTCTGTCCCGTAACTACACCTCTCACTTTGAGTAACTATCATACATAAGTCAGTACCACATGGACAGTTTTCTTGATTTTTCTGTAGTAAATATTGCTCTTTTTACAAAATAATACCGTCTTTACTTTTTTGTGGAACATTATTAATTACATATTAACTTTTAAAACTTTTTAAAAGCTAATATCTTAAGAATGACTTTAAAAAAATAAGGTTAAGGTTTTAGGATTACTCTCTTTGGAGGGGTCAATGCTGAAGTGCTATAAATATTTCCTTTTAGCTCTCTAATACAATCTTTCTTTTTACGTCTGCCTATGACCTGAATAATTTACAGCCCCCAGCTCTAAAATTAACTATTTATCTCAGGCAACAAATGCACCTCTTTTCAAGTGCAGGTATAATAACAATCACAAGGATAATTCATTTTAAGAGATTGCGCTCTGAATTAAAAAGATTTCCAAAATTTCTTAAGTAGTTATTTCAACATCGGTGAAATATCCACCTTTTTCCATATTCAAAACTATTTTACTGTTCCATTAACTGCTTTTGCAGCTTCCAATTTAAAATGCCCATACATTATTTGAGCTGAGAAAGTGTTCTTCAATTTTTCACTTTTTTTTCAATAAATTTTTTTCATGCTCACAAAAAATTTCATCAGATTTCTTTGATTCGCAGAAAAAATTCTTTGATATTGTCTTATTGTACTTTTTCCATGGCCAACTTGTTTGATAATTTTAAATTTTTGGTATTGTCTTTCAGTTTTAGCTTAAATCAATCGAATACACTTTGATATACCCTTGAAAGCCTCTTGTATATGTACCAGTATATGAACATATTTTCCTGTCGTTTGATCGTAATATCCTTGAAATTGGTTCTATTAAATTTTCCTTCGTTAATAAATAAGTGATTTTTTTAAAATTTCGAGCCATAAATCATTTCATCATTAAATCACACATAAATTAGAATATGGCAAAGTAAATATTTAAGCTCATTTATTGAACAACGCCCCAGAGAGGATGAAAAATCTTCAAGCTCTTTTTAAGTTTTTGATGAGAAATTCTATTATTCCTGTTAGAACCTGTGCTCATGAGCCACATACAAGATTCAATATGACAGAAACACTTTTTGTCTTAATATCATCAATATACCAAATGACCAGCATATAGGAGTCAGCAAGCATGTATAACTATGACGCATCTGCTAAAAGTGTTGGTCACGCAATTTTCTGTTCGCTTTCAGGCCATGCCTAAAATATTAGTTGCAATCAGCATTTGCTGATGTCGGTATAAATTTGTGAAGTCTAATAGCTTTAACATTTTGCAATATGCTCTCCAGCTTCATCACTCGTCGATAAACTATGTCTACTTTATCTGAGACGTTGAATCCTCTGTTGAGTTACAGGGTGGTTTAGTCAGATTGGACCATGGTTTTAGAAGATATTAGAATAATGAAAATCAAGAGTTGTAGTGACACTGTGAAATTAGATTGGCGTCTTATAAGACGCATTACGTGACATCCTTTTTGTCTCTAACATTGAATAAAAGTATTTTGAATCTAAATATGAAATACAATCTCGATCAGCACATTTATACAACGGTATACAAAGTTGATTCAACTTTTCTATCAGTCCACATCTTACTGTTAGATCCTACTCGAACGAATCTCCGTGCCAAGCATCTATCAGCATCGGTGCAACAGTGCAATGTTCTGCATGCAGCACCACACCACACCACCAACAAAGGAATTCCTTCAAGACCCGGTTTCGTAATCGACCGATAGCCTCCGAGCCCAATGCGCCCGCCATACCGTGGCTATCTATGCTCCGCGCACAACCTTGAGTACCGCTAGTCTTGTGGCGGCAGCGACGACCACACCCGCGCACTTCATTACCTGGAATACTCAATAATCAGAATGGCAGTATGTTAGTGGATTATCGCGACAAAGAAATCTAGAGCCTTGCTGAGATGTTAGACCAGGTTCACCGTAAAGTCGCGGCATGAACTGTACGTGGTCCAGAGCCCGTTGATCGTTGGATGCGGTGGCTGCTGTGGCGTTGACTTCATGACTCGGCTGGATCTTGGCTTAGGTGGTTACCGGACCAGTTTGCTCGTACATCGCAAGTCTTCTATTTTTACTGTTTTCACTCCTTGTCTTGTCATTTGAGTTAAAAACTCAACTTGGCTTCGAACGAGAGTTGCCGCTTTCATTGAGTATCCAACTGCTTGACATATTTCAAATTCAATCTAAAGTTCCTTATAATAATCAGATCGTCATAGCCGTACAAAACACACACCAGATTTGTTGTAAAAATTTTACTAGCTCTTGTTGCTTGCACTTTAATCCAAGGTTAGAAGCATTGCCAATTACACTTTATGTACTTGCAAAATATAGTCCACGTTTTATATGTGAAAACAATTCGTCTTAGAAAAAAATTGCCAACTTCACTTTTTCGGCAACCCTGACAGCAACAATCTTTGTATCCGTAGCTAAGAGCCTCAAGTGCTTCTTGTTGTTGTTGCTGCTGCTGCTGCAGTACAGAACACTTCAGCCACAAATTGCCCCATTGGAATTTTATGAGAAAAAGTGCTCCCATTAATTGAAAGTAAAACCGATATGTGTTGTTTGTTGCATAAGATGCTTTGGAGGCTGAGTGGATCGGTTCTGCTTTTTTCCGCTAATCCAACCGGATAGATTGGTGTGTTCTTGCATGACCCGTTCCGCAGCAGCCACTCCAACAATAATCTGGCTCGCGATACAAGAAGTAACGAAACCAGCTTCTAGCGCGTAGTTTGCAAACATGCTCGTAGCAATATACAAATTTGCAGCACCGAAAGCTTCGAGGCGACTCATATGACGAACCATGTGCGGAGGTAGCTGAAGGACTGCACAAACCAAATGACAGCCCAATTTCAATTGGGCTCTCGTCAACTATCACGGGTCAACTTTTTGCAGACGCCGCCAGTTTTGATTACCAAAATATTTGCACGACTTCTTCCAGGTGTACCGTTACATCAAGATTAAAAGAAACAGGTACAACTAATAGATTATTTTCGGTAGATGTTATTCTGAAGGATATAAATGGCCATTAGCGATCATAAATTGGCGGTCATTTGGCGATCGTGTCGCGGCCGCCGTCAAAGACGGTGGCGGTGATAGAGCGACCGACATCGAAAAAAAATCTATGTGCGAGTTCAGTCCGCCAGTCAGCAGCAGAAGCAGCATCGGTCAAGCGGGAGTTTCGAGTTTGTCAAAACTGATTTCAACAATCCGATTTCGCGGTACGCGTACATCATGAAGAGCTTGTTCTAAATGTGACCTCAAACCATCTCTCGGAATAGAAATTATAAATGAGGTACTTATTAGCTTCTTTCACGGAACGTCACTCATTCCAAGCGCGAGGAATCGTTTTTTGATATCAATTTGTCGTGCATAAATTAATAACGAGCGCAAATCTGATTTGAATTTAGCGCTCAAGTATGCGACTGCATAGGGTCATATTTTCCAGTTATCCAATTTGATATAGTTTTTTTTTCCACAGATAGTGGTTTGGAATTGTGGCAAGAAGTAGTCTATGGGAGGCTATGCATTTGGATGTTTTTGATAGAAGAGAATGTTTGTTTTCGAATAGATCATCGTATGGTTATAGTGTGTCAGCTTGTAATACTGTTAGGATCATCATTGAGCATTAATACTGTTCTTATAACTATTTCAAAAGACTGATGTAACGGGTTTCATGTATTCATTGCTTTTTAATAAGCGAATGCTAATCACATTCCATGTAGCTCTTTACTGTGCTGTTTTCAAGGAGGTAGCATGAATGTTATGCAAAAAAAGTATATTTTATGACATTATAATTATATTATATAATTTTTATAGACAAACGATTTATGCAAGAAGTGCGAGTTTTAAAAGGACACCATCGAGTACTTTTTCTGCAATTGTCCTGCCATAAATAATAAACAAATCAATCTTTTTGGTTCTTACCACTTTCAAGAGTTAGCAAAGGTGAATAGTACCGTCACGTTGAGTCAGTTGACTCAATTTGGCAAAGCGGTTAGCTCTAACAAGCCAGCGGAAGGTGGCAATAGGGCCCAAACTGGCGGCCTAATGTTTACCGCAAAGCTGACAACTATCTTTACAACCTAACCTAATATATAGACAAGCGTTCTACAAAAGCTTAGTCGTTATGTAGCATCAAAGGTATAGGTATGGGGAAAATAAACAATCAATGTCATTTCGATTTAGAAAGTTAACAAAGTCCTTTACAATAGCTTTTACAATTAGCAGGAATTACTTCGTATCTTAAAATTTCTTCTAGCAACAGAAAAAGCCTCGCTGATATTATCCTGCTGATAGTAAAAAACGTATATGAGGGTTTCTTGATACCCGATGATACAGAAAATTTAAGATTATGCTAATATTTTGAGATAGAAGTTATTATGTCTTCCTTTCCTGCAAAACTCGTATACCAACTAAAGCTGACAAACAATCAGAAATGGATGACTTTTTCGAATACAATAAGTCAAATGGTGATCTAAAGGTGACTGAGGCAAAATCGAATAGTGATTGGGGTATCTAATGAAATCTGAAAGCATCTTGAATCTTCAGACATCCAACGAGTTTTAGAAGAATATCTTCACTTTATTTTCTTATGGATAACTGACTTTAATTCAGATTTTCAGAAATATATTTGAAATCTCTAACAGGTGTAAGTGATTCTGCTGCTGAGCACGGTTCCTTTTTTCAAGTATCCACTTTAAACGTCCTAAAAGTATCTGTGTAGAAAAAATAGGATAAATTTAATAAAGAAAGCCAAGTCATTAACCTGTTAAGTGGGGAATAAACTTTTGCTCAACTCGTTTAACTATGGGGGCTTTTTGTTTCGCAGTGCGAAGTAATGCAATATATCAACATAAAGATTAATTTACTCGTTCGAGCTAAAAAAAATTTAGGACATATTTATGTATAAGTTCTAGAAGTTGGTCGGAATCAAGATCAAATGAAGATACTATTAACCCTTTGCAGATTTTAGGGAACTATAAGGTACTTATGTGTTTCTATGGAAACAAGAAATTTGGAAAAAAAATAAGAAAGCAAAATGCAAACTAATATTGTTTTCAGTTTGTTTATGATACCGTTTTGAAAGTTTTTTATCCTTCGTGGGCTGTGATTGCGTTAAAGTAGGCACAGTGTATTTTTCAAATTTTGGATTGTGATAGCTTGTGACAGAGTCATCAGATCCTTACGAAATTCCCAGGACATATTAACGCTTTTTAGGATTGGATCTGTGAAATTTTTTATGAATGTGGAATCAGGCAATCACGTGGAAAATCCTTCAAATCATAGTCTCATGATTTTCGAGGAAAATTAGTATTAGACTCATTTTTCTCAAATGCACTATTTCCAAGATTGTCTTCCTTTCCATAGCAAAAGAGACCTATACATGGATATTTCCTTATCTAGTATGTGTAAAATCTTGAATTTATGTATCATATCATTAACTCAATAAACTAAGAAGAACAAATCACGAAAGACACATGCCAACAACCACCTCTGATCATACCTACAAGCCATTCCTAAATAACCAGCTTTCAAGGATAATCAAAAGTACCTTTTTAACTTGAATACCCCGGTACTCTTTTTTAAGGAGAATATACAGAACTTTATAGTTAAATACTCATTAACTGATTATTTTGCAAACTGCTTATATTTCAACAATGTTAATATGTCTATTATTGTGCAGCTTTACAGAAATACAATGAAAGTCAGTTAAAAAATTACGAAACATCGCTGCATTTACACTATTGTCCATAATTCATATGATAGAGTGTTCTGCACTGATTCACCAGCATCCTGTACTTGACGGCTTTAGTACATGCACAGATACGAACCAACCCCAAATATACCATATCGGGATCTAACTTCATGGTTACATATAAAGTTACAAATTCTCCTGAAAAAGATTCCATCATGCCCATTTACGATTAAAAATTTTCACGACGAAAAATGTCGTCATGCTCATTCCAGTTGACTTCTTGGTATGACGAAATATTTCATCATAACCAGTTAACAGGTTCACAGAAAGTAAAATATCAAGGGACCAAGATTGAATCTTACATAAAAGACCAATTCTTTTTTAAAGCAAAATATATTTCAATTTCTTGACAGGTATCGATTTTTGTGGGCAATTCTTTCTACCCAGCTCAATTGAACTCATCACCACTTATCTACCATATTATGTATGGATACAAAGCACGCTGTCATGAGGGTTCGAAGTAACCATTGCTTGTAACTATATTTGGGCTTCAACTAAACCTTGACGTCAGAGCAAATGCCATGATATATCATTTTTGGTGGTTCCAAAAAAGTGTGGCCTGTTAAGAAATGTGGCAGAAAATATTTTCAAAGATTTTGGAGGTTGCCGAAAATAAAATTTTTTTTAAAAATATTATTACTTCCACCCTTAGGGTTTTTAAAAATCATATAAAAATTGATTAAACTTTAGTCGTTGTTAAAAATGCTGCATTTCAGTATTTAAATCCATCCCAGAAACCGAAAAGCGTTTTGTACTCTATGGCTTCAGCAAAATTTTGATTGCAACCAGTAAATCACAATTTTTTTCATGCCAAAAAACGCAATACTATTCATTTCACTGATGTCTCCTGTTATCAAGATAAATTTGAAAATCATCCACTGCCAATAGATGAATAACCATTATCCACCGAAAAATTTTGCTTCTATCCTTGACAGCATTATTGCATAATTCTTCTGTTTGCAATGGCTTTAATGACACAAGGTAAAATTTGTAGTATCCGCAAATTCACTTTCTAAACTGTTCACTTTTCGAGCTCATAAATAAATTAACGCTCTGATTAAAGGACAGAAAGGCGTACGTTGTGATGTCTGAATGTGATCTATCTACTCACGACGGCGTGTTAAATCTTAAATCACCGTTTACAAAGTCGATTCCTTTCAGTTTCGTTCAGTTCAATTTGATTCGATTCGAATCCATTCGATACGATTCGTCTCAGCACAATCTGTTTGGGCTGTCATGCTACAATTGAAATTTTCTTTTCTATACCTCCTAGCCAAAGCCAGTCGCTGCCGATTCGATCGTTATCGATCTCCATATCGCTTGCATTGCACCCATTCATATATACACCATAGCTGTCATTGGGGCGGTGTAATAGCTACGTGAAAAACTTGAGTAATTTACGCTGTCGATAAGTTCAAGAAGACTGGGTCAAAAGTTCAATAATGTTAGTGGCGTGGACGTACGAGTACTATTCACAAGCGTACAATATGAAATCGTCTAGGTCGGTCCATAGTCAGAGGCTGTCCATTGTCATTGAATGTTTCTTTGAAATGACTTGAGCAAATTATATAACGAACGAACCGTGTTTGTGATCTAAAGCTTTGCCACACCTTCGTTGAGAAGCCTGCTCGAATTGATGGGATTTCAAGTCCTCAGCATAAAAGAATTCATCTCGATTTCGAAAATTTTCATTTGAGACGTTATTGTATTGAAACTAATGCAACCATATGATTTGTCATTTTGAAACTGTTGCAATGACTTCATACACGTGCACCAAAATTTTGAAATGTTCCACAAATATTTTGTGAAATTGTTTCATGTCATATTGCTTACTAACTGTCAAATCCTATTTGGAGACTATTTATATCTTTCTGCCATTGAGAATTTCCAAAATAATACCATATTACTGTCCATATTAGTTTAACATTCTCATGCCTTGTAATTTCAAAGTCGATGAAATGAAATCTCTTTTTTTACTGCTTAAAACTAAAATCGAAATGATTATAGAATTCCTGTAGTAAGTTTGCTGAGCGCAAACTTTTTTTTTGTAGTGAATGATGCACAAAAATACAGAGAATAATAAATGATTTAGGAATATCAGGCACGTTTTTACAGCAGGGTTTTTCATTTAGATTTCGACCTCATATGGTAGCATTCGAAGGACTCTCGAGAACGAACTGCAAATGTAAAAGATCTCTGCTTCTTGGATACTGAGTATTTTAACCGAAGTTTTATCCGTTTTGGGGCGTTAGAAGATGGTTTTCGGTCGGGAGCGCTGGAGGAAGTTTAGGGCTAGGGAGCGTAAGGAATAGGGTCGTAGGGAGGAATTTTCGGCCGGGAGCGTAGGGGGGAATTTGTTCGGCCGGGAGCGTACAAAAGAAGTTAACGGCTACGGGCGTAGGCAGCCCATAGCCTTCGGCAGCATGAACTTGAATGTTGTCTTCAGCTTTAGTTGCGGACACCTCTCTTGCTTGTTCTTGATTTTCAGAATCGGTGTAATCGGGATTGAGGCTCTTGGCAGGTCTTGAGCAGAAAAAATAATCTTCCTCCTTGAGAGTGTTTAGGTTAACTGGAAAAATTCTAGTACTGCAAACCACTGGTTCTCCCTTTTCGATTATTAACATAGACATATAGACGCCATAAAAAAATTAACGCTACATCATAAGGAGTAATTTTCTTAAATACACTTGTTCTCATAAACGCGATGCATTCTTTATTAAAGGTTAATTTGGTGGCCCAAAAACCAAACGTCAAGTGGTTGGATCTTGTGAGAGGTATGTGGTAGTATTGAGAGGATATGAATATCGTTTTCTCGGCAAAATTCATAGCTTTCAACGATTAGTAAAACAGGATCCTCCAGTGGTGATTTTATAGTTTTCTGGAAATGTTTAATCCAATATAGGAGTAAGTTTGCATTGGACCAGCTGCTGTGAGAACAGGTATATACTGAGCCAGCTGAACCATCCCTTTCGAGCAATAGTGACATTATTTCCCTCGGATATATAAACATGGGTGGGATGAACGAGCCAGAGGTGCTTATACTACAAAGAACAGCAATATTACCCCATCTCTTCCAACTGGTAATTCCTCCAACTTGATGTTTACTCTTCAGTGCTAGGATCTGGACTGGCTTTGGAATACAGAAATTCCTGTTTCGTCGTTGTTGAAAATGTGTCTTGGTTCAGAAGCCTGTTTATCCGTTTAAGATTTGCAGAGTAACTTTGATTGCTTGCAAAAAAAATGATGAAATTGACTTGAAATGAACTATGTGATCAATTTTATTTGATGCAGTAATATGAATTTTATTTTATGCAGTAAGAAAAAATGTTACAAATGTCTCAAAACTTGAAAATTCGAAAAGAAAGTTACATACCTTACATAAAACCCACAATGGGCGCCAGTCTGATAGATTGCAAAACTACCTTAGACACAACCAATTACCTGACAAGCCTTCATTTTCGATATTATTGCATACCGACTACTCATAAACCAAACAGAAATGAATTGTGATCATTAACACAACGTGACAGCCTTATTATTCCCATGTAGACCGAAGATGATCTTCATGCATCGACATCTTCACCCGCCAGGTCCACATGTGATATGTCGTAGTCATGCTTCACTCGAGGCCATAGCGATCACACTCAGTGGACAAAAAGCGAATAGTCATCTTGCACAATAAAGAGATCATTGCGATTTGATACTAATCCATCATCATTCATCCACGCATCGATGCTTCTGCATTGTTTTCTATTTTTCCATCTGCCATGTCCTTCTAGTCTTACCTTGTACGCCAATTATCGGTGGGCCATACACACCCGTTTGTTGCTTCACTAGAAAATCTCGATCACCCTGCCTTGTCTGGATAGTGCTTGCGGCCAAATCGAAAGCGTTTCGCTGTTTCATAGTTGTATCCAGGTTGGCGTAATCTCGCGGCAACCGTCAGAATCGAATCAAAAGACATTTTTTTTATATTATTCTCGACGATCACTATGATCGCGATCGTCGCAACATGCTTTAAGTCCGGCGAAGGATTTCCAGCTTGACATCTCGCTGCAATTGAAAATGGAAATATGTACGACGAGAAGTCATCAATGAGTATTATTCATTGGGCCTGGTTCGCCGCAGGGCAAGATCGATACGATCCGATAGGTCGTATTGATCGGCTTAGTTCATGTATGAATTTTTGTCTAATCCATGATAAGTTTTTTTTGTATTAGATGAGTACACGTGAAATGTGTAAGAGTGATGCATGAAAATATTGGATAGACATGTTTGATCGTTGATTTTACGAAGACTTTTATGAAACTACTATTCACGATTGTTTTTGAGTATGATTCTTTATAAGCTGGTGCTAAATTATTATTAATTTATTTGGAGAACGTTTCAAGTGCATAGTTAATTATGGGTTTTCTTATAGCCCCTTGTTTATAATATCAGCTATGATAGCTGCAATAGTAGATATGAGAAAATATACTTAAAAATTTCTTCTACATGAAAACTTTACATATGTAGGCAACACTAATTTATAATCCTGAAATATTAAAGAGCTTGAATATTTGAAGTCCATTTTACTCGTTATATTAAGATGCTTTAGATTAAGATGCATTATTTCATTGAATTGTGCAC
This sequence comes from Nemotelus nigrinus, assembly GCA_947369275.1. Classification (NCBI taxonomy): domain Eukaryota; kingdom Metazoa; phylum Arthropoda; class Insecta; order Diptera; family Stratiomyidae; genus Nemotelus; species Nemotelus nigrinus. The sequence goes on along the minus strand of OX376375.1, from coordinate 26,626,080 downwards.
AATTTTTCGTTGATTTAAAAAAAATGGCCCAATCACACTGTAAAATCTTGGTTGACATGGAACGGTTAATTTTGATGTTGTGGCAAGGAACTGAAAGTTACATAGGGAAAACAAGGGCTATTTGTAGATAGATATCAAATGTATTAATTTTTTAACAAAAATTTGCTTGAGATGATAGTTAAAACCTTGAGATGATAGTTAAAAGAGGCAGAAATAAAGACTCTATTAAAAAAAGACCCAAAAAAAAAGAGTTCAGAAAAGTTCAACAGGCTTGAGTAAATCAGACTGAATATCATAAAACGACCATCAGAGAGGAGGTTCTTATAATTCTATATTAAACAAAATATCTTGAAAATATATTAAGTTTGGTTTGCGAACGTCGTCATCACTTATGTTTTTAAAACATTCATAATATCTAAGAGCATAAGGATCTAATATTTTTTATTTTTTTGTTTTTCTATGATAATGCCAAAGCTCAGGAATTGCCCTTTGAAGCGAATGCTTAGCGATGGTGGCAGGGAGACACAAATGGAGGAAGCCGATATCAATTATTCCATTATTCTTTTAAGTGCCACATATATTTCTTATTTTCTAAAGCGCTAGTGTTATGCCTAGTCGCTACTAAAGCTTTAATGCGGCACTTAATTAATGGAGCGCTGGTATTATGCCCAGTCGCCGGCTGTTAAGACAACACAACATCCTCTTTTGTCTGTACTATACAAGTTTTTTAAATTTTTTTAAATGTGCTTTCAAATTCAAATCGGTTTTTTCCATGTTGGTTTTTTTGCACATTTCTTATGAATATTTTAGGCTAGAAACATATATTTTTCTTGTCTTTACAGCTGTGATAAATGTTTGCAGCAATTGCAGCATGATAAATGATGGTTAGAAATTCTTCTTGTGAAATTTTTTGGCAATCAAAAGCAAACAACGACCCTATATTTGACTCACATAAAGCTACTTAAAAGCTATCTTACTCTAGATGAAAGCTACACTGAGTTCTAAGTTCTATTTTAGTAAATTTATTACTATGGGGCTACATATCAGTCAAGATTGACACATTTAGGATATTGTCACAGTTGCTGCATTTAGACAAAATGGTTCTTTGCAAGTTTTTGGATTGTTTTAGTGTTTGGTAACCTATATATGTAGTCATTTTGTAAAGAAGAGAAGAGTTTATTAAGCATCATCTTGAAACATTTGTTTTGAGAGGTTTGAACTAACTTCTTGTTTGTAACCGCATTTGAGGTTATTTTTGAAAACTATGCTTCAAATTCCCTTCCTAATAACTGAAATGTGAAAAAGTTACCTTATATCATCAACACCTATCATAATCACGCCATGCTGCTGAAATATAATTTTCATTTGACAAAAATAAGAAGAAAATAAACTAATAATGTTGTATTTCTTTCCTACCTTTTCCCGATTCGACCCTATTATAATTATCTTAAATTCTTCAAAAATGTATCTCTTATATCAAACCTAGTCCATAAAATATCAGTGTTTTGATTTTTGTGACGAATTCATTGATGAATCTTCTTTTTAAATTCAAGGTCAAAGGTAAATCAAAAAAGAATATTCAAAATCTTTAACTGTTTTGATTCTTAGTATGGCTTAAACGGAATCTTTGGACCGTCAATTTTCAAGAATCACACCTATTTCTATTCAATAACTCTATTTTTCATCTTTAAGAGAATAAAGAATATGAATAGCCCAAAATGGTTGTACTTGTCCACATATTTTCAACAAGCACTATATCAGTGCACCCCCAGAATGAATAAGTTTCATTCACTGATGGAATATCCCAAAATACTATCGATTCAAGACGATCGAACCACGCATAGAGTGATCTCGCGATAACATCGTCCAAAAAGGCTTGATTATGAAAGTCAATTAATAAATCTCATTACTTTGACTCCAGGGTATGTTTTTCAGTCAGTTGCTATCCAAGCACGCATGTGATTCATTTCGCGCAGAATGTGGTGAAGAAGCCTTGGATGCGGCTAAGAATACTTACATGCGAGCCTCTGTCATTACGATTTTTACAGACTTAATGTTTCGTAGATTGGAGTATTATGATTATTCTGAATGTACCAATAATAGTATGTACTTTCGTTCGACCTTGATTGCCCGAAAAGTTTCATGAGTACACGCTTCGGGCAGCAGATAGTTGTTTCAGTGTTGAGAATCTATAATATGTAGTTAATTGTAATCTGGCTGAAAGCGATTTTTTTTATGTGGTTTGTTGCTTTGGTGCTTGATGATGCACACTTAATCTAAGCATACAAACTACTTTTAAGTAATAAAATATTTTGTCAAATTTGATTGAAAGTAACCTTGAAACTATGTGAAAATTATTTGAAGAATAGTCTCAAACTAACATATTTGCCTAAACTATATACACTAGCTAACATCAAAAGCATCACCTTCCTTTCATTATCCCATAAATACTTCAATTACTTCAACTGTCCTTCAAAAAGCCTCAATCTATTTTCCCAAACATATAACTGTACTGGGAAACAAACTAGCAATCAACTTCATTTTTTATACCACAATGCAGCTACACCAACAAAAACGCATTTTGTGAAGAACTTCAACGATTAAATCACACATCATTACCGAGCTAACTTCAAAATCATGTTGTGCAACTTTAAATGGCTAAACAATTCTTTCCGCAACAATAACAGATCGCCTCCGAACTACATTAGCTCGTAACTTCATAATTTCAGTGGGCTGTAACCATCAGACGAAGTTTTTACTCCTCATTAGCATTTTTATTGTTCTCATAAAAATAAGTTCATTGTCAAAAACGAACGTGAAACGATTCTTTGCCAAAATTTAATTTAATAAACCGCAAAACAATACAATGCACTCTTGTTGTCAAGGTCGTTGTCGGTGGAAATAGTTTCGTTTTTCATTGCAGTGATTCGCATTAGAATTCAATTCACGATTTTTATGATTTGGTTTCAGGAACGTGACGATGATTTGACAAAATGTTTGCATGCTTTCGCAGTAAACTGGTGAGCAGATGTATTCTTTTTTCTTGAGATGAGTTAATGGCAGTGAACTCGTATGTCTATGCAAAACTTTATTAGTCCAATAAACATGTAAATACAGAGCAAAACGGTCTAATGGTCCCATGAGAGTCTCATGAAAGTTTTTTTATAGTTTGAATGTTTGTCCTTGAAGTTGGCTGTAAAACTGTCGAAGGAAAATTGTCAAAAAATCAAAACAATGCAGTTTTTGATGACTTGGTTGGGAAAAAACGTTAAAATGTTTCAATGTTTTTGTGGCATGAGTAAGTTAAGGTTTTTATGCCTCTCTTAAACATGACTTTGTATTTACATGGGGCTCATGTGTTGGGAACGAACTGAAGCTGAGGAGCTCTGAACAACTGCGGTTACGTCAAAACATCATCATCATCCTAAAATAGGTCAAACCGCATCGAAAATCTCAAGACTGAAAATGTTTCGTATTTGATATTAGCAAATGATTTCTGCGATTGTCATCTTCTCTGGCTGGTTTGTCCCTGCAAACAAAACGTACTAAGCCAAATGACTACCGCAAATAGTATTGTGCAACGTTGAATTGAAATTGATGCAGACATGCTTCAACTAGCCACATCAAGTGAGCTTTATAGGCGCAGGTAATTTTTCGAAGGCGTTTGCTTACTATAAACCACACAGCTCATCACAATGACGCCCGTTCAGTTGACCATTGCGTCCAATTCCGAAGATGATGAAATAGATTGCGATCGAATTGCAGACATCACGGAAAATTGTCGGTAAGCCGATACGAATTGATCGAATTCCATACCATGACCTAGGAACAATTATTGTCGAGATGATTGCCATTCCATAGCGAGCGATGGGTGTTGAGATCGGGCCATGTAATTGATGCATGAGGTCATTATGAGGGCCTGATGTTCGATAGCTGTTTCGTTTAGATAGATTATCTAGTGGAAAGTAGAGAAAAAACTTATTTTGGGTCTAAGTAACTTTTTGGCCCATCAATTGCTTGATACTTCAGTTATCGATGTTTCTTTTTTTAAATCTTCGGTTGCATTCTTCAAATAACTAGAACCAACGCCATCGATTTGTTAAATTTCGACATATTTGGACATACTTATTCATGCCCGCTCACTTGCAGGGAAAAAACGCCACCACATCTAGCAGTCTAAAACGACATTAAATTGAGATTAACCGAGTTTTGGGCATTATCCATACCTAGTGATGAGCCAAACTGCTATTTTCAATTACCAATATCAACTGTTATTGCTATTTTTAGGTAGCAGATTCAAATAACAGCTCAAAAATAGTAACCACAAAATAAATAGCAGCCTATTATTTTAAAGACAACGTTGTTGGATATGCTCAATTGTCACTCACTATAGTTCCTGTTCTATTCGGCTCATTTTCGCTGCTTTGCGTGAGTTTCGATGGAAATTTCAAAATAAGGCAAAGGTTTACATGTCTTTCCCATGTAGTGCGAATTCGTATTGCTCAGCCGAGAGGTCATACAAGCCGACAAATGTTCATACAAACGAGTGATAAAACTAGAACAATCGATGACATAAAAACCTTAAAGACCTGCTGCTTCAGCTATTTCACCGAGGTCTGCTATTATGTTTCTCAAATAGCATTTCAGGAAAAAAACAGACTTTTAGATTTATAAATATCAGGCTGTTATTGCTATTTATAAAAAGCAGTCTGCTATTTAGCAGCTTATCTCTATGTGAACCGGAACCATCCTCCGTAAGAGGCTACTCACTATTGCATCGGTGCTTCAAAATCTAAAGACAAATACGCCTCCTTTATTCGTATTGAAATATGAATAATAGTTTGACTGCTGTGATTATGTTCAAATATTTTATCCCATCATCAGGGGTAATCACTCTAATAGGTACAGCTATCACGTTTGGCTTCGCTCGTCTCTTCACTCCCGGTGTGCGTACCGGTTCTTCTAACTAGCTTCTTAGCTTTTTATGATGAAAGCGCCTAAATAATCAGTATTTCTGCTACTTCCGTAGTATTATCAAAATGATTGTCCACAATAGAGTGGCACTATAATGAAATTCAAATCAATCAGAATAAAAAATATGCGTTTCGCTTTCGAACCACATTTTTCGCCGCTCGCAGCTTTCTTTTCCTGACTTAGAGATGCAGTTTCTACAGTTAATTTAATTCAACTGTAGCACACTTGTATTAAAACTATTCGAGTTTCTCATTAATTTTTTTGTTTTGTTTTCAAATCTCATTGCTTTACATAATTCACGTTTGTCTTCCCTAATAAATATTTTTTTTTTTATAATCCTTTTTTCCGTATTTTTAAATTATTAGTTTGGACGCATGTTCTCAGATTAACTATACAATCTTCATTTCAAAACACAGAATACCAAATTTAGAAGTACATTGATCACAGCTTATATGTTCTTGTAACGAAAAATATTAGCTGTGGTTTACTTTTAAAAAAGTTCTGTCAAATTCTTTCCCCAAAAGGCATGCACAGTCTCAGTTAGTCCAACAACGATCTCAGTCTTTAAATTTTATTACGTGCTAACACCTTTCCGTTCCATTTAAACTATTGTTAAATAGTTACTTAAATTGACAAAATAAGTGAAATGGACCCTTGAATTGTCAAGTTATTCTTGTAATTTTACGAAGATTTCGCTCAATGAACTGCAATTCATCAATCCTTACTGATCTGTGAGTGAACGAATAGTAATATAAAAACCAAAAAAGTATTTTTTTAACAGCTCATCATATATAGTACGTTCACCATTCAGCAAAAAATTACCAAACCTTTCATATTAGACGTCACTCTGCAATAACCATCAGCAAAAACCAAGGCGTATTCCAGCCTAATGGTAATAACTCTTTTCAAATGATAATGGCTTAATTACGAAAATCGCATTCTCCTTCTTGATTGTATGTTTATGAAACTGAAATGAATACAATAACTACAGTCCACATTATCGAGTAGCTACCTCAAACATCAACCAAACGAACAATGAGCTTTTGATGCCCAACAAAAGAACGATAATATTCATATTATCCAACACAAAGATAATTTTATTACAGTTTCGCCGACAAATAGATATTAGATACAAATATGATAGTAAATCGACACATGAATAATGCGGCCACAGTTATTACGGTCATACGAAATGTTCATCAAATTTAACCGACTCTTAACTAGCTACTGCTCGGTTTCAACTTGAATAGGATGGAATTGGATGTATTTTTAATCGATTATTGCAAATAAGTGAGTAGATAAGTCTGTCGAAATGATGCTGGGCATGCCTTATTATATGGATAATGAATGTGTCATGTATTTCTGTCGAAATATTTTGAAAAAAGTGTCAAACTGGTTTTGCTAGTTATTTTCGTTTTAATTTTAATAGTTAGTTTAATAATTATTCCACCCAGCTATGTCAAAATACTCATGAGACTCATGGACAAAATAATTTCAAAAATTGTTTGTATCTCTTTATGTCAACTTCATCAAATTGCATCCACTCTTTATTTAAAACAAAACTAAACTCCTCCAACAATTCGAACCATGTTTGCACATCTAACCGAAAACATGCAAGTTCTACTTGCAACGCTACCAAATCAGCACTCTCCAATAGTTACATAAACTCACAAACAGGTGAAACGCAAATAGTCAAAGAAAGCATCTCAAAAACATCTGAATGGAACAAAAAGCGTTCGTTGGCACGTCGAGTCACAAAATAAGCCGTTAATTAACAAGTGTCTTACCACGACAATCACCTGAAGCGCTACCTCGCAACGGAGCGCAGTCCGTCTTGGGATCGAAATCCAATCCACGTCCACTTAAATCGCTTCTTCTGATACCGTTTTGCAATCTGATTCAATTAATAATCACCATGCAAAGAAAAAGGGGGAAAAAACGCCATAATAACAGGCATCGGGTAATAAAAGGCTCGTTGATGGCTGGACTGAACCTGAATCTGTCCGAGATCTGAGTAGCAGCCGGAGGAGCGTCTTGAAATCGAGATAAGATGCTGGCTGATACATGCCTGCATTGGATGGTTTAAAGCGAGGTTCGTACGTGAAAGGAGGATAATGCATTAATTGGATTCTTTAGAGCAGTGGTTCGAAAATATTATGATTTTGATATCAAATCATGTTGTGGTCCAAGGATCACAAAATACAATTAAAAGAAACGCTAATGTATGTTTGAGCAGCTTCGCATGGCTAGATAACTGCAAACCTCTAACTAGTAATTTAAAAACATCATTTGATGAAGCATTTGAAAAAGTTCCCAAAGCACTGACTCAGCTGCTTGCTCTTTCACTGGTGGACAAAACTTGCAAAGTGAAATATATTTGCTAAAAGCGACTAGCTCTTACAAACCACTAAAACTACTGCGGAAGACGTGGCGGTTATGTTATGGAGCTGCTCCAGATCCAGATTTTATTTTGTTTCGTTGAAGGAAACGAAATCAAGACATCTTGTGGTCGTCGTCATGTCCATCGAGCGAAACGTAGAAATGTGTAAACGGTGTAAGCGTGTAATCCGTGTCTGATGCCATTTTGGCTGCAACAGGCGCTTGTAACGTATCGAGCTTGAAGCAACCCCTGCTTTGCAGACAACGATTATCAATTGAAATTTGCCTTTTTTCCGACTGAAACTGAAACTTGCATGTTCGCGTCGAAGAGCTTACGTAATATCACTTTTATTGCTACCTTTGCGACGGTCGACGACAACAGACGGACGGAAGAACGAACGGACGGACGAACGATTGGATGAAATAGACCAACAGATGGTTCGTGCGATTACGCGATGTCCAAAGGAGAACTTTGTGCTCTAAATTGGACACAATTACGTCAGGTTGGAAAATGTGTTAATAACTCATTGAACTGGGAATATGTGCAATTAATAGTATCTGGAGCTCAGCGTTGAGGTAGTGATTTTATATGGCACATGATTTATCGATTAACTAAATATGTGCATATAAACCAGCAAATGGCTCCTGATTTTTTTTTTGTGACCTTCGTTGTTGCACATGAAGAAAACTTATTTCAGGATTCCAAAAGAAGAAGATTATTTTTAAATTACTATAAGATTTTTAAACTACTATAAAAGCTTTTGGGACTTCTAATCACATTTTCTATCCTAGAGACGAAGGAGTTTATTGACATGTTTATTGACATTACGTTAACTTATATTAATTTTTCAAAGCGCATGTCAAATTTGTCAAAACAAAATGTTTCAAGAACGAAATGACTGAATGAAAGGCGGTCAAAAAATCTAGAAGTGAAAATCAGTGTTAAAAGCTTGGAAGCAGTGTTAAAAGCTTGGAAGGTTACCACATGGTAAATAGTTATTTCTATTAATTCAGTGATTTTATATACTTATATTTGTTCGTATTTGACCTACGACATCAATGCCTCTCAAATATACATTAATAAATATTTTTTTGATTGTACTACTTGTAAATGTATCATTTCCAAGTAATTTTTGTTACATATTTGTACCTTACTATTTCACTCTCATGGCTCCTTTTTCGATGTGGAAAAGCTTCTATTTACTACTTTAAAATTAACCATCCAATATCAACACATTTAACATTTTCTGATGCAAGCAATTCCGAAATTTCCATTAAATAAAAACTTGCAAAAAAAAACCGGGCATAGCTTAGAAAATATCTTTTTATATCCTGCAAAATAGCTTCAAAGCAACTCTTCAGTCTAAAGTACTTTCACAATGGCTTTCCTTTTTCTTGCTGTAAACGTTGAAATCACACGCATATTCGATGGCAATATCTGTTTCAGTCCAAATTTTAAAGCTGCTTTTGACCGGTTTTGTTGATTGGTACTGTCAGATTTATGTCAGCACGATATTTTCGGTAGGTGGATTTTTATTATGTTTTTGACGTATTGCTTTAATGTAATTAAAGCCTTGCCATTAAGACAAGTGCATTTTTAATGCAATCGAAAGCTGAACGGCAATGTCACGGACGAAAAATTTCGAAGACAAGCAGATGGAAAGACTTATCCGTATTCACTTAAAAAGTAACATAGGTTCACTCAAGTCAGTGAGTTCTAGCCGTTTGTACCAATAGCTAATAATACTTTTATGCTAAGGTTATTACAATATATCGTTTTTACTTCACACTATAAAATAATATAAGATAATATATATAAGAATTAAAAAAAATATTTCAAAATAAATTACGAGATATTTTATTAGACCCAACTTTTAGTACACAGATGACTGGTTTTTCATGTTTTATGGCTGAATTTACTGGAAGAAATAGTACTTATTTTCTTTGATTTGATTTTTTCAGTACATTAAGCCATAGAAAGTTCAGAATGGACACTGCTTGGTCACTTGGCATGCTGTGTGTTTTTCAGTTCTCTTTTGATTAATAACCAACTGAAATCTTCATTCAGGCTTTCATCACTATTCTAACAATCTTTTGGATTGGAAAAATAATCGTTTTCATTAACTAAAAAAATATTGTTATCCTTGTCAAGTACCAGGGTTATACAAGGATAGGACTGCAATAACCTGGGACGATTTTAAAGACTGAGAGCTTTCGTGTTTTTGATATAAATCATAATTCATTTTTTTCGAAATATTGTTTCTCCTGTTTGCTACATGGATGTGATTAAATTTCTTGTTAGAATAACTTAATTAAATAAAAACGATAATATGCGAATTATCCGAAAAACGTGGAGACCACAGGATGTCGTGTGCGGACGAAAACAAGAGAGAAACGAAAGAATAAAAATAACGAGTACGAATGATTCTTTTCATTTGGTTTACATAGAATACTAGTTCACATGTTTCTATACATTAACAAATATTGCGAAGCGATATATATAAATAGATTCTCAACATTTCTTTTCCATGTGAAAATAGTACGCTCACCGAAAATTTCCATTAAAAACTGCAACGTGGCTTATGTAGCATATCTATGAAACTGTTTTTATTAAAATCACAGTCAGAGTTAACCTTCCATCGCTGCACCCAGAAAATTTGGTAGCATGGCACGATAGTATCAAAGATAGATTTGTGCGAATTTCATTTAAATCGTGGTGTCTGCTTTCCTTGGGTGATTTGTTTGTGTCTGCGCTGCTAAAAGAGTTAGTAACATCCACAACAACTTGACCCGGAAAAAAAATATTTTTCATTCATTATTTTCCATCCCAACAAACTTCTATTTGTAGTTTTGCGTAAAAATATTCATACATATTTAATCGAACATGGTTTAAATAGAATAAAGGATAAATTTTTATTACAAAATACAAATTTATCTGCATTGATAAAAAATTTCAACGACGGTGGCATAATATTTAATGATTTTTTCAGATTTATTTGTTGAATAAAAAATAAATGTTATAATAAAATGCGTGCACAGGGGTCACTATTTTCTTGTTAAATAAAAAATAAATGTTATAATAAAATGCGTGCATAGGGGTCACTATTTAAATTTTGGCTTAGTCATCGCTCACCGACAAATTTCGCAAAAGTCGTCAAAAATCAGCCGTAATCGCAGAAATTATCGATGCCGTGCGCCAAATGATAAAGATCGTCATGTGACATATTGTGAGATTGAACATTATTGGGCATTAGTTCCACCAGCGTACAATCAATATTGCATGAACATTTAGCCGTCAGAAAGATTTGTTCCAGTTGGATACCGCACAATTTGAAGATCGCCCAAAAGAAGACTCGTGTCGATTGGTGCCGAGAAATATTGAAGAAATACAGCTGCGCAGCTTTAAAAGCATACGATAGGATTCTGCTAGGCAATGAACCTTAGCTTTATGCGTATGAGCCAGAAATTAAACAGCAATTGACGGTATGGGTCTTTAAAGACGAGCCGAATCCAACGAAAGTTGTTCTCGAATAAAGCATTTCGAAACAAATGGTCGCTTGTTTCTTCAGAACAGCAGAACGTGTTGCCATCGTACCACTTGGAAAACGTAGGATGGTCACTTTTAAATGATATACAGCCGTTTTTCCGCCAGAAGTTTTCAGTGAAACAAGGAAAACGAGCTGCCATGGACAAATTATTTTTTATCACGATAATGCGAGCTCTCACACATCGACTCGCACAGGAGAGTTTTTGAGCACCGAAAACATCGAAGATGGGCCATCCGCCGCACAGTCCTGATTTAGTACCCAATAATTTCTTCTTGTTCCCGCACATCAAAAATAAACTGCGTGGTCAGTGTTTTTCGACCCCCGAAGAAACAGTCGATGTGTTCAAAACACAAGTTTCGGAGCTACCTCAATCGGATTGGTGAAAGTGATTCAAAAATTGGTTCGAGCGCATGCGAAAGTTTATTTACTTTTATGGAGAGTATTTTGAAAAACAATAAAGCTATTTCCGAACATAAATTACTGTTTTTTTCACTGTAAGATGCAAAATATTAATAGTGACCTTCGTATAATGTGTAATTAATAAATGTTTTTTTACCGAGAAAATGTTCTTAAATCCTAATAAAAATTTGAGATGTTTCATTTCTAATTTTGAAATCAGAAAAGTTAATTTGGTTTACAAACTAAATACTTTAATGCATTAGTTTTCAAAATTTAGGGTCAATGTTACTTTGGAGTGTTGCCTTGTCGAGTTTTTTTTTATTTTGTGCATATTTTAATTATCGCTTTGGACACGCTACACAGCCTGCAAATGGAAATAAAGAAGGCAACTTCCATACCTTATATGCAAACAATTGTTTGAAATCAGCAGGGAATTTCATTGGCCATTAAAATCAAATAAATGTACTGAAATATATATTCATCAAAACTAAAAAAACAACTTTGACTTCAGAGAAATCAGCACTTATATTTTGAAAAATACGTTTCGGGTACCCAATCCTCAAAAAAAATTTAAGAAATTCTGATCCATTCTAATTTAAGGGGGTATTCCAGTCTTTCGGTTTGAAAAAATCGAAAGCTTTTTTTTGCATTTTCTTATTCCACTATGATCATATAATCTTGCTTTAAAATTTTATCGCAGTATCTGTTTTCGTTTTGAAGTTATTCGCATTTCCACCACTATCATCTCTGGAAAATCCCCGGCACGCTTGAGGCGAGAGTGTATGAGATAAAACTTTAAACGCGATTTTCTCAAAACCATCTTTTCTCAACTTCTTGGCAAGATTTCTCGAAAACGGTCTTACAGAATTTAATGAGTGATATATCAAATTATTTGCTATAATTTAAGGAAAAAGATGAACTACGATTGTGATGATACAAAACAATTAACTATAATTTTTAATAAAAAAACTAAAAAAAAAGGAAAAATTAGAAATTTTTTTTTTATAAGCTGCCATTTTTTAACGAATAATTGGATATTGATAAGCGTAGTTCATCTTGTAACGGGTATTCTTCTGAGTAAAATGACACCTCATTTGCTAATTTCAGATAATTCAAACGGACGCAATCCTGCCAAGATTGAATTTTCAAAGGTCAACTTCAAGCCCTCATAGCAACAACAATTTTCAACTTTGTTTTTGAAATCCAAGTTTTTTCTAAAGTTTAAATCCTGCAATAAACGCAAAATAAAACCATATCCATTGAATATTTATTTTTATGTATTAAAATTCATATTGAAATAATGAACGATTATCGCGTGAAAAACCGGAATACCCCCTTAACCAAATTTTATCATCTGAAAACACAATGTTGTAAAATTGCTGCACTACAGTTAAAAAAGTAACCTTAAAATTCGACGCAAGTTTTGATAAAAAAAGGCTTTCTTTAATAAAAAAAAACCATCGATCTTTAAAAAAATGATTTGACATTTTTAATGGTTTCGCACTTTCAATTCAAGGCAACACTAATTCAACAGTGAATAAAATTATTTCTTTTGCATTGTTTTTGTACTTGACACAGTCTATTTATGAGCAAAGATGCATTTGAAAAAAAAATTATCTGGTTTTGAAAACTGGGATTGTTTGATAAAAAATTATTAAGTTTTTATGATGATCGTTTTGCATGTTCGGTAAAATTTATCCAAAAACACAAATGTCTGCTATTTAATTCTACATTCTTTCCTATTCCAAAATTACGAATAATATCTTAAATTGCTTTTGATTTGCATTCAAAAATTCCAAAAAAAAAGTTACCTCTTTGGACATTTTATTTTCAGTCTGTAATTCGCGCAATATTGATGTCAACATCTTTATTAAGTTTTCATTTTCGATAATCTTAACAATTGCGTGCATGACCGATTATTTGAATCAGAAAATTCCCGCAGAAAATCTTCAGGCATTGAAATATTTGATGGCTATTTGTTAAAATTAGAACATCATTCAAAAGCAGTTGAAAATAAATAGTAGCCCCTTTGGCGTAGCATGTGCCACTTTCATGTCGAACACTAGTCTACTATTAGCATGTCATTTAGTGACTTGGGAGATGATTAGAAAAAAGTGATATAATTTGGAGTGAAGGTGATACTGAAATACGAACGATTCAAATATCAATTTTGCTTTGAAACTATTTTGTATAAAGCAAAAAGTGGGTTTTTTCATGCTTTTTTTCGTGTTGAATGAATATGTGTTTCATGTTCTGTTCACGCTAAAAAATACCTAAGGGTATTTGTTTCAAGTTGGTTTAATTTTATTTTTGTTGCGGCAAGAATTTTGTACTTAGTAATTCCACAACATTCGAAATTAAATTTAGTACAAGTCTATCAATGGGGTTCATTGTTTGTTTTCCAAAATAATTAGATCGAATTCATTTAAATCTTTCTAAAAAAATTACCAAAACCCTAGTTATCTTTAACTCTTTGACGCGCTCTGGCCACAATTTCAGTGAGATTCTATGTATCTTTTTAATTCTATCATCAAATCACTTTTGAATAAATCAAGTACAAAAAATGAATTCTGAAGGTTTTGAAATTATTCAACTCTCCGTAGTCGTTAAAAAAAAGACAGGAAATTCGTTAAAACTTTGAACTGCAATAACTTTGGACGAGTTGTCGGATATTTACGAAATTTGCAGGACGCATTGATATAGACTTATAGAATAAAGACTTTTTTTTTTTAGAAAAAATTAGACTTTTTTGTGAATTTGATGGCTATTCTATAGCTGCGGCAACCGTGTAAAAAGAAGCTTTCTAAATCATGGAAAATTAAAAAAAAAATTACTTTTTGCGGCAAAAATCAATTAATTCCAAAATGCCCAAACAGTAACATTAAAGCTTTTGAAACAGCTCATTACACAAATGTTAGCAGTTCAATAAATTACCTATATGCTCAGAACCTGAAATATGTGTTGACAAGACTTCAAAATCTAACAATCAGATCCAATTGAAATTCGAAGAATGCATTGACCTTTTGTTGGTCCTTTTCATCGATTTGGACGCAACTTGAGACATCACTTTTTATCAAAAAAATTTTGAGACATGACTTATAAAAAAGAGAAGGTTTATTGCCCTATAATCTCCGATGCGGTCACCAGATTGAAACTAAATTCAAACAGTAGATGCCCCTTAGTGTAAGTCAGTTCAGTAGAATTTCGGATAAAAAAAAATCAGTTTAGGCCCTGAGGTAGTTCTTGTCATTTTTTAAGACCAGGTGCGAGCAGTAAACCTTTAAGAGATAATGATCGTTTAGCCAAGTTGTATAAAAATTATTGCAATTTATTTAAATTTTGCACATTGTAATAAACGTCGGTTTGTTAAAGTTTCTCACTTATCTAAAAAAAAAAAAAAAAATTCACACGACTAATAAAGGGTTTTCAAATTTGAGGTATGTTTGTAATTTTTAAAACAATCACATACATTTTTGTGTAATCTTTATTTGTTTTTATTAGAAATTAAAGAGCATTAGTTCCGTTTAATAATAAAAAAAATTTCGTTCAATCACATGATTTTGATGGCCAGTTCACGTTTTTCCTTCAAAAAATTATTCGATATGAAACCTCTCTTTCAAAAGATCGATTAATTTTGTCGCTGTGTTGTATGTTACATCGTCTTGCTAAAATCGCATATTCTGCACATCAATATCTTCGAATTGACTCCACAAAAAGTTTCTAATCATCTTTCGATATCGAGTTCCAATCACAGTAATTGCATTGCCATTTTGATTTTCGAAATATATGGATCAATTACGACAACCACACTAAAATCTGATATTCTTGGCTTTTCAAAGAGTTTGCTAGAATTTTCTCCAGCCTGAATTCGACAGTTTTGTTTGATGACATAGTCACCAATTTCAATATAAAGATCTTTATATGAAGATATTTGAGTAAAATATTGATAAAAGCTGTAATTTTGAGGTTCAATGGCTGTGAACGTGCCTTTAGCAACACTTGTGCTAAGAGCTGCAATATTTTGCCTTAAACGACCACTATGATGATAAATTTTGCTTTTCTGATCTTCAACTAAACCAGTTTTTTTTTTGATTTATCAGTGATAAGTTTAATAGCAAAGTTTATTGGAGTATCTTCGCTACCGTATTTTTACCAATACTTTCTTCCAACTCCTGAATAACTTTCACCATACTTCAAATAAATTTTAATAATCAAAACATGTTGTTCACTTGTATACCAATTCACTTTAACTAGCCATATTGTATTTACTATATACATTTAAAAACATTTATGTAATCTGGTACATGTCAAAAAATGGGCGGATATTTAAAAAGATACCTCCAATTTGAGCACCTTTTATAAGAATTCAGGCCAGGAACTGAGATCTAAAGCACACCAAAATGAATTAACAGTGGTGTAAGTAAAGTTAGGTTAGTGAAGAGGGCTGCCGAGAACGCGGCCAGCATTAGGCCACCAGTTTGGGCCCGTTTGCTACCCTCATAGACAATCACACGCATTCACACTTACAGCCATGGCACTGGCGAGATTTGAACCCGCAGGCTCCGTAGCACGCCGCTTTTCGGCCTGACGCCTTAGCGAGCAGAGCTACCGGGCCTCCAACAGTGGTGTAAGTGGCATACATTTTTTTTTATTTCTTACTTAAGTATTTGACATCAAACGGTATTTTATACCCACGCATTGAATCTATCCCTAACATCCAGATACCAAAAAAGGTTAAAATATCCACCAAACAGTTGAACAATGTCAAATTATTTGCTCTCCATTCACCAGCATTAAAACCACTTCATAATTCATCCTCAGATTAGCCAAATAAGATATATTTTAGCTATCATTTCACGGCTCATAATACTGCCAATTTCAAATTAATCTCACTACACCCAGAAACGTATACGCCGAAAACCAGAAATCACGTTTGCCCTTCAAAATGAAACGAACGATTAACCAGCTTCAATTAGTCGTGCTTTTACGCATAATTTGATGCTTTTTCCGTAGCAATCTGGCGGCGTGTTCGTCTTCGCAGCCCATTCTTTTCAATCACGACGCGCTGCGTGGCTTGCAATTATTTCATTCGTAAGACATCCTCAAGGTCTAGCGCGTTACCTCCTCATTATCATCTTCCTCATGATCCACCCAATTTACAGTGCTGCGGCAAGGTCTCGATGATTGCTTGCAGTCATTACCACCGTCGCCGCCAGCTTAGCGTGCGATACCCAGACGAAACTTTCAAAACACCATGATTCGGATAGATTTCGGCGAGTCTGACTCTTTTCGCTTCTAATTAGGCAACTATGACGCCGAGGCTGCAGAACGATTTTTTCATCAGAATCTATCGAAAAATGCAACGATTCGAGCAAAGCTACAGTATTGATGTCGATTAGATAAAAGTGTGTTTGGTTTTGCTGAAGATGGATTGAGTTTTGTCGGGGCCACCCATGTAATCGATTTTCGATCATTCGATCGTTCCGCTTTCGAAAAGTTTGGATTGTTGCGAAATCGGGGAATTAAAGATAATCGTGTCATTTGTAAATATATATTGGTGCTACTGTGAAAATAAAAAAGTAAAATATAAGTCGTGAAAATGATGGTGATCGTTTAGAACCTGGTTGTTTGGTTGGACAGACTGACACAATATTTTGAGAATGGAAAATTGAGTCTTTGCCTTATGATAAATTGGAGAGGTTTAGATTTTCATAATTTTGAACAGACTTCTGAATAAAGGCTATTAATTCATTAATATCGTTGGATTTAAGTCGAAGATGTTAAAGTTTGTAGCAACTAACGTAAATAAAAATTAATGATGTCCTATTGCAAGTGGTCACGTCAGTCAGGTAGGCACTATGAGCTGTTGTCTGAAGAGAATCAGTGCATACTTTCGAAACCGCTTAGTTAAATTTTTTTAATTTTCATCATCCCACAAAAACAATTTTCATTTTATGCTTCTTAAATTTTTTGGTAAAGTAATTGATTTTTGTAGAGAAAGCAACCATCTCTGCTTTGACAACTGATAGAATGACAAATAATTCTTCTAAAATGCAGAGCTGCAAAAAAGCAGATGACTGATTTATTGCCATCACCAAATTGCAGATTAAGTTAAATTAGTATTTTGCATTATATGTCTATGAAAATCAATGCCAAAGGCCACGGTCTGCAAGTCACCAGTATCATCAAATCCCACACCGGATTTCACTCAGCACTCAGCAAAATGATCAATCATCGACTTTTGAACGCTAATAGATCATCCGTCGTGGTCATCTTCTCAACTCGTCGTTTTATATCATCGAACGGAATCTATTCGGTCGTCGTTTATGCAAAAACCGTTTGAGGACCATGGAAACCGTCCGGCGGTCGCTATTCGCCCAATACTGAGGAAATTAAACGACAAGCAACGTCGTCTTCGAACCGTGCACGGTGGTCTTTGAACTCAGCGCAGAATATGTGTATCGAACGTGGAGCGAAGCTATGCAGCTTCGCTGGCTATTAGGATCTTTGGAAATTGGAGCACTTTCATAGAAAGTTTTAATTATATAAAGGCGATTGCCTTGCCATTATGTGGTAGCGTCTTTCAACGCTTAGTTAGACCACTTATCCACTTGCATGCGAATCCGACAAGAAGACTGTATATAGGCATTCGGTTGTGGAGTGTAGGTGGTGGAACTATTGCATTTGTTGCCAAGCAGCCAGCCAGCCAGCTAGCCAGCCGATGGTCAAAAGGTGATCGTTACGGATACGTCGTATGATCGAGTGAGTGGATACCGTAGGTACCTTCGTCCATGTGAAGAAGTATTTCTAATGAAAATTCAAATGAGAGTAAATCGAATTAGCTTTTCATGTGCAGTTGTCTCAACAGAATGAAAATTAACAAATGAAAAGTGTAAAATCGTTGGTCAGTCTGGTATTTATTGTAATATAGAATGTACTTTTACATTCAACACAATGATACCCTGAACACAATGAGTGGCGTATATGGTATGCAATTAGGAAATGGCTTTCATTTAAGCCATTCTGGAACGCTAAAGGCAGTTTCGTTGTGCCATAGAAAGGAGAAATGTGTATTAAAACAAATATTTGAAAATTTTGTGAAAATAGAATGAAGTTAAGATATCACTAAATTTTGTTGCTGTTATATAATAAGATGTTAATATAAGTACCATATATTTGTTTCTCATTGAAAATGTATTAGGTTTACACGTCTTCCACAAAGAGGAATTCTATATCCTGATAACTAGCCAGGCTCCAGGAAAAAACAAGAACTATCATTTTCGTCATATATAAAACAACGGAAATACCATCGTGCCACTTATGTCCATCACTACATATTGATTTTTTACTGTTGTGAGACGAAATCAAGTCTTCAGGAGTTTTTTTAAAATTAATTGAATTCAACAAAAATCTCTGGAAGCTTAAACTGGCCAAAAATATAAATTAGTTTAATTTTTTTCATTTACCAAACAAGATGTACAAAAGCATTATGACAAATAAACGTTTAAATAATATATAAAAAAATATATACAAAAGATAAGAAATAAATACAAATTTTACAAGGGTTATTAAGTTAATAAGCAAATATATCTACAAAGTTTTACTCTGACTAGTACAAAACGTTTTGACGAAGGAGCCTTTGAAGGTTGATTTCGAAACTGTTGGGGAATAGAATTGGCAAATGTCGTTGAGGCTGAATACGGCTATTCTAGGAGTGAAAGACTAAACCCAGTGCTCATTATTACATTTGTCATTATCATCTGATTGTTCATTTAATCAAATATAGCGGCGCCATTGATGACATCAAATCCGAAGCAGACAAATACAATAAATCTCCTGGATGAAAAAGAGTGCAAGTTTAAATGACCTAACCGTTAATCACAAGATGGTAAGCCATAATAGTCGCTAGGGCTGTATATTTCTCTTAAATAGATTTGATAGACTGAGTTTCAGACAATATAAGCGTACTAAAGAAGAAATCGTGGGGGAAACGGTGGTAAAACGTGGCCCTTAATGTTTGGAGCATAATAAAACGCACATATTGAAATAATTTGAATGCTTATTTATTCACAAGTACTCTTACATAATCAATCTTTGAAAATAAGGAATTTTACACTCATACATTACTCAAACTCAAACTTTATACTCATTGAAAAGAAAAAAATGACCAATATTGGCCAAAATGTCCAACAACCCATCTTGGTCCCTAAGTCGGGTACCCTATGGGGAGACATATTCTATTTTTGGCTGCAAATCTCGCAAACAAATACTGCCTCGTCGTCCTCGTCATCTATCCCAGCACAGCTACAGTGTGCTCAATCCTCACAAAGAGAATATGCGGTCCATCCTTTATTTAAATCCTAGTATTTTCCACGGCAGTAACAGCCAGAGATATTATTTTCATCGTTGGCACATTTCGATGAAGAATTAGGATTATTGCTGGTTTTCTTCTTATCCTTTTTCTTAGCCAATTCAGTTTTTCTAGTCTTTTTTTGTCTTTTTTCTTATTTAAATCCTCTGCTAGTTTCTTCTTTTCTATTCTTTCTTCTAATACATTTTTATACGGGGAAGAAGTTATAATATCTGTTTTTCCTCGTTTCCAGATCACGCGTAAAATTTTGCGAAGTGGATGACATGGAATCACTTGCTGAGGACTAACAACAGAAAATACTGAAGGTAGAGAAGCTGCTCCTTGATATATTTCGAAACTGCTCATCCAAGTGGAGCATTCGGGCTCAGACTTTGCTTCAATCTCAGATGGTATCATGACAACAGGCATGCGGCATATTAGCGGTTCGTCAATAATTACTTTCTCAGAATCTTCAAATGGTCTACTTGGAGCTGTTGCTCCGTTGTCTGACGTAGTGGTCAAATGCCCCATTTTTTGAAGCCATTTACCACCGTTGCCATTGCAGAACCCTGTATATAGGCTTTACCAAAAATCTCTGCTATTTGCCGGAGAGTAATGGCCACTGGCACTAAAATATATTTCTATAGTTATTGCAGTACCTCTCTCTGCCAATGTTATGGATCCCACTTGTTTCTTGCTTGCTCAGGTACCACTGAAACTCCCGTCTAAATTCTTTCCGGTGAAAATTTGTGCTCATCGAAAACGTTGCCGAGGAAGTTGAAAATCTGTTCAACAGCTACTTTATTAAATCCAGCGACACGCACAACTTCTTCTTTTTCAGAATTAAACATATGTTGCTTCCCATTTTTTACTGTCAGTGTGTGTGCCAAATCCCTTCAATGTTTTGTCGTAAGTCCATTAAGACGACTCTCTATATCCATTATATAGTTGCGAAATTCTTTCTCTTCGTTATCAGTAAATGTTCGCTTTTTTGGGCTTTAAGAACATTTCACAGAAGTTGCAGTAGCAGCAAAATCTTCTAGGGCTATGCGAGCTTCTTTAACTTTTCTTTTGAGGGTCGTTTGTGGCACAGAATATGTTTCCGCCGCTAATTTGTATCCAACTTTTCCTTCAATTACAACATCGATCACATTTTTCACACTCTGTTCACTCCGATTCCCCTTTTCCGTCATTCTTTTATAATTTTTCACCATCTTAAAACAAGTAAGACTAAAATTAAGTTTAAAGGATCATACAGTGTCATAAAGAAGTCATAATTTTCTTTCAAAGATGGGTATGGGACACCCCATCTTGCCCTCCCATGTCCATTTGAATAAAATAGCGTACCTTAAATAATAAAATAAAATATGGAAACAAACATGTTCTAACCTGTTAGTGTAATCATTAATAAACAAGAATAGCTTCCAGTCAGTTCTAGAGCACTAATGTTAAGATACAAAACACCTGCGACATATAAAGCTGCGTACACATATGGCCAAGGCCAATGGCCAAGCCATTCGTTTGCTCGGATTTGCTTAGTGTGTTCAAAGAGCCAACCTTGGCGTTTGCCTTGGTTGCCGTTTGTTCTGCCAGTGGTATGTAATGTATTGGCCTAGGGACTTCATTTTAGTGTGAACGGTTGTTCGACCATAGCTCAACCCGGACCGCATCCAACACTCCGGTCCTAAGCTATTGGCCTTAATCACTTCTTGTGTAGACGGTACAGTTAACGCGAATCTTTAAGAATCAACAAATTGGTCAAACTGTCATTGGCCGTTCGTTGGTTTTATGTGTACTCACCTTAACACGAAAATCACAACGAACTTGACAAAAACCTAGTTTTTGGCGCTACGATGAAAACGCATGGACTCACAAGCCTCTTTCAGCGCTGGCTAATAAACAACACAATAGCGCGTCGTTACGAGCCATAATGGTCAAGATTGGTCTTTCGTACGTTCGATGAGACCCGGAACCCCTTCTTGCCCACTACCCCGTCTAACCACCCTTCTCCTACAGGAAAAACGGCCAAGTAGCCCATAAGTTAGTCGTATCATAAAACCAAGCTGTTTATTAACACGAATACGAATCAGCAATTATGGAAAGTTTATCACAATCTTTTCGAAAATTGACGGAAAGATTGATGAAATGAGTATGCTCGTGTACTTTTTGATAAAGCGTTGATCATCATTTGCGAACATTAGAGTCGGTTTTGAAGATTTTCGATAAGATAAGAAAGCTCCACAGTGGAACGACATATTTAATTTAACAGGCAGGGGAGCTATTCACTGTTTGTCTTATTACAAATATTTATTAAATAACAAATAAAGCAAAAATCATTGCTATTGTTTTAATCGAAGAAAATGTAAAACGTGATTATGAAACTGACACATGAGCCAGAGAGTACGTGAACACAAATATGTCACCCCTCAAATTCGTGAAAATAGCTCACACCTGAAAGCATATTACTGCTGAAAGCATATTACTGCTTGTCCAATTTGAAATTAATTAAAACTTGAGGCAAAGCAACACTACTCTAGCTATCAATGCATATATACCCATAAAAGATTGATTTTCTACAGAAATTATAATATAATTCAGTAGGTAATATTAAAATGGAATAGAACAAAATCAGTTCAAATGTTCTAACTCTATCTGACTTTTTCCAGTAACTATTTTACACTTACTTAAGAACACACAAGCAGTTGTTTGGTATAACAATGAAAACTATTGCCTTAATTGTTATAATAAATCTGCTGATTGCTTCAGTGTTTTCCGGCGAGATAGATCGTACGTTCTAATATCTAAATTTTTTTAGGCATTAATTTTCAATTTTCTTTTTTTTTCTATAGAAAACCCTGCAAACCGATGCAATCTAGATAAAGTCGTGGGACCATGCAAAGCCTATTTTCGTCGATTTTATTACAACGTAAAAAGTAAAAATTGTGAATTGTTTATATATGGTGGATGTGAAGGTAATGACAATCGCTTTCTTTCCTTGGAAGCTTGTAAAAAAGCATGCATGCCTTGATTACAAGTCAATTGATTTTATATAGTAAAGTTTATATAGTAAAAAGAGGCGAACATGATTTTAAGTAAAGATTGTCTTGAAACCTTTCAATTGATTTTTATTACACAGCTGTAAGATACCCGGAAACCAAAAAAAACCTCGAAACTTAATCTCAATTGTCAGCCAATTGTTGATAAAATATGCTTATTAAATAGATGTTCTAGCGCATTTATTCCGTATTCTAATATATTTTTGTCAATCAAATAGAAACGAACTCCGAGTCTTCAGAAACGTTAGCTGGATTAAGAAAGAATTTTTCACTTGTTTTAACTTTCTTTATTCTTGCAACGAACATTTTTGCTTTGAAATTGAGTCTACACTAAGCAATAGATCTATGGAAAAGTGATTTTAATACTAATTTCTTGACTAATCGGTTAAAAAAAATTGGTAAAAACCAGCAGACTGACTTTTTATAGCCACTTGTTTTTTTTAAATAAATAGAATCAGAAGTTTAAAAAAATGTACAGTTACTGCAAATTGAAAACATTTTTTGAAATAAGCTATGACTTTTTGTGATAAGTTTCATTTCCCATTCATTTTACTGTGAAACTATTGAATTTGCTTGGTTATCAAACCATGAGATGTCGTGTCGGTGCATGAAATACTATAGAAAATCAATTTCCTGGGAAATATTGGAGAATATACAGCTGAGTCAATTGTATTTGTGTTTTGTTTGAGTTTGAAGTCCTAATTTAAGTGTATTGTCATAGTTGTCATAATTCAATATTCATTGTGCTGAAGGTTTTATTGCTTCTTGTTAAAGCAAATTGTAATAATATACAGTCGTGGCCACAATTATTTACACAACGCTAATCATGAAGAAAAATTTGAATGAAATCAAAATAACTCCTTCAATTTTTATTACAACAAAATAAAATTTTATTCAGTTATTCATTTTCAAATTCATAGTTACTTGACAAAAGCAAAATTGATATAAAACATTTCAGAACAAAAATAAAAATAAAAACTAAGTGGCAAAAATTATTTGCACACCCGTCATTACGGCCAAAATTATTTCTAGATTGTAAAACAGGATTCAAATAAAATATGGAAACAAATACGTTCTTACCTGCTGGTGTAATCATTGTTAAACAAAAATAGCTTTCAGTCAGTTCTAAAACAGTATTGTTAAGGTACAAAACACATGTGCGGTATAAAGCCGCGTACACATAGGGCCAAGGCCAACGGCCAAGCCATTTGTTGGCTCGGATTTGCTTAGTGTGCCAACCTCGGCATTGGCATTGGTTGCCGTTTGCTCTGCCGGCGTTGGCGATGTATTGGCCCAGAGACTTCGTTCTAGTGTGGACGGTTGTTCGACCATAGCTCAACCCGGCCGCATCCAACTTCTCGCTCCCAAGGTATTGGCCTCAATCGCTTCTTGTACGAACGGCGCATCAACCAACGAATCAACAAATTGGTCAAACTGTCATTGACCGTACATTGGCCATTTATTGGTTGTATGTGTACGCTCCTTAACACGAAAATCACAACGAACTTGACAAAAACCCAGTTTTGGCGCTAAAACGAAAACACATGGACTCATAAGCCTCTCTCAGCGGTGGGTGATAAACAACACAATAGCGCGTTGGTACGAGCCATAGTGGTCATGATTGGTCGTTCGTACGTTTGATGAGACCCGGAACTCCTTCTTGCCCACCACCCCGCCTAACTACCCTTCCCTTACAGGAAAAACGGCTTAGTAGCCCATAAGTTAATCGTATCATAAAACCAAGCTGTTTGTTAACACGAATACGAATCAGCAATTATGGAAAGTTTGTCAAAATCTTTTCGAAAGTTAACGGAATGATCGATGAAATGAATATGCCCGTGTACTTTCTGATAAAGCGTTGATGATCATTTGCGAACATAGGAGTTAGTTTTGAAGACTTTCGATAAGATGAGAAAGCTCCATAGTGGAACGACATATTTAACTTAACAAGCAGGGGAGTTATTCACTGTTTGTCTTATTTCAAATATTTATTAAATAACAAATAAAGCAAAAATCATTGCTATTTTGTTATTCGAAGAGAATGTAAAACGTAATACTAGACACACACATGAGCCACAGAGTACGTGAACAGAAATATGGCACCCCTCAAATTCGTTCGAGTGAAAGCATATTACTGCTTGTCGAATTTGAAATTAATTAAAACTTGTTGCAAAGTGACACTATTCTAGCTATCAATGCATATACACCCATAAAAGATTGATTTTCTACAGTAATTATTATATGATTCAGTAGGTAATAGTAAAATGGAATAGAACGAAATCATTAGTAGTCGCTCAAATTTTCTAACTCTATCAGACTTTTTCCAGTAACTATTTTACTATTATTTTAGAATATACAAACAGTTGTTTCATATCACGATGAAAAGAATTTCCTTAATTGTTATAATAAATCTGCTGATTGTTTCAGTGTTTTCCGGCAAGATATTTGTATCTTAATTTTTATAGGCATTAATTTTCGATATTCTTTTTTTTTCTATAGAAAACCCTGCGAATCGATGCAATCTAGATAAAGTCGAAGGACCGTGCAGAGCCATGTTTCATCGATTTTTTTACAACGTAAAAACTAAAAATTGTGAATTGTTTTTATATGGTGGATGTGAAGGTAATGCCAATAGATTTCCTTCCTTGGATGCTTGCAAAAAAGCATGCATGCCTTGATTACAAGTCAATTGATGTTATATAATATTGTCAAATAAAAAGAGGAGAAAATGAATTTAAGTAAAGATTGTATTGAAACCTTTCAATTGATTTTTATTACACAGCTGTAAGATACCCGGAAACCAAAAAAAAAACTAGAAACCAAATCTAAATTGTCAGCCAATTGTGGATAAAATATGCTTATGAACTAGATGTTCTAGCGCATTTATTCCGTATTCTAATATATTTTTGTCAATCAAATAGAAACGAACTCCGAGTCTTCTCAAACGTTAGCTGGTTTAAGGAAGAATTTTTTACTTATTTTAATTTTTTTTATTCCTGCAACGAAAATTTTTGCTTCGGAATTGAGTCTACATTAAGCAATAGATCTATGGAAAAGTGATTTTAATAATAATTTCATGGAAAATCGGTTAAACAAAATTGGTAAAAACCAGCAGACTGACTTTTTATAGCCACTTGTTTTTTTTTTTTTTTTGAAATAAATCGAGTTATAAGTTAGTAAAAATGTACAGTTAAAGCAAATTGAAAACATTTTTTAATATTAGCTGTGAGCTTTTGTGATAAGTTTCATTTCCCATTCATTTTACTGTGAAACTATTGAATTTGCTTGGTTATCAAACCATGAGATGTCGTGTCGGTGCATGAAATACTATAGAAAATCAATTTCCTTGCAAATATTGGAGAACATACAGCTGAGTCAACTTGGTTTGTGTTTTGTTTGAGTTTGAAGTCCTAATTTAAGTGTATTGTCATATTTGTCATAATTCAATATTCATTGTGCTGAAGGTTTTATTGCTTCTTGTTAAGGGGTAACACCTATGTGGAACGCTGTTTTCGAGGGTGATTTTTGCATTTTTTTCCAAGGAAACTTAATATTTGATTAAAAAAATAATTACATGGCTTTATTATACATGTTTTGAAGTATACAAATTAATATTTGCAACGTCCTAAAATACAAAATGGCGGCTGAACCATGCTACGAGCATCAGACGATTTTTCAAAGATGTCTCATTGTCGTCGCAAATAGTCTGAAACACAAAAATCAAAAATTTTCTTGAAGTTTGAACTAAAAGCAAGGGAAGTACGTACGGGTTTTCAAAAATATTGAATTTTGAAAGATTGGCGTTTGGTTTTGCAAAAAAAAATTTTTTTGTAAAAAAGATCGTACAAACTCAGCCGTAAAAATTAAAATTTTCAATTTATCAACAAAATCTTACGTACTTCCCTAGAAAATAATATTGTGAAGCTTGCACCGAAATTTCAAGTTGATCGGATAAAAATTGGCTGAATAATCGCGCGGGCCGTATCCAAAAATGTGGTTTCGAGAAAAACGCATTTAAAGTTTGATTCAAAGAGCGGCTCTTTCCCTTTTCTCGTTTTCGCTTTGTTGATTTATTGCCTTTTTTGTGGCAAAAGTTCTTCTACTACCTGTCATACTGAATGATAATTTACTAATAAGAAAAGTCGCTAACGGATACCTGTGGTAGGTATAAGGACTTTGGAACAGAGCGTGCCGTGCGCGCGCCGCATATTCCCCGACCGCACAATGGGGCATCCAACGTTTATGCTCATAACTCGGAAAAAAAAATTTTATTTTTGAAAATAACTTAAGGCGTTATAATAGACATGTTTGCCTGCCATTTTAGCAAAAAACAAAAATTCAATTTTTTTGAAATTTCTACATAGGTGTTACCCCTTAAAGCAAATCGTTACAATATATATTGATATAATAAATGCCAATTGATACACTTTCGGTTTTTCTTCGCTCACGTCAACAGCTGCAACCTTAATATTGTCTCCTTATTCATGTAATCTGCCAAATATGCAGGAACCTGTGGTGGTCTTTTCTTGAGATATTATTACGTATATTATTACATAAGTTTCTGACGAGCATTACCAGCGATCAAAGTTAGTTCAATGATCTGATTGAAAGATTTTTCGATTAAAACGAAAACGATACTTACGATACAAAGTGTGATTCAATCGTGAAACGAAAACGATACTTACGATACAAAGTGTGATTCAATCGTGAAACGAAAACGATACTTACGATACAAAGTGTGATTCAATCGTAAAATGACCTCTTTCTTATTAGGAAGACTCCGTGTTTTTTTTACATATAACTCAAACAAACGTTAGCATTTTCAAAACTAGACAATGTTCTAATTGGCACTCTTCAAGAAGCTAGCAGCTTCATTATCTATGACTCCCTGTAGCTATTTTCATCACTAGTCAATTCAAGCATTCTAATCATTAGACCTTCATTTATTTATTGTTAAACTGTTAAAACAAAAAGACAAAAACTTCTAATGCTGAACCAACCTATCTTATTCATTTTTAGATAGCTTAATTATTTTTGTTATATATAGCTTAATTATTTTTAACCCGTTTCAAATCATTCACTTTCAGTTCAACCGGCGTACACACCAACTTTTCAATCACATTGCAATAAATAATCAGCCATATCACTTTTCAGTCCATATAACAATTTGAAAGCAAAAGTTGAAGAAAATCCTGTTTTCTTCACATCTTCTTTTTGCCGCACAAAGCAAAAAAATGACAGACTTTTGCTTACCGGCCGCCTTCAATCCATAAAAAATTCTTGCAAAACAGGAAACTCACCATTGAGTCACAAAAGCCTACTATCGCAACTTGCTCCACATAAGTCATGATTGTAGCGTCGAGCTTGCTCAGTGATAAATTTTCTGAAAGAACTTGTAGACGTGTGGTGAATACGAAGAAAAAAGCACCGACTTGTCGTCAGTACAAGAACCTGAAACAACAAAGTTCATTCAATCGCGTCAGTAAGGCCTAGTGAACTAGTCAGCATTGAATAGAAAACTGGCGCTTCTAGATTGGAAAACAGGCTTCATGCTATACATATTTCATCAGCCATGGGAATCAAAGGAGTTTATAAGAATTCGAGCTCGGTAGATTTTGATAATTTTGTTTTCGATGTTCGTTGTTTGATTTTTCACCTCATATGGCTTCATCAGTGTTTTCATGCATTATTAATAAGTGGTATAAAAATTTGCGCTCTGAATGCAGCACTATAAAAAATCAAAATTGGTTAACAGAAACAAAAGACTTAGGCGAGGAACCTACACTTTCAATTGATGATATTTCAATAGATATCCACAAAAAACTAAAAACTGCATATGTCTGACCTAAATAAAAAACCTAAATAAAAACGAAATAAGCTCTTAAGCACAAATGTGGAGAATAAGCCTGAAGATTGTCTGAAAACTCTGGCATAAATGTGTAAAAAATAAGATAAGCTATTTTAAAGTAACAATTTTTGGCTTATGGTCATACAATTTTATATTTTTTGACGTGTGTTTATGACATCATTTTCATTTTATAAATATTCTTTGAGCAGTTTTAGATCCCAAAACTTCATATTGACCACTCAGCTTCATAAGTACGAATGCAGAAACTTCAGCCTCTTTTCCTTTGCTCTAATTTTAAACCCTAGATACAAACAGCTTCCAGCTCTATGGCTTTCAATAACGGTAAACATGCATCTAAATCTACTTGCACTAACATACCAGATTAAGCTTGATCGAATTCACTTACCAGTCAACTGCTTTTCTCGTCAACCATATCTCGGCTACAAAGTAGTAAAAACAAACAAAAAATAGTTCGCAAGCGCAACGAGCTCAACAAGACAACATGAAAAAGTGAATTATCGCAAAACCTTGTCGCAATTATAATTCAATTGAAAGCGCGATCCTAAGCTGGGTGTGGTAGGAGACGATCCGCATGTACATTCACTATCGCTTGTTTCGTGTCTTCGCGGTTGACCGCCCGCCAATGCTGGCCGTTTCACGATGGAGCACGTTGTTGTCTTATTTTGCCGCTCACAAAAAGAATAGTGGGGTGCCGCTACTTGTACATTACGATAATCGAATGCATCCTACAGATATAACTCGTTTCGCTCAAATATTCAGATACTTTAACATCTGGAGTAAACTTTTTCGATTTACTTGTAGGGTGTTTGTGTGCTCAAAGAGAATTGCTTGTTTGATGCTCAGGTAAACAGAGAATAGACTAGTAATAAAGCTTTTGGTAGTTTTGAAGAGAAACATATTTTGAAAATGAAGAGAACAGTACGAATAATGAAACCGAAAGTGGTTACACTCTTTTGCTGATACACTGTTAAAATTCAAGTCGATGAATTATTCATGTGTGAAGCATTCTAGGTAGCTGCATGTCCCTAAGATGACATTGTTAAAAATTATTGATTTATTTCAACAAAGCAAAGCTTAATACTAAAATAATATTTTTTTCCATATTTTCTTTCTTGTGTAAATAATTTTAAGGATTCTGTTTCTTAGATCTGCTCTTCTTTGATTTTCTATTCGATGTTTATCAATTTTGTGAAATAGAAAACAGTCATACTTCATTACGCTATTGAAATGTATTTTTTTCAATGGCAGAAATGAACGACCTGAAAGCATGCAATAATAATCCTCATGGAATGTGATGCTGGCTTTTCAATTCCTTCCTGTGATTCCATAAGTTACGCTACCAAAAGTCTGCTGTAAACCAAGAACTATGAATTTTAATTTCATGCTAAAAATAGCTACCAGGTAATAGTAATCAATTGATAAGATAATATAATAGTTAGTAACAGTAAAACAATTTAAATTGATCGCGCCGACTTGCCATGTGAATAAGGTGTAACTCGTCGCTCGTGAACTTCATTATTGGCCAACTTAATGTCTAGTATTGAAGGTTTTTTTTATAAAAATCCTATCATAATATCAAAAAATTAGCAAAATTTTCAGTAGTTTTCAAATATTGCTGCGTTATCTTAAAACCCGAAACAAAAGAAAACATTCGCTTTTGTTTAGTAAAAAAATATAGCAAACGGTCTATATTCAATGCAACATGTCAGCCTAAAATCATGATATTTAAACAACAAGGTCTAAACTACGCAATAAAGATCAGCGCCCAACGTGGGAGTCAAGCTATGATATTTTGAAACCACATGCCCAAGACGGAATAGATTTAGAAACTAGAATAAGATTTAGATCTTATTAGACTAAATTAGTTGCAATTAGGAATAAGTTAGATATTATTAATATTTAAAAACGATTATAAGTAAATATTGCTAGGATAACTCTAGCTTCTATACATGCTGGTTGTATCAGACAAAAAAATTTGAAAGAAAATATTTTGCTTCATAAAACCAGTAAGGCCCAGCATTCAGAGAACATATCCATTAGTTTTTAAATTTCATTGTTAATTGATCTTTAGGTAAGGGAAAGTATTAAAAAAATCAGAAAATAATAAAAATATATTCCATTTAAATCAATTCGAAATCTACTAACTTTTGTTCTTTACTTTATTTATTGATTTTGATTGTTTACATTTTAATTTACCGAATGATTTAAATTATTTGACTGCAACATATTTAAACGTGTCTTTATTCAGGTTTTTCAGTTAAAAGATTGATCACCAAGATTTTTTCTGGGTTATTTATTAAACTATTTATTTGGCAAAATTTTGAAAACCTAACTTTGGCAAAGTAATAACTTTAAAGCCCAGAAGTGTAAATGCAGCTTGGAATTTGATGTGATTTTCAGTACAAATAACCAGGTTTTTCCAACAAATGGGTGCACAGTATTTTCATATTTGTTTTATTATCGATGCTGTGGACTCTTAAATGTGTTCTAATGGGCTGTAGTATGCTTTGGTACGCTTTATTATGATTGCTTTAAAATATTTTATGGCTATATGGGTAGTATATTTTATGAATTTTTTACAGAAAAAGGAATAACATCTGGTCAGTCATATTAAAGAATGTCTTGCAACTTATGTCAAGTAGTGCGATTGCGCAGTTCATTTTTATATAGTCAATAAAAAACCCACTTAGTTCAAAGGCGTGTAGAAATCATTCGTTATAAAAAAAAACTTTTCTTAATAAAAAGCCTTACCTATACCAACAAAATAATATTTTTTGATTTAATGTGCATGAATTAAAAATTCAAGCACATATTTTAAAACAAGTTTAAAAAAAGCATCATTGGTAAACATAACTCCAACAAAAAATATCCGTGAAATTTGAGTAAGTGCAACACGATATTTTAAATGACCTATGAAAATGTCAGCCATTTGACTCTACAGTGAATATTTATCAGTAAAGAACTATACCTTACCTTACGGATAATTTCAAAATCGTTAGTTGCTTTGTATTAGTTTGCTCATCTCGAATTATTCGTACATTATGACACTTCATGGGCACTGACTATTTTTCATGGTAATATTTCTGTACAATCGCTCAACTTTTGCTCATTTTTCCATATATTCCTTATTTTCTTCAGTGAACCACTTTAGCTCCCTATGAAGTCATAATTCTGAAGAATCAGCCCTCACTTTTTTTATTCTTTTATACCCATTATTTCTTTTCTGCCTTCACTTCTGTTATCATAGTTGAAATATTTTATCGCAGTGAAATTAAATTTTCATTTCGATTTATTAATTATCACCAAGTGTTTTATTACTTAATTTATGGCAAAGAAATATTTTTCAGAGGACTGTGAGTTTAAAGAAATCTGAATTGTGATGTATTTTTCATACGCTGAAAGACTGGATACAATTTCAAACTAAAGTTCAATCATTTAAATTTTGATATTTTTCCCCAATGTTTTTTGATAAAATTGTGAAACTTAATTTGCGTTGTCAAAATATTAGCGCAAAACGAACAGATCTCAAATAATAAAGATTCATAAATTTTGAGCATTAATAACGAGTAAAAATCTTTTATTGTGATGGTTTCTTTGATGCACTTAACACAATGAACACAAACATTCCAAGCAATTCAAACCACACACCAAACCATCTCGATATATTTTACGATCGTCATTAACTACAGACTGCGAAGCTACTTAAACTCAGTACAAGTGCTTAATTACTGAATTCAAATATATTTTGATTAATTAGACCAACTTTTATGCAGCACTCCAACCATTCACATATCAAGATCAATGTTGATCATTTACAGCCTCGGAAGCACTCGACTAGTCATCAACTCAAGGTCTTTCCCTGAAAAAGCTTCGATACCTCACTGTGACATGAATGCAGCAACTTATCATCCAAAACGTGTGAAGTATTCGCAAAAAACTACCCTAATACCCAGCCATTGTCAAAGTCAGTATTTTGAGCTATTAACGGGACTGATTGAGCGTTGCACACACAAAAGTGTGACGTTCTAATGGTGAATAAAAAGTGGATTTTGCTACTTAACTTGTGCATATGAAGCCATTGAAAAATTGACAGGAATCCGTTTCTTATTTTTATCGTAAGCACATATGCACAGCCATAAGCAATTTTTACATAACGGTCGTGGTAATGACCATGATTCGTTCTTTGTCCATTTGTGATTCTTTCATGTTCACCAAACAGCATTCGATCAAATGTACGATTAGTTCAGAATACAAAGTAAACGAATTCTCTACTAAGACGAACTGGATGAATAAATAGATACATTTTTGCAGCACTTTAGTGCAGATCATTACAGAGATTAGTAGATGTTTCCTTGAAAGTTCAATTAAAAAATTAAGACGACTTTTGGCGTGCATTAATTCTCTTGACTGGCCAGAGTGATTAGTTTAGATCGATTAGACACTCCAAGTGCGATGTAGTGTGATTGTTAGAAGGAAGTGATTGCCGTGATAATTCAAAGCATTTGATTAGAGCATTTTCGGGTGTCCGCCCGTTTTCGCAAAATGTTTTCGAGTAATTGCTCAAGGATATCGGCTTGCGATTTTTATCGAATTCCGACATCATGAGTGATTGCAGCATAGATTATTTACATTCAAGATCGGTCCGTATTTTTGTACCGAAAAATTTGATCAAACGTAATGTACTGACTTGTCAGAAAAATGTAAATCGTATCGTCTGTTTGAACGTGAACACGGAAAACAAGAGCTGATTATCCGGTCTTGGTTTTGTAGTCTCTCATTGATTTTCCGCTGACTTGTTTTGATTTTATGCGAAACTGTCAAGATCTGGATGCATGGTGTAGGTCAAAAGAGATTATTCTATCGGAAGTGGATCATCCACTTTTACTTTCGTATTTTTTTCAGTCGGAATAATTCGCATATAGAGTTTTTCTATTCGATTGTGCAGCTTAGATATGAGCTTGAAATAATTTTCATTCGATCATTCAGTTTCTGGTTATGCTGCATTAAATAACAATTCTATTTAAAATTTGTTCAATAAATTTGGCTGACTCCAATGGAGTAGTAGAATAGCAGATTAAAAACCATATATGAATGAAAAAGCATTTTCTTAGTTGTGACTGTGACAGCTCGGAGTTTTTATTTGCTGGTCGATTGGCATATCGCAAATTTTAGTAGAAATATTTTTGAAAGTTCACTTTCTTAAAGCTCAACTTTTTTCCTCTGTTCAATTTTTAATCTAAATATTCAATCAAATTTATGTTCCAACTTCTATCAATGTTTTGTATAACAAATGAAGAGCACAAGAGAAATCAAAATTTTCTATTTTAATAGTGAAAGTAAGTTTTCAGCGCTTAATTCTTACACGCTACTTGAAGAAAAGCTTGTCCAGCACATTAAATTCAATGGCTTCAGAACTAAATCGCATGAGGAAGAAAGTAATTGAGTATCATCATGGAATAGACTAGATTCACAGCTTTCGGGTTTCAGCACACCCCTTGTGTCAAAGTTAGATATTACTGAACTAACCGCAGATCCGCACAAAATATCCACCATATTGGAAAAATTCTGACATTTTTCAATTCGGAGAAGCTTTTGTTAGTACAAACGAGATCATATTAACAAAGACTTTACACTCTGCAAGAAAACTTTGTATGAGTTAGCGCAACTAGTTCAGGAAATTAATAGCCTACATGCCTTTTGAGTATCCAATGCTAACGTTTCTGTAGCTTTTTTTCGTAGGATCCCTTACGGATAATAATTTAAATCTGAAAAAGCTGATCTGGTCCTTCCTGAGTCCAAATTGTTTGTTAGAAAAACACATAAAAAATAAAAAATATGAAATACAAGCATTGATAGAAGAGTTAATTGCGAACGTCTTTTTGAGGCTAACGATATTGGAAATAAAACATTTTTGCAGCTTGATTTATTTGCTTTCGAAAGGAGATATTTTTATTCAGACACATATG
The DNA here is from genome assembly GCA_947369275.1 of Nemotelus nigrinus. NCBI lineage: Eukaryota > Metazoa > Arthropoda > Insecta > Diptera > Stratiomyidae > Nemotelus > Nemotelus nigrinus. The sequence continues at coordinate 26,591,539 of OX376375.1, read as the reverse complement.
AGCTCATCCATCTGAAAAAGTAATTGCTATTTAATTTATTTGAAGTTTGCTGCGATGTTTGATATGATGCAAAAAGTATGTTTTTCAAACCACTCTTACATTAAACTCTTAATATCATTTATTTTCCTCTTGGCAAGCTTTGCATTTCATGGAAATAATAATATATTTTATACTCTTAAACGAGCTCAGTAAAACATAAAAATGATGATGTTGATTGAACGAGGTTTTATCAAAAGGTGAAGTGCATCATGTGTATCAAATGACCAAGATTGTCGCATCAAATATCATGCTTGAATTTGTTTGAGAAGAAATGTTATCAAAGGGTTAGATATTAGAATGTATTCAAGATATTACGAATATTTGAATATATGAATGGACCAAAATTACAAATAGTAACAGTAATTCCATCATTAATTGCTTTTGAGGCATCACTTCGTTGATGAATTATATTTTGTCAATTTTCAATTTTTTTTGTTATTGTTTTTATAAGTATTCAGCACATAGTTTTATAGATAACAAATGCATTTCTGAAATATACACAAATTCAACAATACAAATTTGATTTGAGTGAGGTTACAGAAAATCAATTTAATCCTCCTTCTTCTGAATAGCAATTACAATCAAAGCATTTTTTTATCATTATAGTAAACTAATTAACAATTTTATAACTTTTATACAATTTAATAAAACAATCAACAAGCTCAACATTTTTTCAATCGAAACTTAATCAACACCGAGTAATTCAAAGTTACTCCAATAATTATGAGTGACTTTATAAAGACCTAGATGAAAAACTACTGACTTCCAAAAAACCAATCTATCATTCCTACAATACTCCAAACAGATTATAAAGATTTCCAAACATTGTCACAACATCGTATGACATTCAGTTATCTGATCTACATATCCCTTTGTACTAACATACATACCTCAATCTTACTAGAAATCTGAGCTAACGATGAAACAACAGAATTTTCTTTGACAGATTTATAGATTGTACACCAACATCATTGTAAACCATGCCAACAATACAATATTGTCTTCGAAATGGCACTGACGCCTCCACCTTTCTTCCAAATAGAAGAATATTTTTCACATGTCGTTGACACAACACTGCAACAACGCCTCGCCATACCACCAATCCTCCTATTACATACTGCCGATATCCAGTGACACCAGATTCGATCTTATCGAACATTTTATAGAACTATATCACATTTTTTCTCATCGCAGCTCAATAGGTCGCGTATTGCGCAGAACTAAAGATACATACATTTCGCACTGGACCTTGGACAATGCACCGAATGCAGAGGTGCTGATTTATTGGTTTATTGAGAAATATCGTTTGGTGCTCTTAATCCCGCTACGAATCGATGTTACTTGGGTTGTTCAATCAAGTTTTTCCTCCTATTTTCGCAACAAACCAATTTCCACCGATACGAAAACGATGTTTCGTGTGGATTTTTTGTCGAGCTGTATGCCCCGAGTCTGGTTTTCAGGCAACGATGGCGACGACCAGAACAAAACTGTGCCATTTTCTATTTTTTTTCATCAATGCTGTTGTTTTCATCATCATTGTAAACGGTGCCTTTTAGTGAAACCTTCCGATGATTTTAGGCATGTAATGTTGGTAAATTAACCAACCTTTGAGATTGCGGCTTTCGAGACAATTTTTAACTCTCTGGCAGCCAAATTTTTTTGGACCCTGGAATGCTTGAAAAAGTTCAAAAACATAATTATCCTCCCAACTAAGAACAATGAGATTAGAGTGAAAGGTCAATCGCTTCATTTGAAATTAATCAAGGAGTTCCACTTTTAAATCAATAGCATTAATTAATCATATGTTTTTTCGAAATCGATTGCGAATAGCTGAAATTCTGATACTGCAAAAGGGTTAAAACTTATTTACGAATTGATTTTGCACAGTTTCTCTTGAACATTCCAAACAAGCGCCTGATCCAAAAAAAAATCGATCTAGGCTTGACAAAAAACCAGAAACTCTGAAGAAATTCAATCTTAAGATCGCCTATAACTATATGGAGCGTCGCGTTAAACACTAGCAGGGTGCCGTACCAAAGACAAATACTCTTGGTTGCTTCGGTATACCGTTGTTGCTCCAAAGACAACACGGCACGCTGACTTGGTCGCTTCCTCGACTTCTTCGTCTGCACATCCAAACCAATGGACCCGTGCTGGTCGCGTGCTCGTCCCGACATTAAATGATTATATTTGCCTTTTGCCTTTCGCTGTGTTGTTTGTGTCTCGTCGTCTATTGAACTTTTCAAGAAGTCGCGCGCTAGTATCGCAGCAGCAGAAGCAGCAGTTGTTGAAGACTGCTAGTTTATTTTTTCGTCTAACGTAGAGCGGCTTGGTCGCAATGTAATAACCGTAAAATTAATTGCAGATTATTTTCGTAAAGACGTATAATAGCTGACTGGAGAGCCGTTAAGGTATTCACACAAACATAAAAATGATTGGAACGATCGGGATTAGTGTGAATTATTTTCATTGACATGTCCGAAATGCAAATAAAATGAATTGAATGCATCTATGAAAATGCCAATATCTTGAGATATTTCAATATTAATTAAGCAGTGGTCAGCATGATGTGAGAGAAATTGATGAGCCCTGAGAAAAGTATATTTATCTGAGAGAGCTGTTTGTCAAAAAATGTTTGTACGGAACTTGCTAAGTCGATTGTATAATTAGCATGTTAATTTCATTAATAGGATGCAAAATAAAAAATAAAGTTACATTAATAAAAACTATAATTAATTCAGTAAATATGGTGACTATCTAAATTTCGTCTGCGACCTCTTCAATTTTTACTAATGTTCGAAGAACATCAACATTAAATTCACTTTGGCTAAAAATGCATATTTATATATATATATATATATATATATATATATATATATATATATATATATATATATATATATATATATATATATATATATATATATATATATATATACATATAAATATATATATATATATACATATATATATATATATAAATATATATATATATATATATATATATATATATATATATATACATACATGTATATATATATAGATATATATTGGGTCTATAACTTAATTCGTGCGGTTTGCTAAGAGATGGCGTAACTTGTATAATATTACATCGTTCCAATATTCCAAACCTGCGTTGGAAAGCTACTGTCATTGTACGTCTTGTCAGTGTATGCCATTCATTTGAAGTGTCAACAACAATAATTTTTTTTCACTCAAATATGTCGAACTTTGTTCCTGAAAAAGTGTTTTTGCGGGGAATTCTTCTTCATTATTTTAATATGAAGAAAAGTGCTGCCGAAAGTCATCGTATTTTGGTGGAAGTTTATGGTGAACATGCTCTAGCTGAGCGAACCTGCCAAAAGTGGTTTGCACGATTTAAAAGTGATGATTTTAGCTTGGAAGACGATGAACGTCCTGGGCAGCCAAAAATGTTTGAAGATAAAGAACTGGAAGCATTACTGGATGAAGATTGTTGCCAAACACAAGAAGAGCTCGCAGAATCTTTGGGTGTCACTTAAGCAGCCATTTCAAAACGTTTAAAAGCAGCTGCATGTATTCAAAAGCAAGGAAATTGGGTTCCACATGAACTCAAGCCGAGAGACGTCGAAAGGCGGTTTTGCATGTCCGAAATGCTGCTGGATGGAACGCAACAAAAGGAAGTCATTTTTGCATCGGATTGTTACGAGTGATGAAAAATGGATCCACTACGACAACCCCAAGCGAAAAAAATCATATGTGAAATCCAGCCAAGCAGGCAAATCAACGGCAAAGCCGAATATCCATGGCGCGAAGGTAATGCTCTGTATTTGGTGGGGTCAGAAGGGTGTGCTGTATCATGAGCTGCTAAAACCGGGTGAAACCATCAATGGAGCACGCTACCGAACACAATTAATCCGTTTGAAGAGAGCAGTAGCCGAAAAACGCCCGGAATATGCCACCAGACACGAGGCAATAATTTTCCATCATGACAACGCTCGGCCCCACGTTGCTGTTCCGGTTAAGAACTATTTGGAAAACAGTGGATGGGAAGTTTTACCCCACCCGCCTTATAGCCCAGACCTTGCCCCTTCTGACTACCATTTGTTCCGATCGATGCAAAACGCCTTCACTGGAATACGGTTCACATCAGAGCAGGATATCAAAAATTGGCTTGATTCATTCTTGGCTGCCAAGCCGGCGACGTTCTTTTGGGATGGGATCCACAAATTGCCAGAAAGATGGGAAAAGGTCATAGCTTCAGATGGGCAATACTTTGAATAATACTATTGTACAATTTTTTTCTTAAATGAACGTTCAAATTTTGAAAAAAAAACCGCACGAATTAAGTTATTGACCCAATATATATATATATATATATATATATATATATATATATATATATATATATATATATATATATATATATATATATATATATATATATATATATATATATATAAATATATATATATATATATATATATATATATATATATACATATGCAAACATATATATGTATATCATCAACAAATTTCAGGAACGTGCCATCCCACTGAACTGAAATTTTCAGGATACATTGGTGTATATGCAGAATGCCAGATCTCACAAAATTTAGTGATATTTAAAATTTACGTATTTTTCTGTCAACAAATAACTTTTGCAAAAATAAAGTTTATGGAATGAATTTTGAATGTGTTTTAAATGTGAATATGATAATATTTTTGAAATATTTAACCCTATGTGTGCGATAGGCGCCTAAAATGAGATTGAGAAAATTTAAAAATTTTTGAATTGCGTTAACTTTTGACCAGATTATCAAATCATTAAGAAGCTTAAAGAGCATGTTAGTGCTGCTAAGTTGAAGATCCGTGTAGTTTTCTATGAACCCGCTGGCAGCCCTGCAGCTGCGGCAGGCATTGAAAGAGAAAACTTTCAAACAATCGAATCCCCTGAAAAATTTCTGTCTTTTACGGTGAAAGCCAACTCATATAGAAAATTATGCTTTATTTATACAACCAAATCAAAATTTTTGAAATTTCACAAGAACGGTAATCCTCCTCCAATTTACCTATATTTCAAGCATCAAAAATTTCTTATCACTAGCATTCATGATCCAATTATCAAATATAATTGAAATTCATAGAATGTATTGATATTAAGTAGGACCAAGTCTGATAAAAGCGATTTGGAAATGCCGACAACTCTGCGTCAGTGGGGTCATCTTGAAAATTTATAAAGAAAAAAACTGTTTTTTGCACAAAGAACCCTGATTCAGCTACCAGATTTTTATGAAATTGACACAGTAGCTGAATCTTACTCTGAGCCGTGTTTGATGGAAATTTAGTTGAAAAATTCGGTTGATGCTGCCAGCTATGGTAATTTTGGTGTCGTAGGTTTTGACAATTCGCTCAGGAAAATAAAGCTCTTTGCCCTATAACTTCCAGTGCAGTCATGAAATTAAAAGCATATGATAAACGGAACTTATTATAGGCATTATTCAGAGGGAATCTGGTTAAAAGAAACCATGATAGGGTTGCCAGCTATTGTTGGTTTTGTATTTATTTGCAATATCTTTATTACGCGATTTTATCGTGAAATTTTCAAACAGTAATGATCTTGTAGTGACAATAAACAACAAATATTAAGTTTTCGAAAATTTGAAAACTTTTGCGACCTCTAACCCTAAATTTTTTTGTACCCCTATAACTTCCAATGCAGTCATCGGATCAAAACCAAATTCGCAGAGTAGGTTAATTTCAATGTGAGGCGGGTGTGACATATTTTTGGTTTTGATGCTAGCAAGGGTTGCCAGCGTGAGGTGTTTTTTGCTATTTAGTATCAATAAATGTTTACATTAAGTATTCATATCGCAAACATTTACAATGAAAATAAAATACCAATGTTTACATTTTCTAAGCTCTAGAAATTTTTTGGTCTCAAACATCTTTCGTTTTTTTATCCCAAACATCTTTCTATCTACGTAACTTTTGACGAAATCCTCAGATAAAATCGAAATCTACAGAGTTATTTGATTTTGACGTGAGGCAACTGTAGGAGACTTTTAGTTGCAGTGCTGGTAAAGTGTTGCAATAACTAAACATTTTCTTTATTTATGTTATATTATACTGCTTTTAAAGTTTTGCAGTGTTAGATTTTCCTAAATCTTGAAATTCATGCAAGTGGTAGTCCTGAAATCCTTTCCACATTTTTCCAATGCATTGTTAAGACCAAAGTGGTTTTGTACACGAAACAGTATGGAGCACATGTGGTAGAATATGCTCTCAAAATCTGCACAATTCTTCTACTGTTCATTGAACGTTAGTATTTCTAGCGGTTCAGGTGCGCTAGAATTTTTTTATTAGTTAGATTTATTTTAAATATCATCAGTATTACTGAGCCTGTACAAAGGCAAATTTTTTAAGCACTATATACTAGCAACTACTAAATCGGACTTAAATCTAATTAAAATTCAGCTTATCTATGTAGCTTAACATGGGTATTATATTAAGTTAGGTACTTACAATAATCAACTTTCGGATCTTTGAGTTTGGAGTCGGTAGAGCTACAAGTTTTCATCTAGTGTTAAATGATCAGCTTTATGTCCCACTATTCCCTTGATATGCTTCAAGTACAAACTCAGTGCTAACTTAAAAGCCAGAGCTCTATGTTGTACGAGGACGTAGGCTTAAATACACGAGCTTATTACCAACAACATATAGCAGCATATATACTCTTTGATTCGTTGATAAAACGGCGTAGTCTAACAGCGCATCCAAAAGCCACCGTTATCTGCCTGTTCATAAATGCCTCACTTTATTCACTATACAATCTAGTGACCTAGTAAGCCCATTTCATTGCTCGTCTTTCTGAATCTAAAATGCTGTTATTAGCTATAACCGAACTCTAAGTGACCATCGACCATCTTTCGACCATTTTTCAGGTATTGAGTTGAAGATTCCTCCCTGAGCAGAGGCTCGATGTGACTATTCAAAATATTAGTAATTGATTGTTTGACCATGTTCCTATTCGAAAATAAGCAGTTTTGCAGCAAAGAAGTTCGACTTCACAAACATTTTATCTCATTCTCACCATATCATACCTGTTAAAATATTTATTATACATATTCATATGATAATTTATGTTATGTCAGCAAGCCGCTTTGCAAACCGCTCACTGTGAAATAAACCGATTATTTCAACAATCATTTATAATCGATGTACTTAATGTATATCCAATTCAGAGCACAAAGCACTTGCAAAATGTATCTTTAATCTTGTTCCTGGCTGCGTCAACTGATTTTAGACCGAATTATAGTGGGAGAGGGAGGGGGTCTTTTTCTACGACGATGACCCTAGAAAACTGACAGCCAGGCATTCAACGCAACCGCGTTCATTAATATGAATGGGTTCGACACTTACATGAATGCATAGCCTGGCCATAAGCAATTGAAATACCGATGTCGGAGCTAGCTAATCGCCATTTCTATGTGATTTTGGTGAAATATCTAGTGAAACTGGAAATATTTCATTGAAATCGAACCAAAACTATTTAAATTAGGCGAACCAGCAATGGCACTATACTTTGAGTAAGCCTAATTTCAAGTCTGAGAGAACATGGCAGACGGATTGACTTTGAAAGCTTCGACGTTATATACTACAAAATAAACCTTCTGATTACTTCAATGCAATGAAAACAGGCCCTTTTGGAAGTAAAATTAAAGTATGCATACACTCAACAAAGTTAAATTGCGTTAAAACTTCCAAATTTATAACTCTTACAAATACTCAGTATTTAGACTTTACAAGTTAACATTGAGCTGCTAAACATGGCACACAGTTAAAAAAACACTCTTCGAACGGTAAGCATGATTGAACAAACAGTTCACTTTCAAATTTTGCTCAGATTCCTTTTTCGGCATTTTATATTTTTTCCTTCGTGATCCGAAAAATATGGTCGGGCATAAGAAAATATTATATGTTAAAAGTTATGTTATCTTTGCAGTGTTTCAGGACCTATGCGAAAAAAAATTGCGACAAACTTGTTTTAAAACGAAAAATGAGACAAATCTCAGTGGCGGCTCGTGACATTTAGAAACGGGGAGGCAGTGAATCTAAGAATCATTAAGAAAGTTAAATAATATTATAATAATATAATATCAAATTCATATTGTGGGACTTTGTGGTGAGGTAATGAAATACGATGTAAACTACACCGTAGAAACATTTTATTTGAGAGCAATGTATATTTGGCTCTATTTTGACAAAATGTTGAACGAAATTTTCATGCAGCTGTGTTAATCCTCCAATACCTTGAAAAAATATAGCTCCAATAATCGTATGGACTCACGATATTTCGAAAACTAGTCTTAATTCTTTTGACGCATTAATCATTAAATGGCATCTCAAAAATTACTGACTTGCCCGAAATGTTTAAATTGTACTTTATTATTTATGGTTAACTTATCTATTATAGTAACTTTTAGTAGCGTACAGAACAAAGAACTTACTTTTAAGGTTTTTCGGTTGAGGAATAGGCCATAAATAGACAGCACGCACTCAAACGAGAGATGATGAAGCATATTTTGAATAGTGAGAGACTGAGTTACATCCATGAGGCTAAAAAGTCCATTTTGCGAAATTTATCTAACCGACTTTTTGCATCTAGCCATATACATTACACGCCTCTGCTTCATTGTGATCTCTAAATGGCAAGTCCAGACGTGGTTAAAGTAACGTTAAGTCAATAAACAATTTTTTTTTATATTTTATATCACATCCTTCATTCACCTGGTTTCCGATTCGTTGAGTGAACTTAATTTCATTTAATAGGGTGCCATTTAGATTTTCTAAATCATTGAAACGTTGCTTTGACCACACATTGTTACTGGAATTCGAATCACATGAGAAGTTTCTGATCGGTCAAGCTACCAGAAAATTTTATTATACCACTCTACATTAAATAAAAGCTCAGCATTCCTATCGCTCTAATGATTTTTAACTCTGGGGCAGGCTTTCTATTTTCTTTAAATTTTAATGTTCCGGATAAGTTTATTGTAAGTAACTTTTAAGTTATCATAAAATTCATTTTGAGTATTATTATATATACAATTGATTTACATGACAATAATTTAAATCAATAATAAGAAAATAGTTGTAGCTTTTAAGAAAAGTTCTTCAATGCTACTTAAAATGCACGATAAAATACCTCGAACACTTTTACATTTACATACTAGTTTTACACTGGTAGTAAATTAAATTTCACAGATCAAATATATTACCAAATCTAAATTTAGCGCATACATACAAAAAAAATACTGTTTCCTCAAAGCACAAACAAATAATTTCCTAGGGTTCTTTCGGAAATATATATGAAATAATTATTTTTTAATATTATTGTAAATGTTTCATTAACCAAATATAAGCATTGACGAAATAAAAATACAAAGCACCTGACTTATTAATTTCGATAGCTCTTAATTTGTCCACTACTTTCCTCTTTTGCCCTAAAATAATTACCTTTCGCTAAAAAACAACAAAGCACTTACATTGCTGCTTTTGAGGCTTGCCTCTTTGAATTCACTATTGCCATATTGAATACTCAAAAATTTGATCATTCATGAATGACGGGAAAATACAAACTACAACGTTTTCATTGATAAAAATGCAATAGATGAGGCAGATGTGAAACTGCCTCATTTTCATTTCTCTACCTTCGTTTTCGTTGTGCTTGAAATCGACGTGGTATATGGCGGCTAGGACTGATGGATATTTTTTTTTATTTTTTACATTGAGGCAGTGCTCTGGGTACAAAATTAATTTCGGTGTTCTTTTTTGGTGCATTTTTTTACATTTTGCGCTGAGGCAGTGCTCTGGTCTGGGTTTAGGATTGATTTCGCGTTTTTTTCCAGCTGCTTGTGTAGAGGCACTGGTCTCAAAAGGTTTAAATGTTGGCATATGCACAAATTCAAAAATAGTGGAGACTTGGGAGCAAAATGCTGGTTTTGCTATGAATTTAAATATTATTTATTTATTAATTTAGAATATGTATTTTGTAAATTGGACCGAGGAGGCACTGCCTCCCTTGCCTCCTCTGAGGAGCCGCCACTGAATCTATAAGCTATCCGCTTACTCGAGAGTACTCTCATAGATTTTTCTGAATCAATAATATAAAGGTCGGACCCTATATATTATATTTTGATGATAAGCGACAAATTATTCCTTGACTTTCATCGCTTCAAAAGTTAGTTTGCCACTTTATCAAGGGGCACGAGCTTTTCAGCTATTTCAGGCAAACAAAAATATTAAATTAATGCAAACGGTTAAACTGTGCTAAAAAACTGGAAATTTATGAGAAAGTGGTTCATGACCATATCGTTGTTTGTCAATGGCTGTCGCTGATTTCAGGCTAGCGATTGCTAAATTTAAACACTCCAGTAATGAATTCTCAGCTTTTTTATTAGTCATGGCTTATTGACAGTTATTTAAATGTTTTCTCTGGATTTAACGCTAGTGAGCCTACACTTGCTTAACAAAGCCTTAATGGAAACATTTATTTGCGCATTAATTTTTTGTAATAAATCTGTATAGCTTGCGCGTATTTTAATAAGAATGTCTAATTGTAGGAATTTGATTTGAATCACAACTTTCTTGCCAAAACTGATTTAGCACCTCCAAATCCTAAAAGTATATATTTTTTTGGAAACATATTTTCGCAACCAAAACAAAACTTAGCATTCCAAATTTGTCTAGACTTTCACTACAAACTATATTTTAGTCAGAAACTGTCTATTAGTAAATTCTAGACCAAGAAAATCAAACTTTTTATTGATTTTCAAATATAATTGCATTTAAGCAAATAAAAAAGCGATTAACGACTTATAGCTCAGACATCAGATAAATCATTTCCCACCCATCTCTTACAAACTTTACTTCCATACCACGCCATCGGACTTTCATTCAATTCTCATTAACGTTTAAAACAACTGAAATTGCCAATTAGTACGTACGATTTTGTGATTTCACGTTCCACCCATTAGATTCCTTTTCTGTCGGTTTTTCAGCATTTTTCATCGCATCAACCACAAAATAAAACCAATCTTAATGATATCGCCCCAAAGCCTTTCTTGCTTTTAACACACAGCAATTGAGTTGAAATAACTTGTGGCCGATTCTTCGACAAGCTATATCGTGGCAGCCATAAAGACCAAGCCATAAAGAGTCCTCAGGATGTTAACATTACAAAATCACTGACATCCGTGTAACTGGGTCTCAATGGATCAATGAGGCACGCGTGATCTCCTTTGGGTAGAAATAAATTTTCTCGAGATTTTCCGAAAGTTACGAGCTGTCGATCGAACAGTATTTGCAAAAACTGTTTTCGGGCTGCGGCCGATGTCTACGGACTTTTGCAGACCGAAAGACTTTTCGAAATGATGGTCGCGGCGATGGTGGTAGTATGTATGGTGGCTTAGCCACAAAATACCATCTAAATTGGAACAGTATTCAAAGGGCACTGGATAGGACGCGACGTTTCAATCTGGAATGGTGAGACCCTGCGGGCTATCATCCGAACCGTCTTTGAATGCGGAGTGATAAAACGCCTTTCTATTAATGTGATGTTCGGCGGATCGTAAAGAAGAAGTAGACAAGTCGTAGTAAAAGTCTTTGTTGGTGCAGTTTGGCTGGAGTGATTTATTGCATTACGCTGTTGTTTACTATTATTTGAGCTCGGTTTTATCAAATATGACATGATTTTGAAAATACTAATAGCCATTTTATAGTTTATTGTTGAATTGTTCAAACTGTGTCACTAGCAACAATATTTATTAATTATCATTGCTTTTGATTCCTCAAATAATATTTAAAAATAGAATAATTCAGCATTAGTTCTATGCAAGTTTTTATCTTTTCTCTGTTATCTTGAAGTAAGATAAAAAAAACGTGCAACAAAAAATAAATTTAAGTTTCAATATCTAAACAAACTTCGAGATTCAAGCTTACCTTCACTCACTCCGAAACAACAAACGAAAATGCTCACCAAACAAAAACCTTGACTGGATCTTGCTATTGAGCTATTTTTCAAAAAGATCTTTTCACTAAAACAAACGCCATATAGGATAGCCAATTACATTTCTACTTCAACACTTCAACAGCAGCTCTAAAAGAAAATATCTAATTAATTTCGATGCAGTAGTAGAATATATTTGTCATTGAGGCCAGGTTAAGTCGCGAAAAAATTTCATCATCGGACAGCCTTCGAAATGAAGCTAAGCTTATATCGTAAGATTTGTTACGGTACATTCAAACGTGCGAGCCACTTGTTTTAGATAGGAATGTCAAATGTACGACACAAAGGTGTACCCGGAAGACACAAATCCTGTCTATAAATTTATGCAAAATATCTGTCGCATGGTAATCAAGAGTGGCGTTTTTATTGCAGAAATCGTTACTGGATTTTCGTTAGCTTGCGGAACAATCAAAACTTTCCGCTTGTACATGAACGCTCTTGGCAATAATTCAGTGACATTATCATTACATATGCGACTACACTACGTCGCAATTGTCGTCGAAAGCATCTTCAAAACATTAGATAGTCCCCAGACCACGATGAAATTCATTACTATCATTGTCACACCTCTGCACGACATCGAGCCTATTACCTGTTGCACAAAATACGAATCCAACAATTTATTCACTGAATGCAAACATAAACAGGCACCAGGGCTGCAAAGTTGTTATGTTGTTTTAAAATTCAATCGCGTACGATGATTACTCTCTAATAGATTGATGTTACTGGGATGTTTTTTTATCTGATAGATAAAAAAAAGTATATATACTCCAGTGTTAGTTAGAAATATTTTAGATGCTTTCTGGTGAATTCCACTGAATTAAGAAAAGAGAGTTTCCAAAATAAATTCATGAGGACAACACTTGAAACCATAAACATAAGCAATCTGCAACAACATACGTCATAGCAGCGATCATATATTTGCCGCAGCTATTACTACCATTGGCAAAGAGGGCTCTTGCTGTACACCACAAGAACCAACGCAGGCCGCCATCAAGTTCATTAAAACTTCTTAATGCTCGAATCTGCACAGCAGAGCTGCACAGATGACATCAAGATCCAATTCTCTTCGCTGGAGCCGAACTACTTGTGGCCTTTTGTTGTGGACCGGTGCAAATACATTTTAACCGTCACCGATGCAATCCCAGTCATGCCATTATAATTCGTAGATGCTTTTCATTTGTGAATAGGTCGCCGAGCCTCCTAGTCCAATAAAGTACAATTAAAGTGACAACGAACTAATAAAGGCGTAGAGAAGACAGTCGTCAGTTCGTTGGTTCATCAACGCGAAATGTCGAAAATACGATGAAATCTAGTTTATGAGGCTTTTTCATGTCGAGCCATAACTACTCGTTTTCAGGACTAGGTGTATCGTGAAAATAAATTGGCTAAGCTGGTGGAATCCATCTGAATAGCAGGATTATTTATGATTGACAGAATTTATGAATTAAGACGCAAGTTTGTCGTCCGAACACATAATTTTGGGTTGTACCCAGAAAATATGAAGCAGAGTTCATTAGATTACCATGTGTTAAATGAGCATCTATGTTTTCATGAAAAATTGTTCATTATAAACTTACAAAAGAAAAAAAAAAGTGAAATATTTATGTTAACCAAAAACAAGACTCTAATGAAATCATCAATAGACTCAAAAACAACTCTGAAACATGCATAGATCTACATCGAATATTTCTGAAATCCCTACAAATCCAAAACCGCCTTTCGTTACTTGTTTTCATCTAAATCAACACTTTTTACCGTTTGCATTCTTAGGCTTGTTAAACTATTTGGCCTAATGATAAATGATTTCTGGTCCACTGTCGAGCTCTCTGTTGTAGTGAATAATTTTACAAACTTGAAACACCATCTTAGACCAAACCACAATAGTAGGACATGATCAGTTGTGATTCAGCCCACAAAACATCTTTCTGTTGTCAGAAAGCTTGTTTGAAGATGTTTGAAGATTCCGCGAATCTTTAATCTGCAGTAGCTTTAACTCGTCTCCCGCTGACTATTTTGCTTATAAATGGTACGGATTTATTAATACTTGTTGCATTTACTCAAAGCTTAGCAGAATACATTTTTGCTGAGCCGCGTGACCTAGTCAGATTAGTAATCGAATTTGCACGCTTCTTGAATTGATTTAAATTGATGATTGCGTATTTGGTGCGGATTTGAGAGAAAGGCCGGGAATGTTGGATGTGATGGCAGAATGTCAGATACTGACAAGCTGAATTGAACGGCATGTGGTGTGTATGACATCGGATTATAAAATCTGACCAAAATTAGTTGTGTGCTGCCTCATTTCGTTTGATAGTTCTGAAACTATGCATACCATATTTGATATTTTGACCTATCCATATTTTACAATTCAGCACACTACGGCATATAGTAAAAATGCCTGCGTACTTAATTAATGAACGTTAAAAAATATTTGTAATAATTGACTATTTTTTTTTCATCATCTATATCTCAAGTATAGTTGGGTATGAATTGGATGAAGTGTACTGTGGAACAAATTAAATTGAGAAGCAAAAAATAGACAAAAATTTTAGATTGTATTTCGTCACTAAAAATTATCATTTGAGACCATTTTTCTAAAATTCTTAATCATTTTCAATAAGCGAAAAAAGACGACTTTAAGTTAAACTATTTGACAGCATTTTATTGAACCTGCAGAAAACTACAAAGTTGGTTGAGACTAAGGTTCGTTAAAATTACTTTTCAAAATCAATCCGCTAATACCTCCGGGCATTATTTAGTCTCTGTTTTACTATAGAATTGACGCAAAATATTATCAATATATAGTTTTTACATCCATCTACAATATGGGAATTGATCATGCGTATTTTATTTTCTCTTTTTTTTCATATAAAATTACATTAAAAAAAAATGTATATAAAGCAACCAAATCGATTGTTTTCAATCGCAAAAAGATTCTTATCTTTGAATTTTGATCTAAAAATATTATTGATTTTCTGACTTGGGTAAATTGAAATACTTCGATTTTCATTGAAAATATACAATATGAATGATTAATAACTCGCTGAAAACCAAATAAAGTGTCTTATATTGTTTATTGAATTTTCCAAACTTGCTTTAGCTTCTTAAAATATTGTGGTTTTTAAAACTACTTTAAAATGCTTTGTAGAGCTTTGGTTTGTTTTTCAATTTTTCTGCCCTAAGATATCCCTAGTAATGTCTAAAGTCAAAGAACGTAACAAAAACTCGAGGAATTTTCCAAACGATTTAAATAATATAATTGCCCAGCTGCTCGGAGCAGACCATGAGGCTGAAGCTGGACCGACTCAGCCAAAGCGATCAAAAATCACTCGTTGCTACATATGCTCACGGAACAAAACTTCCAAAATAGTGTTCAAAACGTGACAATTTTATTTGTAAATTACATTCGAAAGAAACAAAGGTCTATACAAATTGTGATCAATAAAACATCGTGCCTTTACATGCTTTTTTTTTCTTCAAATAAAATGCTAAACCAGGGCAGGAACTTAATTACATCACTTTTTTTCATGAATATTAAATCATAGAAAGACCACATGTCAATATTTTTATGCACAGCCAAATAAAAAAACAATTATCAATAAATTTTAGTTCCAATTATTCTTAAATTTAAAATATTACATAAAAATTTCAAATAATTAGTATGAAGAATCTTTTTTTCAAATAAGGAAAAATACTCACTTTTTTTACTGAAAATCTATGACTGGCTTGAAGAAACGCCATTTTCTTGGTAATAATACTTAGTTTTGAAACAATAAAAAATAAATTGAATAAAAATAAGAAATGTGTTGTATTTTACCCAAAGACTTCTTTAAATATGCAATATCTTTTAAATATAAAAAAATATTTATTGGGGTAGAAATCTACCCCACGAATGAAGTTTCGTTGATAAAAATACCGAATGTAGTTAAAGCCTACATAAACAAATAGTATGCTGAGCTCTACAGATAGGTGATATAAGTAGTGAAGGTATTGGAATCATGTGTGCGCAGTAAAATATAAAACTCGTAGTAGTTAAATGCTGAATTAAGCTGTATTAATTGATAATTTTTAAATGCGCCCAACGTGGGTAATGAATTTACAAATTTTCAGACATGTATCTTTAGTCAGACTGTAAGCATGTTTTCTGAATACTGATTATTTTAAGTGATTCAGCTATAAAACTAGTAAAAAAACGTGACAAAGAACATATCAAATAGCAAAGTGGTGTTTTTAATAACGCTTCGTTTAAAATTTATGATTCGACTCACAAGTAACTAAAAATTGTGCTACAAAACATCTTAATATATGTGTTAAATTTAGTATTAAGGCTTATATCATAAGTTTAAGCTCATGAATCATAAAACTGAACATTACCCAGAACAATCTAGACCAGAATTAATTATTTTTCATCAACAGTGATGGCTAATAGGAAGTCATAAGCAAACATTTTTCCAAAGAAAAAAGAATTTGAGGAAAAATGAAATATTTTATAAATTTCGATTTCGTATAAATTTACTTTGTAGCCCACATTTCATTTCAACGAGGCCACTGCGAATAGTTTATTTGTAATTTTTCTGCTCTAAATCATACCAGATAAGTACATCCACTAGTTAATTTTTTGAAGGGTTTTCAGACTAAATCAACTTTCATTTTTTGTGTACTCTATTTTTTATAATAATATTTTTTTTATAATAACTTTCATATGTTTTTATGAATTATTTTAAGTACAACTTTTAGTTTCTTGCATAAAAACTTTATAATTTGGTCTGTTTGAGTTATTAAAACTATACACCATCAAATTTTAATAAACCATATATTATAAAAAAGAAAAAATTAGCAGTATTTCAAAACTCTATGAGAGAATGTACATTTCACAGTTTCCAAAAATTTACCCCAACCCCATCAATACCTACCATTAAACCTCATCATCAACGAACAATGGATCGATCATTTAATAAATGAAAAATCATGGAACTGGTTCACTCAACGAATTACGCAACAATACAATATAAGGAAGAATGTTCAGGAGTAATATGAAAAAGAAACATGCATTGCGCCCAACTGACGTACATTCAAGCTCGATTGCTAGTTGAACTGCATGCACCTTTAATAGATGAAAATTCCGTGCTATGTTTATTTTCCACATCGACATTCAGAGTGTGTGCAATTTCATAGCTCTCTTCTTACAAGCTGTCTGGTGATCTCGTGCCAACAACACTATGCAGCCTATAGGGCAAGAATTATTTTGGACGAGATAGCTTGCAGCTGTGAACACGGAATTGCCATATGAGAAGGCGAAAGAGCCTGAAACATTATGATGGTGAAGCCAGGAATGTACATATTGATAAATTTAGTCCCCAAAATCAATTTAAATAGATACATTTTTGTAAATAATTCAAGAAAAATTTGAATTCTCATCACTTTTTTGTATTCCACTGCATCGATAAGTAACAATTGTTTTTAAATTTTCTTGTTTTCTCCAATCTAGCTTCTTTCAGAGCGGCTGGTAACGACAATCGGAACCATATCATCAAATACGACTCAAAAACATCATACAAAACAAATTACGAAAATTCCATGATCCAAATGTTGATCGAGTAGCAAAATAATGCAACTAGTTTGCCGGTAATGCAACATTGTCACGCTTACTTGAAGCTTGGTTTTCGTTATCCAAGTCTCTTTAACCTGAAGAAGTTAGAGTAAAGTCGCTACATCATTTCGAAAAATACTTTCGAGACATTGACTACAGATTTCGTTTGAAATCACAAAATGTGAACAACTTTGTGCGAGTCTAGTTTACTCTACAGTATGCATTTATTGCTCTTCCATGATCGAACAGTATACGATGCTTGGCCACAAAACCACACCTATGCCTGCGGGCATAACTTTAGTATGACATCGACTAGGTTTTTTTGTATCTTCCAGATAGTTTTTCGCAGTTTCAGAAAAGTTTATCAGTTCATTTTCTATTAGTTGGATGCTTGAATGTGAACTAGCTTTATTTAGGGTCGAGAAATCGGTATCGATGCATTATTCGAATATTTAGCCCTTATAATATATATATGTATTTTTCTATCGTTGTTTTTTCCCAGATTTTCGCAATTTCTCTTTAAGTTTTTAATTTGAATAATATAATTTTATTACAACTCTCAATTACAATATAATTTTATTACAACTCTCAATTTTGATAAATTTTGGGATATAAAGTTCTATCGTACTGGTTGTAGTCATTAGAGGTTTTCGTTTGTTTATGGTATCAATTTAATATGCTAGGAGGCTTATTTATGGTAGAAATTATATTAATATTCTAGGTTGATTAGTTAGTTCTTGATACATATAAATAAGAAAAAATTAAGTTTCGATATATTAGAAACCTGATAATCTTTTAATAATTTAGCCTGGAATTATAAATTAAAATAGCTCATCATTAACTATTAAGTTGAAATAAAATTGCATAAACTATCGTTCAAAAAAGCTTTATAATTTATGGATTTGCGCACTTCATTTCAACGAGCGTAACATCCTCTTCAACACTTACAAAAAACTTCAACAAAATTAGACGTTTTGTTTGTATTGATGCTGAAAAAAATCGAAAAACCAACATTCGATCTACGTATTCTGTCATTGAAATTGGATTTAAGAAGATCATTCAATTCTACTCCACTGCACAGGTTTTCACACTAAGTTTCAATTACTACGTACGATTCTGTTTCAGCACAAGCTGATGCATGTTAATACTCAAAGTAGTACGTGTAAACCTGATTTTAAATTTTCTAATATCGAAAGCTATTCGCTCTTATTATTATCAGATACAAGAACAGTGAAGGTCTTCGAGACGTCGAGGAAGTAATTTTCGCAACCGACCAATTCAGAGTCATGTAGGTTTTCATAAGATTATATTAACATAATAAATCTTCCGTTAGAGGTAGTTTCGCCACTATTCACTTTCAGTTTCAATTCTACTGGGCTGGCTGGCGATGTCCATTGGTCGACGCCTTCTTTAATTATTCCGCATTCAGTAGACGAGATATGTAGTGCTGGATGGTGTTATTTTCAGTGAGTGTATATATATGAATGCAAAAACGAGTTAATTTAAACAATTAAATGTATTTTGAAACCTGGTTAATTTTTTATGGTTGTGAGTACTGTGGATTTAATTAGAATTGATAAATCATACCAATTCTATAAACCATTCCAACATACATATATATGCTCAATTCTGCATTTACCAATTTTAATTAGTATTTCAATATTAAAAATATTGTTGCGCAAGATAAATGATTCCAATAAAAAAAATTTGGTTTGAAACACTTGCAACCTGAAATTGAAACGAATTGAAAAATGAGAGTGTGCTGAAAAGAAGTTAAAAATATATCCGCTTAATTAAATCCTAAATATCAACCTTTATTTGACATAGGATTTTCAACTAGAGCCACCTCAAGTTTTTGCTTTAATTTCCTGGCCATGCAATGACATTTATGTCTAATTTTTCCACCTTTGATTAGTTGAATGTTTGTCATTTTTAATCATGGATAGATATACGCTTCAACAAAGTTTAGAGACAAAGCAAACTTAATATCAGAATTAAGGTCCTGTTAAATCAACTTTACGCGCATTACATCGAACCTACGGTCGTCATAATCGTCCAGGTAAACGAACGATTGAATGTTAAGTGCGAAAATTTGATTCAATATTTACACTTCATAACGTTGTTGTACCAGTGAGACAAAGAAGTGCGCGAAGTGAAGAGAATATCGCAGCCGTACGTGAAAGTCTGAGGCGAAACCGAAATTTATCAATTCAACGCCGTTCCCAGGAAATAGGCATTGCTCAAACCAGTTTGTAGTAAATTTGACATAAGAATTTGAATTCATGTGCCAGCAAAATCACACTGACACAAGAGCTAAAGCCACAAGATCACCAACAATGCGTGACTTCAGTGAATGGGCACTAAACATGCTCGACGCCGATCCTAATTTTTACGGCAAAAGCATACTGAGCGAACGAAGCACATTTTTGGCTTAAGATAAGAGGGTTTAACATTTTTTGCTTTTTTTTAAATGAATGCATAATCTCTCAAAAATATTGTGTCAAAATTTCAAGTCAATTGGAACCAAATTGATGAAGCTATGAATATGTGTCCGCTGCTCCAGGCCGGATTTCTTTACCTGAAGTTCGTGGTCACCAGAAACCAAAATTTACTGGACCAATCGTTTGGAAATTTCGCACAATACTTTTTCACATAATTTTCCAGGTATCCTTCGGACATTTTTTGTTTTTCTTTAATAATTATTAATTTCATAATCAAAAATGAGCCGATTTTTATCACGAAAATCGCTTTTTTGGCTTTGTCCAAAGTGCTAAATATTGAAAATTCAAAGAAAGTCCTCCCAGGGTTACCTCAAGAAACATCAATACAAACAATACATTTTGATATTTTTGTCTCAGATGATTCTGCTGCGAGCTATGATGAACACCACAAAACAACTTTTTTCGAGGCGTCACCGGAGATTCACTGTCCCTCGCTTAATTTTCAATATTTCAAAATGAAAATATTGGAAAATATTTTTCAAATATTGCATTATTAAATATACCTTTTATTCAACGAATTAACCTTACTTCCCCTTAACGGATTCGCAAATAAGCAAAATTGGTAAATTTGGTCGAGTGAGCATCCTGAAATCATTCACGATATGCTATTACATCCGCAAAAATTTGCTGTTTCAAGCGGTTTTCATATTGGTGGTGTCATTGTTCCGTACTTGTTTTTATTGATCTTGGCAGCCCAGACACGGTCAATGGTGAGCGCTACCGTGCCATGTCAACCAGCTATTTTTCACGCTAATAAAAAGAATATAACCTGACTGACATGTGGTACAAGATGGCACCTCATATCACACAGCCTGCCAAACAATCGACTATTCGAAGTCCAAAGTTGAGAATCGAATCATTTCAAGAAATAGTCCTGTCAACAGCCCGCCTTACTCGTGTGACTCGACGCCAGTAAATTTTTTTCTTCGGCGCTACGTCAAATTATTGGTCTATGCCAACCCTTTGCAAACTTTAGAGATGTTCAGCTCTAATATGAAATTGCCGGAATATCGCCCACAATGTGCGGAAAAGTCATGGAAAATTGGGTTCAGCAGATCCACAATCGCAAGCGCTTTCGGGGTGGTCAATATATGTTTATATTGATCGTAAATTGTTTTCAACGATGTTGTATTTCATACACAATGCCATTGATTGTACTAACGGTCGCAAATGTCGCCAGGAACTAAAAATATATTTAGTGATTATTTGTTCAATCTTTTAATACTTGCTATTAATAAAATTCAAAAATTGAAATTAGTTAAATGATTGCAGAATACTTTGCTCTCTTTTCAATGAAACTTTTTTGAGAAAGCTTCTGAACGACTAAAAAAGAAGAAGTTTAGTATGTTTTCTCAAACATATTTTGGGGGATATTTTTTTCTATTTCAGCCTCTAGATTACAGTTTTTTTTTTATTCAGTGTCTACATACCGTTATTCTTAAAGCTTATTGACCTTATTTACTTTTTATCTATCTGCTTTGTTTTTGTTGCTGTTTTGCGTCTACTGATTTCTGGAAGAAGATTGTGTCAGTTGTTTCCAATAGGCTGCTTCCTGTACTTCATTCTTTTTTTTGTTCCTGAGCAGAATCGGCTTATAAAAGGCAGATCTTTCACTTCTATCCTCTAAATCTTCACTGACTTGGTCACTTCCATCATATATCAACAGCAGCAAGCCGATGTGGTATACACAGTTATTGCAAAATCTTTCGGCTCTGTTAAAAAACACAAGATTCTTCTTGTAAAGCTTGAAGGCTATGGGGTATCTGACCTACTCTTGTCCCGGTTCTCATCATTTGTTTCTGGTACTAGCTGTGTTGTATCTGTGAATTCTTTTACCTCTGCCGCATATTGCGCATTTTTCGAAGCTCATCAAGGGCTGATACTAGGTCCTTTGTTATTCCTGGTAGTTATACAATAATATCGCTGTGTTTGAATGTTCATTGATGAGTGCTTGAGAAGTGTTTCATGATTAGTGCTTGCTTTTTTTCATGATTAGTGCTCGTTTGCCCTTTGCTATCTGAGCTTGATTTCAGTCTTTTATTATATGTTCGGATAGATATCCGTTAGTGTTGTCAATAGCATTTGAGCGAGGAGGCTGTTTTTTACTAGCCATTATTGCGTGTCCCCCGCAAAATCAATGAATTAGAGCTTGGTCTTTTACCGCTAACAATCTTTCAATGTCAACATCAAAGTCTTAATTCCTGAAGTTTCACAGGATTTTTGATGTTTTATTACTTTTCATGAAGCTTTAATTTATTATTGTTATATTACTACCCTAATTCACAGCTCTTTTAATTTTAAGGTATAAAAAATTTGAATTTTGTTAATTATTTATTGCCTTTTCTCTTGTTTTCTAACTCATTCAATTTTTATAAATGTGCTCGAGCCTCTTAAAACGAAAACTTATAAATAAATAAATAAATAAATAAAATAAATACGTTTCTTGCCGTCAATTTTTAAATAGAGGAGATAAAAATTTGTTTTCACTTCATAATAAGCTTCAAATTTTAAATGAAATCTGCCCCCAGCCCCACTTATTGACAATTGTAGTTTACACTTCGAGAAATGGGTTTCTGATATTTCTCCAGCATCAAGGAGATGTATTCTTCTTCATAAAGGTCCGCTTTATATCAATGTGAGATTAATGTGTGTAATATTCATACCTTGATGTCAAATAGCTTCGGAAAAATTAGAATGAATGTTTAGTTTGATTTATATTGATAAATCTACTTTGTTGTGTTTTTTTCACACGCTCCGAAACGTAATTAGGATTCTTGAAAAAAAATTAATGAAATGTAACCTTATCAGTAAAATTAAGAAAATAAAAAAGAAATTAACAACTTTCCACTTTTCGAAGCATATTTTAAATTGGCCAATTGAATCCTTGTTAAATTCTTAACTTGAAGTCACACCTGATCTGAATACGAAAACCATGATTTGCCTCAAATAGTTTTGCATAGCTTTTTGATTATTTGAAATGGCAGCTTGATCTACCGCTACTACTTCATTCATTATAGCTTAGATGATGCGCCTGAGGCACCTTACAGGCCAATTCATGTCTAGATCTAGGTAACATTACTCTGCCGGCTTTTGAATAACTACCTCAAAGATGTTTTCATCAATCTTCCAGAATCCTTAGATTTATCATAGACCTAACTGCCTTCACCAGTGCCTTCAGCAATACGGTATACTTTTACTTTCCTCACTATTTTTAATTCACCAGTTGACACGTCTCACTGTAAGAAATTACGCCACAAATATACAATACAATGACCAAAAACGAGATTGAAATCATTTTCGCGATGACGAAAACCAACTAAACTTCCAAGCAATCCTGCAGGCCCTCTAAGAAACCGAAAATCCATGTAGCCGAATCCTATCATCGAAGATCAATCCAATTGATATAATTCACCGGCAAGATAATTGTCTTCACGCTGCGTGATATATTGAAGTGAGGCACGCAAATAGCGAAATTGATCTCATTATTTTCCATCTGATGTCTCGGTGTCGAAGAAATTGCATTCGAATCAGCAATACAAAAGATAGGTACTACTCACTGATCCAAGCGACATGGAGGCATTGTGCGAAATGCTTGAAGCGGCTACAAAGACAACCTGTCTTTTAAATTGATGTCGTTTGCAATGAAGTCTTGTTCAAATGATAGTTTTCAGATTTTTCGATGATTCGGATGAATAGAGGACGTGTGACTGTCATTCGATTGAGGAAAATCAACTAACAGGTTATATGGTGATGGTGGTGACGAAGAAAAATGGAAAAAAGATTTGTATGAGATTGAATTTGTGTCGCACAAAATGATGAAGGATTGACTTAAGCCCGAAATGGAAAGTTTGATGTAGACTATTAGTGTAATCAATCGATGCCATTGTAAGGGATCGAATATTAGGTAATGAAATTGAAAGCTAATTGTATGTCCCAGGTTACATGGCTTGTTTAGGATTGACACTAAAATTGCAAGAAAACGATTTACGAAAATCGAAAAAATATTTTTCGTTCAAACTGACTCGTGAGTTTATTTAAGAGGGTTAGACAATTTCTTATGCCGGGTTTCCACCAAAGAGACAAAACAAGAAACACGGACAAAAAAGGTGTTTTGTTTACTAAAACAGTTTTCAGAGACAAAAATGCTCGCGAAACTGTTCAGTTTTTACAAAACATTCGTGTTTTTGTTCAGAAAAACATGTTTTGTCCATGTTTTTTGTTTTGTCTCTTTGGTGGAAACCCGGCATTACGATTGCTTTTAAAAATATGAGCAATATAAAACAAAACACAATCACAATTTTTTCCGACCCACAGCTTCACTTCACTTTCATGACCTACTTTATCCGACCCGATTTCAAATGCAAGGCCATACAAGTGTCCGCATTTAAATCCAAAGAAGTTCTCGCCAAACTCGTTCCTAAAAATCGTGTTGCATCGAGTGCATCATCCTTACATCACACGTGATATTATTGGAAATACAAAAGCAACGAAGATCATCCCATTCAGTGCATTTTCTCATCTTTACCTTGTCTGCTGTCCTCAACCTTCTGAAGATGCATCTTTCAACTGCAACTTTAAACTGCCAAGCATGGGAACTTGATGCGATTATTTTTTTTATTAATTGTCTTCGTAACTGAGACGCCAATCAAAGTGGAATACTTTTGGTTAGCCGAGAACCAGTTTGTGGTTCCGGTTAATCTTCTTTATAATAAATTGTACGTTCGTAATGATAAGGTAAACTGAATGATTGTGGGCTGCAATGTTAATCAACATCAGATGTCTGCACTGACGTGCGAACATTGAAAGTTGTGTTGTTTTGGTGATATGATTGGAGAAAGGATTTATTAACAAATTTGTGTGAAAATGCATATGACTGTTTGTGGAGTGTCAAGTGATTGACACCATCGTAATTTACATTCAGAGCAAAAAAAAACAAGATATCATGTTAATACTTTTCGAACTTTCGGAACGATTTGAAGAGTGAATTTTCACGGATGGACTTGTCTTGAATTGACTGCTACAAAAATTGTGATAATTTCATATTGCGCTCGAGGCATTCAATTTACGTGAAATTCAAGAAAAAAATCAAAGATAACCGGCAGAAAAACGAGATTAACCACCTAGTCGGTGCACACAATGCACAGAGGGTGTGATATATTGTTGTATGTAATATTTTATAAACCAATGAGTTAGGACTGTTCAAAGAAAATCTGGAATAACTATTTTCAAGGCAAAAATGTTAGTTATACGTGGCCAAGCTGATGCTTAATTACTCAAATGAATGAAGTAATTGGTTTAATGTTATTCAAATTTTTCTAGCTTCCAAACGAAATATTTTAATTTAGAAATATATTTTTCCTTCAGAAGCTAGATATATTTTAATTTCTTGACAAATATCGATATTCCGAGGGTGACCTACCCTCTTCTTCAATAGACACTCGAGGAGGGGGCAGATTATCCACGAAATTTCAATATCTGTCAAGAAATTAAGATATATCTAGCTTCTAAAAGAAAATTTGTTTCTTAAAGAAACTATAAAAAAATATAAGTACGACCTCGTATCAAGAATTCCAGCTGTTGTTACTCATATCAATAAGGTGAAATCCATCCATTCTATGGAAAAAATATAAAAGCCTTATTTAGAAGATTTATTTTTATTAAGTGTGTAAAATATTCGCTCCAGAAATGGCAATTACATTAAAACCTAAATGGTGATTATCGCCAAAAAAGGAAACCAATGATGAAGTGAAATAAATATTATTGTATAATGACGAACCGCACAGCTTTCCTGCAAAATAACAGCTTTAGCCACGGATCAACGAACATCCATTAAAAATAGTTTTTCAAGATTAACACTGATCAAACTGAGATAAAACGCAAATGTATGTCTGTTAATACAAATAAATACAAGACACAACACCGAGTTCAGTATCAGGTTATGTCAAATGTGACTGAAACCTCACAGAAATTTTGCAAAAAAAAAATTTTTATGTGAGTTATCCTGGAAAGAGCTTTTTTTCTCAAAATTATGCAATCACTAAATTTTTTTGTGAATACAAAATTTTTTGTGAGTTCGGAGCTTTTGCTTCAAGCAACTACAGAGAAATATTGAAATCTCACAACTTCGCCGTTGTCAAAAAAAAACTGCTCATATTTCACAAGTGGTTTCATTTCACAGATGACCCAATTTTAAAGGATCGATAAAGTATAGTTTTATTATCTTTATTTTTATGTAAAATTTGTATTACTTACACATTATTACTAGCATATGTTTATTTATGTTTATTACTTGTTAAAGTATTGCGAAAATGATACGTCAAGTTTCTTCGACCTGCAGCTTTGAACATGATCTGGGAAATTCATTATTTATAGTATTTAATATTGACCTTAAGGGGTTGTACGCAGTCAAGATAGTAAAAAAAAATTATGTCATTTTTGTAGTGTACATATATACACGAAGAAATTTAAATGTCAAGCCGAAGTATATTCGTGACGATCTCCCTCCGAAGAGTGCATGAGAGCACACGACATGGAACAATGATCCTGACACAACAAAAAGCACACTATTAAAAGCTACCAAAAGAACGGAGTGTTTATTGTATGGCCCTTAAATAGAAGACTTGATGAATGTTGAAAAAAATGGGTTTACTATGTTTAAAGTACTTTTGAAACTTTGAACGGTTTTTACCCCAATTTTTTTTGTGAGTTGGTGAAATTTTTTCACAAAAGCTCTATAAATAGATTTTTTAGTGATTGGTAGAAGTTTTATAAACAATTCAAGGTCAAAAATTTAACTGAAAATATTAATTTGGTTTAAAAGTAATATATAAAAATCTTTTTTTTGGTTTCTTTTTTTACTTTAGATAATTTAACCCAGAAATATCGTCCTCACCGTGAGACGCTTTTTTTAAAAAAAACCTCCGGAAAATCACTTGTTGCAGCTTCGTAAATCATTATTGTAGTATTCAAAAAATATCAAAATGAAGTTAAATGTTCCTAAAATACTAAAATAGTATAAACTTTTGCATCAATTAATCAAAATTTATTTTTCCTGAACAAATTTTGAAAATTGCTTTTTATCGGCTCCGTGAGTTAAATCGTTTTTGGTCTGATTAGCAACAACTACAGCTGAAAATGTTCTTCAACTAATCTGGTTCACCGTCCGAGTCAAGAAAAGTTTCATTTGCAGAGTTTGTAAGAAGTTTTGCGATTTAAAAACGAGGGGTTGCTTGCGGGCATCCCAACTGAACCGAAGTCAAGTAGAGGGCCTGTATGTCCTCTAAGCCTATTAAAAGAGGCAAGAAAGTAAAAGCAGTTGAGTGTTCAGTACCCAACAGTTTCCCTGAAAATATGGTCAAGTTGAAGGGACGTAGAGGTAGCACCGCGCAAACCCCACGTAATCCAACAACAGCTTAAGCCAAACCCCGGAAATTATGTCTGGCCATAAGCACCAACAGTTTAACACTTAGAATAGCTTCCACACATAGAGGAGCAGGGGCCCTTTGGATGGCTTGAACTAGGAATGACGGTAAACCACGAACCCCAGTAATCCAAAGCCAACCTCCAGGTTGCATCCAGAGCCGAAAAAAGCTCAAAAGTAACAACACAACGGAAGCTAACCAATTGTAAGATAAAAGAATTTCAGTCTAATAAGATAGGAGGGAATAGGGTTGTGGCTAGTGGGAGATAGAGCTTATTAAAACATGTCCAAAAGAGTTATATAGAGCAGTAAGAATAAGAATCGCAAGAGAAGCAATTCACTGACATGTTTGTGGGAATGGATTAAAAGATTCAGACGTCAAGTCGTAGGAGTCATTATTTCCCCACTTGGGTGGGGTCACCCAAAACAATTTTTCGGGCCCCACGTTGGGCACTATTTGTAGCGATTTTTAAGCGGAAGGTTGCTTGTAGGCCTCTCAACTGAACCAAAGTTCAGTAGAGGGCCTGTCAACCAATAAAAATGTGATGGCAGACCATCAAAAGGTACAGGTCAACAAAGAAAAGAAATGCCCCCGGGCCCAACCCAGCCGCGTAGAGCTAGGGTGCTATAGGGTGCTCCGCTTATGAGACCGACAGGCCTTTACGGCCATTTCTAAAGGACCCTGCTCCGGGGAGTTTTTTTTTTTGATGATCTGCCATCATTGACTGGCCGTCTAATGGACTTCAGTTAAATTGGGACGCCTGCAAGCAACCTCCCGCTTACAAATCGCTACAAGTTATATTTTTTTCTAGAGATTGCATGGTTTGACTTTATAGTATCCCAATTAGGGGGGATTTTTTGCGTAGTTTTGCGTGAAGCTAAAGGAGGTGAAAATTTGTCTGCCTGGCCTCGTTTTTCATTAGCAAACCAGAAATCGAGAAAATTATAGCATTTTTAGCTTTAATGAAACCTTTTCCAATTGAAATGAAGCCTTTTTCAAATTAAATGAAACCTCAATAAAAAATAATTTTAAGCAAAATAATTATCGAAGTAGATATTGCATTTCTCGTAGCTTATGCGAGTGTTGTTTTTATTACAAAATGTTTAACTCCGATAATCAGATTCTGTTAGATGAGCTGCAAACGCAAATGGTCGCATGAAGTGCATTACGTTGTTAATTCTTACAACTAATGTTGCACGGAAACAAATAGAACGCTACCAAAAAATAACCGCAGACATGAAACTAAAATAAAATACTGCTTATAAAACTGCACCAGGTAGGGGAAACGATTGTCGAAGCAGCGCGAATGACTTCAATGAATGTAAATTCTGCAAAAACAATTGTATCGCGTTATAAGAAAGTTCTGAAGTTTTAGTTCAACGCAAGAGTGGAGGAAACCGAATAAAAAGACTAACACCGGATATTTTGGGAAACTTTGAGTGTTAGATCGAAAGAAATCCTACAATTTCCCTTAGAAACATAACAAAAAATTAAATGAAGAAAAGGTAACTGTGTCGATAAGCACTATTTTTTATGCTCTATGTGAGCTGCCTAAAAGGTTGCAGAAGACCAACGATTATATTAAATTGTATTTTTTAATTAAAATATATATCACTAAAATATCATATCGGACATCACTTTTGTTTTCTTTATATGTTTTCATTATTCTTCATACATTTACATCAAAAATCAATTATCCTGACATTTTTTATCGAAGTTTCATTCAGTTGGAGAAAGGTTTCATTGCATTTAAAAAGTTTATTTAAGGTTTCATTTAAACTGAAAATGCTATATATTTGAAATCGATAACACAGGTTAGGTATCAAATGAAAAAAAAACCAACTTTTCTAAGCATATTAAAATGATATAAAAATAATTTAGTACTTTCAGGAAATATTATTGATATATTCATTGATAAACAGATTTTTTTTCTGTTAAAAAAAAAGTATTTTCACAACAATTTCATTGAATTTCCTTCTTCGAACAAAAAATTTCATCGCTACCAATAAAACAATGATTGCACTCCACCATTTTATTGCAAAGCTACCTCAGTTTGACTGCACACCATCTTCTGAATTATCATTCACTTGCAAGCATTGCACTGAAAACAAACATTCAAACGCAATCACAATAAAGCAACAAAATACAATACTTCTTTCACCTTTTCAAGCTGCCGAAGAATCTACCAAACCGATGAGATTCATTGTTGTTTTGCCTTAACGGCGGATGAACGATCGGAAGCGATCTTGAATGGCGATAAGATGAACGCGATTCCTTTCTTTTCTGGGATGCACTTTGATTTATGAGCTTTTAATTTCTTCATTTCAGATCGTACATAAATCAATGAATAATGCTGTTAGTCGAACGAAAAATATGTTGTTATACAGTGTCGGTCGAAATTACATGAATTTTGCATTGTTGTTTGGTTGTTTTGTTTATACGATGACTATATTAGTTGGTTCTTCTTTGGGTTTATAAGACAAAGTTTTTGGAAGTTTTGTTGAGAAAGCGGAAGATCAGAAGTTCAAGTTATGGAAACGATATAAATGAGTTATTTTCAAGAAAGTTTTAAAATGAGGAAGTTGAATGTTTGTTAAATAGAACAGAATGTATAACAATCAGAAGAATTCTCAAAGAGAAATTTTCTGAGTCATGTCTCTTTGTGTGTTTTTCAGGAATTAAATATAACAAGTGCAGAATGGAAACTTATTTACCATGAACTGCGCAGACTCATGGATGTTCCTCACCAATAAAAATTCATTAAGTGAGATGACATTATTAAGAGTAAACAATGAAGAGGGCCTTCACTCAAGTTTTAAATGTTCTGATTGAAGAATTGAAGATTGCACAGAAATGACCGACAACTTAGTATTTAAAATAAATATTTGATCTGCTTTCAGATACTAATCGACATTTTCCAACATTTAACAACGTTTTACTGTTTTTAGTTGCATTAATATATTTTTCTAGTCAAGTCAAAGAATAATTCAAAATCAAGCCACTATTTTCGCCTATCAAATTTTCGTAGATTTAATTTTTGGCAAACCGAGGGTGCTAAGTTTGATAAAGATTAAAGATTCTCCTTCGGCTGCTAATATTGTAAGTGAATCAGGGTTGTTTGTTTTCCTGCAAATTTCATGTCTCCTTTCTTCTATACGACATTTTTGCATCACTATGACTGCGGAAGATTTGCTATGCGAGTCAATTGAAAAATTCTAAAATTATTGTTTCTTGACTTTGTTTTGACTTTCGTAACTTTTTTTTAACAGAAAAACATAAAAATGACAAGAGATAAAATAGTATAGTCACAAGACTTTAAGTTTTTGTCTCTAAGGCAGTATTCTGGTCTAGAGGCTCGATTTTGAGGTGATTTTACGGACGCAAAAAAAAACATAAACATTTTTCATATCTATTTTTTATCAGTTTTTTATTAACATTTTAGAGGTAAAAAAATGTATTCAAAAAATAAAAAAAATAAAAATTGCAGTAGATACTGGCCAGCGAAGTGAAGAATCAAAAAAAAAACTTGCCTCATGGTTGACATGATTCCAACCTTCCTGGTGGTCTGAAACATACATTTTTTATGAATTCTGTAAAAAGAAGCAGGTAAAATTAATCTGACGTAGGCGATTTGAAAAAACTTTTTTTTCGCAAAATGGCGTCCATGTAAAAAAAAACTCGTTTTTTGCCCCATTTTTTCAACTTTCGGAATTTTTTTAAATTGTACAAAAAAAAATTCAAAAACCCCTACGTCAGACTAATTTCAATAGTGTTAAGAGGGTTTGTGCAAAGGTTCACGTAAATTTGTCCATTATAACTAGATATATCATGTCAACCGTATCGAAAAAAGTAGTTTCGAGAGAAACGCGTTTAAAACTTGGAGTCTCGTTTCGGGCAGTCTGAACCGTTTAATGGTATGTTATACTTAGATTGTTTTAATCAGAGATCCCCGTTTCGTGCAATGTTCCTTCTTCCACTTCAGAAGCGATATTTTCGGGAGCTCTTTCAGCCATACGAGCAGTTCAAACTTCTTTAGAAGCTAAAGAAGCTCGTAGCTCGGAGTGGTTAATTCGTTGTTGATCGCGTTTGTTGGTTTAGTTGGCGTGTCACAAAAATAACAGTAAATCCGAAAATTATTCGAATTCCCGAAAATCATTTTAAAAGCTTATCTTTTAAGGTCTAAACATTGAAAATACGCAAACGAAAAAAAATCGATTTTATCAAATTTCTAGACCAGAATACCCCCTTAAGCTAATTTTAAGTTTGGTGGAGAGCCTACAGTTAAAACAGAATAAATTTTGTTTCAATTTTCAACTTCTTGTTCAGTCCCCGAAAATTCTTCCATAATCCCGAACGTTCAGTATCTTTTAAACGGTAGAGCTGATTTTCCATCAGCTCATTTCCATCGCAATAATATTGTTTTTTCTATTTTTTCCACCAATATGCATCTTCGAAAAAAATCTATTTCAATTCCAATCCACAAAAGTCATGTTTCCTCTCCTACAACAGAGCACATTTATTTATTTTTTCGGATAGCTTGAAATCTCCGCAGGCGTTGCAGAATTCAAATCAGACGAAGATGCACATCCGATACTGTCGCAAATCTTAGATAAATCCTAAATGCAATTCGATATGTTCGTTGACATAAAACACATTCACATTGGCACATCTCATGTCGTTCTTGCTCTGACATTTCGGTATTGTTCTAGAGGCGATTAAATAAGAACTAAGTCCAGTGATTTAGATCTTAGAGATTTCAAGTGATTTATACTTAAGGGCATATCTACTTCTTGGAAGTTTGAAAACAATTCATATATGTGTTTTGCAATCAATATGTTTTTTGTCCATCCAAAAATCAGATACCTAATTCAAATTGGGTTTAGTTAAAACATTTTTCAAACGATAGAACATACAATTTTCGAAAATATTTCAGTCCCTTAAACTCTTAAATATATACATTTTAGGTGTGTGCTGGGACGTGTCAGCAAGAAGCTACTCACAGATTGTTATACAAGCGAAAAGACATCATGTTGTCAATGCCTACGTCTTTGCCAGCTCCAGGACCTGATATGCTGTGGAGTTTCCATCGAGCTCTTGCACCGATGAAACATACCAATGTTGTAAAGTTTTGAATCGAAGATAAAGAGACGGAAGGCGCCTAGACTCGAGTGGGCTGAAGTTTATTCGCATCAATGCGAAATTCCAACAGCAATTTGCATAGAGTGTGCACTCTCGACATAATACACCAAGAAAATATCATATGTGTGTGGGCACTGGACTCTCGACGACTAGATACAACAGGGATGTCTTCGGGATGGATCTCGAGAGTAGTTGAGGATTGCAAATTAACTGAGTGAAGGTTGCATACATATTCAGAGTTGAGTTCGACTTTAGTTATGAGACAAGTGGATCTTTATGCATTTTAATGCAGAAAGTATAAATTTCTTCGAATGTTTATTTTGGTTTCATTGTGTGCCGTACGGATTTTATGGAAGATGTTGGTTTAAAGTCGCTTGACGTAAAGATGTCTACTTGTATAAATTGCATGAAATCTACTTTGCATGAAATGGAGAATGTACTCTCAGGCTCAGTGTCTATTCCCAATGTTTATTAAGCAGCAAGTTAAATGAAAATGAACTGAAACAGTCATTTTAAGTTTTAGTTTTATTTTTTTATGAAAGTATCACTCAATGTATAAGTAAATCACTAGAGTCCAAATAGTTTTAAATATATTTTAAAGTAATTTTTTTCAAAATTTTATCAAACATATTTTCATGAAATTAGTTTTCTTTGACTGAAATTCGAAATATGTATTTTCTTGATGAAAGTAGCAGAAAAATAACGATGCAAGCTCATCCTGAATCTGCAACAAAGTTATTTCGATTTCATATCACAATCGGCGCAATCGGAAACCTTACAACGTCAATTAAAAGCCGATTATGTCAATAATTTGAATATGTTGCGAATTGAACGGTTTCATTTATCAAACCTTTCTCTTCCCATTCTTTTATTGACATGCACTTCGATTCGATCAAATCAAGCTGATTCGAGTCATGCTTCGGACAATTATCGTGGAAGATGTCCTTTAATAAGTATGTATGTGATTGACAAGACGGAATCAATTACAGAGAGAATGTGAAATGTATTTTTCCGCGGTTTCTTCCATGAATGCTGTCGGCAAGCATTCAAAGAAACATTTTTCCTTTGCTGATGTGCTTAACGTTTGAAGAGATATTTTCTTAATTAAAGCTCATATTGCGAGTGCTTAAAACAAGTGCTACCGATGATGGTTGAAGCGAGGTTGGAAATTATTTTATCATAAATTTCACCTCAAGAAATTTAATCTTGAGCTTATATGTCGCTCAAAGAAAGTAAATACATAGCAATAAGTAATAATGGAAAATATACGAGTCAAAAATTTATTAGTGTGGCTACTCAAACTTAATTTACGATTATTTTTTGTTTTATAAATATTAATACAATTTATTTATATTTCATTATTATTTGAACATATTCTTGAATTTTTCTATCCTTAAAATATTTGTATTTCTTTGTGCTGAAATGCATTGTAAATATTTTCAATGGGGCCACGCTTTGGATCAACAATTGAATTTAGAATAGTCTAAACAAATCCCAGCCCAGGCGACTGGTCGTGAAAATTCGTATAAAACTAAGAGCCGGTTTAGACGAGCGATGTTGTGCTCTGCCAGCACAGAGTTTGCTGGCCGATGGTGCTCGTTGCAAGTTTTGACGAGCAATTTCTTGCTGTGCTAGCACACAGTTTTTTATATTCGTAGCAACCGAACTTTCTACCAAAAAATTTCTGAGCCTCAAATTATTTCTAAGAAAATGACAGAAAAATCGCTGCCGTGCTCGATAGCCAACTATATCACTCGTGCTCGCTGTTCCGTTCCGTCCTTCACTTCTCTTTCCTAAAAGCTCGTGTTGGATCCAGCGAAAAACCGCTCGTCTAAATCGGCTCTATGTTTTAAGATTTTAACAGTTTATTATATAAATAAAAAATATATTGAATATATAAGGGAAGTTAATTTAGTCTGGCGTACCCTGTCTCTTCGAACTTTCTTTTTGCCTAAGTACTTGCACTACCTATCACCGATCCTGAAGGCATTCCGGAGCGATGCAAAGTGCACTTTATTGAATTACTAAACGGTCAGCTCAACGGAGAATTGGGGGCTCCGCTCCTGGAGCTGACGGCATACCAGCTGAGCTGATTAAATATGGATGGCCCACATTACAAGAAGCAATTCATGAAATTATATTGCACGTTTGGGAGCATAAAGAGATGCTAGAAGACTGGCGCAAAGGTATAATATGCCCCATTCACAAGAAATGAGATGCAACAATGTAAAGCAACTATAGGGCTACTCACGTATGGATCCGAGACTTGGATGTTCAGCAAAAGGTACTCTGACCTCTTAGCCGCGTTCGAGGGGAAAGTCTTGCGAAGAATCGTTGACCCCATACGTGATGAAGGGCGATTCCGGAGACTCTACAACCATGATTTGTACGCTATCTACCTAAGAGCAGATATAATAACAAAGATAAAGCTCAGTAGATTCCGGTGGGCAGGACACCTAGCTCGAATGAGCCAAGACGATCCTGCTCGGAAAACCCTTTATGGCAGATTTTAAGACAGAAGACAGCGTGGGGGATCTTGCTTGCACTGGAGTGATGGCGTTCACCAGGACACTTGGAGTTTGGGAGTGCTTAATTGGATGACATCGGCTCGCGATTGGATCCGATGAAAAAATAGTTGATTGAGGCCATGACCAAACCCCGGTTGGAGCGCCGATGAAGATGATGATGATTTGCACTACGAGTATCTCTTGATGCATTTTTTTAAAAAAAATTGGTCTCTAAATTAAAATATTGGGTTTAAAATGACATACAATCAAAAATGGCATCGAAAAACATTTCCAACTTTGATGACGTTTCTTGAATAATCATGTTGTTTTGCACTTAAATTAATTTTTTTCTCAGGAATGGTTTGAAAAAAGTGGATTACTATTTATTTCTACCTCTTTATGTAAATAAACTAAAATTCTAAGGAGGCATTTTTTTTAAAAAACTGACCAATGGCATAATTAAGTTGGTTCAAAGTTAACAAAAAAATTACGAAAATTAAAACCTTCATAAATGATTTTAAAAAAAATTATTTTATATTTGAACGGTATCGTAAGTTTCGATCACATTATAAACCCAATAAAAAAACACCAGAACAAAATATTAAACTGGAGCTGAAAAAAAAAGTAAATGAACATAGATAGTTTTGTATGGGATTTCGAGCGACAAGCCACTCCTTAATAGAGTGTACAAAGGATATTAAAACAACAACTTACGAAATTCAAGTTGAACATTGTGCGTATTTTTGTGGTCAGTTAGTTCGAAAGTCGGTGTTCGGTGGCGGATGATCAAAGAAATGAAATCCAACCGTCTACGAAGATGGTTCTTTGACATGGATTGTTTTTAGCAACCGTCTTCGTAGACGGTTGAATTTCCTTGTTTTTGGATCGCAAAAGTGGAAAATCTCTTTATTGTGAGAAATTCAATGACATATTGCATGTAGTTTAGAGCCTTTGGTTTGGAGTGTGGTGGAGTAAATAATACAAAGAGTGGAAATGCGAAAAAAAAGAGACTGGTACGCAGCAGATGGAAGTACATCTGATTCGAAATACAAAATATCTTCAAAATGCCGAAATAAATTAGATTAAAAGTTCTTATTGCTTTCAGGTTATTAAATTTATGAAAACTGTTTTGCTAAATTTGAAAGTTTGTAACGGTAACGAGCAGCTGATTAAGTTGAAATTGTGATCGACCAATGAAGTCACAGAATAAAAATAAAATTTGATAGAATGAACCACATTCTTGTTGGATGAGAAGTTAGAGTTGTTTGTGCCAAAATCAAGAAAGAACAAGTGTATGGCAAAAGCCTTGGGTCAAATTTAATAAAATATTTTGTGATCAGTTAATTCTTGTAGCGAAAACAGATTGTCTATTTTATTGTTAAAAGTTTATAAATTTACAATGATGAATACGATATTGAAATCTCAATCATCGATTTAGCGAAATCTTAGCTGTGTTGGAGGAACGGTCGAATGTAGGAAAAAAACGACTTTTTAATAAATATATTCTGGAAACTTGTAGTTCATATGAAATATTTCATATGACCATACATACATG
Source organism: Nemotelus nigrinus (assembly GCA_947369275.1). Lineage (NCBI taxonomy): Eukaryota > Metazoa > Arthropoda > Insecta > Diptera > Stratiomyidae > Nemotelus > Nemotelus nigrinus. Next base: position 26,554,735 of record OX376375.1, on the reverse strand, counting down.
CTCTCAGACTCTTTAATTCTTCTTTTGCCGAATCTGCACAAATAAATTTTACTGCAGTTCGTAAAATTGTCATCAACCTTCACTAAAACCACGATACACTTTGTCCCAGAAGAGAACAAAGCGTACCGTCATTTCTTCTTATGGTTTTGGTTGACAAATTTCAATTAATTTAGTTATTGATTTTCATTTGGCTAATGATTTAGTTGGTTTATTTTTTGAATTCACTAGAGTAATATCAATGGTGTTTTCATTATGGCTTGATTTAGATTATTACTAATTTATTAAATTTTAGATTTTTTTAAATCTACATGCATTGTCGTACAAACAATTAAATGCTTCTCTTGAACTTTGTTTCCTACTAAATGTGTGTCATCCTTGTTTAGACCTTGTAGTTATATGCATGCTGCTGCACGGAGGTCAGATCCGTCACAGAAGCTTACTGTTTCGTCTTTGCCTTAAATACCATTTTCAAGTCAAATTCATAGATTTTAGGTTCAAATTCATAGTACTTCGGAGTCTATTTCATATTTTTTGAAATAAAATTCATAGATTTTGTTTTTCAAATCAAATTCATAGATTTTTGGAGTCAAATTTATAATTTTTTTGAGTCAAATTCATAATTTTTTCGAATCAATTTCATACTATTTTAAGTCAAATTCATAACTTTTTCGAAACAAATTCATATTTTTTCGTATTTTTTTTGAAGCGAACTCGTCATTTTTGCACGTATCATAATTTAGAAATAATAATATAATAATATCATAATTTAGAAAATTGATGCGCGAAATATGAACCAACCTTGAGAATGTGTGGATTTTACTCGAAAAACTGTTGCGCTTTTTTGCGCAAACTATGAATTTATTTTGCCAAAATTATGACTTTGAATTCTAAAAATTATAAGGAATTTAACACAAAAACTTATGAACTGGTATCGAAAATGTATAAATTTGATTTGAAAAAATATGAAATGGACTTGAAAATACTTCTAAATGGTATATCACGTATGTTAGTACAATTTTTAACTTACGAAACAGAAGATTTGCCTATTTTAGGTTATACCAATATTTTATTGTCTGGGAAGTACGAAGTTAACATATATTGAGGAGAATTGATGCACACGGACCGTGCATTTTGATTGAGTGATGGAGAGAGTGGAAGGAAGGAGGTAAAAAAAATATTTATTATGTATTTTTCTTATAATTTATTTAAAAAAAATTTAAAATAATTTAATGTAAGGTATTTTGAAATTAATAACACTCTAGCTTCTTTTTTAACGATGAGAAATGACTTTTTAATTTATTTGAAATGCAAAATAGTTTGAAATATCATAAATCTGTTGGTTTCATAAATCTATTGGCTTCCAAAAACTTGATTGACTGCATTTTACTGAATATTGATTTTACGAAAACTATAACGTTTGTAACCCGATTTACGCCCTTGTTATGCTAGGACCTTTATGAGTTTTCCTCATCCTATAAAGTTGTTTGATTTCCTTTGAAAGTTGGTAAGAGTTTTTTTATTCATTTGGAAGATATTTACTTTAACTTTGAGGTCTTCTGCTACGTACTGAATTTTGGCTGATAAAACTGATCAAACGATTGGTCGCAGATCTTGACAGAAAAAATTCGATAGATTCCTGTATGAGGCAGGACTGCGATCTGTATCAAAATTCAACAGTTCAAATATTGCAGCATCTTATGAAACCAAAATCCTTAACGCACAATCATCTACAACTCGCTCTAGAAAATATGATCGGAAATTCTTTCCTTGGTTATTTAACAAAAAAATTTACCAGCTCTGATAAATCATTTTCTCTCATCGACAACATCATTATCACTTTCCTCGCCTACCGCATTAACGGACTACAATTTCAAAGTACATACCGGATTCGACCTTGTGCTGTAGGCGACGTGATCAGTGTCATAATTCGTCAACAGCGATGACAACATCTCAAAAATGTTGATATATAGTCCGCAACTATTTTTTACATTTCTTTTTACTTAATTGCCAAAGTCCATCAGATCGAGTAACGTATTTAGCTTGGGGTACTGGACACATTCTTCGCTATCGAATCGCCAAACGATTTTTTTCGCCCATCGTAAGCCAAGGTCATTTCAAGTTTCTTAATTGACTCAACTACGATCAAACAATTTTATTAGGAAGCATTACTCTGAATTCTTCAGCGTAGTTTGTTTGACGAAAACCTTCAGCCGGCACGTCAGTGGACGCGTACGAAAGTACAAGAAGTGTTCGAATGAATGTGAAAGGCTGCCAGACTAAACTGGCACTATTCAGTACTATTTGGCCGCCGCCGGGAAATTTATCAAGTAACTAAACAATAGCCGAGGCATTTTAGTGCTCACGCCAAATGCGCTAATCCATCAACGCCAATTTCGAACTAGCGTAATATTGTTGCAGATTTTTTTCGTGCGGATTGTTTGTTTTGATATCTGTATTTTTGCAACTAATTGAAATCACTTCCTTCGTTCGTTTCAAGTATTGAAGCAAAAAGTTGAATCCAAAGAGTTGACGCGCTATTTCAGGCGTTAATATTCACACTTATAATGATACTTCCTCATTTGAATGTGCTGTGAGTGCTCGATTAATTAGCTTATATAAGACAAGTGGAAATTTTAAATACACAACCAACCGACTGTCATGGCCAGGATCTTGAAATTGATAAGTATATTATTATGCGAAGAATGCCGTTTTCAATTATTAGAAACAAAAAATTGAAGTCAGTGACAAGTGTAACGAAAACTTGCAACTATTTTTTTCAACTCAATGTCAATAGAAGTTTTTGTTAAATCATTTGAATACATAAATAAATTAAATCCTCTCCAAATTAAATTATGCTAGTCTTTAAAAAAAATTTGACAGCTACTATATCCTTCCAGAAGAGCTTTGTATTTTTTCCAGACATAAAACTGTTTCGAGAATTGAATAGCCTATAGGTTTTCTAATTTCCAATTAATTCACATTGTATTCAATTAAAAACCGGCTGAATTAATTCATAAATCGCACTTATGATCTAAAATGCCAAGTACAAGGATGATAAATATTTTGGTGGATGATATTGTTGGCCTTCACTCGTAAATTATTTGCGATGAAAATGTCAGCAATTACATTACGAAATAATTGATTCTTGTAGCTGAAGTTATAACTCTTCCTGTTCCAAAACAACGTTTGAATGTGTAACAAAGTGCTTTGAAAAAACTGGTGCTCAGTGGATTCACATTCAGTTGGGTATTTTGCACCATTGAGTTGCCTTGCAACTTCAACATTGATAATATACGTTCACGCAAAAAACTGCTTGTATGGAGTGTTGCAGGAGCTTCGAGCAACTAATAACCAGTAAATCTCTTTGACATGCTTTTACTAGTTTTCTAAGACCATTCGAATCAAATATAAATTGTTTAAAAAAAAATCACCAAAACTTTAGATAATGTCATTGGAAATGAAATCTATTTTGTTGGCGAGCGCATTTGAACACACAGAGTTGTATCATTGCTTGACATCTCTTGGCCATACTTTTTACTCTAATTAATAACCTTACAACTGTACAAGTATCGTGAAATTGGACGGATCACTTCACTTTTGGAGGAACCACCCATGCCTTAGTTTGGACAACTTCAGTCTATTTTGCTCAGTAATTACAGTTTTGTATGATAGTTGATGGACGCATTTTAAAATTTTTTCGACAATGTTTGGACAAGCTGAAGTGCGATCTTGAAAGAGTTCCGCCAGCCAAGGTTGACTTGTAGTCCAATGCGAGGTTGTAAACGCACTTTTATTATCCACTTATTATTCATCGAATTAAACTAACTTGAAAATCTGTAACACTGACTGAGATCTCTTCTGCCTGAAGACTGAAGTGAATTCGAGAGCTGGCGCCAGTATTTTGTTTCAGGCACGTGTCTTGAGCACGTGACTGAGTCTGCTCACGATTTTGTTTCAGTGGAAAATTTGTCTAGATCAGATGTTCGAAGAATGAAAAGCGCATAGATCTGTAGGACCAGCTGGTGAAGAAATGAAGATATTAAATGAGGGATATAGAGAAGATGATCACGAGTTAGTATTGAAAATTTATTGTCGCTAATTTTAGGTATGGTGAATGGATTGGTGAAAAATTTAAGAAATGTACGAGCTGAGATTGTGAAATAAGTTGAAAAGAGTATTGTTTTGGGTGAAGATATTTCGGAATGTCTACTTTGAACTCTAGTTGGAAAAGATTTATCTATTTTTTTATTTGGCAAACAAGGCATCATACTAAATACGTTGACGGTAATACTTAGTTTATTCCCCACTGTTCGAGATATTGAAGTTTTGATTGGAGAAAGGTTATGTATGTCAGACTGCGTTTTGATAACGTATTACAATTTCAAGTCATCAGCATAGAAGAGGTTTCAGATATCAAATAAAATCCCAGATAGATCCGAAATGAAAATATTAACAAGAAGAGGGCCCAAATGACACTCCAGATAGCGCAAAAACTATTTTCACAACTTTTCCTGGGAATTTGATAATATGAGCTCTGTCACAAAGATAAGATTTAAGCCAGGTGAGCAGACAGCCAGATATATTGATATCGAGTAGCTTATGCGTCAAAATTAGATGATCGTTTCTGTGAAAGGCCTTGCTGGAATCTATATAAATTGCAACAACCTGGTTCCCCCTTTTCAGCTCACAAAAGACGGCCGAAACCAAGCTCAACACGCTCAAACGTCTTTCAATGGAAATCCTTTAAATGAAAAAACTTTTTCATTTTGGATTTTAATGAAATTTTATGTTAAACAGATCTCATTATAAAATAGACATTTCACTAAAGATGTGCTGGGAAAATTACTCTGAATGAAAGGATATCTTTGATATTTAATATTTGTATTTACAAATTTAAAGCTCAAATGCTCTAAATTTGAAATATGAGGTATTTTTTAAGAAAATTTATATAATACGATGAGATTTCGATCATATATTGATTTCGAAACAAAGACAAGTCACAATGTCAAATCAAAATACAGACGTGTGATAATAGTTACTGATATGACACATTGTGTTAATTTTTGATATTACGTACGCTTATGCCCCTGAAAAAAAAAATGATAGCAATTCAATTGTTCAGTAATTCAGTTGCAATATTTCTTCAGCTACATTTCCAGTATTCCAATAAGCTCTATCAGTTGGTTTGAGCTTTCGAATCACAGAAATTTACAATGAATTTGTTAAAAGATCACTGGTTTCAAATTGGTAGCACTCTAATTTCTTTTTTAACAAATTAAGCTGTCACATGAGACTTTATTTTTTGCTTCTTAGGTCAGTTTCAGCCAGTTAACCAGCTTCCAGCCTAGCTAACTATTGGAAAAAAATCTCAAGAACAATCAAAAAACTAATATTGCATGATGTTTTGTGTAAGTTTTACTCGGACAAAATTTTTTAAAAAACCATATCATAATTGGTGTTACTCATATTTGTGTAGACCAAATTTCGTAGCTTCAGCCAAAAAATCTATAATTTTCTTGTGCACAAAAAATGCATTCCATCCTCAGAAAACTATCATTCAAACTTTGGCAGAAGTGAAATTCTTTGTACTTACGTGTACTGGTCAGGCTTCATACTTTCTTTCACGATGCAAGGAGTTCCATAAACTTGGATGAAATCGAAGACCACTTCATAATGCTAAAATACACGATAACCAATTTATTTCTCCAAACTGTCGCTTTAAACTGGACAACACAATAATGAGAATACTATTTCTACTGAAAAACATGTGCTATGTTTTAAGGTCCTATCAATTTTATTTAATCTACTATATGCTTCAAATTAACTTGATTTTTTAAAAATACAAATATATTTACTAACAAAACAAAAGTGCTATATTCTTTGCAGCTTTTAAAGTTTGTTACGGAAACGTGTCAGAAAGCCAAAACAAATTGGGCATTGACGATTGAAATAATTAATCTAATGAATGCAAAATACTCCATGATTTTTTTTTTATAAAAATATTTTTAAAAAACATTTGTTCGCATGTGGCTACCCACGCTGGGCGCTAAACAAATTTAAGGTATATTATGACACTGAAGTGAAAATTTCTTTCCTTTTTTTACTGGTCACTTCGTAAGTTGAGTTTTCTTCCTTAAATATTCAACATTTATTACATCATCAAATCATCTAAATTTATAGACTCATTTTTGGATTGATGACAATTGAATGAAGTAACTAAACCTTTTCAGAGAGCATTAATGCAAATACATTTCACAGGGTACAATATTCTGAAAATTTTATTTAGTTTAGTTTTATTTAATTAAACTATTTTTTTAGTTTTATTTAATTAGGAGTTTCCGTGAGTGAATTAATTTTTCATTTTCGAATGAGCTGGTAAGATTCCTGACTTTACTTATCTTATTTCTAGTCGAAATTGCAAGCCTGAAGCTTTTGTGTTTCATTTTCTTTAGGTTTAAATCGTAGTTTTATGAATTAATGATGAGAGTTGTATTATCTTATACAGAAATGAATATAGCAAATTTGCTCGAAGATTGGTTTTGTGAGCTTTATATATTTAAGGCTTTACAAACTCAACATTTCAAAAAGATTCACAGTAACAAGATCTTTGACACTATTTGGTTTTCATTGAAATCCCCTGGTTGTAGTTATTTCAAGAGAACTGTTGATTGCTTTCTTTCTGCTTTCATTTATATTTGTAATTATCACGCTTTAATAAATTTACGTTCATTAATATGTACTAGAAAGTCAAAACTTATTTTCCCATAATTAGAAAACCCAAACTTTCATCAAAATCTAAGTCATATATGAATAAACACTTATAAACCATACATATCCTTTATCATATTATTTTGTATGACTTGAAATAAACCGTTAAACCTGTCTTGATATAATTCACTTGTTTTATTATGAATCAAGTCCGATAAATCTCAAATCCTACTTTCACTTTATAGTCATGTAACATGCAATATTCTGTGCATATGGGCGTCTATCATTCTAGTTCGAGTATATCGCGTCCTTACATTGAATCATTGACTATTAAATATGTTTATCAGTTCGAATTTGCGAATGTTTGGTTACCAAAGAATAAGGTTTGGGTTGCCAATCAAATTTTTCTATACACATTTTTACGGTTTTAAACACCTTTTGTTTCAGTATTTAAAAAAAATCTAACACTTTCGTCGTGATAATTTTAGCTGAATATTTTCACAATAGTATCTTCCGGGAGCAGAGGTCTTGAAAGTAATACTTTCGAGCAAACATAATCTAAATAACATTTATTATAGCTATTGTAAATCATATTTCCTCAACTCGGTAACACAGGTCCATCCCATCTAATAAAACCACTAGTAACGTACTCACATTGCAATACTGCTTGAAATGTCCAAGACTATCTGAAGAAAAATTATGGACAGCAAGATCGTGTCTATTCAGTACTTTGGGCCCGTACTGGACATTGTAAAACGGCCAGGTGTCTGTTGAATGTAGGTGCGCGAACGATCATTGTCTGTTGATTTAGTTAAGCTAGACTACGGCTAGCTGACTAGCATGAACCTCGTGCTCGACTGCTTGGGTCCACCTAAATGCGCTGCTGGAAGATAGCCTGGCTCAGGCATTGCTACGGTGACGACTTGCTTCAAGACGATTACTGGGTGTGGCGCAGCGACCTGGCCGGTGAAGAAATAGATTTTCCGATGTCCAAGGTTGATCAAATATCGAAAAGCCATTCTTTGTGTGATCGATTCAAAATTAGAAACGAATTGGATTGTTATCCACTACCGTTGGATTTCATAACGTCGTTGTTGTTAGTTACACCGCCATCGGGCTCTTATCTGTCGTGTATGGATACAATATTGGTCTCTTGAACATCTTAGGGGAAATAAGGTGTAAACATGGAAAATTTTCGGATATAGAAATTCTGATAAAACTTTGAAAGAGAAAACCCTTTGAAGATGCATCGTAAAACCTATGAAATGGGTCAACATGGGACGGAATTCATACTACAAGTTACTTATTTGAAAACACACTATAAAATCTACATAACCCACAGGATAGAAAAAAATATCTTAAGATAAAATTTAATTTAATTTTCTAAAAAAAAATTATTTGCTAAAAACTACCTAAAATCTATTCGTGACATCAGCACTACTAACGTACACCTAAAAAAAAATTCAAAAATATCCCAAAACTGGACACCTTTACTCTACCAATTTTCATATAGGTACGCAATAATCGATACTTGAACATTTGTTAAAATGGCAGTAGCCACCAATTGTGTATGAAATGTTCGAATTGCCTCGGGAACAAGCGATACAATGCAGTAATTTAGTCGTTGTTGTTATAGGTATTGTTTTGTAGTCTTCACATAAAATTGATCAGATAAATTACAAATTATTTCAAGGATTATCCGCCCAGTCAAGGAGACACAACGTGCATGTTGTTGCTGATCTTCAAAATTTCAGCTCTAGTAATGTCAGAGGCTAGTTTCGATTCGACACGGATATTCTAACAATTATAAAGCAATGTGAAAAATATTTGAAAGTGACGTAATTTAGATGGACTAGAAGAAATATTGGAATTGTTTGAAAATAGTTTCAATGGCATTTCGTGTAAAATAGGTTTGATTACGTAATATTATTTTGGAATAGCTTTAAGCAGTTGTTTTGCTTGGACCTACACAAAAACTTGGGCTTAAAAAAAACTCAGGAAAATGTCAATTAAATTTAATTCATTTGAAAAGATAAAGTAGAATTATTTACATGTGGCGAAACAGTTCACCAGTAAAGTAGCTCGGCCAGTTTATAAAATTTAGATGATTATTAGATGAAGACAATAGTACAGCACATTCCATAGGCAGAACTTCTCTGATTGTTTTTATCTAAATTTTATTTTAAATTTTTCATTCAGACTCATCCTTCATTTTTCACAGCGTCATAAGGCTGCTCCAGCATTTCCATGCAATACTGAGGATACTGAGATGTTTGATTAAGATATTCTGCATAGTTCTGAAGTAGCCTTGCTTTTGAGTTTACTTTGATAACATAAAATTCAGAAATATCCTGCCATTTTCAATTCAATTTTCATGTTCGATTCGGGCCAAAATTCATATTTCCAGATATATATATATATATATATATATATATATATATATATATATATATATATATATATATATATATATATATATATATAAAATTCAGTGACTATTTCTCGGGAACGCGCCATCCGATTAAGCTGAAACTTTCAGGATACGTTTGTCCAGGCCTCAACAAATATTAATTATCTTCTACCCTGTGACACCGGCTGCCGTTTTATTGATATTTAAGATTTGCCTATTATTTTATCAAAAATTAGTTTTCAAAAACATTAAGTTTGTGAAATGAATTTCGAGCGTGTTTTTAAAAAAGATTTGATAGAGTTTTGGAAATGTTTAGCTCTTTGTGTGCACTAGTTGCCTAAAATGTTATCGGGAAAATTTGAAATTTTTTGAGTTGCGATAACTTTTGACTTTTAACTTTTGAATCATTACAAAACTTGCAGAACATATTATTTTTACTAATTTGTATACTTGTGTAGTTTTGTATGAACGTGCTAGGAAGCTGTAGCTACGGCAGGCGCTGAAAGTGAAAACCTTCAAACTATCGACTCTCCTGAAGTATTTTCGCTTTTAAGAACAAAAGCAATTCAACAACAAAATCTATGCTTTGTCTACACAGTCAAAGTAAAACTTTGGAAATTTCATGTCGGGCAAGAACGGCAGCCCTTCCCCAATTTACCTATGTTACATACAGTTGAAATTTACAGAATCTATTGGGCTTAAGTACGATCAGGTATGATAGAAGCAATTTTGAAATTTGGGCAATTCTGTGCCAGTGGTGCCATCTTGAAAAATCACTAAGAAAAATTACTACTTTTGGTCCTATAAATTCTGATTCAGTCACCAGATTTTGACTAAATTCACACAATTGCTGAATTTTACTCTAAACCACGTTTGGCAGAAATTTGGTAATTTTGTTGTCTTAAATTTTGAAAATTCGCTCAGGAAAATAAAGCTCTTTGCCCTTTAGATTCGAGTGCAGTTATGGAGTCATAACGAAATTCGTATGGCCAATCAAACTTATTGTAGACAGTACACAGCAGAAATATAGTTGGAAAAACAATGATAGGGCTGCCAGCTTTGGTTGGTTTTGTATTTTATTTCTTGCAAATCTTTAGTAAGCGATTTTATTATAACATTTTGAAATCATAGTGATCGCGTAGTGAAAATAAACAACATATATTACGACTTAGGAAATTTAAAAACGTTTGCGGCTAGTAGCCCTAAATTTCTTTGTATCCCTATAAATTCCAATGCAGTCATCGGATCAATACGAAATTCGCAGAGTCGGTTGACTTCAACGGGAGGCAGATGTGACATATATTTTTTGCTTCGGTGCCAGGAAAGGGCTGCCAGAACAAAGCATTTTTGTTATATTCGTACCAATAAATGCTAACATTAAGTATTTACATTGCGAACATTTGCAATGAAAATAAGTAAACAATGTTTAAATTTTCTAAGGTCTGCACATTTTTCGGATGGCAGCCCCAAACATATTTCTATCGTTGTAACTTTCGATGAAGTCATCGATATTAAATTGGATTAGGGTCTACTATTACTTAAAGTGTATTGGTCTTAAGTAGGAGAAGTAGCTAGTGGTAGTGGCCATAAGTAGCTTATGGGAGAATATACACTCAAAATCTGCACAAATATTCTACTGTTCTTCGAAAATTAGTGTTTCTAGCGGTTCTGATGCGCTATAGGCTTTTTCATTCTATCGATACCAAATTAAAGAGAGCAGAATACTAGATGCAAAACTAGTATTCTGCAAAAGTGATGTCAGAAACTTAAATAAAAATCAAAAATAAATTATAAATTAATAAATAGATTTTGGCTATAACCTTTTTTAGTAAATTTCAGACTTATTTCTAAAAATTTATGAGTGTGGTATTTTCATTTTGAAGAAAATTTCACCCCACAATCAAACCATACTTTAATAATAAGACTTTATTAAGGAGGGTGGGGGATCAACGGTTCGCGCTTGTGAAAAAAACGTATCTTATGGCTACACATTTCAAAAATATAGTCCCAAATTTTGAAGTCAATCAGAGCAAAACTCTCGAAGTCATTTAATACTTATTCCCATTTCCTCTATCATTGTTGCTCCGATAGTTCGGAGTTTAGTAGTCATTTTCCCAAAACAATTTTTTAAAAGTCTATCTTCAATGCAATTCAAAAACCAAATTAATGGTTCATTTCAAACTTGGTACACGTGTTCTACATGTAAAATCCTTTGCGAGTTGAAAAAAATGCAGGTCAAGAAGATTGGCTTTTTGTTAGCGTTGGTAGCGTTTGTAATCATGCGCAACCTGTTTTTTTAGGTTCTTTTGAATGTTACAGAATTTACGAGACCCTTTCTTTTGCTTCGAAAGAATGGTTTTGACTTGCATAGAGTCTCGAAAATAATGAAATCTAAATCTAGAAAAGAGAAACCGCATATCTATAAGGTACAGTTTTGTTAAAATATTAAAAATTTCTGAACAGAGAAAATGTTACCAACCTATATTATGTGTATACCTATGCGCTTAAACTCCACACCTTTAAAATATTCTTAACGCGGATAGGTCAAATCTGATGGTGAACAGAGATAAAAATAAGGATTCATGGCATAGCTAAACGGTTTTTGAGTGAATATGTTGGTGCCTAACAAGCTCGTAGTAGCAGTATCAGTAGCAGTACCCATTTCCATAAAACGATTGTTTGATCAGAGATATATTTTCATTTACTTGAAATGAAAACATAACAGAATATAAAAGAGGTCATTAATAACTTTCGGCGAAGTTAAATGGAGTAGGTCATTGGATAGCAGGTTTGACTACCACACGAGTTGATGAAAATATTGTCCTTTACATTTAAATCGAAAAGAATATTCCCTACTTTAGTAGCTTTAAAGTAGTTCCAGTAATGATGTCGTGCATTAAAATTGCCACAAATAATACCCAAAGCTACCATTTAAACTAACAAGCAACATTAGGAATATGTATCAAGCATGTTTGAAACACACACAAAGATATATTAAGCATCCGCTGAATTTTCGAATAAACATATGCTTCCAGCTCAGCGCTCTAGGTATCACAAAAGGTTCCTCAATTTTAAGGAACGTCTTTTAAAATTTGACACCTGAAACTAAAGCAATACCTTTGATTTCTTTTTACCAAAACACGGAAATAATCTCGTAAAATTTTGGCCTCAAGCATATTTGATTTTATATTGAATATACGAATAGCATGAATTACATATCAGCGATAGCCTATAAAATCATAAACTGGTCTAAATTTTGAGCATTGATGTCTGATAAGGCAATCTTCAACTTTTCACCATCATATGCTATCCGTTTAAAATCATAATATAAGCGCCCAATGTGGTTTCAAATGTGATCGAATGACTGATTTGTAAAGTTTTTTCCTATGCCTCTAAGATTTATCTGATATGCAAACTTGGGTGGAAGTTCACGGTCAATTTAGACAAGAAAATTTATAAGAAAGATATTTTATCCTCCGCTATGAGAGAGATTTAATTTCAAATTAATATTTTGAGATGAAAGTATGTATTTGAGTATAGCTGGCAGAAAAGACATCATGTGCTCTCATTTTCATCATAGCAATAACCTTTTAGGTTTTGTTTCACAAATTTTAACAAATCGCATTCATTTCTCAGAATAATTAATGTGAACATACTTATTGAAATAAGCTATTAATTCATCAGATTTCAAAGTATCTGAAACAAGCAGCCAATCCAACACTTTTCACTCCATAGTGACAGAAAATGTCCAATTATGGCTAAATATATGCGTTATGCAGAATATTAATTAGTTTGTGTTACAAACAACTGTAACTGATAGCTGTTCCATTGATTTCGATTAACACATCATAAATTACGATGTGAATTGTCGAAGGCCTAGCTATGGAAAACTTATCGGCATCAGTGGTAATTGCTCGAAGAATAGATAGGTGCACAATTATCTCAGGCTCGATGACTTGAGAATAAGACCTAAGACCTTTCGAAATGCTTGAAAGTCTTCTAGGCAGTGTATGAAACTAATTGACAAGGTGACAAGTGCGAGAGTTGTTCTAATGAGTATATGGGGAATATGTGCAATTCGATGGAGCTCTTCTACTTGCTCTGGTATAGTTGTTCATGAAATGGAGATGAATTAATCATAAGGCAACAAGGGATCGGTAGTTATCGTGATGGGATGCAAATTTCGATCGCGATGCGTTAAAAAATAATAATAGGTATGTAGATGTAATTTTTGAAGGTTGATGAAATCAGATAATAGACCTGTGATTTAAGCTGCTCTGGAAACACTCACTGCCTCTAGAGACCATTGCTTAAACCATTGCGCTAGGAATTGTGTCGTACAAAACCAAGCAGCTTCAAGATTTACATCGAATTCTCCATAGCCGAAGCAGTTTTTTTCAGATTAGATAAGACGTTGCTTTTAGTCTTCATTTGTATCTTTAGCTAAAATCTGTTTAGTTTGAAACACTTTTAATGTACCGCTTTGTTTTCCAGTTCTTAAGAGGCGAGAATCATAAAAATAATTCATTCAATGTTGCAACGCATCGCAACCACGTGTTCAAAAAGTAATTTAACCACGTTGTAACTATTTTTCATTGTTTCAATCTCTGAATGGGAACTCATGTCTCAAACTTAACACAATTCCAGCTGCATGTGGCTACAAACATTCCATGAAAAGTCATTTCCGAAATACATACATAGTCATCACCCGCAATGTTCTTCTCCAACTAACATACAATTGGCCTATTGCAGACAAGAGGTATGTATGCATTACCAGTTTGGTAGATGGCACGGTGGTCGGTAGCGGTTGTTAAGTACTTCTTGTAGATGCTTCTTGATAATGGAAAAATCAAACGAAAGTGTTGCGATCCGAATGATTGATTGCTACGTCGAACGGTCGAAATGAGTTTCTGTCTCAGGCTTTGTTTACGAATGAAAGTGAAAGGATCCGATCTGGTGGCCAACATCTTATCTCGGTGCATCTCGAATGCCAAGTGGACACCAAAACTGTAGAAAATTGAAATTGTACAAGATGTTAGTCCTAGCCGTTTTGGTTGGCGTAATATGTTGATCGAGAGCTTTGTGAATTCAACGACAGTATTGCGTGAATGCATTTATTTTGTATGAGATCGGTTGATTGGAACATGGAATTGTAATTGATCGAATTATCAGTTCTGAAGGAGATTGTTTTGCGATTTGGTGCGGCCTTAGAGAGTAATTATAAGTGGGTGTTTGTTTGATAGTTTTATAATTTGAACTCGATCAGCAAAGTACGATGAGTTTTCTATTGCTCAATTTATGATGGACATGCAATTATAGGTATTTTCAAAATTAGGTTTGTTGCGAAATTTGGGATTAGAATTGATAGCTTGAGATTTTGTAAAATAATTTCTTGCAGCTCTTATCACTTTAAATTAACTTAAGACAAGTGTTTTGCGAAAATCAATAATACATATGAGACATTTTTTGGATTCAACATAAATCCTTAGAACTAAAACTTATTGGAAATTTTTAATCAAAGATTCTGAACATAACCAAGTATATTACAAGTATATTGTGTCATATTAGCAATAATACAGTTTTCATAAACTGTACAAACATCTTCTGCTTTTTCATTTATTTATTTTTTTGTATGTGTATATGTATTGTATTATTGCTAAATCTATTTCATGTATGAAAAAGTGAGCAAATCTCAAATAAATCATCGATTTTTCATTTCTCGAACAGCTAATTTACCGTATCGCACGACTGTTTTTCTTGCTGTCAATATATTTTGTGATTTATTGATTAATGTTTGATTATAAGATAAATTAATACTCTGTTATTTAAACCAGTTTTTGTTTTATAGATAGTTTTTCTATCGTTTACAATCCTAGATATTTCACATCTAAAACCACTTTCTATTTTTGGTGGTGGGTCATGAATTACAGCTTGATGGCAATATTCATAAAAATAAATGGAATTTAAATTTGACTTTATTCTAGTAGAATAAGAATAAGCAGGATGTTATCAGAAACAAATGCTAGAATTATTCTGGAAACCAAATTAATATAATATTGATGAACTTCAAAAATGGAACTATTAATAATAGTAGGAGATTTATTCAATAGTTTAATTTTTGATATTTTCCCCTTCACTTAATATATAGCTATACTATTTCGGTCACAAACCCTTAACATCTTTTTTTCAGTAAAAAGAAGTCCTATATAATTCTTCTTCAATGCTTCTTCATAAATACTTCTAAGCCGAGTTGATGCACGAATTGAGTGATTTTAACGTTATTTTTTTCTTTTCTTTGAACTATTGATATTGAGGAAAATGTATTTAAAAAAACATCAAAAATTATATCAAAACTACAAAAAAATTACAATAGTTTTTTAGACATTTCTTTTACCAAAATCTGTAAATCTGGTGTCCGTTTGTTGAAATTGTCCTAATTGCTCAAGTTTAAAACTAATTTATTTTTTATGTGCATGTAATTCAAATTGAATGATTAAATAAAAATTAATATAAATAAACAAATATTTTTTTTTATTCATCTGTCTAGCTTTACCTACCATTGTTGAATGTACTCTGAAATTATGTCATCCAAAACTTCAATTCTAAACAAACATACAAAGACACTATTCAAACAGTCATAACTACTTAAAATCACACATCATCATCTACTTAAACTTTATTCATTTACCATTTTTCGAAACAACAAAAGATTAATTGTTTATGCACACATGGTTCCAGTTTTTTAACAGCTTCTGCAATAAATGCTCCGATGACGACGACGACGTGATAGTTTACTGCCAGTAGCGCACCGCCGCACAACGTCAACCTACTAATTTCTTATCGACAGTTATATCTTCATCTTACCTACCAATTAATCTTCTTTGCCGTTGTATCTGTTCATTAACATGATTTCTGTTTTCCTGCTAAAAAAAAATCGCATAACATTAGCTGCAATTAATCATCTTCAATGTCATGTGCGTTTTCAGTTATTAATGAAAATCGATGAGGATGAGTGTTTTGTTTGGATTTGGCTGATAAATGATGTTTCAGAACAGAGTTTTGAAGGAAATTTATTGAGCGTCAATTGAAAAGATATAATTTAGAGAACAATGCCCATGCTGAGATTATTACTTATTGTAGAAGAAAATTTATGTGCAATTAATGCTCAGAAATATTCAATGAGTGTATCTCAATTAAGATATATTTTTTATATATTTTATTGGCAACGGCAGTTTAGTTCCTTTCTAGGTTCCAACATAATTCTCTCGATAATACATTTAGTATAATAAGTATGTGATATGAAAATTGATTGTGTGTTTAGCTTGGGCATGATAATCTTTTGCATATTTAATGTAAGATTATGCAAAAAAAAATATCGAGCTGTGATAACTTCGATCGGAGTCATCAATGCATTGCACAGATAGCGAGACACATTGCTTTTTATAAGGAATATGCCAGCGCTAATATCAGTTAACAAGCTGGTGATGCTTATACCAAAAGAAGGAACGTGAAAAATTCCTTACACTATCGAATTCTTTGAAAAACTTCAGTTTTAGGAAACAATAAAAACGGTAAGTAAGTTTTCCCTTTTCCGATGCTTAACGGTGAAATTTCTTACCTTTATTTTGCAATACTTCTTTGTCTCTAGTTGTGGATTCATCAATTGCAAAATGTTTAAAAACAGTAAAGTATTACTGAAATCTAGCCAGCAGAACATCAAAATATGTTTGAAATTTTTATTATTATTTTTGAAACTTTCCATTCCTCGCAAAAGCATCATTTGGGCACCAGATTGAAAATATTGCACATGGACCACGTAGCTCAGGACTTATCCATTAACAGCCAAGATGGCAATTCCGGTTTTTTATATCCACCGAAAATTTTTTTCTGAGGCAAAGTGATTTCAAGCTCCTGATTCATTTTTTAAGAGGTATTTGATGAAGCGTGAAAATAAGCCGTAGAAAACAAGCTTCAACTACCAGCTGAGCTGCGGGTTTTATTGAATGCTCCGGCATTTTTTCCCTGAAAATAAACAGACAAAGCAGGAAAAAAACTAACAAAATGAGGACACAATAGGTGGTAGAAATAGTATTTTTTAGACCTATAGAAGATGGAACAGAAAGTTTAATGAGTGTTTTATTTTATTTATTTATTTATTCTCAAAATCCACAGAACAAATCCAATTATAGATCAGACAAGAAGAAAAGATAGATATATAGATACATAACACGATAACATGAAAATTAAAAAAAGAAAAGGCAAATTAGTTAATTCAAAATGAAAAAGTAATACAAAAAGGAATCAAAAGCTAAATCAACCGAAAAAAGAAACAAACCTTTGACTAAATTAGGACATATTTCCAGTATATGACAGAATGTTATTTTTTAAAGTATTTTTAAACACAGCTAACGTTTGAGGCAAAGAACCAAAGCTGAGGCTATTGTGCTGGTGGGTATATTACGAGGAGTTTACTAAAACATGGCAAAAGGGATATGGGACGCTAATTAGGGATGGAAATATGTTCGCGGATTTCCAAAGTGATGGAAAGGTACCGGTTGAGATGCTAAGGTTGAAAATTATTGACAGAAGAACACACCAAGAAGATGAAAGTGATTTGGTGAAAAAATTCGGAATGCCGGCAGCACCGGGGCTAGCGTTTTCTTCGTGAGATAACATTAACGATATGACTTCCAAAGGATTAGTAAAAAAAACAATCGGGCGTGGAAAAAATGGTTGAAGACGAAGAGTCACTATGATGGGAGGTAAAAGAAGAGAAAAATTGAGCAAAGAGCTCACAAGAATCTTGAGGTGAGGACGCAGACTTATCATGAAGATACTTAACAGAAGGAATGCCAGAATAAGTTTTAAGGGATTTAATGTAAGGCCTAAAAGGCTTAGGATTGTCGGAAGTAATAAAAGTTTCGACATGCTCAGGTTAAGCACGCATTGCGTCATTGGCTGCCTTTTTAGCAGCTGCCCGTTAGCTTTTTAATTTCATAAGGTCATTAAATCAGCCAGACCTTTTGTATTTTCTACGCGCTGGATTTTTGGCTCTAAGAGCAATCACGACATCAATTTTGAACCACGGACGGTCGGAACTTCTTTTACAGCGGAAGAAACGTACGTAGCAGGAATTTAAGTTGGACAAGAAGGAATAAAATTTATAGAGAGCATCATGAAGAAGAAATTATACCAGTAAGTACCATTTATTGCTTTTTAAAAATTGGAACGAAGAGTAGAAGCAGATTTGACTTTAGACGAACGGTTAAGAGTTAAGAAGAGGATGTTAATGATCAGGGCGCACATATGGAGACAGAGAAGTACTCAAGGAAATGAAAGAAGGGTGCAGATTAGTCAGAACGAAATCGAGAATCCTGTTGTTAGTATTGTGTACGTTGTTTAATTGGAAAAAAGAGCAAAGGGACATCATAAAGGAAGAAGTAGCGAGAGAAATATTGCTTGAGGACAAAATGCTTGAAACATTATCATCGGCATATTAAATTTCATCACATAAAAGTAAAGAAGCAGAATGGAAACGGCCATTAAGGTAGGACAAAGAAACGTTCATATACTAGTCCGGGGCTACTATAAGCGATGTAGATTGAGGAAACAAGCAGCACTGAGGATGGTGAAGGAGAAATACGGACAATCACACATTCAACCGGGGCAGAGGTAATGAAGTCACTGCAGAGCAGTCCGTTCAGATATTTGTGTATACCAATTAAAACATCACCTCAAAATGAACGATAGCATTCAGATCGATTCCGATCCCTACGAAAAACAGTGTGAAGGGGCAAAATTTCACTGGTATATACATCTCCAGACAACCAGGTTTCTATTAGGCGGACAATGCCATCAGACACAACTACCGTGGAGATCTTTACATAATTAACATTGGTCCTCAGACCACGAACGTTCTGGTAATACATTTTCAGAGGTCGATTCAAGCTCTGCTTGTTGATGAGTCTAGTTTAGAAAGCTCCGCGATGAATTCGTGCGAATGTTTTTCCGAGGTCTTGGAATAAACTCCTTAACAAAGGTGCCAGGAGGTCAGAAATTGTTTTGGAGAGCCTTTTCCAAACCAGGAGGCAAAGTAATTCAAAACAAAGCGATGGTTTGGTTATCCATATTGTCCTTTGTTAATTCATAAAAGCGAAGGAACATGGCCCAGTACTGCCAAAACATACGATTTAATGTATGTTTTGACAAGGCTGGGCCATGTTTTTATGTATCAATATTTGTAGCGGTGGACTCACAACCGTTAATAGAGGAACGGTATGGGGAAGATCAGTCACAGGAACCGGTATGATGACCCAAGGCTGACCCGCTCACTTCTTAGAACTTGTAGATTTAGTCGGTGAGTTGGAAAGTGCCTCAACATATTTTGCAGATGCCGTCGGAGACTTCACACGGCTCCCAGGCTGCAGACACTCTTGTGTGTTGAGTGCAACAGAAGAAAGAATTAATAGTTGTAATGGCTGCAACTGAGACTTCGATGTTGTTGATTGTACTTGCGAACGAGTACGCGTAGCGGTCGGGGAGCCAGGTGGACTAGATAAAACGCAGTCATTATTCAGCCTTCCGAATGAAAATGCTGAAGGCTGTTCAATGTTGGCAACACGAACCAGCAGATCAACATCTCTGCTAGTGGAACGAAAATCTTCTGACAATTTAGCAAGAGATCGAGATAGAAGATCGATAGCTGACTTAGCGGAACGAAGACACGAAGCATAGGACGTCATAGAGTGCTTTCTGCATTTCTCGTAAAACCAATACACCCCCAAGTCTCGTTTTGGGATCATATCAGTGCACTTTCTCGGCAGAGAAACACATTTAGAAAGGAAAATCTTTGAACAAAAACCAGCACACGTCACCACAATTCTCAACAATTCGAAAGAAATTGGTTTTATCAAATTTTATTAAAAACAAAATTACAGAAAATATATAATTTAAATAAAAATGCATACCAATAGAAATACTTGAAATCGTTCATTCACTTTACTGTCACAACAACTATTTTTAGAAACCGAATTCCATGAAATATCCAAGGATTTATACATATATTGTAGCTATTGTCGCCAATAATCTTAAACAATATTTAGATAATTTCTTAAAATTTTCGTCCTTGAGCAATCAGTGCGTCACGCTACCATCTCAGTCACAATTGAAATGGGCATGACCACTCATATGCATTTTTAGTTGACTTTTAAACATAGGTAGCAACTCTGTGTAATTAATACCAACAGGCGCTGACCTTCATTATATTTTGTTCGTTCGCATTGAAAATTATCGCAATGTTTTGTTTATTGTCTAGCATCCAATAGAACACTTCAAATCGTAATCTTTGTTTTCGTACGAAACGACTATGAGACACCAACGAATATACATACATATCTAGGTATAAATGTGCTTGATACGAATCTGTTTGGATTTATTCGTTCAATTGTTTTGATGAGTATTTGTTTTGACGTTGGATTTGCATACAGACATAATCTGTAGGTGCTTGCCGGCATATATTTGTGCACCAGTTATATTCACGACAGAGAACTATGAAAATATTCATGTTTTTATAGAAATGAACTTGAAATTTCTTAAGATAATCCACCTTGATCACAGTATTTGTAGCTTTGGACTAAGTGTTGATGAAAAAAAATTCAAAGGCACACTTTTGTGCACAATTTGAGAGTTGTCTGAATGAGCAAAATAAATCTGGCAAAAACTAAATATTACGAGTATACTTAATCACACTTAAATGTATCGACACAAGCAACAAGCCCAAGTTTATTCAAAGAGTCTTAAATATACATGTGCATTGGTAGTCACGAAAAATGTAGGTGGTGAATCCTTGGATGGAGGAGATCTTTAACCAAATACAGTTTATTCGCGTTTTGTCTAAAATATACTAATCAGAAGGGTGACTGTTTAATATTACGTCCGGAAATCGGCGACAGTCTATCTCTCATCACTATCAAAAACTGTATTACAATTTTTCAATAATTTAGTTTTTATTCTAAACGTGTTGTTGCAGTATTTGATTTCTTAAACCTTAAAATTCATGGATATTTTAGTAATTTTACTAATTTCTGATTAGCAGCAGCCAAAAGCAAATTAATTTTTCGGAGATCTTTCAGATCGGTGCTTTGATTCGAACTGGAACTGGAATTTTGTCGAAGATCTTGATAATTACAAAGAAAATAATATAGATTGAAACTTTGCTTTCTTGCGCGACTTATTTTTTTCTAAGTCTTGAAATCAGCTATCATCAACATAAACAAAAATAGTGCTGAGGCTATAGCTAACAATTTATTTTATGTTTCATTACGACCACGTGAATCTTTATTTTCAGGTCCCGCCAGCACTAGTTGATTATCAGCCCTGAAATTTTTGAGAATAAAGTCATATATCTTTTAACAATGCAACAATAAAAACACCAGCCATATTTTCATGATTATTTTCAAAGAGTTTCTATATTTCAATAATATTATTATCAATAAAATCCAAGAGGTTTACAATAGATTGTGATAGTGCGCAACAATAGAAAGTTAAGTTTTCACTGAAAAATTTGTCTCTTTCATTCGAATTCATTCACCTCTTATTTTATCTCTACTGCTCCCATTTTTGAGCAAATCATACAAATAAGTCTGTGTTTGCTTTGTTAAAAAATACATAAATAAAAAACAAATTGAAGAAAATCTAACCTCACAAAGAATTAACGTTGACAAAAGTAAAGGATTTTTAGATTCTTATTTCCAATTGTATTTTCAAAAAATAAATCGAGCATCAAGATGCTAAGTGTTATTGTCTACAGAAATATGTTAAATACTTTAAACTGAAGGCGAAACTTTTCAAAAACATTTCCGATAAAATTTAAATCATTCTGACATGTCATTACTTTCATTTGAATTGCTCTTCGAATTTCTTACACGTTTCATTTACCATACGAATTTAAATAAAACTTGCAAAAAAAAGACTAAACATCATTTACGAATATTATACATTAAACTTTGGTTAACAGCAAAACTTTTACTTAGTACTTTTCATAGTTTCATTTCTCGTCTACAATGTCTCATATTAAGATTATATCACCAATTTAAAAAATTTGTACCTAAAACAGACCACTATCAACTAACGTGTATTTTTTCATGGTTTTCTTGATTTTTCATTCCTAGTTTTATAAATACAAGATTGATTTATAATATATATATAATAATTATTATTGATTTAACATTAAGTGATCAATCATCGTCTACGAAATGATCATTTTTCTATTAGCTACGTTTGAAATTGTTAACTAATTCCTTTCATTTTCGTATTTTAAGTATCTTTGATAACGTGATTTTATTTTCAACGCTTATAAGTAATATTAAGTTCATTGATTACGACGACTTTGTTATTTATTATGTACAAAATGTGGGAAATAATTAAATTAGATAAATTTTTTGTGATTAAAGTAGCTATTTACAGAATGAATTTTTCAACACTTCGATTGACCATCGCGCAAGTCCTTGAGAAATGTTGGTATTCAGGAGATTGTGACTTGGTCCTGAATTTTATTGTGCATTGAGTTGAAAATATTTGCAATAACAAGCAAAAATATGGGTTGTCTCTTTATTTTGCTTTTATTACTTCGAGCGCCTAAGTGTCAGGCCGAATCCGACAATACTCACTTTACAGGCTCATTTGTTTTGCAGATTGGAATCCAGCTCATCATTCAGTCGATTTGATTTTTCCATATTTTTCTACGTGGTGATTTCTATGGCTGTATCGTTGTTATTGAGCGGTTCTTTTTCATTCAAACTTTCATTTTCAGCATCACTTCCGTCTTCAGCGTCGTTGTCATTACCACACATCATAACTGGTGGATAAATTCCATTGTAAGTCACCTTACCCATAAACGATCGAATCTCATCGAAGCAGATCTCGTCCCGTTCAGCCTCGTTCGAACTGGGCGAATCACCTACTCCAAGCCCCAACCCGCTAGCATCGGCGTCATGTTTCCGTAGATGGCGATCCAGATTGGTTTGCTGCCCAAAGCATTTTGCACAAAGGTTGCATCTAAATGGACGCTCCTTGTTGTGAATGTTGCGCACGTGACGCTGCAGATTACTGGATATGCTGAAGGAACGTTCACAGTATTTACATTTATATGGTTGCTCGCCAGTGTGCGTGCGTAGGTGCCGCGTCAGATTGGCTGAGCGTGGAAACACCTTGCCGCAGAACTTACAAGTATAACGGTCTTTCAGCTTGCCCACTCCAGCTGCAGGACCAACAATGCCGCCAGGAAGACCGTTCGCCAGCAGAGTTTCGTGAAAGCTTTGGGGCGGGAAGTGGCCATTGCGGCGAAGTGCGGCAGCATGATCAAAACTTGGCCGCCCGCCCATATGTCCTAAAAAAGGAAAATGCTGAAGTCCGCCCGGTGGCTGGTAGATTGCGTCCAGGAGCAGAGGATGAATTGGACTAGGATAAACTACAGGTGGTCCGGGTGGTGATGGTGAAGGCGTCGGTCCCAGCGATACTGATGACGGAGTCGGTGGACTTGCAGGATATGGTGCTCGTGTTTCTGATTGTTCATGTTTCTCTGTTACCTCCGGCGTTGCTGGACTGAGGTCGACTGATTTTCGGTTTCGTTGTAATGAGAGATCAAGTGGCTGTTCGCTATTCGATTGATGGTGGACCGGTGATGGTGTGGTAACGTTGATATGCTTCTGGAAAGAGAGTTGTTTTACATTTCAGAAGAGATTGGTTATGGTAACTGTGAGTACTTATAATAGTCTATAGTAATTAAATTATAATTAGTAAATTAAATTATAGCAAACATTCTGCATGGGACATGAGAATTTTAATAAAATTTCGATTCGCATTGAACAGGCAATTACAACTGAGAAAATTGGGCACTTGCATCCGAGAATTGGCAGTTTGTATTTTTTCGAAGAACTATGAAATTCCATTGCTTCCATTGATAATGTTTTAAATGAAAAATATTGCTAGGTTTTCATAAACATTAAACTATTATAAATACAAAATTTTCCGAAAAAAATACCTTTCTAAAATCTAATGGTCCTGATTAAGAAACATAAAAAAATTATATTCTGCGAGAATTTTCTACATTATAAAAGTGTGGAAATATTGAATTTTACTGGGAATTTACCCATTTATATTTTAAAGGAGAATCTCATTCAGAGCTATGGAAAATAGATTGACAGTAGGATATGTGCTGGTGTCCATATTGTCTTGACATCCTTCTCAATCAGAGCATGGAGATACAATCAGCTATTAAATTAATATAGCTTTATTTGACTGTCTAGTAGTATTTTGGGGTGGAAGGACTGCTTATAAAACTCTCTGAGATATTTTTTATATCTTAAATACAAAAATTTATTCTTGGGAGCTAAACGCTTTTTTAAAGCCCCACTGAAAATCGCAAAACCAAAGCAAACAAAATTTGGGGAAATAGCCATGTTGCTTTACATTCATTGAACATTTTGTTAGACATTCAAATTTACTAATATATGAAAAAGGAAATATTAGATTTTCTACCGTCTATTTTGTTTGATATTTATCTATATGAGAGGGGAGTTGTTTACATTTTATTGCTAAAAAAACGAAAACCACAAAACTAAATATATTCGTGCAAAACCACAGATTTTTTTACATCTGTGTTAGATTATAGTTCGCTAAAATCGAATTGATCAAATTCAAATTAAATTTTATCCTGCCTCACTAATATACATAATTTCAACCCAATATTACTCTTAAAAAGTGAAATAAAAGCTTATTTCGCTTATAGAATTTAGTACATAATACATATTATCTTACTAAATCTTCTAGAACCTACCTTATCATCTGGCGTAGTCCTTTCTTCTTTCACATCAATTGTACTGTCACTATCGCTATCATGTTCCGGCGAACAACTTTTCATATCCTTGACTGCGCTCATTATTCGCTCGGCAGGACTTCGAGAAAGTCGTCTAATTGGAGATCCAATTTCACGTTTCGACTCAACACTACTTTTCATTGCTTCGGTCCGATGGTTGTTTGTGTTGTTTCTGGATGAAGTCGGTGTTCTTTGATGTCCACTCATTCTTCTTTCTCCATGACTTGAGTTCCTCGAATCATAATGTCCCGAGCCCGGATTGTTTCGAACCGGTGACGCACTCAGTCTTCCTGTATCAACAGCTGCACTTGGTATTGGTATTTCCAAGCTAGGCTTGGGGAAAAGCAGTGGAAATGCTGGCGCTTGAGCTGGACTAGGCGGGAACATACATCGCAAACTGTGATAAGGATGGAACCGAGGTGGAAAGAATTGCGCCGTCGCCGGAAACATAAGGAATGGATTCGGTGGAGTGGTCATTGCGTCCGGTATACGAGGCGTCAGTCCCTGAGACGGAGGTTGTTGTTGCTGCTGCGGATGAATCGGCGGATGTAGTCCTTGATGTGGATACGAGGGGTTCGATGTTGAATCACAGAAACGCTTGTGCTTAACTAGCGAAGTTGTTGTACTAAAACTTTGTCCGCACTTTTGACACTTGATCTGATTCCGGCAATCAGCATGCATTCGCTTATGACGGCACAGGTTCGAAAATTGCGTATAAGCTTTAAAGCACACTTCGCACTGAAATGGTTTGATCGATGAGTGAATATGCGTATGTTGTTTTAGACCGGATGAAGTCGCGAAAGTTTTGCCGCACTCGGGACACGCGTGACTCCTAGCACCCACGTGACGCGCCCGAATATGTCGTTGTAGTACCGATGGATCACAAAAAGCCTGCAAATTCAAACAAATACCACAATATTAAACTAAATTCAAAATTCAAGTTCGAAACTATCAAACGAAAGCCGGACAAAAAACGTCTACATCGATCGAGGGCAGAAGAAGCGATTATTACATTTCAATTTTCACGCCCAACAGACCGCTCTCAATTGCAGTGGGCAATAGGCGACTATTGCACAAGAAGTGTCCCCGCATCTGCTGTTTGCTTCCTATCTAACATACCTAATGCCTGTACTAATAATCTCGCTTCGATTTTCGACGCATTAGACTTGTTTTCTTGACGCACCGAGATCACTGTCAAGATTACCCCCATTCTCCTTTACCAAAAACAAAGTTTCAACTCGATTTTTTTCTTCTGTGCGGTAGTTGTTGGCAAAAAACTTGCGACAACCACACCAACGAAAGCGAAACTTATGACATGCCGAAATGTAATTCGGCTTAGCATCGTACGCGTGGAATATGGACCTCCAGCTTGATTTATATGTTAGATAATTTAGTCAAAGAAAGACAACAATGGCAATAGAAGTGCGAGGGTACCACCTAGTTCAGTGCTTCTGTGACTTTTTCCTAGCTCCGTAAATCACTATAAGATTTACTCTAACCCTTGAACAACGCCAACCTGAAGTTTCAAACCACTGCACCTCCACGAGCACCTCAGTCCATCGCGGACCTCTACTGATTTTATTACAGTATCTCAAAGATGTATGTATTTCATTGAGGCGTTGTGCTCATGATCGATGATCATTGATCCAGTTCGGAAGTGAATTGCCGTCGGCTACGGTGGTTTGCTCGTCGTCTCACCAAAATTTCAGCCAACAAGCAAAAGGTGACTCGCAAAAAACTCAGTTCAGGTGAGTCTATACATACTGCGAGAGTCTCAGAGTCAACACAACGGTCCAGTTTGTCATCTAAGACCCATTTACTTGCCCAGACCAGACAGTGGCCTCATCTACCTAATACACGTCTCAAAGTCATACATACCCTATGCGACCCAACGGGTGGACTTAATCAAAGGAAATCGAAAGCACGCTAAGCAATCAGATAAAAAAAACTTACTACTTCAGATTTTTATTTGGAAGGCCGTGCAGTATTAGCAGCACTTTTTAAATTTTTATTACGTATACGTATAACGCGTCAAGGTATGTATGTATGTACGTATCCGCGTGAGATTTGTTGTACTACTGGTGTTGTTTAACTGGATGATTTTTTTCAGTTACTTACGGTACTTTTGAATTTTTTTGAGATAATAATTGAAGGTCGTTTAGTTGAAAGCTTTGCTTAATTAAGTAGTAGGTATCGTAAAGCTCATTTTGAATCGACTGCAATAATTTGACTGTAAATAATAACGGAGATGTTTGAATCAGCATGATTCAAACTGAACATCGTTTCAGGAAAGCTAGTAACTCAATCTCAATAGCATCCCCCTTGAATCATCTTACAAAAAACATTTTCATCCGGCAACACTAGATACTTTTGCCAAGCATGCGCCACCTCGAATCTCAAAAGCTTTTTTTTTGCGCCATAGGAATGCGTCAATAATTTGACAAGTGTCTATTATTTTTTATAATTCGAGCAGATTCTCTGCTAAAGCATAGCTACATAGGTACATATTGAAAAAAAAATTTACGGTCTTTGGACTTATAGGTACTCAGCGACACCAAATATCACGCTCTAGTAATAGGTATGTTGCAGATAGGCATTGCAGATATGGAGCACTGATCTACAGAGGCACGTGATGGAGCACAATTGAATTTGCGGCATTACCGTTTATTTGTTATGCTTGTCCAGTATAAGAGGATTATTTCAAAATGCAAAAAAAAAAACAATTTCAGGAATTGATGCTGATACAGCAGCGGACAATAATCGAATTTTGGTTTGTACCTACACCCGAGAGGCTGTGATACAGATATTTTGCAATATTATGCATTGTCACAGTGGCGAGATTAATAAGAAATCGTCAGTAAGTGGCAACCTTGCATTCACTTTTCGAATGAATTTCGCAGTAATGAAACAAATTTGAAGTAATTGTTGACGCCACCTTTCAAGTGAGCACATAGCCTACGCTTTTGTTTTGGTTCGCAAGAGGAACGGTTTTATGGGTAGGACGGATTTGATTCCGGAAATATTGGAAATTAGGTGATTGAGATTTAGAGTGACGTAAAACTGATTTTAAAATGCATTATTAGTTTTTTGAGGCCGAATCAAATGAAAGAGTTCCAATTTTCTTAAATAGAATGATTAAGGCATTCAATATAATCTACAATTAATTTAGTTTACTCAAGAAAGGTATCTAACCAGATAAATATAACCAGATGAAAGGACGATAAGTAGGTCTTGTGAAGCAAAATGTTTGTAAATCAGTTTTCTTTCATACATTAAAAATGTTTATTCAAAGAGGAATTCCTTCCTGATCGTTTTTCAAAAATGCGAATTTTACTGGCTTAGCTGTAAACTGAACTTGCATTCAACGTAAAGAAGCAATGATAGTCAATATAAGCGTATGCCTGTGCAGCAGAAAATCACTTTTATGTTGGGAAAATGCAACACATGGCAAAATTATGCACTCGAACCCTCCTGTGATAGTGAACTGAATCTCTAAACCTCCTTTGCGAAGAGCAGAAAACTTTTAGTTCAAGTGTATGGGCAAAAGCTGCTGCTAATTGGTGGGTGGGTGTCCGTCTAAAAATTATTTAAACTGTTTAAAAAAATACTGGCATTTTCTTCGTGACAACCACCAGGACAACAATCTTGAACGCAAATAAACCTTTTCTGCTACGAACATATTTTTCAGCCCAATTTCTACCTTCTATCTTAAATGGAACGGCAACGCATCTATGATTGACATAATTCTGACCAACCGCAACCAATTTGCGTCACTTTTATTTCAGTGGGCAATTTTATTTTGGATCGCATTCTTCAGCATTTAACAATCTTCATACGAGGGTTGCTAAAACTACTTTAATTCAAATTGTCTTCCATCAAGCAAATTCGAAAAATAAATCCGTCTTTTACTAGCCAACTAATCAAACTCAGGCAATAAGATTTCTCAGCACCACGGGAAACCAGTTTAGCCAAACATAATGTGGGGAAAATCTAGCAGAAACGCTTTCATTTTCCAGAAAAAAATGTGTGTCGAAGTGGAAGTTGAAGTCAAGTCTGACGGCAAAAATTAATCGGTGCCAAAAAACTAGGTTAGGTTGAAGCAAACGAGCCAATAAATAGGTGCTGGAAGCACCTATTTATTTTATATATTTTAAATGAATAGCATGGGCCAGAGCTTCTCCCTTACGATATCTAAAGCAACTTTTAAAAATAACATCATCAAGGCTCCGTCATCATAGTCATCCTCCTTCACCCATTATACTAATATACATGTATTATATATTTACATTTTTTTTAAATCGTCCCTTATTCGAGCCAATACACCCCTTAATTTGTAAGCATTATGTAAATTTGGTATTTAACTGTCATTCTTCCATTTATTTTTCAGTTATGTATTATTTTATTTGTTATTCGAAACTAATTTATTTATTTATTATTTATTTTTTTATTATTTATTAGTTTTGTATTCATCTGTAGTTTTTTTTTCTTGTTTTAGTTTGTTATAAACGTACTAAATTTATACCTTGCTTGGTGAAATAACCCTAATGTCATTCGAGATAGTCCAAATTTAAATTGCTATTTGATTCCATTCAGCAGGGTAATATAATTGATTTACTTTGTAAATGCAACAAAAATAAACGAGTGCTATCAATGATACGTATGTATAAAGTTGTATTTATTAGAAAAATTATGAAAACTTGATTTGGTCTGATTCCATTTTTTCTAGCTTTCAAAAACCAATGTTTTAATTGAAGGACCCATTTTTTCTTAAGAGACTAGATTTATTTTAATTTGTTGACCGATCTTAAAATGCAATTGTTAATCTGCCCTTTTTTTAGTGTACATCGGTAAAAAAAAAAGAACTTAGCTATGATGAAAATTGAGGATATTTGTGATGTTTTGGAGTGTTTTTGAAGCATTAATTCAGTTTTTTTTAAGTTTCTAGTACATTGTTCAGTATTGATGCCTATTATTTTAAAAGAACTTTTATTTCTCACCAATTGTTCTAAAGGGACTTTCGTGTCAACCATTTTCAAGCAAGAAAAAAATCATCCCATTTCTGCATAAAAACAGACCTTAAATTAGCTTCTTATTTGTTCCCAGGGTTCTCAGGATATTGATATTTGTGCTTTATTTCTCATTATCACTGCCACTAGGATAACTATGAAGCAAAAACTTTTTCAACTATGGAGCACTTATCGCAGTCGTAGCTATAATAATTATGACACCTAGGCCCTTAATTTTATCTACAGCAAGTGTAGTCACAGAAATCATTGAAGGACTTCTTTATACATAACAGACAAGTCAAATCAAATACCCCAGCTCCCAGATGACTTTTAAATGTAAGCTATTGTAGATAAACAGGATTGTTATGAATTGTTCGAGATATACATCGATTCACCTACCATAAACATTTGTAGAAATATCTTTTTAAATTAATATCTTTAAATTGGTTTTAAATAAAATAGGTATTTGTACTGGTAACCTTTTTATGAGGGAATACATTTTACAATAATGTTAACGCTTGTTTTCAGGAGTGGAATGTGGTTTTGTGTAAAAATTACTTCAAATAAAAATTCCTTGACTTCTGACAGTAACTATCTGGGCAAATAAAACCTTTTTATTCAACAAATATCCCTACTATGCCTGCCACATTCAGCAAAACAACTTGCTAACACTATCACAACGCTAAAATTTCCGACTTTCGTTTAAAAACTTACATAATCATTTTTGATAAACCGAAAATTTCACTTACCTTTGTGCAATTCTCACAAGGATACTTTCTCAATTCACCGTGTATTAGAGCACGATGTCGCAATAATGTCGGCCTATAACAAAACGCTTTCGGACACAACTCGCACTTGAATGCGTCTTTTGGATAATGATGTGCCGCCACCAAATGATCGTCCAAGCTGAAAATCCAAACAAAATATCGTTATTAGATAGATATCTATGTTAAGCCCACACACATGGCAATGACTCCTTGTCAGCACAAGACTATAGTCGTCATTGCAATGAAAACAAATCAAATCAATGGAAATTCACCAAGTTCACCAAAGGTATCCTAAGAGTGTTGAATGCAATCGTGTAATATCAAAAGCTTATAGGTGCTTACGAGTCAGTCGTATTTCGAAAATGGCCTATTAGACGGCAGATAGTGACAAAACGCTCGTTAATAATTCATCGAAAGAGGACTTTGACAAAAACCCATCATCTACCTTTTTTTTGTTTCCTGCCCACACTTCCAAGTACGGAAGGACTAACGAAGGTGGAACTGTGATTATAAGGTATACGAGGAGTCGTTACTGTTGATGGTGAAGGTGTAACAGTTTTATAGTAATGCGCGCACATGGAACATCCCAAAAAAGTGAACGAACGCAATACAATTATAGCGAGCTGAGTGAGATTGCCGAGCGGGTTGAAAAGGACATCTGGTAAGATTCACACGGCAACACGTTGATGTTAATTTAACGTTTGTGATGTTTAATATTTGATGTTTGAAGGGGTGGAATGGAAAATTGGTGTGGGTATGAAACATGGCAAGTTTAGGGAGTTTTCATTTAGTTTGAAGTTTATGTTAGGAGTAAAAAAAAATACTGGACTATCTTCGAACGATAGATACAAGACGACCTGGTTTCAGCAAAATTTTGATAAAAATTTCTAAAATAATACATCTTAGAGATCGATTTTTTTGATTTTTAGTATTTTTGAAAAAAATTCTAGAGATTCGATAGTTGTTAGAGTTTATTTAATCGAAGAATTGCCAAAAAAAAGTCTCAGTTTTTAAATTTAAAATATAAATATAAATTTAAAAAAATGTAAATCAATTAATTTATATTTTCTCTTTGGGTAGCATTTCAAGTCGGACTATTTAGCTTTTCTTTGAGCTACAAATATTAGTTCTAGGAAATTACATAAAAACAAGGTTATTCAATGCTTACACACACTATTGCTTCAATTCGACGAAACGAAAGCCAAACATTGTATCCCTGAAGCCCACTTACAGTTTTGTTTTTGTAAATATCAATGTTTCGGCCTACATATCAAAGGAGGCGCTTTGTGACGTTCCAAAAAATTTATCGTGATTACAGACAGCTGGAACGCCTGACACTCGACTATCGACCATTAAATCAGAGCACTCAATTGAGGATGACTGGAAGCCACTGTCCATTCGAACCTCTTTTGTTCGATACCATTCGTCCAGTAGACGTGTCCCTATTCACACACGAAAAAAAGATATCCAGGACGAATCGAAGCGTTCGAGCCTCAAGGGCCTAATTATTAGCTACAACACTGCACCCAACCTCGTCACTTCTCTATGTGTACCGATTCATTATTAATGAGACAGGCAATCATCATCACATTTGCGTGTTTTGATTCAAGGCTTTTTTTGCTGTCGTTCGCATGGTAAACTATTGGGAAATCTAATAGTACGATGGGTGCATGTTATTATTGAGATTTTCAGATATTTATTGTAACTGTGCCATCTGACATGTTCTTTTGTGAAATATATGAGTGTGCAAAGGTAATTGTGAAGCGGTCGATGGGTTTTGATTATATGGTTCGAGGTAAGCTTTACTTTGATTATTTGAATTTTTAATAAGAACGATAAAATTATATGATTGTATGGAAACTGAAATATTGAAGTGACTAGGTATAGCAATTTGATGAAGGTAGGATAATTGTGAGCGGCGGATGGTTTGACGGTCGCAATAAACTGCAACTGTTCGATTTTTTGAAGCTTCAGTAAAACTGCAAGGACCATTAATTGTACGACAATTGTTTTTGCTGTTAAAAACAAAACAAAAATAATAAAAAATAGAAGATTTAAATCATTATCAGATATAAATCATATTTGAAAGAATATATAAAAGAATTGAATATGACTATTTTGTAGACAAACACTTTTTAATATTTTTTTATATATCAGCAAAATATAGCACAATATCGCATGCTGGACCTTCAGTACTTTCATGCGGCGTAATGTTTTTTCATGTTCTACTTAATTCTGAGTATGAAGTAAAGATTCCCAAATCACCCCGCACTAGAAAGGATATCAGCAATTTCTTCTGTAGGTCATATTCATACGTAAGCCTCTTTCAAAAAAACATACTTAAAGAATGTATAGATTTATTCAAAAACCTTTAAGATTTCGATTTCATTGTTTGCATCTCTAACAAGATTATTCCAATTAATAATAAATTATATTTTTTCCCAAAATTTTACGAGGTCACGGTGATACAGTTTTATCTTAATAAAACCACCCACAGTATATTACGTTACACCTATGTATCCAGCCACCCATCGACCCATAAGAATTTCATTTCGTATTAGTGACTAAAACTTACTGACGACAAGTCCTCCGATCTAACCAGTCTTCTGAAAAACCCGAAGGCGTACGCAGATCGAACTCAGATTGATAGCAGCACCTCCAGTGGTGAAAAACTCCATTTCATCGGCATGTTGCTAAAGCTCACTCAATAAAGTGCTAGACGGTGCTTCATTTGCATACATGGCCAGAGTTGACGGAGCATCGCTATCAGATTTCGATATTCAAATGAGTGGACACCGCACGACAACAGAGCACTGGTACTCTATGCAGTTAATTTGCACTCAAGAGTTAATGCAATGCTTGCATGTATCATATATTTCAATGCAACTTCGATTCGAGACCGCAGTCGATGTTTTTTTTTTTTTTTTGAACTATACTAATTAACTCTGTGACACCTGATTTTCCTCAGGAATACATTGGTGACATTTTGGGGACTGAATAGATATTCAGCTAGGAGTTTTGTGATAAAAGAATTGAGGTGCTAAGAATGATTGAATATTTAATTTTTAATCAGATTTCGATGATTTTACTAAAAAGCAATGGAAGCGAGCACATTATTAAGATGCTCAGTAATACCTTCAAAGCAAAGAAAATGTGTATTATGTTTTTCTTCACTTTATATTGGCGCAAACCAGAGCTTTGAAGTTAGAAATGAGAAAAAATAGAATAATTTATGACAAAATTCGTTCTTGGACCTTCAAAATCTTGAAATTTTTGTTTAATTTTCTATCATTGAATTTTTCTGTTATTGATCTTTCAAAATTTTTAAATGTCAAATCAGTTCTTTTCAAATTTTTTGAAATTTTTATATTCAGTTCAATATACATAAGTATATTCAAGTAGAGTCACTCTGGCAATTATGACTTTTTCCATAGAATTTTATATGCTCCACATCTATTAATTTAAAATAGCACCTTGTTTATTTTGTAGAAACACTACTCAAAACAAACACCACAAAATCAACGAAACAAACCAAACAAACAACGGAAAAATCATGTCAATTTCTGACACACGCAAACCATTTCTAATTTCTGCTCATCCATCAGTACGCTGTCATCACGTTCTACATGTTTCGATGCTACAAAAGTCGATAATTCAACTTTGATGGGTTCTTTCCAAACAATCAACACGAAATTCACCTTCTAATCACTAGCACACGCCCGACTATTGTCCAGTTAAAAATACCTACTCAAAGTCCTCACATTGTTTTATTTGACTCTTTCTTCCTGTTCTTTTATTTGAACCAACCGAAAGCTCATCGAGTACAATTTGAATATTATCAGCTTAGATTGTTCAAACAAAATATCCAATATTCTAAATATGTGTCTTGTAAGCATGGCATATAATTACTGAAGGTCCTGTCGATGCGTCAATACATCACAACGGTTTGTTTGTTCTATGGACAAGAGGACTGGGTAACTGGTATGCCTACTCTGTGTCTTGTTACTGTTCCATGAATATGATGGGGTCTCGGAATGAAAACACCTAATTAGGACAAATAGTGATTGTTCAAAATAAAATCACCACTATCCTTACCAGGTATAGGCACAAATGGTGCTGATGATTGAGGTGGTGAGTCTAATTAGAAAGGAAGTGTTGACTTTCGTAAATGCCAACGGTTCGATTTGTAAGAAAATTTATTGTGGTAATTGATTGTTATCAATTAGAGAAGGAAGACAATGAACGATAGACAATATGTGACGTGTGGATGGTCATTGTGTTAATGGATATTATTTTTGTATGAGTTATCGCCCTGATGATTAGTTGGAGGGAGTTGTGGAATACTAGAATGGGTTTCGTAGGATATTTTGTCTATTTTTCTAGGTAGAACAAAAGTTTATTCTATGTTTGGAAAGCAAAAGTAGTAGAAGTACTCAGAGTGACAAGAGTTTTTAGCCATTTTTCAACAATAGAGTTACATGAATTTACATTTAGTTTCGGTCTGTTTATTGAGCTCCCATTCACCACAAAAAAAAATATTTATTTATTGATATTTACTTATATTTATTCAATTAAGCCATAATAAACCATTCAACATATAATTCTTCACAGCACGCGAGTAAGGACTTCATTTCACACAAAATTCAAATAGCTAGTCATGACTCATTTGAATTTAAGATCTCTACTCCTATATGTATCGAAGCAGTCAAAAGGTTATTTGCTTTTATACTGTAAAGTATAGCTATTGATTTTGTATTTTTATATATACCCCTTTTGTCTGGATGCAATTTCCAGGTCCTTGAAACCACATGTGGTTCAAATCAAACCTTTTTTGTTCAGATAGGATTTCAAAATAAGTAAGTCGAAATTCGCGAGCATCCCTTTTGCCCCATTAACACGAGCATGCCTAAAAACTGGGCTTTCAATTGTATCAATTATCGAGCTACTGAAGAAAGGTAATCCAGAATCGGTAAAAACTTAGAAACGTCACATTGTACCTGAAAGCTAGCACAAGTTTAATCAAAATGAGAATGGAAAAACTACCCAAATTTTGGCGGCCACATATTTCAACTTATGTATGGTCCAAAAATAAAAATTTAGAAAAAATGGAAGGAAATCAATTATTTAAAACGATTGCTTCGAATAATCTTTTAGAATCCTCTTGGTAAACATGAAACAGTTTGGAGCCCTTAAGATTGAATATAAAAAAATGGCTGAAATGGCAGTCAATGTGCTAAATAATTCTCCCCAATCTAACTTTCCTTTAAAATGTTTCTCTCTGATCCGGAAATTTTGTGGAAATTAGTGCCAACAGAATATCTCTGAAACGACATTCTAACCAAAAGTTGCGTACGTGCGTATTTTTGAAAGAATTCCAGCTTTTCATTTAACTTTTTACCGTAATCTTTAAAATTTAAATATAATTATAAGCTTTTGTTTCATAAAAATATATATGGAACTGCCCCTCAAGAAAAGACACTACTGAAATGTGTGAAGGAATAAGTGTGTGTCGAGTTAAAATAAGGATATATTTTTTTCCTTTGGCGGTGGTGAGCGTTTTAACAACATTTAGGAAAAAACAAGTATAGCAAATGAAATTTGAAACTTGGCTTTGAACACGATTTGGAAATTTTTAGCCCTAGGCATACACTGAGTGCCTAAAAGTAGTCAAAGGCAATTTGTAAACGACGGCAGTATCTAACAAGTTGCATCAAGTTTTCTGAAAAAATTTTAGTTTTCAGAACAAAAGGCAAATGATTTCTAAACTTGTCAACATATTAAAATTTTTGAATTTTCCCAACTTACTAGAATGATAGTTCTTCAGCAAATAGCCTATTTTTTAAGCAATTGAAATTTTGATTCGTGAGAACTCACGACTGGATCATCAGATCGAACTGACATTTGCACGCTTTATTGGGCTTTCGTAAGATCAGATCTGACAGAAGTTATTTGAAAACGGGGGTAGCCCTGTGGCTGTGTTGCAGAAATAATAAGCCTATAACTTCCCATGCATAAGTAATTTTTATTGTTTTTGTACCAAGAGACGCTGCCAGTAAATTCTCATAGGATACAAATCTTGGATACAAGCGGCAACTGTTTGAATTTCTTAAGTTTTGACGTTTTGGTCAATGGTAGCTCTTAAAATCTTCCTGCAGACATCACCACCGGAAATTTTGCTAAATACACTCCGCTGCAAAATGATAAGACACGCCTCAATTTCCATAAGCTTTCATAAAACAGAAAAATTCAAGTACCTGCATTGCTGAACTTATGAAAAGTGCTTGAAGTTTCAATGGAAAAATGTTTTATTTATTTATTTATTATTGTCTAAATCAACAGATACAAATCTAATTAAAGACTAGACAAAGTTTTTTTTATGGAATCTTTCTAATTTACTGCTAAATTAAGATAAGACAGATTTTATAGTCTCGCAGATTTAGAATTTCTTTGAGTGAGCTGGTATCGTAAAATAAGGCAAATAGCGTGAGTTCTTCAAACAAAACGTGTGATGATAGTTTCAATTAGTTTTTTATGGAAAACAGGTTAAAGAAAAAAATTTACAGAAGAAGTGAAAATAATATTAAATTCGAAAAAAGACAATATCAGTATAGCAAAAATCGCTAAAAAAAAATCGTTGTGTAATGATAACTGTTCTCAGACATCCTGAAAATTGCGGGAAAGGGAAGAGCTCAGACTGTGGAAGCGGGAATGAAAGCAAAACTTTGGAACGTACAAATTACTATTAAAAGGGTTTAGCACCTAAAATTTAAGAAAATGAAAAAACGACCCCCGCTAACTGTAAGATACAAAGAGGGAGAGAAAGAATCAAGTTTTCCCCATGAACACATTAAATGGATGAACCTGATGTCTGGTCACATTATTTCCACTATTTGAGAAAAGAGTCTTTAATAAAAATCAGGCGTCAAATAGGCGAAGGCGGAATCATGGTTTGGGGCGGAACGGGAAATAAAAGAAAAATAGAAAATTAGGTTTATTTCGAGTAATCTGAAAAGCGGATTTTACAAAAACGGACTCTGAATTGCTATCAGTACAAGATAGTGCAGAACAATTGGCAGATGCTTTCAACCAGCACTTTTGCAACATCGGGAAAAGCATGGCACAAAAAATTGCCAATAAAAATAATCATCTCGCATCTAGTGAATCAATACATTGTGTATCATCAGGTAGGATTAATTCTGTTTTTGAGGATGAACTCATTTCAACCATTGAAAATATGAAAGGAAACTCGAGCCCAGGATTTGATAACATCACAGTACAATGACTCAAGAGAATTAAAACTTTTACTAGCAAACCCCTAGCACATTTAGCCTCACTAAGCTTTGAATGCGGAATATATAAAAAGGCAATTGTAACACCAATTCACAAGGGAAATAGCAAACTAGATGTTAATAACTACCACACAATTTCTTTGCTCTCTAACATATGCAAAGTTATAGAAAAACTTGCAAAAAAAACCTTTAATGACATTTTTAAATATGCAGAATTTTATAAATGAAAACCAATTTGGTCTCAGACCTACATTCAGTAGCCAAGATGCGCTGGCTAAATTAATTGGTTTGGTTACAGAAGCTTTGGACAAAAGAAGCAAACCATTGGCTGTGTTTCTAGCTTTAGCAAAAACTTTTGATTACATTCCACACAAAATGATTGCGGGCAAACTTCACAAATATAATTTCGATTTAAAATGAATTATATGGGTTGACGACTATTTGCGACGTCGTAAGCAATCTGTTCAAATTTCAGGAAAGCAAAGTAAAGAGTTAAACTTTGAATACGGAATTCCTCAAGGGACTGTACTAGGCCCTATTCTTTTTCTCATCTATGCAAATGATATCTTTGTGCAACATAAGGCATTTAATATCTTTTGGTGATGGTACAGTGCTTTTGATAGAAGAAAATAGCTGGTATGAGGTAAAAGCTAATACTGAATATAGTCTTTGTTTACAGAATGAGTGGCTAAGTAATAATTCCCTTACCTTAAACGTACAAAAAACACAGTACATAGCATTTGCTTCTACTCAACATGGGCTACCAGAAGGACTAAATGTATCGATTCAATCGATGAACTGTGCAGCTGGCTGCCTTTGCCCTCCTTTGCAGAGAGTTACCAAAACTAAATATCTGGGCGTAATCTTAGACCAACATTTGAAGTGGGATCTTTATATTGAAAATGTCGTGAACAAATTAAGAACATTTTTTTTTCTTCAACAAGCAAACAATTAGACTGTTCTACTTTGCTTTGATACATTCTATTATTCAATATGGAATTGTTGCATGGGGCTGTGCATCACAAAATGCTTTACTTAAACTGAAAGTTATGCAGAAGTCTATACTCAAAATCTTATTATACAAGCCCAGACAATGTAGCAGTGAACAGCTTTTTAGTACAATCAATGTTTTCACAGTCGAGCAAGTTAATCAATTATGTACCTTGATACAAATCTTTAAAGAATACGAATAGAACGATAGGTGGTAGCGAAGAAATTTTGTTACTTGCAAACCGTCTGACGCAACTAGGTCACCGCCACATATATGAGAATAAAACTCTTTAATAATTTGCCAAGGTCCGTCAAGAGAGCTAATAATTTAGAAATTTTTTTTCTTTCTCCCTCACCCCCGTGGTTTGGCTAGCTTTTATTCATCAAATTATTGCTTTCATTTTATTATTTCCACTTTTTACAACGCTTTGCGTGTTTTTATTGTATTGTGCCTAATATACTGTAGACTTTCTTCTTTATTCTGTGTATTTTCTTTTTCTAATAATTTTTGTTATTTAGACCTTAAATATTATTTATGTAAGAGTAAAAATCTTCACATAAATTTGTTCTTAACACTTAATTTTTTTATATGGTATGAAATTTGATAGATTTGTAATGGACTGGAATCGCTTTTTTTTATAATTGTAAAACTTGAAATGGAAAATTATTTACAACTCCTCACTTATAATACAAGGTACCTTACCTTAAAAGGAGGAGTAGTGTATTCAAATTGAATTGTTTACTCTGCAATATACTGTCAAGATAAATAAAGCACTATATAAAACAAATAAAAATATTGAAATTAAATATGAACAGATTCAGCAAAATGAAGTCGAAAATTCTAGTGAAGTTTTTCTCTTTCAACATGCTAATGTAATGATAATACCGTGAATATCGTAAGGGAATACGTTCCTATTATCAAGTATCTTTAAAAAGTAATCAAGTATCTTTAAAAAGTAATTAAGGAATCACTTTTTTCCACTGAAATTTCAATAGCCTTAAATTCATTCAATACTACAGGTACTTGGGTTTTTTCGTTCTTTCCAGTATTTGAAAAATTGAATGGTGACTTGTCATTTTGTAGCGTAATGTATGTGCTATGCTACAAAATGGCGATTAACAAATCTTGGAAATTGCTGATTTATCTATTATTTTCTATAGAACATGCGAATAATTTTGAAAATGCTGCGGTAAACTTAGGAAACCTTCCTTAGTGGTGAATGAGCAAATTTGTTACTCTCATTAAAACGTAATTCATTTTTTTCCAATTACACTAAAACTTTCCGAACATTTAAAAAAACAATTGATTTGGTACTTACTGTTCAATATCGTGACATTGCCGCTCACATACTATACAACGATAATCGATGACTTCTTCATCGTCTGTATCCTGGTTTATTTCACGATCACGATTACTATTATCTGATTTGATATTACTATCTAAATCATTCGAAGTATTAAAATCGTCTTCACCTGTTGTTCCACTGTGTTGCGATCCTAGAAAATTAAAAGAAAATATGTTTTTAAAAAGCACAAAACAGTTTTTCCGAAAATGTCAATTTTAATGAACTACACAACTAACTTGGCACATCGATTTGAATATATTTATTGACCATAATTATAAAAAGCAAAACACTTGCATAATGTGGATTTATGTAATTGGAACAAATAAAAATAATTTTAAACCAGCTAAAGTGCTTATATTTAATATCCCAGCTATTTCATAGCAAATTGGAAACGAATTTCTAAATTTTACATCAATTTTTAGATTATTTGATGAATTATTTCCTATATCTTAAAATATAAATTTTTTCAACACCATTCATTCTATTAAAAAGTCGATTTTATTTTTCATCCTCGACATATATTAATGCTTAATTTCTCCAATTTGTAGTATTTTTCAATTAATTTAGATACTAAGGCTAATTTTTCTCCAGGCTTCTGGTGATGAAAATTGTACTTTAAGTTAAAAATCTTAAAATCTGCTTAGATCGTCCACGAAAATTGATCGCCAGCGCCCAACACATTGTTCTATTTAAATTTTAAAATCACATTTACACTCCAAACGCGAAAATAATAGTAAAATAGATTTACCCTTTGCAAGTTTATTTTTCGCCGAACTTTGGTACGCAGTTTACAATAACAACACTTTGAGCTTAACGCTTCAAAAAAAACTCTTCTTGACCTAACAAGTGTCTCACTAGCACGTCCGAATTATATTGAAGACGATTTCAAAAGGACACTTGACTACAAGCACTTCTACTTCAGACTACTCTCGAGAGAGACAAAAGAAGCGATCAAGAAAAATGATTGCGTCCCGATATGATAATAACGTTACCAACAATATTACCATACAATAGTTGCCCGAGAGTAACAGCTAAATGCATGCAAACACAGCATAAAGTACGATTCAACATCGAAGGACAAATAATTACTCGATATATATCCCTACCCCTACGCACCAGCTACATGTGAGATACAGATATGTATGAGCTAACTACTCTTCAACTTGTGTGCTCATAAAACACCTGAATTCAATCAAAATACACCGCCTCAAAGTTCACAGGTAGCTATGTGTAGCTCAGTTGGCTTGCTCTCTTGTGGCAGCAATAAGGCTCGCTAAACACCCCCTTAATACTCGATTTCGTCACTGTTTACAGTCAGTTTGGCCAACGACACAATAAGCACGGAAAACAACCCTCGCACGGAATCGGCGAAGCAGC
This sequence comes from Nemotelus nigrinus, assembly GCA_947369275.1. NCBI lineage: Eukaryota > Metazoa > Arthropoda > Insecta > Diptera > Stratiomyidae > Nemotelus > Nemotelus nigrinus. The sequence goes on along the minus strand of OX376375.1, from coordinate 26,512,968 downwards.
AGCAGTGGCAGATTCAAAAAGCGAACGCTAACCGAGATAGCATCGGATACTGTCCAGAAGTGGACAATAAAAATTGGATCGTTAGGGTTGGTTCTGATAACCGTTTTATAGTCATAATGTTTTCAAGAGAATTAAATTATTATTTTAAATCTTTGATAGTTAAATGTTTTATTAAAATAAATAATTATGATCTTTTTTGGGTTTTCCGTAACTTAAAATAAGTCAATCTATTTTTTATAAGACTTAATTTTCTTTTGAAATTAGTTTGTTTTAGTTTTTATTAATAGATAATATTTTATACTAAAATTCTCGAAAGAAACGTTCTATCAAAACTCACCCCTAAACAAACCACAAAACTAGCTTCCACTTATCAAACTCCCTTCGAATTCACCTGAAGAAGCGAACATAGCACGAACTTCACATCACACACTCGCTTCGTTACGCTGGAGTGATTTTCGAAAAGTAGCCCACAAAGTAATTGTTCGCCACAAAGTCATATCGCACCCAGCTTGGACGGGATAGATGACTGTTTGGCCTGGCCAATAGACAGGTGCTTGAAAGGTTGTTGAGGTAATTTATGTTCTTCGCTTCTCAAGTGGGGTCAAACGTCTTTTCAAGCGAGCGTAGGCTTATGTCCTTCTTCCGACTCGACTGTCACGACGATGTCTTCGTAGTGTTCGGGGAAGAGTGTTGCGTATGTTGAGTTTCCTGCCGAAAATGGAAATTCCCACGACTGTTCGACTAATGCGAATGGAAATTTCAATGAAGATTCGCAAAACAAGGAAGCGATCCGTGACTTATGTCTTTAGAATATGTATTGCTGTGCCATATGGTATGTTGTGCGAAGGAATTTGATAGTCATTAAGATTCGTGTTATCATAGGAGTTTCCTGATGTTGATAGAGCGTTATGATATTTTCTCACGGATTCGAGTCAGGACTTTATACAGTGTTTTCTTTTTTTTGTTGATAAAATAATGGATGAAGTTTGCTAAGGTGAGAAAAAATTGTAGTTTGGAGCACAAAAGGACGAAAAAAAATTATTAGACTGACAAGAAAAGCGTTTACGCTCACTTAAAAAATATGCAATCCTGCATCAAAGTCATTGATTTGGGTATTATATACCCTTATTTCAACATTTTCTTGAAACCCAAACCAAATGAGCATTTGAATAACCTCTGAGATTGGAAATGACCTGTTCAAGAAATCAAGTTAAAGGTAGGTTCAGGATAGACTCTTTTGTAAGTCTCATGTTTCTGGCTGCTAATATTACAGTGAAAAATGACTGAATTTCATCACAATTTCATCACTGTAGTTATCATTATTGTTGAAGAGGTTTTGTGGGCTACATTTACAATAACCATGCTTCTCAATATTTTATTTATTTATTTATTATCTGCTGTGCTACAGATAATAATACAGCGTCAACAATGAAAGTGAAACATAATAAAAAATAAGAAATTTAAGAAAAAAATTAAACCCAATTGACTAAATTTAAAACAAATATTCGAAGTTAGTTTAACTGGAAGGTAACATTTTTAACACATTCTTGAACTCTACAAATGAATGCGGGAGAGGACCAAGCTTAAGAGTATTGTGCACTTCAGGACGACGCAACAAAAGCCAGTGAAAAGTGATTTCCGTAGGTGGAAAAGGAATAGGAAAATAACATCATATGATCGACTAGGACGACTCGATTCACGTACGAACCAAGATTTGACCTAAAAATACCTTGACAAAATTTGAATCTACACCAATGCTTTAAAAATGCTGGACAACTGATAGAGGAATATCAGACAAGGAATCATACAATACATGTGGAGCATTTTTAAATGAGAATGACATGTAGCAACTTAGTTGATAACAGAAGGAAGGTCACTGATTAACAAGATGAAAAGTAAGGGACCTATGATTGATCCTTGAGAAAATCCGAATGTGGGAAATATATGAGAAGAAATGGAACCGTTTGAAGTAACTCTTCAGGAACGACTCCGAGGATAAGAGAAAAAGCAGGAGAGAAGGGGACCAAACACGTCGAACCTTTCAAGTTTAAAGTATTAGTATTAAAGAACTTAGTGAACATCATAAGGTTGGTTCGTTCTAGAGCGGCCCTTAATGAAACCACGCTGCACAAGAGCAAAAAAAATTGTGGAGATGAATAAACTATATAATAAACAAAAAGCTCAAAGAGTTTACTGAAGCAGTAGAGGAGCCATTTAGGATGATAATTAGACACGACAGATGGATCACCAGATTTGAAAATCGGGAAGATATTGGCGGTTTTCCACACTGAAAGCATTACACCAGATGCAAGGCTAATGTTGAAAAGGGAATTTAAAGGAACACAGAGAGATAATGAGAGTGTTTCACCTGAATATAGCTCAAAATACTCATTGAAACTAACTCTTGGACGGCAATATGGAAGCATAAGGAAAATTAGATAGACGCAATCATTATACTAAATATACTCATAACCGTTTTCTCAGATCCTTATTTTTTCAATCAATGATTAATTTTCTAAAATTGCTTCGGCTTGGCAAGTAGATTTTTTGATTTATCAAAAAACGCACGTTGTGCATACACAAAATTTTATAGCACGAAAATAAAATCCAGATAAGTAGCCCGCCCAAATTCGACACAGTCAAAATTTTTAGATAAGGAAATATATTTGATAAAAAGAAAAATGAAAAGTGGCAATAAGATGGAACATTGAGGTACACAAGAAGAAGCTGAGAAAAGTGAGGACGATAAGCCAAAGGAGGAGACAACACAAGTGCGATTAGTTTAAAAAAGTAAATGGAGATCCAGGAAAGCAAACGCTCACGGATACCATAATGCTTTAGTTTGACAAGCAGCGCTTAATTAACAGTGACAAAAGCTTTGTTAAATTTCAAATAAAGGACATCAACTTGATTGTCGCTGTCAATTGCAGAAATAGTTACATGAATAAACTCAACAAGGTTAGTAGCGGTGCAGCCACCTTTTACAAAACCATGTTGTTGCGCTGCAAAGTTGTTGTTGCGCTGCACAGTTGAGGATTACATAGATACGATTGAAAACGAGGCGTTCCAAAATTCTTGAAAGATAAGAAAGTATGGAAATATGACGATAGTAAGAAACAAGGTTACGTTCGCCTCATTTGAATATGAGGAAATTTTAGAGAGCTTCCAGGGGGACAGAAACTTACTAGCACCGAGACTGACATTGAACAAAATGTCTGAATGGACACAAAGTAAAGACGCAAGATTTTGCATGAAAAAAAATTGGGAACACCATCGGGACCAAGAGAACAGTTGGAATCAAGTGAGGAAAAACGTAATTCAACTTCAACGGGGTTAGTCCTAACTGCAGAGAGACAAGCAGGGAAATAAAGAAAAAATAGTCAGAAGCAGGAATCTACGGGATGGTGTAAACAGAGAACAAAACATAGCAAAGAGATTACCAATGTCAAGAAGATTGGAAGCAATAAACTCATTGAATACTAGAGAGTCAGAAAAAGAGGAAGAGGCTTTTAAGAAACGGACAAAAGACCAGAAACTTTTAGAGTTATTCGAGTTCAAAGAAGATTTAACAGACGAAGAATACCAATCTTATTTACTTTTCGCAGATGAATGTAAAAGGAGAAGATAGATCAAAATTCAAAAATTTCAAACGCACAGAATTTTTATCTTTAAGAGCATTCTTTACCCTCGCGATGAATCAAGGAGAATCACGGAGACTACGTGAACAAAAAAACAGGCGTATACGCCGAGACCAACTGAAGAAAAATACCGTAAAATTTCGAAACATTAGAGTCAATATCGAGATTCGGGAAAGAATTAAACCAATTAATGGAATTCATGTCAGCAGTCAATCCGTCAAAATTAGTTTTTTTTTAAATAAACCAAGTGGAACATTTAATATGACTCGAGAAATTAATGAACACATTAATAAAAACAGGAGGATGGAGGTCTTCAACAAAGAAGAAAGAGTTTGAGGCTAGTATTGCTGGAAGACCATTGACAAATAAAACAAACAAGAGGGGACCAAGATTCGAGTTTTGTGGAACTCTAAAAAAAGAATGGAAAAACGATCATCAAGAACTACTTTGCATGAACGATTCACGATGCATGAAGACAGCTACAAAAAAAGCACCAAATGAATGCGAATTTAATTACATAACAAAACTTTATGGCTCACTTTTTCAAAACATTTTGAAGAGCCCGTATAACTGACATTAACTTTATGTGTATTTTCTAAAGCATGAAGTAGAAAAGTTAGAAATCAAATTTATTATTTGATTTTGAACTTTGATGCTCGTTGAAAAATAAATCTTTAATTGCATAGTAAATTTATTTATGCACAATAAGTTCAATCAAAATGTTAGGAAATAAAGTAGAAAAAACGAACAAGATTAGAAACAAAAATATACAGATGAAAGTAGAAATTTCACAAAATTTTGTTCGAAAATCATCGGGACTATTATTGCCACAAAACATATTAATGGTTATATTTCCAGAGTGAAAAAATTAGGAAGAAAGTTTTTTGTAGTTTTAGTTTTAGATTTCAAAAAAAAAACAATATTGTCTTACGTTCTCCGTAAGTTTCGCCTGATATCTAACATTTTCATTGTTACTTGAACAATATTTTAGAATCTCAACTGAAGCCCAAATTCTTCTTCAGATTTACGTCAATCATTAAAATCTGATTGTATAGGCCTTGATGGTGGTTAAATTAAATTTTTTACCTTAGAAGAATTCAAAGAAAATGGTTCTCGATTCTCCTTAAATGTTTAAGGTTGCATTATGTCATGACCTTTGTCATCATTTTTATGATCGCTTTAAGAATATTATGAAATTTGGAAAAGTTTTAACAGCAAGAAGCAAATAAACAAGTAAAATTATTACAAATTTTCGGCCAACCACAAATAAGTAAAGACTTTTCACACAATATCTATTAAAATGAGAAAAATAACGACTTTTTCATTTTTCTGCAAAGAGTTCAACTATTCTCAATACGTTCTTTCACTCCGTCTTCAATTGCATAATTTAAAACATCCTAAGAATACACCTGGTATTCAAACCGACCAACCGTACCGTATACAAAAACACTACCACACCAATTCTACACTGCTAACTGACATTTTCCATAAAGTCCCGAATCCCATCTCAGTCAACCGTTGCAATTCGACTTGCGTAAAATTATCTCGCGCACGCCATATGGCAAGCTAAGACAACGATAAAGGAACCAACCCCTTGGAGGACATGTGGACGTGCAAAAGATGAGAAAACTCTCTAGTTTTCCCATACTGATCGTCGTGACCGTCATTGCTGAGTGAGGGTGATCTTGTTGTAAATTAAATCAAAAGTTATGGTTTATCTGCAGACCAACCGTTCTTTCGTAAATAATTCAGTTGTCCTTTGAGATCCTATCACGAACGGAAGTTCATTTCAATTCGTTGTCGGAGTCAGACGACCCCTATTTTATGCTATGTAGTATGTTCGTGACTTTGAGAAATTTAAATGTAATCACTTGTTTCCGTGCGGCACTAGGATCGTTGTTTGAGCAGGTTCAGTTTTAGAGTTTATGGCTTGGTTTTTAAACATTTTTGGTGAAACAGTAAAGGCTCACGATAGAGTTAAGGAAACTATAAAAAATTTAAGATATCAACCATAACATCAATACTCAATTCATTTTCGCAAAACCGATCGATTCATCATCTCCGGCACATGCCTATCCTGATTACATTTCAATTTCGACTTTACTCCGTTCAATTTAACAATCCCTTCACACCTATTTAAGAACCCGCGACAATGCAAAATACGCAAAATGCAGTCACAGTTAATGCAAAAACTCTTTTGGATGTCATCGCCCGTCGTCCTCTTCGAGCAGATGGAAATTAGATGCAGGACGACTTTCGGCATGACATTCACTGACACACCATTCAAAATAGGATCTGCATCCCATGCCATCTCATCCCATCCAGGCACACCGGTGCGTGCGCGTTGATTGTTTGATGAATTACTTAAAAGGATATGCGCCGTCGAAGCTTTGTCAATTCACGCAACCCTATCATCGGCGTGGTGGGTTGGCAGCCTTCGTCGGGCGAAGGGTTGAAACTCGACGAGAACGAAATCACGCATGCACTGCCCGTATGCCTAAGCAGTGTGTGTGTGCGTAACGGACCACTATTGTTTGGCTTTTATGTATTTCCATTAAAAGATCATTTGACTAAATGACATTCGTCGAGCGGGAGAACGTGCAGGTTTTCGATTCGGTCCTGCGACGCAATTGCACGTGCCCTGAATCATCGAACAGATAATATCACGAAATGTTGCATGGTCGTACTCGGGGACTGGGTTAGCAAATTTGAAAGGCTAACAAACTTGTGGGTCAGATTCATTATGAATGTCTGACTGGCTGGCATGCTTTGGATTGATTTGATTGTGACAATGGAAATATGGAAAATTGAAATATCCACAGGATTACTGTAATATACGCAAATAGAATGAGGTGACATTGCAGATGACATTACAAAAAGGAGCTGAATGATCCCTCACTGTTGACGCTAAGCCGTATTGATCCTAGATATGAATTTTGAATAGCCAGTCAACCAAACAAACAATTCGGTGAGATTTGAAAGTGAGTGAGTTTCAAAAATTTGAGCCATATCAGTTAATTTGATTTCTAGCACTGAAAAGCAAAAAGGATTTAATCACAAAAAAATTCATAGAAGGAACGAATTTCGCTTCAGAGACTATGATATCTTCACATTCGTTTAGCAACATCACACCCCCAGCCCGGACACGCCAATACAAATGTCATAATTCATTGCCGGATAATTTGTTACATTGTGTAATCCACACGGACGTCATCATCACAGCCGATCTCGCGATAGGGGTTTCGATGATGACGATGATGCTGCCGCCAAGGGTTGCCGAGGGCGAAGATAATCATTCGACGCGCACGTTACGCATGCGCATCGCATCTATTCCTTATTAGACTTAAGTGTGAAACTCTGCGATGATAAATTGAGCACGAACCGATAACATACGTCGATGAGGGTTTCTCTATTACCACTGCCTGTTTGTTATTGGGGGTTGCAGCGAAATGTTGCATCGTTTCGGATTCGGTCGCGGTCCATTGTTTAATAGAGATATCATTCTTGTGTTTGCCTTTTTGATTTGCCACTGCTACCGCTTTCGTTTGTCGTGTCGGGACACTTTCTGTACTTACTATTTGTTTGCCTCGGAGATTTTCTTTTGTGATCACGACTTCGACCCATCATTGCAGCATCATTTCGGGGTAGTAATGCTTGCAGCGGGATTTGAGGTTTTACCAACAAACCGCATGTATCATTTACAGCTTTCGCAGCAGGAGTCGGTGTTATCAGTCGGCCTAATCAGGCAGAAGTAACGTTCTTACCAAAATACCCCACACATATTTCGAAAGAATGGGAATTGTACAATTGTTTGCATAATCACAAGAGCAATCAGATAATTTTCAACATCTGCCACATCGAATCAATGCATAGAGATCGTAATAGTAACGGGAAATTGTATGTCTGACAATTTTTTGTCGCGAGTTTCAGTTTGAGGGTGAGAAAATCCTCGATGACAATGCATTTGAATGACGGATTAAAATTAACTTTAATTGCCTGTGCGTGGGTAATTCGAGTTTACAATTGTTTTTTTTTTCTTTTCTTTTTTTGGAGACTTACTAAATTTCGCAGTACATTCACATGACGGTTTTCGCTCAAAAATATGTATAAGCATGATTTTTAAAACGACACCCTGTTTAAGCTATAAAAAAGTAGTTTTATATTTAGTTTGATTTATAGAGCTTGCAGGGGCCGGAATTTCATTTCTATTATTTTCAAGTCAAATTCAGAAATTGTGGGAAGTATTTTTATGACAATTATTTGCTCGCTCGTAAATTTAATTCTTATTTAATACACTGAGCCTCGTTGCAGTCTGCCCAAAATACGGTGGAAATGTCAAAATGCATGACAACTTTAAAATGTCATGCTAATTACCCAACATAATAGCTCCAGATTGCGTAATTTTGCGTTGCAAACTCAACAGATGACTGAGAATCAATTTTTGGTAAAACTCGACTTGATGCACCACACAGCCGTTACATGAATTTTGCACTGAGAAAACACATGGCGCCAGACGCCATAATTTATAGACTTCTGGCGCCATGTACATAGTCGATTTAGGGATTGTGATAAAATATAGCGCCACACGCCATAATACATGGCGAAAAGTACATAGGCCTACACGCCATGTACTATAGTCCTCCACGCCATGTACATGGCGTGGAGGACTATAGTACATGGCGTGGAGGACTATAGCACATGGCGTGGAGAATTATAGTGCATGGCGTGGAGGACTATACTGTATGGCGTGGAGGACTATAGTACATGGCGTTGAGGACTATACTGTATGGCGTGGAGGACTATAGTACATGGCGTGGAGGGCTATAAGCATAGCGTCTGCTCCTATGTACTATGGCGCGGGGCACTATATTTTATCACAAATCGACCGAAATCGACTATGTACATGGCCGCCAGAAGTCTATAAATTATGGCGTCTGGCGCTATGTGATTATTCAGTGCATCTGAAGATGATCCAGTTTGCATCCAACAAAAGGCCACGAGCCTTCTCAGTTCGGAGCAACTGGAGGAAGAGCACTTGATGTCAGGTGATGGAATTCCATTAAAGAAATTCCCGAGGGATAAATGACATCAAAGCCCATACCCTCTCTTATACTCAAGAAGCTTGCTGATATTTATACATCTCCTCACACAGCATGGCTGCGAGTTATAATTGTAGTGCCATGAGCCATATTACATGGCTCATGGCACTATGTAATATGGCGTGTGGGGCCATAATTTTTGCGCCATGTAATTATGACGCTGGGAGCTATACTGCATGGCTCAGGGTACTATGTACATAGCGTGTGGCACCATAAATGCTGCGCCATGTAACATGGGACGATGCGCTATGTAGATTCTGACATTATGGCGCTGGGAGCCACATTGCATGGCTCAGAGTACTATGTACATGGCGTATGGGGCCATAAATAATGCGCTATGTTACATGGCTCTGGGCGCTATGTGGATTTTTTTCAGTGTGCCGCTACATGTCTCGCTAGTATGTTTGTGTTTTTGTGGTTGTGTTTACTTCTGGTTTTTTTTTTTGTTTGTTTGTTTTTTTAATTGTGTTGTCTTCTCGAGTATTTTTTTGCACAATTTTGTGTGTTTTTCTTCAATTTTTAACCTCTGCTACCACCCATTCACCCTCTGGTGGTAGAATTTCCCGCCTGTGGTGCATCAAGTCGAGTTTACCTAATTTTTTTTTTTTTAAATATAAAAAGAACGTGCATATTAGGTGATATTCTGATCATTAGTTGAAAAAACAATTATAATTGATTGTTGCTTACCACTTTCTCTATCGCTTCGATCTTCAGGTAATCCATTGCTGAAAATGTCAGCAATTTGTAAAGGAACTTTTGGTTCAGTTTTCAATTCAGCATTTGCCGGTATATCTCTGCATACTTCGTACCATAGCTGAAAATGAAAATTTGATTAAATCAGATTTTTTAAAAATTCATGAATTAAGTTTTATACGTAGAAATAATTTAAATACAAAATCTATAAATAGCTTTTATTAGGATATTTTTGGAAAAGATTCTATGACTTGCGTGATAGGTGAACCGAAGTAATGGCTAGCGATGAGCAGTAATTTGAATAATTTCCTATTCAAATTTATTTAGATAATAAAAGTACATTTTTTGGGGGCAAAAGAAGTTTCGGGTTTAAGCCCCAACAAAATATTTTTTTTTGTTACGCTTACTACAACTATCAGCATTATTTTATTATTCGAAACTTTTATTGGTTTATATTAGCTTATATTAAACTGACCAAATGCAGAAGAGTTTTCATGTGAACCTAGAAAATCAATGTAAATCCGCTCATTTCATAGCTCAAGAGCCAAAAGATATTTGAATTTCAACCCGCAAGAAAAATTAAATAGCAATTTTATGATAATACTCCCTAAGTTTCAACGACATGGCTTCGGTCGGGTAAAATATTTAATGCAGACTGGATCTGCAGATCTACTCCTTATTACAAATAAATCAATTATTTTCTGTTTCCTTCAATAAAATGCTTTACAATGTAGGAAACATTAAAAGGGTATATATAATGTATGTTTCATGAAAATTAATTTTAAATAAGTATTACTTTATAATGATTGTTTTTTTTTTATTATTTTATAATCAATATGACGCTTATTTTCATTTCGAGTGTTAAAAATGAATCAAAAATAATCACGATTTAAGATGCGAGTGTTTATTTATTTATAACTTTTATTTATTAATAACTTTCTGAATTATGTTGTACATAATCCGATATCATTGCCATGTCATTGGAAAAAACTAGTATATTCATAAAACCCCATTTTTAATTTCGTTCGGGTCTTGAGCGCAATCACACTAATTTCCACAATTGAATTTCAGTGAAATCAATTCGCAAACGAATACTCGAAATCTCAACTTTAATTTTTCGATGCACGATAGATCAAAACTAAAAATTAACCAAATACATAATATTTCAAAATTAGTTGTTGCTTATTTTTTAGTCAACTTTAATTGCATGCTTTGAATTAAATAAAGCTCTAATGGACATTTCGATTCATTCAATTCGTTTTGAATTCGAAAAACTCGTTCTGTCGTTTCCGCACAGACGAAGCATCAAATATTTCGTAAATTCACATATATACCATGTTTTCTTACCTAATAAGCAAACACACCAAAATATTAAACAAAAAAAACTAATTAAATTCAATCTAGTCTAGCAAATCTACTTACAATTCCACCAACAATAAAATGTCGAATATTCACTTCACTATTATTGTGTGTTGAGCGAATTTTCTTAAGCCATTTCGCCGCATCCGAGATCGGTTCCAACCAACTGCGAAGGTCCGAACCGGCAATAACCTGAAAAATAGCAACAAATACATTAGAAAAGTCACAAATGCTTAAACGATTAGAGTGACATTATGCGGTCACAGTCGTAAGCTCGTTGAAAATATGGGTATGAGCTGAGCAGTGGTTTGAGTACAAGCTAGATAGTGATTTATGTTCAGAATACGGCGAATTCAGTTCTTGGTAGGAGCAATGTGTTGCATTGGTAAATGGAGCTGAAACCGAGTTTTAGTTTTCCTGTGTGCAATAAATCAAATTTTTAAATACATTGCTTGAAATCGCAATAAACCAATTTAGCGGTCATTTTGCCGTAATGAAAGTAGTATTTTATATTATAGCATATTTAATTAGGGAGACTTGTTTGTCCATTTTCTTTCTTCATGTGTTGGGCGTTTTTATTTATCTATCTATACGAAGACATAATTAAAGAGATAATTTATTATTCAGGTTGTAAGAAAAAACACTTGCTTTTATATAGAAGAAAAACACTTGCTTTATCTTAAAAATAAAAAGCAACTAAGCTGACCAATATTTAGACTATCAGGTTATCTTGGCAAGCGCTAAGTGCTTATAGTGCCATTACATAGTGGCGTTTTAAATTTTAAAACGGAGACATTTGTCAAAAAACACTCCTGATGATACAAAGGAAGTGATTGCAAGGATGATGAAACGCATACTACACTTTCAGTAGAGAATTTAGAATTTATTTATTTATTTGTTTATTAACCAAGCAATTCAAGCATGTATTAAAAATGTTACCTTGAATTGCTACTTACCTTAGTCCTAATTTTAGTTTTTAGTTTTCTAATTTTAGTTTTTAGTTTTCTAATTTTAGTTTTCTAATTTTTAATTATTTTAGTTATTTCTTTTCCTTTTTCATATTTCTTTTTTTGTTATTTTTGCTTTCTTGTTGCTGTAATTGGAATTATATCTGTAGCGCAAGGGTTTAATAAATAAATAAATAAATAAATAAGGTGTACATGTATAGAAGGATAAATTAAAATAAAATAGTGTATGCATAAAATTACGAAATAGAATAAAACAATAGCTATATATGAATACAAGACTAATAAATAACGTATAAATAAATTAGTTACAAATAGATAGCAAATAAAGTAATAAATAAATGGCAAATAACTAAATGAATAACAGTTAAATACCAAATTTAAATTAAATATACAATACATATATATTAGTATGATAGGGGAAGAGAGAGCCTTAATAATGTTATTTTTAAAAGTTGCTTTTGATATCGTGGGGGAAAAGTTGAAGAGGACGCACGAGTGAAATATGTAAGGATTTAGTAACCCCGAGATTCTTGAGCCCTTTGGCTCGTCGCTTAATGAAACCAAGTTGTTTACTTGCTCGGGAAAGCACTCAATCGTAATGTAGATTGAAGCGAAGCTTTTCATCCAGGACGACACCGAGATCTAATATGTTGTCAACCCTACTGAGTGCCATGCTGTTGAGGCGGTACGTATAATGAACGCGTGCAGTTTTGCGAGAGAAGCTAATTGCGCGGCATTTGGCAATGTTAAGAGGGAGCTTTTTCGCGGAGCACCAATGGTCTAAAAAGTTCAGCTTATACTGAAAAAGGGTAGTGTCAGATGGTGAGCTGATGTAGTAAATGTGGAAAGTCAGATAAAAGCTCCGATATGTCAGATATAAAAATATTAAAAAGAAGAGGGCCAAGATGACTTCCTTGAAGTACACCGGATTTGACGTCGACCTTCTTTGAAATAAGACCTTGGAATTTCACGAATTGCAAGCGGTCGTAGAGGTAGGAGCCAAGCCACTTTAGTAAAGATCCTGCAATACCGAATTGTTTCAGCTTGAGTATCAAAATGGAGTGATCAACTCGGTCGAATGTTGTGTTAAAGTCTGTATAAACTACGTGAATTCGACCACCTTTCTCCATTTTGCACAACAATCAAGCACCATAAGATTAGTTAAAGTAAAACGACCTTTCCTAAATCCATACTGCTGCTCGTTCAGTCATGCGTCGACCAGAGGAGAAAGTTTGCAGTAGATGATTTTTTCAAATAGTTTGGGAATAGCAGATAGAATGGTGATGCCTCTATAATTTTGAATAAAACGTCTAACTAATTCAACGAGAGAATAAATCTACGTTGTACACAATCATCCGCATTAATCAAATATCGATGAAGACGTCACCAAATTTGACAAAAATATTAGTGCGCAAAGGTGATATACTGGCGTACGCACAATCGAAAGGCTTTGGGTTTGGCACTATCAAACTTAAGCTTTGATCCTTGAAATTAGCAGCAGAAATGGACCAAAAGTAGAAAAGAAAAGCGTGACAAGAGATAATCTACATGTACATGACATTTGGAAGCGTTTGGCCGCATTTAAAGTAATAGAATCAAAAGAACCTGTTAACCAGTGCACAAAAGTTATTAAGCAGCACGAAGCAGTTATTTACTTAAGTATTTTCCGGTTGCCAGCATATAAAACACAGATGAAACTACAGAATCAAGTAAGAGAATCAAGTAAGAAAATCAAGTATAAACAATGTGAAATGCAAACGGCGATAGATCCAGCCTTCCAGAACACCAGAAGTGGGATATAAAGGGAGGACAAACAAGAGTTAACAGCGAAAAGCAAACACGAGTACATAGGCAAGAAAAACCAGGAGAAAAGAGGACCCAAAACACCAAACCTATCAAGCTTTGAGACAAAAATGTTATGGTTTACAAATTTTAAAGCCTTGAAGAAGTCTGTATATATTTATCAATGCATATCAATAGCAGAAGCTACATTGTAGTATGAAGTTAACTTGCCTATAATGAATTAATCTTGCTCAGGAGCGAAAAAAGGTCGAATTATAGCAAACCACCTTTTTGAGACGCTTATTGAAGCAAGCAAAGATATATGGAGCGATAAATGAAAACTTAGGACGTATCTCCCTCTTTAGAGACGGAGAAAAACCTAGCAGATTTCAAAAAAGGAGCAGACTGGACGAAATATTTATCACAGAACACACAAGGAGGAGGAAAGTGATTTTGCAAAGATATTCGGTACATTCTTATTGATATCCACCAGAATACAAAAATGGTACACTAAGTTTTACAAATTTAAGCGGCGAAGCGGTTAGCAATTGCATATAAAACTAGGCCAGGCAAAATTGACTTACTAAATGCTCTAACTAGATTAAACGGGGAACCAATTTACAAACTTATCTGTGATTTCTGTTATAATGTGATGCTTCTGTCAGAAGTTACCACAATTCGAAATTTTCAACAAAAAAAAAGATTTCCCTATTTTCAAGCAATCTTTGTCCACTTAAACTTACAAAATACTTATATTACGAATTTTCATTTTACATACTTATTTTTACATATTTTTTCTTTCTATAGATATATAGGGGTATCTGAAATGACCACCACAAATTGAAGACATATTTTATTTTCAGACTGATCTACTCTTCGTACGGGTCAATAAATTCCAATCGAAAGACACAATCGGTGAGCAATAATCACTTATTCTATTTTCTGGTAAAGTGCTATTTAATGCAGATTTTCTTTCCTAAAAATCATAGATCACGGGAATTAATTCAGTGAGGTATGAGGAATTTTAAAATCTAGTAGCATCAAGTTTTAAAAATCACTTTGCGGATCAGAATGGGTTAAGTAAATTTAGCGCCCAGTGTGGGCCAAGTAATATGTACTACAATGAATTTTAACGATATCGTTGTAAACACTCAAATTATTAAGTACACTTTTTTAACTCAAAAAATAAAGCAAAGAATATCATTAATTAATTGATGTAGGAATGGAACACGGCAAAGAGTAAAATTCTTTGACAGTTAGGCTTTTTCTCTAATGCCCGATTCAAAAAAAACTTGACTCTAACCATCACTAAGCTTATGGATACATATAGATAGCTTGAAAAAATGCTAATGTATTTTATTATTTGATTTATGGTGAAAAAATGCACTTTTTGAAAGCACATCTCATTGGGTAATATTTTTTGTCCTTTCCCAAGATTATCTTCCAACACAGTTGCGAACATGCTGCGACAGAACATCGCCAGATTTATTTTTACTATGGAAAACTATCACACAAATGTCAACGAAGGTCGTCGCACTAAGCCCATCTACTCAATCGTCATTTTTATTCTTTATTCAATCACCAAAAATAGGATCTACGAATCTTCCAACACAAGTCCTTGCACAGGATTTTGTTTCGGTAGCCTCTACCATTCAGATTGTTTTTTTCTTTTTTTGAATGAAACGATCTCATCTTTTCTATCTTCGGCTTCGCAATATTATCATTCCAATTTCAGAATTGACGGCTTAAGCCCGATCAGGATGCAGTTACCAAGGATTAGCTCTCGAACCATTTTTCTTTCATTTCGCTAACGTAGAAGAAGGACGTAGCGTTAAAGTGTCTTCGAAATTCCTTATATCGTTTATTATCTGTTAACAAGCGAGAATCAATAAGGCTCGAAAAATGCGTGTGTGTATGTGTAGGGCACGGTATAAGAAATGTGTCAAGGATTTTCCTGAAAACTGTTCCAGGACAATGAAATTTAATCGATTTTGAAGATCTTTTTTCAGGTCCAATTGTCTAGGCGTATTACCAATATGAGACCGAATTGTTGAGCCGATGCTTGTGTACATGGTTTGTTGAGTCGTGTATGCGGTAAACAATCCTTGAAGTATGTTGTAATCAGAAGTATCAAGTGACAAAATAGGAAGGATGAGAAATGACGAAAGTCGAGAGGATAGAGAGTGTAGTTTTGGATTGAAAAGTGGCGGTTATTTATTTTGATAATATTTGGATGACTTGTTGTTGGTAGCAAGTGGGCTTTGGAGAATGTTATTAATAATATTTGTAATGTTATTAATAATATTTAAAATATATAGTTAATAATATTTTTAAATTTAAAATTTTCTCGAGAGAAGGTTATTTTAAAAAACATTTCATAGAATATAGTTTCTTATTTAAGGGGTGAGTAGGGTTAATTCGTGTAAAAAAAGGCACAGTTTTGTGATTTTTTTTAGATGAAGCAGTTAAAATCTATTTATTAAAACCAATAGTACATTATAGTATAACATTTGAAGAATATTTTGCGAAATTTTCATGAAAAAATATTAAAAAATACGACAATGGCAGCAATTCTTCTGGAGCGTCTCGGAAAAAAAGGTGAATTGCGGTGCCCATCATAACTCGGTGCCGAATCATCTGAAATCCCAAAATCAAACGTATTTCGTTAGATAATCGCTTTCTTCAGGTAACGCTGGGAGGGTTTTTTGAAATTTAAATTTTTCACTTTTTGGGAGCACTTTGAAAGAAATAACGCGATTTTTTGCAAAAAAAATCGGTTAATTCGTTATTATAAAGTTAAAAATATAAACAAATTCGAAAAAAACTCTCCGGCGTTACCTCGTAAATTATGTAGAAAAATAGTGTTCAAAATTTCAAAAAGAATCGGTGCAGTAGTTTTGGAGTTATGATGGGCACCGACTTTGAAAACGTGAGTTGTGGGAAAAGCGCTTTAAAGTTTTGAACACTAAAAAATTTGGGATGAAACGTTCATAAGCAAGTTCTATCGGCTTACTTCACACTGAATCATCAGTGTCAGGTCAATAAAGGATGTATCTATCATCCACAATGTCTAGAGCATCTTGTTCCTCCTGTCTACGATGAATCCTGCCTTCTTTTGTTTGCTTCTTTTTTAGTCGGCCTTCTTTTTTAGTCGAATTAAAATTGATTTTTCCATCACATTTTATGCATTTAACTACTGTTGCAATTGTTGAAAAGACTAATACAAATTTTTTTAGGTCGATATAATCTCGCACAAGTTGTTGTTCTATCAGATCTTGTAACTTTTTTCTGCATTTTAGCAATATTTAAGCACAAAACTGAACGAAAATGGAGCTAAAATGATGCGAAAATCGGAAAGTGCGTGTATTGCTCGATATAACGTTTACTGCCACACTAAATTATATACTCTACATTGACTAAAGTTATAAATAATATAATATAAAGTTATTATTGACTTAAGTTAACACGTTTGTACTCTTTTTTAAATTTCTATAAAGAAAGATAGGGGTAACTTTTAAGGTATTCTATAAAAATCGAACCAGCTGCCTGGTAACAATAGCGCGCTCGAATCAGGTTGGTATAAAAATCCGGCAAGTATAAAAATAGTCATAGCTTCGTCAATTTTGCTCTGATCGACTTGAAATTTAGACACAACATTTTTGAGATATTAGTCATTCCTTTCAAAATAAAAAATAAAATCGAAAAAAAATAAATTTAAAAATCCTACTCACCCCTTAATCAAATACTGGGTCATAAATAAAGCATTCTAGGAGCTCCGAATGAAAGTTATAGTCTCGTTTTGAAGTCCTCTGTTTTAATATCCAAAAATGAATCTCTTTTATCTATCTGAGCATTCAATTCTTCAGACTAAACATCTTCAAAACACAGTACAGATATTCGTTTTTTATCAAAAATATTTATCAAAATAATAGACAATAATCTCCGCTCCACATGTAAATTCAACATCCACGTCTTCTTTCACCCAAGTCCATTCAACAGTTTTTTCAATTAAGTCTAACAACTCAAGCAAGAGTTTCGTAAATGCCGTCACCACAGAAAAATACAGACGTGTCTTTCTCTGTCTTTCAAGTAGTAGTTGATTGCAGGCATGATGTCCACACCATAAAGTCATAAAATATCTCAAGATGGTCATAAATTTGAAGACAAGATCTGAATAGATTGCAGTATGAAGTGCAGCAAGGACATTAAAGCGTGGTAGACGGAAATAATTCGGGCGTGGAGAAATCTCTTAAAACTTGACAATAAACTAATGATGTGTGTAATTAGTTTTTTGATGAAGTTGAGATTTTTGTAATTTTCCGAAAAGATCATATTTTATCTATCAATTTAAATGGTTGGCAGTTTCAATTGGTAGCAATTGTATTTGTGATCTTTGAGAATGTTTGGTCAGTCGATAGACCAAAACATGAAAGAATATTAAATTTTCAATAAATTTCTTGAAGTTTGATGGTGTACATAGGTATGTAAGCGTTGAGCTTTTGACAAGATAGTTTTGTAACAGATCTGTTGTTTTTTTTTAGCAAGAAAGTTATAATTTACATGCAGTAAACTAGAAATGAAGGTGAATTACTTAAGTACAAGCTTTAACTCGAATAAGTAATTAAGTACAAGCTTTAATTCAAATCATTACAAGACTCTGAAAACGTTCTTAGCACACAAATTTTCAATGCCATACTGCCCTAATTCGCATAAACGTTCTATCTACATTTTAGCACTTTCGAGATATTCAATGTTTTGTGTTTTTCTAAATGCTGCGGACATCTTCAAATGGGACGAAAGTTTAAACATGGATACAAATACGTTTACGTGAGATACATCTCAAGTAAAAGCTTTCACGTTGAAAATAGTTGTCGAAGACAAGTTTAATGTAGATAGGACTTTTTTGTGATGACATGCAACGAAAAATTGGCCGCATTGTTCAGCATAAACGTTCTATCCACGCATTGCTCAGCATAAATGTTCTATCTACTGTAGATAGAACGTTTATACTGAGCAATGAGACGTTTTTTGAAGATAAGGTGATTTTTCATTACTGATTTTAACATTTTTTCATAAAATTTGATTTTAACATTTTTTCATATTTTGCAGAATGATGTAATAGAGTATGTAGTTTTTGAATAAGTTGTTAACTCAAAATTGATATAAATGTAGATGGAACATTTATGCGTATAAGGGCATAGGTATCGTTCGCGAAAAAATTTCAAACACAACCAACATCCTTATATACAATATTTTATTTTCAAACCCAATTCAACTGGTTCTTACTCAATTAAACTAAGACCACGAAAATCATTTGATACAACCATCAAAATCACCCCCTTTTCCATTTTAATCATCCGGAATCATTTAATATTGCGTTCAAAACCGAAATTGTATTTCTATTCAAAACCTAAAAGCCCAATAAGAACAAGAGGGAAGGTCATTCAACACTGCGAAAATTTCCTCTCCAGCATCGAGTACATGCAAACGCATGCATACATTACAGCGAACACCATCGACCCTGAGAGTGTATTTCTGAATGACCCTTCGTCTTCAATTGATTGGTAGTATTCTATAAATCGGCAGCTGTAATAGATCAATTCACAGACCTCGTTAAGTGTCCATCGTACACGCAAAATATGAGTCTGATAGCGATCTAATTCGCGAGAAACAACCCCAAAATTATCGTCGTTCCGCTGCAACTCGAAACCAAAGACAATAGACACCCGTACGGTTTGTTTTTGTTCATTGGATTAACAAACCCCTCGACCGATTTCAAGAGTCCTTTGATATCACTCGACGGAACTCAGTTGTTTACGACGACGTCGCTGGTCGTTTGGTGCACAATTTTGTGTGAATGTCGGACGGCTATGAAACTTGCCGACTTGCACCCTATTTTCCAGGCATATACATAATTACATCATACGGTAAACAAAATGGCGTTCATTTAAATCATTCATAGATACTTCACTGACACAGTGACGCATAGGCTGGTCGAAGACTTCGATTACTTTCCCAACACACATTCGTCAATATCCATATCAATCATTAATTCTACAAAAAAAGCCAACAAATAACAAATCACTCTGCAAAAAGCCTCAACTTTCCACACTCATTTCCCATCCTTGGCTTTGTGAAAATTTAATCGTTCATACAAAAAAACACTTGAACTAACTCGATTGGAGCAAAGAGCAGCGCTACCGATTGGTAAAGGGATGTATGCATGTAGCATGTTAAGGAGCACGGCACGAGTAGTCGTAACGGCAAACGTCAAGGCTCGCCCAGTCATTCAGCCACCCGTTATGTAACAAGAAGTGAAAAACAACCTTTCACTTTCCACTTTCATTAAAAAGCCGTTTTTCCACATGACCGGATAGACAAGATCATTAGGCGGATTGCTCTTTTCTCGTTAAGGCGAGGGCGGCCGTTTTTCGTCTGTATAAGCTCTTAAGCTCGTTCTATCAGAAAATCAATACAAAGACAACAGAACTACCAGTTTTTCCATAACAGTCGGTTTGATTCGACTCACAAGGAAAACTTTTCTCCAAAAAGTCCTTACAACCTCGGCATCTCAACATTCAGCCAGGAAAAATGTCGTAGCCGCCATCACGAAAATAAATCGTCGAGAGAAAAAAGACATGAGAAAAGAACAAGAGCACAAGTAATGCAACAATTTCGCTTTTCTGTAGTCCTTGTTTCGTTACAGCAACCACCGTCATCGTATCGTCCCAGTTCCGCATAAGGACTTGTAGAAAATCCTTTGATGAAATTATTACTTCTGCGAGATTTCATCAGAGCACTCATGTGCGATATAGATGATGGATGGCCTGGCCGGGCTTAGTCTGGCTACTTGGCTTCAGCTTGCATTTTCCAATGGGACTCGCTTGGATGCAGCAGATACTGACTGCACTGAAAATACTATTGCGAAAATAGAAATAAAATGCAAAATGGCAAATGCAGAAACAAAAAACACACAAATATCGACTAACTGAGTGAAATTGTTGGACTGTAAATATTTCCCAACGAAATCGGTAAGGATGAAATTTGCACACGGTAAAGTTGCCTATGGGAAAATGGGAAAATGTTTTTCACTCAATAAAAATGCATTTTTGCTGAGTGCATTATTGTACGCACCTTTGCATGAATTTTTCATTCATTTTGCAATTTGTGTTTGTTTTACGGTGTGTGAACAATTTTTCGTTTTTTTTTTTTTGTAAATTATTTGAATACATAAATGTGTTGAGTTCTTAGAATAAGTTCAATTGAATAATTACAGTTCAGATTTTGTTTCGGAACTATCATTTAAAATCATTCCCGGGAAAGTGTGTTAAACTGTTTTTGTCACGGTAAAAAAATAATTTAAGTCCAAAAATTTGTGAGGATTATTTTTTATCAACAAGCCACGAGTCGATACAGTGACCGAAATGAAATATTTCGTAAGAAATCTCTTTAACAAAAATGTTCGTATAAATTAGATCATAATGATTATCAATATTAGTTTGATGCATTCTTTGGGAGAACATGATAAATGTTTTGAGCAAGTAATTCGAAATCAGTATATAATAGCATTATGATTCTAAGCTCATTATGCAATTGTTTCGTAGCCAACATTCTGCCTAATTAACAAACAAGCAAAACTTGCTAGTTGAACCAAGAAAGAAAACGGTATTATTCGTAAGATTTAGTAAAAACACACAATAGGTTTTTAATTATAGTTTCACTGCAATGAATTATAGAACATTCTTTCCGGTGAAAAACAATATCATGCAAATTATTGCTTGCATTAATCTAAGCTTATTTTTTTGCAGAAGCTGGCAGTCGCAATGATATTTATCTTTGGGTGATATATTGAAACTTATATTAAAATTAATTTTTTTTAGAGTAAAATAAAATTTAAATAGATCCAAAGCTATTTCAAAGTGAAACCTCATGGATGAAACAATTTCATTTTATTGGTTGTTTAAATGCAACTACACTTTCCCGCAACAAAGCCAGCAAAATGTATGGGACTTTAAAAAAAATATATATGTTTTTTCGTGATTCGAACCCGAAATCACGTAATCAGAGAAACTCTCGGTTTGAAAAAAAAATTTATTCGATTGGCTTTAAAAGCAACTAAAGTTTTCTGGAATTTAAGTTTTTAATCATCTCCTTGTGATGACACATTTCGATTCACTAATTAAAATGCAAAACTTATAACTCGAAACCGTTCTTCCTTTTCTTAAAATTGGTACTTGTTCTTCAACCTACCTACGACTTGTTTCCCCGACACTTTACCTCGATTCAACCTCATCTTGTGCCTATGGTTTTAAATTTCGTGACCCCTTACATCCCTATAATTTCGTAACGGCTCCATGTTTTTTCAAATTATTTTTATTGTAGTATCAGAAAAATTATGTGAAAAGTCCATTACGAAATCATGTGGGCAAAAAAAGTTGTTCAATGTCAAAAACACTCATTTTCATACTAAATTCTGGCTATTTTTTTCATCAGTTTATTGCTTCGCTAATTTGCTACATTCATGGACAGAATCGAACTTAGAGAATGTTTGATTTTATCTCTCATTTAGACGAGTACAAAATTTATTTCGGAACATTGATTCGAAACAAGTAACTCTTGAAAAGCTACTTATACTCAAATCTGAATGGATGACCAAGATCTTTCGCTGAAATTACGGTTATCTAAGGTCACTGTTACGTCATTCAACACATAAATTACAATCTCTAGATTGCATATTTATTGGACCTCTCAAAAAAATATTATTTTTGGATAGTAACCAGGTTTTGGTAAAACTCGACTTGATGCACCACACAGCCGTTAAATGAATTTCGCCGATAAATGTCGGACTAGTATGTTTGTGTTTTTGTGGTTTTATGTTTGCTTTTGGGGTTTTGTTTTTTTTGTTTTTTTTTTTGTTTTTCTTAATTGTGTTATCTTCTCGAGTATTTCTCGAGTATTATAATTATGTCTGCTTTTTTTCAATTTTCGACCCCTGCTACCACCTATTCGCCCTCTGGTGGTAGAATTTCCCAGCTATGGTGCATCAAGTCAAGTTAACCCAATTCACATCTAGTGATGTGTACAGCCATCAAATAAAAATAAAGTACAAAAATAAAACTTCGGACACCAAAAGACAGAGTCACGAAGTAGAAAACAAATTGTTTCAATGAAAGTCCGTGCGATTTTTTTACTGTAACTAACTACGAACAAAAGTAGACTTTCGAATAGAAAAACACAGGCGACTTTACTGATAAGTTCACCGGATGAAATTCAGTTAGAGAAAACTAAACCACCGTACAGGGTATGTATGAAAAGTGTTGAGTCTGAATTCAGGGAAGAAATTTACTGAAGCTATCGCTACAAACTACTAAAATTCCTCAAAATATACACTTTTCCAAAGGGTTTTTCATGCTTTGGACGGCATTTTTGTACGCAATTTCTGGAATAACCTTCAGCCAGCACGTCGAAGCCGATTTAACCTCCGCTACGGACCTAAAAGGACCTATCTTCAACTTAGCGAACGGAAAAAATTCAGCCAGAACCACTTTAGGACTACAGAGAGGCTGGGGAAGTGTTCCGATGCCATTCGGGGATAAATGACGGCGAAGCATGTGTGAATCGGTGAAGATTGGCATCACTCGACTGGATTTTTGCTTCAGTTTCCCACTTTTCTGAATTTCTACGTAAAAAGAGCCATTGATGATCTGTCCCTGAGGTAAAAATTCGTTGTTTATAATCTCCTTACCGCAAACAAAAAAATCAATGAGCATGGCTTATGTCCTTGGTATTGCTCATTCGAGTTTCTTTCTTTGGTGTCGATTTTTTGACTCGAGATCGTACTCAAAAATTCAAGTTTCGTTGCCGGTCTATTGTCCGAAAATTGCGGGCTGTTTTGAACATTATTCAAAATATCTTCGCAAACAAGCACATGGTTTAGCTTTTGGTCGTCATTTAACACTGTCGAGTCAAGCTTGACACAAATTTTTTCATCTGCAAATCCTCGCTACTGATGGTGTGAACAGTTATCAATTCTTACATTGTCTGCAATTATTCGAATATTTTGCCACTGGTCTGAGCTCACATTTTGCTCATTTTTGCTCTTCGATACGCGTCAGGCGCGACTTTTGTCTTCCACAGTCTCTCCGCCGTCCTTGAAGCAGTTGTGCCGCATCACAACACCAGCTTTTGACAAGTTTTCTTCCCCAAACGCCTGCCAAATTGCAGCCAACGTCTCCATATTCAATTCTCTACGTCCCATACAAAATTTGATGGCATAACGCTGCTTGGTTGTCCGTTGCGACTGAGAGTAAAATCTAGGTTCACTAATTATATGATGTACACCGAACGGAGGCTCGAAGGCGACTGTCACTTGATGTAATTTGAAGCTGACTTCCCCCTCCACCAAACACAGCTGAAGCGCGCGCTGAGACGTATGGTTGCGCCACACAAAATAGGACTCATTACGTTTTATACCCACTCTGCATAGAAAATTTAAAAAAAAAAAGATCCGTTGGAAAAATAGCACAAAAAACGTAAAGATCAAGCATAACAAAACGTTGAGAGTGGATTTACTGTAAATCTTATCTGAGGATGTGCAAAGTTGCTTTCCATCAAATGATGTATTTGTCAGTTTTCGCGTTGTAAAATGGTCTAAAACTATTATGTTTCTGAGCGATTTCTTTATTTTTTGTTATTTGGCTAACTTGTCTTACAATTCATTCAAATTTTTGAGACTTGTAGATAATTTGTCCGGAATGTTTTGCAAAGACCTCATATTAAAAGTATATGTAAGAAAAAACAAATAACGTATCCCACAATGTCCAACTTTATTCTTATTTTTGGAGGCGAAATAATTAGTTTGACTATCCATGAAAGATTATAGATTTTTGAAACGTAATTGATATAACGCATAGTTATGCAAGAATACAATCAATACTGAAGGTTCTAGTAATGATTGTATTCTTGCATAATTAATAGAGGAAATAGGAATTACTGTTCAATTTAGTGAAACAGATGATTGAGTACCAAGTTTCAATTAGCAAGATAAAATCTAACAAGCCCTAAGGTTTTCACTTTAAACGCTGTAAGCACTGAAAAGTATGAGCAGATACAATTTTCGTCCTCCAAAAAACGGACTTAGAACTCAAATCAGCGTAAGAAAATGATCAGAAATATTCTTCAGTGCATAACCAAAGATTTGCACCTATCTAATCAGCCATATCATACAAAACCTTCTAGCTCTACCACACAAATCAGCACAAAAACCAACTGATTCGAAAAATATCTCATTAAATCAAGAGGGTCTCCTAAACATATCACGCAACAATTTTTTTTACTATCTCCAAGCAAACGAATCATCAGATTGTCAATCAAAACCTCCGACGAAAATCCGCAAAAAAAAAACTATTCACAGTTTTCCTTTTCAATTCGCCAATTTCATTCAATACTCTCGACTAAAGGATCGCAACTAATCCTCACCAGTGTCCCACCAAAAAAGACGCAAAGCCCACAAATGAATACCGAAGCGAAAAATTGACAAGGTGAGAAATTCAAACAACCGTAAATCCACAAATGCCCTCAAATGAGGCTTAAATTTGGTTCATCACACGAAACCATCGCTACTGTATTGTGCCAGGCTTCTCGAAATGCAACTACTCCTGCAAGAGATGATAACATTGACATCAAATACAATCCTCTACGATTCACTTCTCAGCTCGTCTCTCTGCCCATGTATCACTTACTCGAAACGAGAAAATTGGATAATTTCAATTAACGCTATATTCTGTTGTCGAATGAAAGGACGAAGAGGGTCGCATCTATTGTGCCATCAAATAACATCTCAATCCACAGATCCGACACTCAGCCACTGCTACCGAGCTAAACCAGCCAACACTCCACTCAGGTCTCTGTATCTGCTGTGTTACGGAAGCCTATCTCCTGTTGTCATTGCCAGGTACAGGCAAAATGTTTATCTTCTGTAACTGTCCCCTATCGAAAACACGGTCGCGCAGCACGGTTACACGGAGGATTAGATCTCAGTATGGCGAAGAAGTGCTTAAATCCTCATTCTCGAACGGTATGCTAGTATCTTTAGACTGACAGTGTGAAGCATATAGCGGTACGTTTGGTGCTACGTTTGACATCGGCGTAAGCCAGGTGTAACGGACGTGTCATAATGAATATGAGTTTGAGTGACATCTACAAAAGGGGTTTGCCTCCGGAGAATTGAATGACAGTATATCGCAATTCACAATTCTCAGTCTCGAGAAATTTATTTACACGATTGTGATTTATGTTTGGATAGTTATTTGTATACCTGTTTTTAAACTAATATTTTGGATTTTTTCAATGATGATGACAATTAGTCCTCATTTTTTACAGATGAAGATGAAAAAGTTTTCAATCATGCTGAGGTTAGAAGCACTTGAATTCAGTTTTTTTCAGCAAGTGATTTTTTCTCTAGAAGTAGGACAGAGTTTATCAAACCAATTGATTGATTAAATGAGAGTGTATCTCAAATAAATATTTTAAACGTAATATTTTAAATGTTTTAATTTTTGCTTGTTGAGAAAACAAAAATTTCAATTTATAATCAGACAATCAACCCTCGCATTTAATCTTTTCTCGCAGTAACGCATTGAAAGCTAAATCATTAGCGAAAAGTGCATATTTGTTTTGAGAAATTGTAAGACATCTAGGTTCAAAAGGCTTAAGTTAATCTTTCAACTAATAGTACTTTTTTATGGAAACCAAGAAAAAAATTTAGTATGTTCCATCTATCCATTTTACATTTTCAATGTGCGCTAAACATAATTTTCATACGAAAATGTATACTTTTTTCATGGTTAAACTGTTACCCTAAGTTTCTCAGAAGAAATTTAATATGAACCTGTTACATTTTAAGAACCATAAGTCAAATGCATATACATAGGTACTTTGTTAAACTAACTTTATTTTTCCAAAGGGAATTCGACGTAAAAAAATATTCTTAGGGATGCAATTACTCAAATTTTATTTCATTCCCTTCAAGGATATTGTGAAAAATGCTACTAAAGTCCTTCTATAATATGCAAATCCCAAATGAATTTAATTCCACCTAACCGACAACTAACCCTTAACACCCTCAATTTTCATTAATTCATTCAAAAGTCATCCAACAATCATGCGGTTCTTCTGAAGTCCACTTTTTTCTTCTTATATTTTTTCCAATAAACTGTCACCAACAACAATTCACCACCAACATCCTCACCGTTGCAAAAAAAAAAAACAATTCAGATAACAATAAAGAAGATACCTTCTCTATTATCTGATTCACGTTGACAATTTTTTTTTATCTTTTCGCAGAACAGATACGAAACAGAGCGACAGAAGCGATATGAGTCGAGTAGTGACAAGTATGCGTGATCACGAACAATTCACGAACAATGGCAAACAAATTTGCCGAAAAATCTCATCATCTTCACGCTGCAGATCGGTTTTGTCAGCATAAAGTGTCACATGACAGCAGGCAGTCAGTCAGTTACAATGTATGGAGAGTTGTTGGTAAAGTAAACAGGAATTGATGAATGCGATGATGATGATTATGATGACGGAGTGTAAAAGTTGATATGGTGTAATGCTTCTTATGAGTAGATAACGTGGATTTATGACGGTTTCGTTCGTAAGTTGTTTGGCTTTCGAAGAAAGTTTGAAATATTTTCTGCTCATTGTTTTTGCTAATACTGAGGAAAATTTGTGGGAGTAATTAATTTATCTATAAATTAACGGTGAAGTTTATTTTGTCAGCCAAATCACAAAAGTGGGAGTTATTTGTTAGATATGGTGCATATACTAATGAAAGGAGTAAATCTATTGTAAATATGAACCATCAAACATTGCCAAGCAAGGAGAAATGTCTTTAAATTAAGATAGTTGAGAATTGCTCAACCTTCCCTACCCCAACAGACTCCCAAGACTCAATCCCTGGAAAATTTCTACCACCTACCAAAAGGACAAATTTCCAAAGCACAAACGTCTACCGCCTACTTCTTCTCTACGAAACCTACAATACATGTAACGAAAACATCAACTTACCTCCCACGCAAAATCCTTATCCATCGGCTCACTAGAACAATTCACCGGGAACGGTCCGTAACGTGTATCACGCGGTATTTGCATTTTCGCAAAAACACCATTCTCACGAACATCAATATCACTGGGCTCACGAAATCGTGACATATCAGGCATGAAATGTTCACCGGTATTGCGAACATCCATTTTATATGAATCTAAATAATTCGGACTAAGCGGTATCACTTGAAGACTGCTCGGTAAGTCCAGGGCCGATGAGAATCGAGATCGGACTCCAGGTGGTTCGTACTCGTCTCCGCTGCTGCCTAGAAAAGACAACAAGAATAAATTTTTCGAATTTGATTCAATCATTGTGATAGTGGTTTTTATTTTTGTGAACACGTTACATTTTACCAATCATTTACATTAAAAGAGATTGAAATTAAGGCGGCTGACCCTTCGGTGGTGTGCAAGATAATGGTCATTGGACAGCGGTCATCTTTGAATAAAAAAAATTTTTTGAGACCTATGATCGGAACATTATGAAGACACTATGAGAAAATGTATCGAATTTCTTCTGAATACAAGCACAAAACACTTTTCTGGCACTACGAGGAAATAGATTTTGTTGTAACGGAAATTTATGATAGCAGTAAGTACGGTTGGACACTTACCAACAAAATTATCGCGATTTGATTTGATATTATTTGAGCAACATTTATTTTAGAATTTTGAAATTCTAAAAGCTTTGGTAAAAAAAAATTATATTAGCTATAGAGATATCATAGTGCCGAAGTTTTATTTTTTTGAAAATTTTTGGTTCGCTACTGTCGAAAAAAAATACCAAAAGTACTTACAATACTAAAGTATAGGGTCTTCTCGTAGGGACTTCCGAACTTTGACAGTTGATAGCGGCCATTTCGTTAAAGCTACATTTGTCAAATTGGCTGTCATTTATTCAGTCTGTTTTGCCAAATCACCATGGACGGATATAGCGTTCAACAACACGTGCAAATGATAAAATTGTTTTATCAAAATGGGACGGAAAAAGTCACTGTTTGGTGTAGATTTTGGGCTGGCGGCGTCATTTATTTTTCTTTGAGAACAACGTTGGTCAGGCCATCACCGTCAACGGCGAGCGCTATAGGTCGATGATTACCAACTTCTTTTGGCCTTAATTGGATGATATGGACACCAACAACATGTGCTTTCAACAGGACGACGCTACGTGCCACATTGGACATTCTGCAGGAGCGATTTGAGGCCATAGTCATCTCACGTGGAGGTGATGTGAACTGTCCACCGAGATCGTGCGATTTGACCCCGTTAGACTTTTTTGTGGGGTTCTCTTAAGTCGCAAGTCTATGCGAATAAGCCACAAACCACAGCGGCCCTCAAAGTCAACATAATCTATACCATTGGTCAAATTCAGCCTGATCTATGCACCAGAGTCATGAACTGTGTGAATTCTTAACAGGGCATGGTTAAATCAGAAAGTATCTTAACAGAATGGGTAAGGAGCGTACACCGTACTGTTGGTACTGCATGAATAACCACGATAATAATTACCATACATTCTTTGCGTACAGTCGGTTTGCAAGTTTGAGGAGCAGCCTCGAGTCCACAATTGGTATGGTCACGCCAGAATCGATTGCGGAAACGATGCTGCGTAACGAAGATAACTGGCGTACAGTCTCAACATACGTTGAGAAAATACTGCGCACAAAGCGAGAGGAGGGTGGCCTTACCGACCGACAGGCTGTAGTGAATTCTGAAGTATAGGTTAATCACAATACAGCGTTTTCCACTGCGGCAAACGCAGTGCTCCACAGGTGGAGGCGTGAATGCCGCAGCTGAATTTGGTGAATCACAATGCAGCGACAATGTCGCTGTCATTGCAACCAAGGCACCAACTAAATTCATTTTTTTTTCTTTTGTATTGCTAAATCCTGTTGTACGAGGATTAGGTCGGCTTATCACAATACACATCAGCCATCGCTTGTCTATTCCACCAGACCATTCAACCTAATTCAAACAGAGTTAATTCAACCTAGTGGTGATGCCAACCTATGGTAGGTATCACCGCTAGCAGTGCGGCAAAATTAGAAATTTGGAAAATTCTGCCGCTGCCGCAAATTCGGCCGCAGCCATTGTGCGCGTTACCATACAAAACAGTGGATTCTAATTTTTTGACAGCACTTTGCCGCAGCCCACTGCGTTTGCCGCAGTGGAAAACGCTGTATTGTGATTAACCTAGTATGTAGGCACCGATAGGTGAGCAAGCACGACCGGGTTGAATTAGTGTGAAAGTGGATTCCGACCCGGACCTTCGTGGCCTGTAGATCGAATTTTTTATTTAGTAAAAATCTTACATAACCCGTGCTTTGTGGACCCGGGTATCTTTTGAAGATTTTTTTTGAACGTCTACAACGAAAAAAAGGTTTTGTTATAATAGTTATTATACTATATACTTGTAGAGTATTTACATAAATACATTGTCTTTTGTGAACTCGACTACCGTACGATATTTGTACGAATGTATCAAAGTGGTAGCTCTGGTATAGAGTGATTTCACGGCGCTCTTTCCCTTAATTGAATTCCGGTAACTAATCATAGCTAGCCCAGATTCTGGAAACGTGGATAAAGCCAGCCCTCTACCGACGAAGCTACACGAGCTTCCTTCTAGAAGAAGTCGTGGTGCTCATTTGCCAAATTAAAAATTCGTCAACGGTATCTACAATTGACCTACCGTTTAACCACAGGATTTATAAGTAATGCGATTCATAACCAACGGATTTGTGAATAAGGAAAAAAGCGGTATTTAAAAGAAGTACCCACGCATCTGGTGAACTGCGTTGGAATGATTGATCTACACAAAATATGAGACTGGACGACGTGTTACTATCACTACTGTGATTTCAAAGTAGTTTACAACCTCAAACTGAAAATATTGAAGTTGGCGATATTTGGTTTCAATAAAATGTCACCAAACTCCCTACTGCGAGTGCAACAATCGACTTACTGAAAAATCATTTTAGAACAGACTAATCGCTAGCGCAATCGACCGCACCATATTGGAGATGTTATCTTCAACTGCGATGTCTTGAAGGATACTCATAGTTTCAAAACATTAATTTTTAAAATTATACTCTACTTTAATTGGCAAAAAAAATTGATATCATTCACATTTGGATATATTATCGCTAAAGTAGACACTACTTTTGAAAATAATAACATCTGAAACACACAAAATAATTGATGTACCTTCACTTATGCATGAGCCCTATAGCTAATCAGATTGGCAGGACTAATGGCAAAACCTTCTAACACTAACAGGTCGCACCTTCTAGCAAAATTTTTCCATAATACATCAATAATTTTCGGATCCTAATTTCAAACACAAGCGCCGTCTACTTATGACTTCATGACGCCATAGTCACTGACCCAATACTTAGTATCTAAGTTTATAGAACTCATAAAAATACAAAAATACACAATATTCTATTCTATTTCCACATCTTCGAATTTCCATACCGAAAATTCACACGTTTTCCCTTTTGTATTACACCTGCGGAAGAAAATACCACTTGAAACGAAGCCGCTTGTCGTTTGTAGCGGTCAAAAGGCGCTATCTCGTCAAAATCTCACGCACTATCTCTCATTTACAGACCATACAAATGTCAATAAATAGTTTTCCGCGGTACTGTTGCTTATCTTCAGGATGGTACAGGATGTTGCAATGTTTTTATGGCATCCGAAATTTGTATAATAGTCATACTATTGCAAAGATTTTCTGTCAACATACCATAAACGTCCTGGCAAATGAAAAAATCAAGGTTGTCGCAAAGTGAAGTGATTGTTTGATTTAGATGTAAGGTTTTTTTAAGCAAGAAGTCGTCGAGCAGTTGAATTCAAGAGATACGAATAGGTTCGTCCTTAAAAAATTTCCAAGTTTTCTTTGGGGAAATTCAGCTTCAAATGTTGCACTTTATAGAGTATACGAACTCGTCCCTATATTCAATTTTTCGTGTGATTTAGATCTTTCTATAATTTCCTAGCTCATTTTTCATGCTGAAGCTTCAGATCCTTAAAATCTGATTTCAACATTACTATCGAAATTTGATTCTTCCATACATCCAACCACCCTCTTCTACATACTCCAAGTAAAACATCTTACGAAAATTCCAAAGTAGCTATCTAAATACACTAAATCTGTTATGACTTCCAATCATCTGAAATGCAGATGAGAATCTGCAAGCCGTGCTCCTTATTATCTACTACCGAAACACAACATACTCCGTTCAATGTCAATGCAAGCGTTTCGACGACGGTCATGGCTATGCATAAACACTCCCAATGTCATCGGTCTCTTACATTGTTCCTGTGTGTAGTTCTTGTCGCTTGCTCGTCCGTCGCAATGAACTTTTTTCTATGCAAACGTTCCAAACACCGTATATTGCAAGCATGTAGTATGTAATTCGATACGTGCAAGGACCTAATTGTATTGTCTACTTGCAAAAATAAGTTGAAATGGCAACTGTAGCAGACAATTCCAACTGAAACATAAACAAAAAAATTTCACGAGACAAATTTATTAGTGTGTGTTGTGAAACAATTTGGTTTTGTTGTGATATATGGTAATTTGACACGTTTTGTTTAAGCGAGTTTGTAGAAGGGGTTGAGGATAAGGATGTGATGCTAATTCAAGACAGTTGTGAGGGTGCTGAGTAAAAATTTGGGAGTATCTAAGTTTTGATTTGAATTTTTTAACTTTTAGACATGAAAGGTTCTAATTTTCCCATTAATTAACAATTAAATCTGTTGAACAATTAATGAAAAAAAGTAACTGACATTCGAAACTTCACAGCAAAGTAATCGCTAGATACACCAAATTGCAATCAAAGTGTGCACTCAGTTGAATCAGTTTCGTTTTGATTTTTTTCCACCAATATTCAGGTGGAAAGTTCCGATTTGGATAGTTTTTACAGCAACTTAAGCGGGGAAATACATGTAAAATCGAAAAAAAATTGCTAATTTTAGATTGATTGAAAATATATATATATATATATATATATATATATATATATATATATATATATATATATATATACATATATATATATATATATATATATATATATATATATATATATATATATATATATATATTGTTGCGAAGCTGGAAATATGTAAAATTATAGAAAAATAAAAACAAAATGCAAATATAAATAAACCATCACTCAGCACGTCTGGTAGTCTCCGCAGGTGACAGTTGCAGGCTGTCAACAACGGACAGACGAAACGTTCCATTATCGCATGTTCCACAATCTGTCTGATCGAGTACTCTATCGGCTAAGAGTTGCGATCCGGGACTGTACAACTGGAATGAGTAATGCCCTACAGCTATGATAAAAGATGTTCAGGAAAAATACCGGAAAACTCCGGTACTTGGAAAATTTCGGTTCTTTTTTTGGGAGAAGAAAGGCATTGGGTGATAGAAAGTGAAAGTAGAAAGTTGGAGAATTTGAACAATTAAAAATTTAGAATAAAACCGTTGAGTTTTTATTAATAGTGAATTTAAATATTGAATTTTCGTTAAGAACATAATATCAGTTGTGAATTCATTGAAAATCAAAAGTGAAAGTTGAGTCAATGTATCTTATACTCAGTGAAAGTAAAACTTTCTATGAAGGAACAAATTAAAAATTAAATTTACAATTTAGTCGAGTTGAATTTTCGTTAAGAACATAATATCAGTTGTGAATTCATTGACAATCAAAAGTGAAAGTTGAGTCAATGTATCTTATACTCAGTGAAAGTAAAACTTTTTATGAAGGAACAAATTAAAAAGAATGTATAAACTTGGGGGAAGCAGGGATTTCAAATATTAAAGGAAAAAAAAAAAAGGAGGAAAGGGGAAAGGAGATCCAGCTGTGAATTGGAAAGAACAAGAGTGTTGTTTTTGGGAAGTAAATTATTTCTGTGGGAAGACAAAAAAAGGATTGAATGGGCGAAATTTTATCTCTACATATGGGTTCGTGGAAGATGAAGCACTGCTGGGACTAACTTGGATTGATCGGGTGAAAACTTGGAATCAGGCAGTTGACTGGTGAAACTATTTGGACGGTGCGCAATTTCAATTATGGACTATACCAGATAAGTACAGCAACTTTTGGTTTTATGTTAGCATATAGACATCTCAGTGCTATACACAAAATAACGGCAGTAACAGTATACTTAGTTAATGTTGGATTACTTTTCTTGTTGCTGTAATTCTATCAATTCAATTGTTAAATTTTGGAATTTATGTTTTTTTTTGGTTTTTTTTTATTCTTCTCTCTCAACTTGTACATTTGGGTGTGAAATTCGATGATATAAGTGGTAGGCTCTCATTTTTGGTGCTTGGATGTTGCTATAATCATAATAATAATACTAGTAAACTGTATGATTGATGTAAACTCCACTCCGGCCGGGGTCGTGTATAACTTCTCCACCCAAATAATTACCCATTTCTTTATGATTATTTTTGTTTATTTTGCTATTGTTTCACGAATTTATCTGCTTTAGTGATTAATTTTTTTGTTATGAAATATTCTAGTTATCTCATATTTTGAATTTTATATATTATAATTTTTATTATATTCTTTTGTTATAATTAACGTTTCATTTCTTGGATCTTATTTTGTTTTGTATTTTTTTTCTTCGTTTTATAAGTTAAGACATCCAACATGAATTCTGAATAATTGAATAAATATTGATTCTTACGGAACTTCTTCGTTTCCCTTCCTTTCACGTTTGTGTCGGTTATAGGAATGTGTGTACCGTGCTGTACAGTCTGCGTGCCATAGCACGGAGAAATCTTCCGCCCGCAATCCCACGCCATGCTGAGCTAGTCGGCTGGGAAAAAGGCACGCCGGGCAATAGAAAGAAGATTTCTCAAGAAATATATGCTGCACTGACGACTGCTCGACAGAGTTTAGTCGGTCGCAACAATATATATATATATATATATATATATATATATATATATATATATATATATATATTGTTTATTCAGAAAATTTTCAATATCAAATCCTTAAAGTACAGGTCTTACAGTAAATGAAAATATTTTTTTAATAATTTTTCAACACGAAATGGCGGCGATGCGAGCAAATGAAAAAAACACATCAAAAACTGCCTCGTACAACTTAACGCCTTTTGCGGGGAACTTGCAACGTCCAGAGAGAGAAAAATATGCTAATGAGATGTATAATTCATAGGTGAAGCAATAAAATTTATTTAAAAAAATTAAATTTTTACACTAATTTTAGATTAAACAAATAATTCGATTATTTTTCAAAAAAATCTCGCTTTAAACATCAATAAACAAATTATTTTTCCAAAATTACAATAAAATTTAGGTTCAGCGAGAAAATAATACTGTTTTTTAGATGTGGTATAAATTTGAGCCGGATCGGTTCAATATTTTTTGAGATATTTTGTACGGAATTTGAAAAAGTACAACTTTGAGAATAACACGTTTAAAGTTCTAAAACTCGACCGACCTGGGGAACGCCGCACTGCCTATAACTGACTATAACCCGAGAACTAAGACGAATATCGCTTCAAAACTTTTTTTGGTATATTTTCAGAGCATTTCAAACATTTTGATGTAATAAAACGTAATCGATTTTTTATTAGCAGTTACATGTATTTTCCCCCTTAAGGTATTTATTACAGCTAATATTGTCGAATCAAATCATCAACAGGAGGAACAAATATACTCAAATATATACTCTTCATAAATATTTATCTAAAGTTTAGCCGGATTTTGCATTGCGCTCAGCTTTATTGACAATCTTCTCAAACCAAAATTAAACTCAACAAAATCATTTCCAATGCACTAATTCCGTCGACTTAGCATTGATTCGTCTTTAATTTTACTGGAGCTATCTTTTTCTTTGATGTACTCAAAATAAATTATCACCTAAAGACCCACAACAGCATTGATTGACGTATGACTAATATTTTACAAACAATTTCTATTCGTTGACCAGAAATGGAAGCTCAAGCTTACTATCCGCCAAAAAACAACATAATCTATCGATAAAAAGCCCGTAACACTAACAATCTATCAATTATTGAAGAAGCTCCGACGGTTAATCAAAGGCAATCTCATGTACTTAACACGGCACTGTATCTATTTACCGAAGCAGATACCCGAAAATGTCGTTCTTGAAATTGAAGATACACAATAGTAAATTCCAATAATTTAATGACACTTTAATAACACCCCGATAACAAGCCGATAACATTGAAAACATTCAATTAATCAGCGAAATACAGTTAATCGCTGTCGTCGTTGTCGCTATCGATACGAAATTCGAAATTAAATTGACAGTGCAAAGTCGAAATCGAATTGAAATTGAATTACGATAAGGACGCTTGGCATTAATCGTATCATAATTTATCTTCGATTCGATTGTAATAAACACACATCTGGGATAGGAATATCGGTATTAGCTTGGCTGCTCGTACATATTTGGGCACTGTCAATTAGATGCAGAGATAGAGCAGATAAGCTTTGTTGTGTGCTGCGGTCATAAAGAATTGATACACGGACATTACTGACGAACGCAATATCATTGCAGGTATTATAAAACAGGGCCATTCTGGACAGCAAATTGACGCAATACTTAAATTTAGACAAAACATAACGTTTCTTCAACAACAAAAAAACTGTCACGATTCGATTAGATATTTCATCTACTGTCGCAGAGATACGATGAGATAGTGGCAAAATATTTATGACCTATAGATATTTTTGTGGCGGAGTTCGATTTTTTTTCTAGGTCGGGGAAAATTTTGAAAGATATCACTTTGTGGAGCATATGTCGCAGTGAATATTTACAATGGCTATGGGGACAAACAGTAGTATGGCCAATAGAAGATATCCTCTCATAAAATCAGATGATTTTGTTTTCAATGAAATAAGCTAACAGTAAAACATATAACATTTTCAAACAAAACAATAAAAAAAATTCAATTCGAAGTTAGTAAACCCAGAAAATTCAAGTTGAAACGCCTATTGTGTGACCTCACACCAGACATTATTTTTATTATAGATTAAATCAAATTCAAACAATTTGAAGACATATTTTAAAGCTCTAATAAATACAACCTTGTTGTACTACGCAATTCCGATAATATCAATAGCATTCAAAGAAGGAGATTTCAGCCACGTCAAATCGATTCAGGTCTATATACGGACACAGTATATTTCCAACAATTACTGCCTACGAATCTTCTGAATCATATAACTGCAAATTGAATTTGATAGTTTTCCTTAAGGCTTAGAAGTAGGTCATAGTAGAATTTATAAATAACTTAGCTATATTTAACACTTCCTTCGAGTGCTTAAGCAAAATGACACTTGGCAATGCCAAAGTGCATCAATAACTTTGTAAAAAAAAATTTTGTGAAAAAAAATATAAAGTTTGGAAAATATTTCTACAGAAAGTTTAATTAACCAAAGCTAAGCTAAATTGTTTCACAAAATTGATTGACCTGTTTGGTTTCGGAATTTCAAAAGTTTTCAACCGAGTCAAAATTTGTTTTTTGAGAAATTTCTGAATTCGAAAAAGAGCTTCGCCAATGATCTATAACCTTCAATTAGCCTAAAGTGTTTATTTGATTCAATTCACGACCTACTAAAAATTTGAAAAGCATATCAAATTATTGCACTTTAACATTAAGTAGTGAATAAATTTATAGTTCTTTAATTTTGGAAAAATTACTATTTATTCTATCATAAATAAGAGTCCAAGTGCCCTTATCCTATCAAATTTAAATCACTGAACAAAATCATTTCCACAGATTCTGTACACAGAAGTTATTCTACAAACAAACTAAAATGCAATAAGATTTTAAATTCAAGAAAGGATCTTAATTTTTTTCAGTTCAATTAATCGTTTTTCTTTAATAGCTATTTTTCAGTTTTTTGGGGATGGGTAATCGACTTTCAGGTCGTATAAAAGTTCAGATAGCAAAGAAACAGTACAACGAAATCTTTTACAAGAAATTTTAATATTTATAGAATGAATGCATGTTCGGATAGCAAAATCATATTTTACAGGATTTTCATTTGCATGGAAGGACGATTTCTGAAACCATACTATGATAGTTCCCAACATAGCTTTTTTCGTATTGACTCATGTTCTCTGAGTTATTGTTATTATCTATTGAACTTTTCATATAAAACGAGCTGACAATTTTCCAATTGGTTATTTCAAAGATACATGTTTGGTCTTTCCGTTCATTAAAAAAAATTGTTTCACCAAAAATTTCTGATAATGTGGAAACCAACCAGAGATTGATAGAGCGTTTGCGGAAGCTAGTCTGTTTGAAGGTGGACTCATTTTCTTCTCCAAAG
Source organism: Nemotelus nigrinus (assembly GCA_947369275.1). Taxonomy (NCBI): domain Eukaryota; kingdom Metazoa; phylum Arthropoda; class Insecta; order Diptera; family Stratiomyidae; genus Nemotelus; species Nemotelus nigrinus. The sequence continues at coordinate 26,474,966 of OX376375.1, read as the reverse complement.
CTAAGAAAGATATCAAGAAAGCTAAAATACCTAAGGATGTAACGAAAATAACCTCTGACAAACAAATCTTTGCAATTCATGAGCAACAAATGTGAAGATTGTTTGTAGTTTAAATGAAAAAAGACGGACGAAAAGTGATTTTTTTTTTTGAAAAAATGAAGCGAATTCCACTTTGTGCCATGTGGAGGTGGAAATTGAAGCTACTGCTTAATAATTTGCATAAGTTAAAAAAAAGAGATCTGGCATTAAAACTTTTGTAATGCATAGCTTGTCCGCTGGTGCATGTAAAGGAAAAAACAGAGCGATTTTGTCTCGAATTTCAAGAATTCAATACATAAAAAAGGATAGAAGCAAAGTAATCCCAGGATAACCCTTGTACGGGTCTAGAGATTGAAGCTGTTAAAGAGCTTCATCACAAATTTACAATCAATGTGAATACTAGTGTGGAGTGGTTATACATTGAGACACGACTCACTGTACCACTGACTAACTCAGGTACTTTGAGGTCGGTAGCTCTACTCGCGAAGGACCCAGTCCAAAGTAGCGATTTACTGGTCGCGGGTTCCTGTCCCGCCATATGCTCATGGCTATATTTGTTCTTCTTGTGTTGTCTTAACAGCCGACGACTGTTCACAATACAACCGCCTCACAAATTAACTGTCACATCTTAGCTTTACCATTCGTTTCAAACGGTGGTCCCTTAAGCTTTGGCATTATCATAGTAAAAAAGCCTATTCAGTGCTAGGTGAACTCAGGCCTATTTCATGGTTCCTAGTCCGAACTTGAATTTGAACCAAGCACCTCGCACACAAGAATCTAGTTCTCTCCCCACTAGCCTAATCAGGCTTAGCGTATAAAAAAGGATATTGTTTACAATAAATTTTCATTTGTGATTGGACTGGTTTTTTTTTAAGTGCATTTCAAACTGTACACTGAGAAAACACATGGCGCCAGACGCCATAATTTATAGACTTCTGGCGACATGTACATAGTCGATTTAGGGATTGTGATAAAATATAGCGCCACACGCCATAGTACATGGCGAAAAGTACATAGGGCTACACGCCATGTACTATAGTCCTCCACGCCATGTACATGGCGTGGCGGACTATAGCATATAGCGTGTAGAACTGTATGGCGTGGAGGACTATAGTACATGGCGTGGAGGACTATAGTATATGGCGTGGAGGACTTTAGTACATAGCGTGGAGGGCCATAAGCATAGCGTCTGCTCCTATGTACTATGGCGTGTGGCGCTATATTTTATCACAAATCGACCGAAATCGACTATGTACATGGCGCCAGATGTCTATAAATTATGGCATCTGGCGTTATGTGTTTTTTCAGTGCATCTGAAGATAATCCAGTTTGCATCCAACAAAAGGAGCAGTTCGGAGCACCTGGAGGTAGAGCACTTGATGTTAGGTGATGGAATTCTATCAAAGAAATTCCCGAAGGATTAATGACATCAAAGATCATATCCTATCCTATATTCAAGAAGCTTGCTGATATTTATGCATCTCCATCTCCTCACACAGCATGGCTGCGAGTTATAATTGTAGTGCCATGAGCCATATTACATGGCTCATGGCACTATGTAATATAGCGTGTGGGGCCATATTTTCTGCGCCATGTAATTATGGCGCTGGGAGCTATACTGCATGGCTCAGGGTACTATGTACATAGCGCGTGGCACCATAAATGCTGCGCCATATCACATGGGACCACGCGCTATGTAGATTCTGACATTATGGCGCTGGGAGCCATATTGCAGGGCTCAGAGTACTATGTACATGGCGTATGGGGCCATAAATAATGCACTATGTTACATGGTTCTGGGCGCTATGTGGATTTTTTTCAGTGTACTTGCATCAAATTCAAAGATCTATTTAACTTTAATAATACACATAGTGTTTTTCGAATACAGCAGTAAAAATGCATTGTACAGGAACGAAGCATTCTGGTCAGCGCTTAAGTCCCGAGTTACAATGAAAGCAACACAACATTGTTGCGCAACGTTGCCAGTGGAACAAGTTACAACGAAAGCAGCACAACAGTTACCGTCATCTGTCACTGGCTATATTAACGAAATTGTTGTTTGATAATATGGACTCTTTAAAGTCTCGGAAATTGATATGAGTGAGTATTTTATCCTGTAAAAGCTGCAGAGTATATTGAGAAGCAAAAATGAGACAAAAAAATGCGAATTGTAATTTTCATTTGCACATGTCATTTCCCATTTCCCGGACGTTTATAGGAACAGACGGAATTCGATATTTTCAAAAATGTTGTTGCCATGCCAAGTTTGAGGTTTGAGCAAATTTCGCTGCACAACAAAGTTGTGTTGCACCTAGTGAATCCAATCCCGGGATCCCGGATCCCGGAATCCCGGCCAATTTCTGGTCCCGAAAATCCCGGGATTGATGAGCTCTAATCCCGGGATTTTCGGGATCAGAAATTGGCTGGGATTTCGGGGCCGGTAGTCAAGCATTATCGGCAATCAAGTTACAGCAAGACTCGAAAAGTGCAAATAGAATCCATATTTATGAGAAAACAATTAGCTCACATCAAAATGCGTAAAGAATAGAGTAAAACAAACCGATGTAACAGTTAACAAGAGAATACAAAGGGGTTTGTAAATAAATAAGTATGGACTGTTTCACATTTAGTGCATTCGTTACATCGAATGATTTGAGGAAATTAATACTAGCGAATGCATACACAGATTTACCAAAATCCTTAACAACAATCAAAAAAAGGTTGTTGGCTATGCAAGCAGGATAAAGAAAATAATAAAAAATAAGATATAACAGGCTAGTATCTCAGGTGAACGGTTCAGTTTGATGTTTGATTAATGGACCTTGACTGCAAATAAGCGCTATATAAATATAAACATCTACTTAGTAAATTCTTACTGGAGCTTGGTGCGAGTAAGAATATCAATGATAGCTGGAAACTACCTAGATATGAGTTTAATGTTTCTCTAGGAAAAGACATTGTTACCATCGTAACTGATGGGTCAAACGAAATGCGAAAAGTAGACAGACTAGTTGGTACAGAGCAACATATTTGTTTGGCGCATAGCATCCACTTGGCAGTTTGCGATGTTCGCTATAATATGAGGTCCATTCCAGATTAAAGAGTTGATGAAGCAGCTGATAGTCTCAACGACGACCACGAAGATTTGGATGGTCCTGAATCAGCTAACTACGTTGAAACCGGTCGCCTGCAAGACACGCTAGATCAGACGAAGGACATCAGCGCATGCATGAAGAAAATTCGTTAGGTAGTTTTATATTTTAAAAAAGCTCCAACGAAAAATAATAACGATCTTTAAAACTATGTCGGATCCGAGCAAGGCATATAACTGTCTCCTTTAAATGGATTGTAAAACAAGATGAAATAGTCTCTTGACAATGCTCGAATAGTTTCCCATTTTGAAAATAGTATAAATTAATAGGCCTGCAATATTCAGAGCAATTAGAAGCAACAGAGTTTGATTCGATTCAGAAAATTATTGAAGTTTTACTCCCTGTAAAATTGGCTGTGACGGCCTTTAGTCGCAGACTTGTTAATTTATGCACTGCACTTCATCAAGATTTGTCTTTAGGCTGTTAGGAGAAAAACGGTCTATTCTTCTGAATGCTATGAAAATTGCAATATTGGACCGAATAAAAGAGCCTCAGTGGTATGCTAAGCTATCTCCAGAATCCACATTGTACCAGCGAAAATTTACCAAATGAAATAAAATCTCTATTTTTGAAACCAAGCAACGCAAATATTAAAAAAAAATACTACAATGATCTAGATGCTGAACCCTATGCTTGGTAGCCAAAGAAATGAAGAGAACCCAGTAGATACCCATATTGATCAGAACAAGATAGTCGTCAATTAACGCTACAAGAAGAGCTGCAAAAGTATGAAAATAATCAATCATGAAATGCCGCAAGGAACTAATCTAATTAAACCCATTGCAAAAGAAATGAATCTTTTCGAAAGTGGTGGCACTTGCATAGTTTGGAGCAGTCCAAGGCGTCCAAAATCGGGAATAAATTTAGAAGCAGGCTTGGAGACGATACCTTAGATGCTATGCTATTGCTTCAATGTTACTTCCGAAAAACCTAATGAACTTTGGCCGAATTTTTTATATGTTACTTTATTATGTATCTCAATTCTAAGAGTTGTGTTTTGTTGTTGTGGTTTTTTGTCGTGATTTTTTGTTGTAATTTGTAATAGATGTAATTTTTAATGTCTGTCTTCATACTGGCAACGTTTTGGATAATTAAAATTATTGTTTTTATTTGCATCAATAATATAAATTAGTAATAATGCAATTTTTTATACAGTTTTGAGCTTACTTATTGTTGTAGTTTTGAAATGATGGCAAATTATATAATCTGTTTACTAGAAACTTGACTTATTTTGTTGTGTTGTATTTTGAATTTCAAATCCCGGGATCCCGGGATCCCGGGATTTAAGATTTTTTAATCCCGTAATCCCGGGATTGAAAATATGGTTCGGGATTGGAATCCCTAGTTGCACCATTGTAACTGCTCTCATACGTTTTCATGTGTTCAAACTCCTCTTGCCGCGCAACTAAGTTGTGTTGCATTGATTGTAACTCCATCGTAGCACGCAAGTTTCTGTTCTTGCTGTTTAACGTTTGCCCCACAAGCATCGAAAATTACCTTCAAACTAATATTTTGAAAGTGAACAGTGAATTTCATTTTTTTGGCAATGCACGAAAGTTCCCAAAAAATATTGAGGATGATTTAGGGACAGGCTTTCCATAGCTGACAACTCAGACGACCTCATTGCATTAGCCAATGGATCAGGAGATTATTCCTGGATTCAAAAAATTGTTCAGACGATGTTTTGAAACCTATCAGTTCTCCTGAACGATTACATTAGTTTTAAAAAGATAAATTTTATGTTCCTGAAACTATACGTATTCTTTAAAAAGTATAGTCCGAAGGAAATACATACAACGAGATGGAAATGATGAATCTGAAATGATTGTCGAAATTGGGACGGCTGCAAGAAGTCTGGAGTCGGATTTGAATGGAAATTATATTGAAGAGTTCATAAAAAAAACAGAAAATGATCTGACGACAGAATAAGTCCAAGTTCTACTGAATGGAAAAAGCAAATAACTCAGCAAGATGTACTCCATCAGAAAAATGGAAGAGAACTAACACCGACAAGTCAATTGGCTTGGGGCCTCTGTAACCACTATATTGTTAACCATTTTCAGACGATCCTGAAGGACAGAAAAAATCAATATGTATTGAATGGATCCTTAATTTTCCATGAATGATAGAAACAAGATAAACGTAGTATTAAAAATAATTTGTATATATTTTTAGATGACTAGTTAATAATCATGAATCCGAAAAACTCAAGTGAAAGAGGTCTAAAGTATAATACTTTTGTTGACTTTAAAAGCACTTAGTTTTGATTGGAAATTATTCTTTTCTGTACTCTTTTAAATTAGGATTATTATCCATTTAACACGTTTTTAATAAGTGTAGCTGTTATCAAAATAATTAATGTCCTAAACCTCTCTACCCCCATTTTCCGTTTTTATATGATAATTTTACTTTTCCATTCGATTTTGGTAGCCCTCAAAACCGAAGATCTATTCCAAAAGACCTTCACTGTCAAACTAGAAGCTATTCTTAATTCTAGTACCTGACAGATATCTAAAGGAAATTTAATATTTTTTTATTCAAATTTAATGACCATTGACAATGGAGTTTGTCTTTAAATCAAAAACCTTAACTTATTTTCTATTTGTGAAGTTTTATAATATTTATTATATTGCTTCTATGTTAAAATTTCTTTTCGGGGCAGCATTGCTGCAGAGCCGTAAAGCAAACGCCTCAATATATTTTACCAAAACGATTTTTTTTCCAACGCAAACAATCAAAATTACATTTACATAAAACTGAGGTCTTATTACAAATATACTGCCCTACTAAACATAAACGCTCTATCTACATTTTAGCACTTTCGAGATACTCAATGATTTGTGTTTTTCTAAGTGCTGCAGACACCTTCCAACGGGACGAAAGTTTAAACATAGATCTAAATACGTTTACTTGAGGCACATCTCAAGAAAAAGCTTTCACGTTGAAAATAGTTGTGGAAGATAGGTTTTATGTAGATAGGACTTTTTGTAGTAGCATGCAACGAAATAATGATACCATTACTAAGCAGAAACATTCCATCTACACATTACAAAGCATAAACGTGCTATCCACAGTAGATAGGACCTTTATGCTTAGTAGTGCGACGTTTTTTGTAAATGGGGAGGTTTTTCGCTATTGATTTTAACATACTTCCACAAAAGATAGGTTTTTCATATTTTGTAGAATGATGTAATTGAGTAGGTAGTTTTTGAATCTGGTGTTAGCTCAAAAATGTGGATAGAACGTTTATGCTTAGTAGGGCAGTATAGTTCCTTCGATGCGAAGGCGATATTTATTGCAATCATTTCGTAGTGTCTTTTATACGCTAATGTTAAAATTAGGTGGAAATCTATGATATCATTTGTAAGTTACGTGTTCGCTCGAAATATTCGGTTTTCCAGGAGGAAAAGAGACAGCATGGGCTAACTCTTTACCTCTGGCAATCGTCACTGAATCATTAAAAACAGGGAAGGGAATGAGCTATACCGAAGAACTCATTAACAAATTGATTTTTTCTTAGTAAGGCCTAAGTGCTTCTAATTATATATCAATAGCGGTTTGTGTTTACGAATGGGGTGTAAGCGATTTCTTTGATAGTTACGTTATACGTTTTTCTTTGTGGTTTTGATTGTCTTATTTGTAAACCTAATTCAAAAGAAGAAATTCAAGTCAATTTGAATTGACGAGATCCTTCAAAATTAAAGGCAATTCGGGATGGGCGGGTTCGAGTTTTTTTACAAACAGGTTTTCACAATATACGACATGGTTTACAATGGTTTATACACACAATATGACATGGTTTCAATAAATATCACCATTGCATCGAACGAAGAAACTATGCTTGCAAAATGAACTCATTTTTTGATCTAACAATTTTCTGGGGATTTTCATAATTTTTGGATGAAAAGAAGTATTTTTCAATTCAATCAAAGCAAACACCACATAAATTACCAGGAATTTCAAACACACTTAGCTAAATTGGCGACAACAAACAGTTATGAAGGGCATAAAAATGTCTTCTAGCGAACTGAAGTTTTTGCTCTAAAACTACTAATTCAGCTATTTTTATTGATATCTCAGCTATCAACAAAAATGTAGAAGTAATCAATATTGACTCCACTTTTTAAAACAAATTAGAATGCATATTTAGGCATCGAATCGTCTTTCCATTTGTACATTATCCGAGAATCTAATTTGAAGAACCTAATCGCTTTGACGTGTAATATAAAAAAAAAATCAAGCCTATTATGTATCGTAATGAGTATACGAGTTCAGGCAACAACATTCTTTTCGCTAACTGCTTTCATAGTACCACCACACAATAGTGTTTTCAAGAAGAGTATTAATAAATTTCGCCAACTGTCTCATATTCAGGCACTCTCATTTTTTTTTCTAAAGAGTAATAAATCTCGATTTAATTTGGATGAACTTGAGTATATGTAATTAAAAAAAAACCTTATAAAAATAACTAGATGCACTTTCACGAAACACTAATCAAAGTTTGTCGAAGGAGATTTATCGGAAAATGCATTCAGTGAATAATAAATTAACTCCTCAGTCAAAAAGCTATACCGCAAGATGCCAAAAGTTTAGAGATATCTTTCTGCTATATTCTTGCAAACGGTATTGTCAGAGGGCAACTATTATTTTTATAATATCCTCATTTAGTTAATCATGTAAAAATCAGTATTTTTTGTCTGTAAAAAAACTCTAGGCACTAGGTTAAGAAGAATTCAAACCTGCATCTACTAAAATACAATAACTGTTTATTTCAAATCAATTTATAATTATATAATTATATTCAATATATAATTAATATAATTATATTCAATAACTGTTTATTTCAAATGATACCAAATTTTATGACTCAATATTGAACTTGATTCTAATATTTTGTTGCCCGAAACAGGAGGGATCTGAACATCAATATTTTCGTAACCTCTACTCTATGAAAATCACAATATTCGACTAAGATTTTTTCAAATATCATACCAACTGTAATTGCAACACTATTCTACAAAATTTACTAAATAGTTCTTGTAAGCTCCGACTTTCAAAGCAAAACTATATTTATGCGAATTTTCATGATTTTCTGAGATTTTCTTAATCCGAAAGCAAACATCATCCTACCTGACATGCTATACCGATCAAACAGCATTAAAAATTCGGGTGTCTTCTTCCTCGCGAAACCCTTTCACAAGATTGTTTACCGATTTTTAAGCCACAGTATGCATTTTTTTAAAATTTTCGACAATCACTTCTGTTTCACTGGACCTTCTCGAATCAGCACATTTGTTTTACATTCTCAACACTATTGGTCACCAAAATTTAATCAATTTTTTAATGAATTCACAAGATTTTCAGTCCATTTTCGCGAGACACTGAACCACTTCACTCAAATCTAATCCAATCTATCGTCCATTATCTCCACTGATTCACACTAATTTCCATATGCAAAATGCAACATCCAATCACAACAGCACAATTCCATGCAAAACGAACTGTGTTGTCTGTCTGATGGATGCTACGGTTAAACTAAAGTTGTTTTGATTTAATTGTCAAACCAATGATCAAGGATCAGAACGTTACGTGGACAGTATTCAGCTATCAAGTCAGAATAGCTTACTACCCCTACTCGTCGAACGACCAGCCCTCCGTACCGGTGTCCGATTGCACACAGACGAATAGATCCTTGGATGAGGCATGGATTCGCCCTTCAATCTCGAAACGGATCTGATGAGGCGGTGTTTTTCCAGCGCACAGATAAAACTCCAGACAAACGAGATACCGAACACAATTCCCGGGGATGAACTATGCAACGAGAATTCACACAGCCAACGGTCTATTGCAGAACGAGACTCGAGCGTCCGAAATGCTCGCGTAGATACAGAAACCGCACAGCATCCGCGTTGTATCTACAGCTCAGCTTGGCGTGCGGATCGTTCATGCACGAACTGAAATCTCATATCTCATGCTCTGTATGCGGGGCGGGAACCGTCCAATGATAATGTCGGACTCGGAACTATGCATGTGTTGTGTCGACGATGTTTACTTTACCATCCTGGCGTCCCGAAACCGAGCTCCCGGAACGAACGTATCTTTCGATTGTAAGTCCACTCACCCCCTGCGATGGCCGCGCCATGGACCTATATACAGTCGCACAGTCACTTGTCTTCGGGACCGGGAGTAAATGCCGAGAGCGGAATGGAATTTCCATCCTGAATCTGATTCTTGTGGGATTTCGTGCTTGTTTAGATATCGAATCCTCTCCATTTGCAACACATTACCCGCTTTCCTGATGTGTGTTTGCCTTTCGCTTCGAGTAAAATCCACGAGCATCACTCCTCGTCCTCTTTTCATCCTGCGATGATACGATGTGTGCGAGTGTATTGTGTGCGCTGCTACTGCTGCCGCTGCTGTCCTGACATCATGACAGAGCATTGCTCGTTCGTTATCCTTGTTATCCTTTTGGCTAATTCACAAGGGAGGGGCATAATAGGGCGGTTACGAAAAATCTGAGATATTCTGATAACAAAAAAAAACTTGCAGAATCGTCTGGAATACATATAATAGATGGGAATGAGAATATGAGGAGATCACGCAAAGTTAATGTACAGCTCTTCTTTCGATTGTCATGTCAGTGGTTTCTAAGTCAAATGTTGGTTTTTTTCTGAGCTTCGAAACAGTCTGTAGAAATTTCATGGAGAATATAAGCTTTAAGTATTATACCTTACAAATAAGATACAAGAAATCCTTCAAACAACAAATGCACAATGGAATCCGATCTAAACCATTTTTTTTATTCTAGAATAAAACAGACTATTTTCGTAAAATTTACAAATTGATTTAGCTCCTTTTCGAAAACATCCTTTAACATTCGCCCATCCACCATTACGAACCACTGACTTGCAAATATCGAAATAATGTTACATTATGTATCAACGTTATCGTTGTCGTTCTCATGGCTCACCATCATCAACCATCTCTACACACAGAGCGCCCCAGTCTAGGCGCATCCTATGTGAATCCTACGAAAAACCTATGCTTTCACAAATTCATTTCCGTTCTTTTGTACGAGCTTGCGCAAACCATCCAACAATCTCAACAATCCCTTTCAACTCGTCGACACTCATGTTGATACGGTGGGGAGCAGGAGCGAAACTGGGCCACACAACGCTTCAGGATTCGTTCCAGTTTTGGCCGGGGACTAGATATATCTGTCCGTGTTTGGGGATTTTCAGCGAATCCTGAAAGTCATTTCAAGAGTTACAGATAGAGAATACAGTTACGTAGTATAATTTTGGCTTTTCATACGGTAAGCGGTGGTCTGGTGGAGTGATCGTAGGCTTATGTCATTGTGTGCGTGTGTGTGGGTTAGTAAGAGAGTCGAGCGCTCAGGATGTGTGGAGTACGGTGGAATGACGAATGAAGGAATGCTGCTGCTAGTGTTTTCTACAGGATTGTCGAATGGCTATGAAAAATCAGTTTTCTGAGTATTCGAATGAGAAAAAGGGAAAATGAGTTGCCACTGTGAGGTCTGTGCGATATGGATAAAGTTATTTTGAGGCGTGTGTTATCTGTTTTGTTCGTCGGTCCTGTTTGACAGGATAAACGTTTTTACGAGATTTTGTGGGTGGCTTTGATTATGAAAGCTGGATACTTACTTAGTAAATATGGTGGAACGGTATCTCCGAATGTTTCTCCGAATATTCGGCTCGTTATCAAAAGGATATACACAGAAAACTATGTAGATGTATAATCGAGATGTGGTGGTGATTTTCCACCCGAGTTTTGTAAGATGTCTGACAAGAGGTTTCAGCAGGAAAATAAATAAATTATGTGTACAGAATACAACCACATTATCGATTGAGCGATATGAATGCCTTTTTTGTTGATTTGATTGAATATTTTTGGTGTCCTGGACTTTATGACAGAGATTACATGCTTAAACAGATTTAACTGATACAATCAATACTTTTTGAATAGGGGCTATTAAATCATTGGGAATGAGTAGGTTGGATTCAATCAAACTGACTATACTACTAGTGGATTAGATATTAAGCTTTCACAGTATGGTGTTTGTGAGGTTTTTTCTTGATATGAGCAAATGGCATATTTATTTCGTTGAACAATTATACAGCAAGCACAAGTAACATAGTTTCAAAATAATTTTAATCAATTATTCGTTGAATATTGCATCAATTTAAAAAGATGTAACGCCAGATCAATGGAAAGAGGACGAGGATCAAGATTTATGTTGTATTATTGAGGAGGTAGACAGTTCCAAAAGTGGTGGTGTCAACGTGTCCCAAAAAGGGTATTAAAATAGAATTAGGGTCTTTTTGAATGTTCTGAATCTAGAACAGAAAAGTGAATATTGGTATCACAGGATCAACAATCGAAAAGAAATGATCCAGTGGTAGAGTGTAGTGGAGGAAAATAACAAGAGCTATCAATAAATGCATTGTCGTAATTAAAAAGAAAAAGGGAAACGAGAACCACCAAGGTGGCTATACCCATCGAGCTTTATTTATTTGTTTATTTAATGCATATTCAATTCAACAGGCAATTTGCCTTATTACAGATACAATAAATATACGGATAAAATGAAAAACTAAAATAATAAGAAATAAATGAAAAGATATAAATATAAGTATATAAAAATATTTAAAGCAAAAAATAAATAAACTATATTTAAGTAAAGCAAAAACAAAAGAAAAAAAGGAAAAATTCATTTCACACAAATAATCATTTCTACAGGGAATTCGGCCAATTACAGATAGAATACAATGAAAAAATAAAATAATATGAAGTAAATGAGGAAATATAAATATGAGTTAATAAAAAATAAATCAAGTTGTAATTAAATAAAGTAAAATTAAGTAGAGTAAAAAAGAGAAAGAAAGAAGCCACTATAAGTTTTAATTAGTTTTTAATTTAATTACTTTTTTAATTAAAAATTTCATTAAAAAGTTTTAATTCTAATTAGAAACAAAAATTTTACAACGAAACATATTTTTGAAGATGGCAATAGAATGTGGAAGAGGACCAAGTTCAAAATTGTTATGAGTGCGTAAGAGGCGCAAAACAGGAGAGCAGGAGAAGCACTTGATTCACTGAATCGCGTGCTCCAGTAAAGCCTACATATAAAACATCCACTTGGTGACAGTGTGTTTGATTCTATATATGGAGAAATAGTTGGAAAGACAAGAGACACTAAACACTTTTTGGATAGGGTATATGATCCTGCGCTTCCAGAGGGATGGAAAAGTGCACTCAGAGATAAATCGTTGTATAAATAAAAAAAAAGTAGATATGAATCAAATATTTTCAAATATGATTTGGCGTTATATACGTTTCTTTTTATTTCAAATACTCTGCCTTCATTTCCATAACGCTGTATCAAACTGGTCTTGTTTAGCACAAAATGTTTTGTTTTACATTCAATGATGAAAACTATGATATGAAAATAACGTTTGTATAAAAAAAGTGGAATCATTTTTATTGAAAATGGGGGCTTATTAAATTCAAATAAGATTCGTTTTTTATTTAAAAGTGTTTCAACTTTTGATTTAAATTTGATTCTACTAAATTTTAAGTGGTGAAATTTTTCTGAGTGTACCCACAAAATATTCAAATTAAAAATCAATCACAGAGTTACACATAGGAAAGAGCAAAGTGGCTTCACGAAAAAAGTAAAAATTCCCTTAGCAGTACTTGTGTTAAGAGCTCTCATCAAGGATTCATCTTTCAATGGGTCTGTTAACAAAGAAAAAACAGCAAATACTAATAAGTGTAGAAAAAGGAATTTTTAGAGTGTGAAAAATTTGCTGTGATTTCCTTACTGTTTAGTTTGTAGTTTCCACGAATGAAGTGAGTAGAATTAGGCTAGGTGATCTCAAATTGGTCTTGGGAAATCTTAAGTAAATTTAAAAACCTACGTCAAAGGTTTTCCACTACATTGAAAATATGTATCAGGCACTTTGAATAAAAATTGTAACATGTCAAGTCAAAAAAATAGCCACTGACGGCGCAGTATTAGGTTTATTGCGTGATCATTTTCAAATCAAAAGCAGAAAAGTTTAATCTCCACCTTTATTGCTTCAAAGCTGTTTTATAAGAAAGTACACTCAGAAAAATTTCACCACTTAACACTTTTTTAGAATCACTTTAAATCAAAAGTTGAAATCACTTTGAAATAAAAAGCGAATATTATTTGAATTCCACTTTATTATAAAAAATTTTATTTTCAAATGAAAATTTTTCATCATTGAATTAAAAAGAAACATATATGGCGCCAAATCATATTTGAACATTTTTGATTCAAAAATGCGTCCTTCGCTGATGCACAGCTTTTTTCCATAAAGCAGCAGTTACGCCTCATTGTTTGCTAGACGTGTCAATTGAGGTTGAATGGAGCTGATCTTTTCAAAGTGCTCTCTGAAAATATTTTGATGGCATCATATTTAGGTTACAGCCACTAATGAGAAGTATACTGTATCACATGCCTGTGATTTGATTCATGGAGCATTTCACGTGAAGCGGACAACGAAAATAAGTCGAGGTTCTGGATTTCGTTCATATTGCGCATAATGCTACTTTTAGAAGATAAGAACCTGGATACACAATTTTTGGTTTCTATGAGGTTTAGTTCCCGCGTTATGGGCTTTTGAAAAATGGATGAAATTGATGAAAGGCTTTTTTTGAAGCGGATTGTAGGATTCAAAAAAATCTACAAAACATTAAAAATACTGATTGGTGTAGAAAATTAACTGTTCTTTTTAATTTTGAAATTAGGTTTGAAAACCGGAAGTAAAAATTTGTCTGAAACCGGAAGTAACAATTTCAACTCGTTTTTTGTTTTTTTTATTACAAAATAAAGCTTAAAGTATTCTAATTTTATCATAAAAGTTTTAGAATGGGATGGCCAGCAGTTTAAGAGGTAGGTGAATTTCAATACACGTAAGTCGTATGAAGCGTGGTACCGGGAGCTTGATTAGGACAGCTAGTGAGACTGAAAACAAAACATTTGCAGTAAAACTATTATATATCACTTATATAAAGAAAATAAACTATTACAAATTGCTAATGCTAATTTACTTTATGAAAAAAAAACTACTTGTTTATGGGTAATGAATTTATTTCCCAATTTTTACAATTTTATTCTCGTTTCTTAAACTGGTTCTTTTATTTATTACTGGAGGTGTTTCTACGATAACTTTTTTCACATACTTTAATATAAGATGAATATATCCACTTTTCTGCTAATATTCTTGGAATTTTTCTTATGTCTTTAACCTTCCGATGAAATTTCAAATCGAAAGGATTGAAACATCGACAACCACACGGAGACATAATACACACAATTAGGACTTTCTAACTTATCAGCGAAAATAATCGTCACTGCAAGCGCTGAACAATAACTCAAAAAATAACGGAAAACTCAAAATGGCTTGGCACCATATATATTATATGGACATCATATATACTAAATAGGTTTTTATGAGAAAATAAAACCTTTTCCAACTAAGAGATGGCACTATTAATCCTATTTCGATATCAATTTTTGTTTTCGGACCAACTAGCTGTCGTAAGCAAGCTATCGGTACCACGCCCCATGCGACTTGTATGTATTGAAATTCACCTACCTCCTAAACTACTGGCCATCCCATTCTAAAACTTTTATCATAAAATAAGAATACTTTAAGCTTTGTTTTGTCATAAAAATAAGCAAAATTAACCTGGTCCAAATTATTCAAAAATTGAGTTAAAATTGTTACTTCCGGTTTTACACAAATTTTTACTTCCGGTTTTCAAATCTAATTTCAAAATTAAAAAGAACAGTTAATTTTCTACACCAATCAGTATTTGTAATGTTTTTTAGTTTATTTTGTATCCTAAAATCCGCATCCAAAAAACCTTTCATCAATTTCATCCATTTTTCAGAAGCCCATAACTCGACAACTAAACCTCATAGAAACCAAAAATTGTGTATCCAGGTTCTTATCTTCTAGAAGTACCATTATGCGTAATATGAACGAAATCCAGAACCTCGACTTTTTTTCGTTGTCCGCTTCACGTGAAATGCCCCTCATATCAGAACAATTTTACAGTAACGTGGCTGAATCTGTACTTTTTGGTACTTTTTGTCGAATATTTTCAGTCTTGATTCGTTTCTGGTTATCGATTCCAAGAACTTACTGTGCTCACGAAAAATTTAATCAAGCTGGATTTCCCAATGCTGTAAATTGTCAACCAGATTATATGCAATATTTTCAAAATAAGAGCATTGAAATTCCCCAGAATTTACATATCGGTAAGCGCAGAGCCGTCTTTGTTCAATTTGGGGCCCTGGGCACTTTAAGACAAATGTGGCCCCTAAAACAGAGGGTTATTAACAACAGTCAATAGAAATCAACAGGAGCAGGTAGGAAGAATTCTAGATATATTTATCAGTTATTTATACATATATACATATTCAAAGTCACATTAAATCAGTAGGTAATTATAAGCTGGAAAAGTAATTCTTAAACCATTATACGCAGGTTAGTAATTAAAAAGTCTATGCTGATTGAAGGGGTACTTTTCTAGATTTAAGACAAGCAAAATCATTAATTACTTCTTCAAAGTCAATCTCTTTGAGCACATCACATTCTATGGACATCAGCGACAAACTGGTCAATCTTTCTTGAAGCATTGTACTTCTTAGTTCATTTTTTATTCTTTTCAATTTTGAGAAGGAGCGTTCCCCATTGCAGTTGGTTATCATCATGCTTAAAAAGATTCTCAAAGCAATTTCTAATAAGAAATGATAAATAAGAAATGTGTCCCTTTCCAGGATTTCCAAATTTTTTTTAGGTGATCTCTCATCAAATGCACTTAATAACTCCACACATCCTAAATAATTTCCATTGTTGGGAGATCCAAGGATTTCATTGTCACCTCGAAACGGAAGCCCTCTCGATGCCAAAAATTTTACAACTGCGACAACTCGTTTAAGTACACTTTTCCAGTAATCCACTTCTTTTTGATATTGGCATAGCAAGTCTGTATCTACTCTACCAACTGCTTTGCTTCGTGCCAGATACGTCATCATAGATTGTTTATAGGCTGGGCTATTGTAAAATTATGTGATTAATGTGTTTCCAAACATTACAACCGCCCGGAGACCATAGGTTTATATCAGAAGGGTTAAATAAGCAGCAAGAAAAACAAAATACAGATTTTTTCGAAGGCGAATACAGCAACCATTTTCTTTCAACACTTTCTTTGTTCTTCAATTTACGATTAAATATAGCTTTATTGAAATACCTTATTACTGATTTGCCATCTTCTGTGTCTCTGTAGGTTCTGGACGCTTCGAAAAAGTCGCAGTCTTTATTTTAAAAATATGTTGGCCCTTTACGAATCCAAAATTCGTGGTTTTTTTCGGTCAAATTTTCGTTAAAATAATCGGCAGGGTCGTGTGAAAAATTTAAAAAGGTCAGATGACAGCTGTTGCCCAATTAAAACAGATGTTGGTGAAGTGATTGCATTTTTCCCGTAGGGATGGACGCCTTCTGTACAATATGGCTCAAAGATAGGACTTTGCGAAGAACAAGTAGATTGCGAAGTTCCCTGAGTTCCCGCAACCTGTTGGTGGTATGATTCATTTTGTGGATGGTCTATTATTTGGTTACTACTCACAGAAGCTCCTGGTGTAAAATATGATGTTAGTTTTGGTAATTTATCAATTACTTCTTTCTGATGTGCAACTTTTTTCTGAGCCACTAAGATATGACCGTTTTGACATTTTGTATATATTATTTATATACAAAAAGCACTGAATACAAAATGCACTGAATTATCTAATTGCACTGAAAACAATCGCGAATACAAAATAAAACACAACGTTACAAGTTCAATTTTGAGTGAAATGATTTTTTATGCTTGAGTTACAATCAATGCAACCAACATTCGCTGCCAAGTTTTGTTGGTGGAACGAGTTACAATCAATGCAACACACCATTTACCGTCATCTGTCACTGGCTATATTAACGAAATTGTTGTTTGATAATATGGATCCTTTACAGTCTCGGAAAGTGATATCAGTGAGTATTTGATCCTTTAAAAGCTGCAGCGTATATTGCAGAGCAAAACAAAAAAAAAAAAACAAATTTTGATTGTCATTTGCATATGACATTTCCCATTTCCCGGACTCTCATAGGAACAGGTGGAATTGGATATTTTCAAAAATGTTGCTGCCATGCCAAGTTTGAGATATGAGCAAACTCTGCTGCGCAACAAAGTTGTGTTGCATCATTGTAACTGCTCTCATACGTTCTCATGGGTTCAAACTCATTTTGTTGTGCAACAAATGTTGGTTGCATTGATTGTAACTCTAGCTTTAGGAACAGCAGAAATTAAAACGCCCTCCTCACACATTGATCGATTACACAGATCGATTTGTTTATGCTTATTCCAGCGATGCTCAAACTCACACAACCCAAAATGTGCAAGATGAATGTTGCTTGGCTGAGTTATTAGGTCTGTTCCCGTACTACGATTAATTGCAATTAATTGCAATGAAGCGTACTAAAACGGAGTACAAAAAACGGCTTCATTGCAATTAATCGCAATTAATTGTAGTACGGGAACAGACCTATTGTGACGTCTGATTGTGATACGATACTCAAGAAATGCAACATGTGGATACCTACCTTAAGATTGATAAGACACTCGTTGCAAGTGGGGTCGTGTACATACATAAATGCTTAAAAGCTTATTTACCTGCGGGTAGAGGCTTAAGCATCACTGGTTAATTCATTCGCAAATAATTTAGGGAAATCACCTACTAATAAGCAGATAGAGTTGCCAGTGTTAGGCCCCTGGTTCATGAGACTACTGTAAAAGCAGATAGATAATTATTATGTATAGTCAGGTAAATATAGTTTAATATCGGTTGGTGATCTGGAAATAAGGGGCCCCAAAGATCGCGGGGCCCTGGGCACTTGCCCAGTGTGCCCATGCGTAAAGACGGCCCTGGGTAAGCGGTTCACTGATCGTGTGCTATTGTTAGCGTTAAAATAGATAATCCTAGAAATATATAAAATGTTTTTGCAAGCTAAAATTTTTCATTGATTTTCAAAAACAATGCAATGAAAATATATCTTAACTGCTGCTGGCTAATGCGAAATTACATTGAACCTGCTGGATGATCTTTCATGTGTCAATTAAGCATAAATTAAAATGGAGAAGTCAAAAGATATTAAGCTACTATTCAAGTCATGAAAGATCTTATCAAGAGATTTCTTGTTACTATCCTCAATATCTTGCATTGCTCTTATCTTTTAAAACGTTTCATACATTTGGCCACAATAAATAGTTTTCGAACTTATTTCTACAAGAAATATTTTACGAAAAATATATCTCACTACCAGGAAGCATCTAGCACAAATATCTTTTAAATCGTTATTCAGTTCAACTTAAGAGTTTGCCAATGCTCATATTTTACTGAACATTTGTTTTGGTGAAAGATTTACGAAAGCATCTGTGGATTTTCTAAAATCATTGATCAAAATCAGAACTTGGATAAAGTAATATTTATAGACCTCATCAGTTTCACAGAGTTGGTAAGAAATTTATTTAATATCTGCCCGACTTCTCAAAAAATATTATCTCAAAGATGATTCTCACTACTATAAATTCATATCTCTGAATCGATGAATAAATTTTCCATAAAAACATCACGAGCTACAATAATTCGTCCATTCAAAACTGATTTACTGACTTTAACGTGCCGCATCCTTCCACGCAACACTCCCAGGACGCATCCATTCCACTCGTATTTCATTCGAAGCATCCATGAATCCATTCATACGCGAAATAAATTCATATCTATTCACAAAGCGACTCATATCGAGACAGAGAAAAAAATCAAATCAACCATTTCATATCTAGGTCATAAATAAAAACTAAGAATCACCTTGATAGCAAATTAACGTCATGTTAACAACTCTCAACTAGCTGTAAACGCGGTATCCGTTCTACATTACGCGCACATCCTTGCATAGAATACCCTGCCCTGTATATTTCCGTGCCGTCGATCCTATTGTCAAGGGGTGTCGAAGTGACAACTGCGCTCAAATTAGGACAGATAACGCTCAATTTGCATAATGTTCATTGCTCATCCCCTCGGATGACACACTCGTCGGCTGATGATGATACCGAAACGGAAGCGTGATAGCACGCTATATAGGATTTCCGAACTTCCGAACACTGTGACCTAAACATATTGCAAACGCATTGACGCAGAAACAGTCAAGAGCGAATCGTATAATGTAATTTTGCAGATGTTTAGAGGGTTCATGCATATTTTTAAATGATTCTATTAAACGATACCCCTTTCACTATTTTTTTTTTGGCTGGTGAACTCAGGGGAGGAAGGGTTTTCGTGGCATGAGAGTATGTTGCTTTTGAATTGAGCAAATCGGTTGCTATTAGCATAGAAGAAGTCGAAGAAAATTACAATTGTGTGATTGATATTCATTGCAAATTTTCGAACAGGGTGCCAAAGTCAAATGTTTATTGTTTGGCTAGTCAATAAGAAAGTGGAATAATCTGTAATTGAATAAGGAACCGATGAGATATTTGATGTTGTTATGTATATACTCAGTTAAAGTTAATCCGATTCGGTTGTTTGTTGTCCTTTGTGAGGTTGCGTCTTGAATAAAGGTAAATAATTGTGTAAAAATAAGATTAAACAATTTTAATAAGAAATTTCTTTTCTATTTAATTTGATCAGTATCGCTATTTTATACGCAAACAAAATGTGAAAGTGGTTTCTTGACAGTTTGTTCAGTGACTGTTTTATTTTTATATTTTATTTTATTTTTGGATGAAGTTTGAATTTCCAAGGCTGTTTTGTTTATTTTCAATTTCTTACTCAATGTTTTCTGAAAAATTAGCCAATTGGACAACATGCACTGAGAAGGCGTAGAAGCTTAGTTTGCAAAGGGCTGATGAGAATCGACTTCTGCAGTTTGTGGCACAAATATGAATAGTTGCTTCCACCTTTCAGTGATTTTTCCATAACTATCTTTCCTTTTTGGAAACGGTCAATGTTCAGGCTTTTCCTCCGCAGAAAAAATAATACGGAAAATGTAGGGAACCGAGAATATGTGGTCCTGTCATATTTTAGCCAGACAAGTGTTAGTGCTCAAAGCTATGCAGACAGCTAGGTTGCCGTGGTAGAACGATCAGCCAGTCAATTATCGCAATTCAGGCGAATGTTCCCTTACTGCTTCTCGCAATTGTTAAATAACTTCCAGATAATGATGATGGTTTACTTCATAGCTCTGAAGAACAAGCTGTATTATTATTTATTTCAAACCAAACAAGGTATATACATAAAAAAATAACAATTTACTTTTTCCTTAAGCTAAACTAAAATAAAATAACATAAGTACATGTCCCCAGACTTTTGTCTGTTTGTCAATTTGAAGCGGAGATTTCAAGGAATGGAAATAAAGGTTTATTCAGGCATTTAACGCTATAATTAAAGCACTTTTGAGCCTGGATTTAGAGATTAAACGGGGAATAGAGTAGGAAAAAATTTTAAAATTTTTACAGTGTCTAGTTATCGATTCTCTGCCACTAGAAACTGTGTGATACTGGTAATCATTGAGGAGACGTGTATAATCGCAAACATATTCAACGTTTGTGAAGCTCCTAATTGTATCAAAAACAAAGCAAGAGCATAATAACATTCTCCTTCAAGAAAGTTGTCAGATTTAAAAGACTTAGTCTGTAACTATAGAATGGAAGGCTTTCTAAATCACGTGGATGGTATAGATCCCTCAAGCCAAAACGAACAAACTGCTTTTGGATAGATTTAGAAAGTAGTCTTTCAGACGATGCACTCATATTCGAGTAATGGAACAGACTTTTTGTGGCCCATAAGCACTAGAATTATTTTGCGTGCCTCTGAATAGATCCCAGCTGCTTGCTGGCTCTTGTAAGTACTTTGTCGTATTGAAGATTAAAGCAAAGTTTCTTATTCAGAACAACACTGAGATCCATAGCACTATCTACATTCTTCAGCAGCTGAGTACTCAGACGATAGTTAAAACTTACAGTAGAGGTCTTGGGGGAAAAGTTGATGGCATGGCATTTGTTAATATTAAGAAGAAGTTTATTACGGGCATATCAAGCGATAAGAGCTTTAACTGTAGGAATTTTGAATTAGACTGTGATTGAATAGTGTGGTACATCTTGAGGTAGTCCGCATAAAAAAAAGGTATGAAATGTCAAAGATCCGAAATAAAAATATTAAAAATATTAAACAGGTGTGGCCCTAGGTGGCTGCCTTGCGGTACTCCAGAGGAGACAGTAATGTTTTTGGAGAGAAACCCTTGGAATTTTACGTGTTATATTCGAGTAACAATTCAACCACTTTAGCAAGTATCCTCAAATGCTGAATTTTCGCAGCTTAAATTTCAAAACCTAATGGACCAAACGGTCAAAAGTTTTACTGATGTCAGTGTATATAGTATCAACCTGACGTCCTTTTTCCTTATTGCAAAGCACATTCGAGATTATTATTATAAGGTTGTGTCATTATTATAAGGTAGTGGACCTATTTTTTCTCAAGAAGAGGATCAACAACTATTGTAAGTTTTTCACAAACAACTTTTTTAAAAAGCTTTGGTATAGCTGACAAAATCGCTATGTCTCTATAATTTTCAACCAATCCTTTGTTGCTACTTTTAAGAATCGGTCGTAAAGGCGGATTAGTGAATAGTATTGGAAAAAAGATGCTCTGCGTCAACAGTCGGAGTAGCCACTGCATTATTGCAACTACTAGCGAAAATAAAATCAAAAAAATTACCATTTTGGTTAAAGTCTGCAGCAAATCATTGCTGTAAAATGTACTTACAATATTTAGATCGGATGAGTCAAGGATATTGACTGGAAGAAGGTTGTTGTTGTTTTTATCAGCCGTGAATTTTAAATTTGGACAATTGACTACGAGTATAATGCTATCGCCATCTTTAAGTTTCTGTAAAAGTGAGTAGATTTGCAAGTTCAACATGGAAAAACTCTTCGATGTCAAAATAAAAAAATTTTGCAGCTTGCGGCAGCTGTCTTCCACAGACTGCATTGCTACTAACTTCCTGAATTATAGCGGCATTAAAACGGCTCATCATCTGTTTGTACTAAAATTGGATCATTTGTAACTGTTTTTTCAACGCTGGATACACTCTCAGATGGAGGTCTCCACGGGCTTCAGAAAGCAGCCGCGTTTCATCAGATCTTCAGGTAAAATTGTCTGGTATGATCTTCAGGTAGTTTCAGTCCGTTTCTCAACTTTTTTTTTTATAATTTTGCAGCAATGGCATCATGCGAGCATTTTCGTCAGTACTTAAAGCTCAAGGACGTCCCTAACGACAATGACTCTCCAGTGATTCTGACACTTTTGGGATTGTCAAACCATTCTTTTCCATAAGTCTCCTGATGAATTGAAACCGTTTCTGCTACTGTTTCCTCTAAAAGAAAGCATCATTTGAGTTTGACGCGCAGCTAGCCCTTTCAAGTATTTTGCCCAAAAATCGCCAGAACTATTGGTAATTGTCTGCATCGAAACTCTTGCATGGATGCTATTTGCTTTATACTGATTAGGCACAGCCAGCAAGAGATCAAGGTGTTTTATAAATCCTCCTAAACAAAAAAACATCTTGGTTTTTTTTGGGACCCGCTTATATATTGCCATTCGAGTTCATTTTGTTAGGAGTTAAAGTCTGACACAGAGTAAAATGAGTCTTGATTGATCTTATGAGTCTTTCCATTTGTATTGATGATGTCATCAAGCATCGAGCAGCTTAATATCGCAGTCTTGAATGGCAAACTAGGAAGATCTTGACATACGTATATGTTCATTATTAATATTTTCAGAACATCCAAGCACTAAGAAAATATCTGACTAAACTATGACGGTGGGCCAAAAAACAATGCCTCAAGATATATAAATTTTGTTTTTTTCTCAGTTTCTGCACTATTTATGCGTGATGTTATAGAGATAACCTTACTTTACTTAAAAAGTCTTTCATTTTTCAGATTGATTGAAAAGAACCAGGTGTCTGAAGCTAAAAGAAGGAGTCGTCATTGAATTTCTGGCAAAAAAGGTTATGCACTTGATGAAATCCATAATCGATTGAAGAATGTTTATGGACACCATGTATGGGACATCAGAAATTTGAAAAAGAAGAAGAAGAAGACTTTTGGAGTTGTACATAAAAATGGAAATTACAGGTAAACCGAGAAGCTGCCGGCCGGCAGCATCTTCTAAAATCGAGAATGTACTCGGGTTCGAAGGGAGAGAAGCGTTACTATTCAGAGTGTTGCTCATTCATTGAACGTTTCATATGGCTCTGCCCAAGGAATAGCTGCTAGCTTGGGACATTAGAGAGTTTATGTTAAATTGCTTCCTAAGACACTGACCGATCATAATTGGACAAGGCGAATAGAAGTTTGTCAAGAACTCTTGGACGCATTTGAAACAGAGCGACTTGGAGTCTTCATGAATGTTGTTTTGTGGAGATGGATCTTGGGCATATCTGTATGATTCGGAGAGTAAAGCGCAATCTAAGGAATGGCACAACAGTGAGTCTCTCCGTCCCAAAAAAAAAATAAAATCCACCCAATCAGCACAGAATGGTATGAATACAGCGTTTTGGTGCATAGGGAGTTATTCTTGCTGATTTCCTGCAACCTGGTGCCACAATAAACAGCGACATCTATTGAACTACACTCAAGGAACTAAAGAAAGCAATAAAAAAGAAGAGACTGCAAAAGGACATTCGTTTCATTAGGCCTCTTCACGACAGTGCACGCCCACACACGTTATTTTTTTAAAGCCAGGTGATTTACCTGTTTGGACCTACGAAAGACATCCTACGTGGTCGTAGATTAAATTTCTTGAGGGACATCAAAACAGCTTTGAAATCATAGGTTGAAAAGTAAAACCATGAATTTTTCCAAGATGGTTTTGATGTCTGGGTTAAACTTTGGCGCAGATGTGCACGATTTGAAGGTGACTATATTGAGCGGTATGATTGTCAAGGGGATAATTCAGGCTATGATTTGTAGTATTTTTAGCTGTTATATATTTGTTAATAAATTTTTTTTAGCACATTAGACATTAGTTTTTGACAGTCTCGTATAAAATTGAGTGCTATTGATCAATACGGTCCACACATTGTTGCCTGTAGACGGTGCCTTTTTATCACTTCTGTAAATAATCTATCTTCACCTACATATTTGCTGACAAAACATCTACCAACACGTTTGTAAAAATTTGCTTAAAATGTGACTATACCACGATTGAGCACTTGGGAAAAATTAACGAAAATATTAGACCTATAATTTGAGCCAGGAAATCTTGAAAATTTATCGGTTGTAACGGTCAGCATTAAATATATATATACCAAATGCCCAAAAAATAATGATCCTGACTGCTTCACCGACAACAGTTAAACAATTAATTTTCTAGATAATTCAATGTTCAACTAATGTCCTCAATGCTCCAGATTACGCAAAAATTGAAAGAATGACAAACAAACAATTCAAATTTTCGCATTCACGTATACCCCCATCCGGAAAACCACAAATTCTCGACCTTATCTTACAGTTCATTAAAACATTCAGATCCGTTAAAACTTTCAGCAAAAAAAAACTCACTCGTTGAACCAAAAAAAAAAACATACAAATCCTTTTAACTGCACACATTCGTCCTACGGATGGACTCATGAATGTATACATACATGTCGTTCAAGTGAAGCAATTGTCCTCCTTATTTCGAATGTAATTTTCTTTTCAATGCACAGCCAGCTCATTCGCAAACGTCCTTTACTGCGTCGATGACAATATAAGCAAGGCATTTCTCAAGCAATTCGAGCTTCGTGCTTCTTCTGACGAGCAAGAGACCCTTCATCACAGTACAGATCAACCGCAATACAAGAACATTATGTGTATATGCAATTATTTATGTACCAACGTTCATCCTTGCATGCCTAGTTGTCTGAATGTGGAAAACATATTTTTTTTTTAATTTTTGTGGAAAATATGTACATATACTTTTAATCGGCAAATGAACAAACCGAGAGCAGAGAGAAAGCACAAAGGGTACAACTCTTGGCAACGTCATTATGTCATTGTTTTTGTTGAGCGCAGAATAGAATCAGTGCAGAATAGATTTTTGCATTTATCGTGTATGCGCATATGGCAAATGTGAACGGACGGATTGAGTTGTGCTCGTCCTGCGCGTCGATGCACGATGAGTGAGTTGATAATGATGGTGATGATGATGATGCCAATTGTGATGATGCTGGGATGAATTCTTGTGGTAAATCGATGCAACATCGCTCGGGCGTACATTGAGGGAAACAATTAAATTTACGGTGAAGAATGGGTTCTATAAATTTTCAAGTGTTTTTTTTTTGTTTAATTTTTAATGCATGTTTTTCACACGAATTATGTCATAATTTTCAGTAGAATGTGAGACTTCTGACTAGTAAATATCAAATCTTAAATTACTGCGATTGCATCACGACCAGTAATTACTTTGTTGAGCAAAAAAATAGCAAAAGAAAATAGCAAACTTCTCCTGGAGCTTATTCGGCTACCAATCGATAAATAATGAGAAAACATTTTCACGTCACACTGTTTACATAATTTGATATCATCTTCATGCATATCCTACATCCAGGGCAGATGATCCTATCCGCGAACTGAAAAACGAATTAATCATTGCTCAAGATGTGATTGCAGAGCGCATTCGGGACCATCATCAACATTCATCGTATGCACACTCGAGATATTCGACCAGGAGCAAAAAGCCAAGCAGGGCACAGGCAACCCAAAGTAATAATACCTACTACCTACATGCATATCTGTGAAAGAGGACTCAAGACACGCGTCAGAATACTTCCGGTACATTCCGCAAAAATGTTTTGTATACACTGACGCTGAAGACGAAGGCTTTTAAAATGAACTTCCGTTTCTCAGTCTGAAGATATTCTTCGATAAATACACGCCTCCCAGTTTTTGCCTAGACTCTGTCACAATGTACTGCACGAACAATAGATCCTATGCATGCGGCCCCTAAGTATCGCGAGTTGAGTTCGAGTTGTATCGTTGCGGAAGGCTGGCTACTGCATTATCTTGATACGGCTTAAAACTAGTCCTTTGACGATTCAGGCAAGTTCTTGATTGCATTGCCGATCTGTCGATGGAATATGATATTAGATTACCGTAGGCTGCAATTAGAGGCTCGCCGATGTCTGCGAGGATACGTGCAAGGACACACAATCAACTGTTTCTCGTTTGACAGTTAAGTCAGATGTTAGTTGAAAGAAGCTATTTTCCTATTGTTCCGTTACAAGACGGGCATGACCCCTCCTCGGCTCAGAAGGACATAAGGACTTTTATCATGGCAAGAAGTTGATGGTTCACTTTCGATTGCTATACATATGAGTATGTGAAATAACTTTTCAACGTCGAGTTGGTAGTCAATAAATAACAGAAGCAAGACATTTCCACGTAAATATTTTCATTTCATGGATTCAATTCGCGATGGTTTGAAGAGCGAATGCAATGACTTTATGAGCATAACATGAGTCCAGAATACAATGTGTGGCTAAAATAAGGAGATGTAAGAATTTTACCTTGCAGATATGATTTTTGATTCGCAGTTACCTGTACTGACTCGATTCTTAATTAATTATACTTAATGAACTACTAGCTTTAATGAAACACTACTAGCAGACATAAAAAGTCATAGGTTGCGACAAACAGATCTGGTTCTCAGTATTGCCAATATATGAATATGATTTTTTTTGCTCATTTTCCTAATATTTGTTCCATACTTCATCCAATCAACTATACTTTCGCAAACAAAAAATCATCAACTCTGCATCTCGCCGATTTCAACACAAATTGTTATCCCAAACTATACGAACACAACATACGCATAGGCCAAAAAGCCAAAAAATGCCCCGACACAAGTTAAGTTCACTTTCGGAATGACAAAGAGCTCTTGACATCATTAAGCGGCAAAAGTGGATTTCCAGCTGAGTAAATTACATAGCACACTGGCATTTCAATCCGATTCGGAAGATACTCCTCAGGGGTCTTTGTCTCTACGCGAAAGCCAGAGTTGGCCTTTGTTCCGCATCGGAATAATAGAAATCACCGTTAATAGAAACCGATCTCAGAGCTTACTTGCATACTAACGTCAGGACGATGATGATGATAAGGACATTCATCGTCTGCCATCTTCGATTGAATCCGGGCCGCCTTTTGGTCTGATATCGATTCTCACTCGTTAAAGAAATGGCGCGAAACGGAAGATTGAAACGTGTGAACTGGAATCTCGCCATAGGACTTCATCATCATCATCATCGGTGGCATTCTGGTGACAGTGTTGTTGCTGAAGAGATTCCGGTTCAGGAATCAACCTTCGAATTGCTATGCTGCGTCGAACCGGATCGATCAATGGGCGGTTGCTGAAGAATTGATAAAAGAATAGGGACCATCAGTATTTTGAATAATTCAAACTTTCGATTGATTTCCATATGAATGATGACAAATTGGGCTGGTTTTTGAATTGTGACAGTTTTGATGATCAGAATAACGTTCGTTCAATAGATTGAGTCTATGAGGATAATAGGGAATGTTTATTTAGACGAAATAAGATCCATTATGGAAAAACATAGAAATGCATATGTGGGATCGAATAGTGAACGGGTGTCAATATCCAAATTTAATTGAACCGATCCCAGTTGTGTTCGGATTTGTAACGGTATGAATAAAATTATAGATATTTATTTTCATTTTAGCAGCCAGATGCACAGAGCAATGCTTAGGGAGTGTTTAACTGAGGTGGCTATAAAAATATACATGAAAGCAACGAGTCTGAAGTCTCCGAAAACGTTAAACCCGTGCTTCAATTTCCAAGGGAAATATTTTTTTTAGTTAAATTGGAAGGTGATACTGTCATGATATCGCTGCTGAAACTTTTTTAAACTGTGAAATTTCCAAAAAAAAAAACAAAATAGATTAAATTTTGTAGTTTTTATTTCTTCCGAATGAAGCCGGACACGATTGTTAGTGTAATCAAACAAACGAAAAAAAACTGTCTAAAGATAATGGTAATTTTTTTAAAATTTCTATATGTGGATCAAATGGAGTGTAATATTCAAATGGAAAAAAAGCAAAATAAAAATACAAAATATAAATACACGATTCAAAGCACCAAATGACAGCTCTTCCGAATGAAGCCGGACACGATTGTTGTGTAATCAAACAAACGAGAAAAAACTGTCTAAAGATAATGATAATTTTTTTTTAATTTCGATATGTGGATCAAATGGAGTGTAATATTCAAATGGAAAAAAAGCAAAATAAAAATACAAAATATAAATACACGATTCAAAGCACCAAATGACAGATAAGAGAAGCTAAGCTAATCAGAAGCAAATACTGGGCTGCGAATATGATTTGAAACGATTGCTACAGAGTGTGGAAGAGGACCGAGTTGAAGGCTATTATAGATGCGTAAAAAATGCAAAACAAGATAATGATAGTATATGTACACGTGCAAAGAGTAATTAAAAAAAAAGTACAAAGAACCTAATTTGCCTCTCAAGTCGCTATTCTATAATCAAAGATGCTACAGAGGAAGCTATATAATACAGGTGTATGATTTTGAATAGAAAATATTTCTCAAGATAAACTCTGCGCTTTGCTGGGACAGGAGATTAAAGGGCGATTAACGTTTAGTAAAAGTCATAAAGGGAAGATTATAATTAAATAATAGAGCTAATTAATAGAGCTGAACTGATTCAACAGCGTGGAAAAAGCATATGAAACGAGGACTCCAGACTGGACTATACTGTCTAACTAAACATAAAGGTTCTATCTGCAATGTTGCGGGACTTCAGCAACGCAGATGTCCACGGGTTCTGGGAAGAACTCAAAAATACCATCAACGATGTTGCAACACCCCGTCAAACATTGTGGGATGCAGAGCCCGTCGAGCGCTAAATGAATGGTTTGACGAAAAGTGCAGAAACTCATTTGACGCATAAAAATGAAGCCTACAGACAATGGATTCAACCTGCAACCAGAGCCAAAAAGGAAAAATATGATGAGCTACGACGAATATCCAATAGAATAATTAGGCGAAAGAAACGAAAATACTTTGACGAGCAGTTGCTGAATATCAATGCAAACCTAGTAAGTAGCCTCCAGACAGGCGTGCAGACTAGTAAGCACTATCAAAAACGGCTATCAACCCAGGGACTGTAAGGACAAAGATGGAAAAATTAAAAGCGACACTGAAAGTATTAACAAACGATGAGCCTGGCAGCAGAAACTGAGCTCCATGATGAAACCGCGGATTAATCTCCATTCACACAGTCCCCGACTGTAGAAGAAGTTGATCTCGCCTTGCGATCACTGAAAAGGAACAAAGCGCCGCGGGCTGACGAGATACCAGCTGAGTTACTAAAGTCTGGTGAGGTGGGTTTATTAAATATGCTACATCAACTACTGCTGCGAATATGGGAGACTAAGGAGATACCAGACGATTGGCGAATAAGCATTATCTGTCACATACATAAATAGGGATATAAACTGCAGTGTGAAAATTACAGAGGCATCTCCTTAGTCTGTATGGCCTACAAAATACTGGTAAAAACTCTGGAGTGTTGAATTCAACCGTTCGCTAAAGAAATCTTTGGCAAGTATCAAGGTGGTCGCTTGACAATCGACCAGCTCTTCACGGTCAAGTTAATTTTGCAAAAGTGCTGGGAACACAACGTCGACGTATACCAAATCTTTGTTGACTTTAAACAAGCATATGACAGCATCTACCCAGGCGCAATATATCAAATCATGCTGAAATTTGGTATACCGGCCAAATTAGTGAGACTCATAAAGATGACGATGACCAGCTTCGTCTCGCAGCTCCGGATCCAAAACAGATTGACAGATCCTTTCGAAACTTTTGTTGGCCTGAAGCAGGGCAATGGAATAGCGCCGACGCTCTTCAACCTGGCACTTGAGTTCGCTATTCAAGCAATAAATCTGAACACCGGCGGCACGCTACTCTTCAACTTGGCACGATTGGCAGCGTATGCGGATGAGGTCAACATCATGGCTCGAAAGCTGACCGATGCAGAAGAACTTCTGCTTAGACTTGACTTCGCAGCAAAGGAATTTGGACTACAAATCAACGAGGACAAAACGAAGGCTATGATGCAATCCAAGACAAGGACGCCAGCGCACTCGACCATGAGATAATTGTAGGACAACGATTCAGGTGACCAAGGCCCGACGTCGGGCTGTTGTGCCGCGATGATGATGATGTCCTCAGTTTAGAAGAAATTTTTTCACGCAATTCAACTTTCCTTTTAATTTCACTTAAGACGAAAATGCATTTGAAATGTGGATTTTTCTGTCACTGTTTTTAAAAATTGATCGCACAAGTTCTGTCCTAAAAATATTTTAAGGCGATCTATTTTTCTACAGATAATAATTATCTACAACTCTCTTCAACTTTTTTCTTAGTTTGATCAAATTGGAATAACTTCGCCAGCAAAAAACAAGCAAGGTTACAATAAAAAAGAAAGAATAAGAAAGAATGAAACAAGAAACTGAAAAAATGAAGTATAAGACGGCCGTTGTGCGAAATCTGAAACAGTCAAAGTAAGAAAATTAAAATTATTACTCAAACCACTCAAAAGATGACACTATCGCCCCAATTCTCACACATTTCTGAGTTTTGCTTGTCTTTTATAAAGAAAAAACTTTTTACAACCCTTCTCAAAAGTACCTTTATTGAAAATTGCAATGAAACCTTCCGGAAAATACTTCAAGTACAATAACAAGCTAATTCTGTCTCTTATTCAATTTCATTTCATATTTTAACTCTTTTTCACACCGAAAAAATTCAATTTACCTCATTCACAAATATTTTCTATAACCCTTTCCGGAAAACACCCGAAAATCTAACAAATTTTTCATCATCAACATCAAACCGCAATCGAAGATATTGTCACCTGGATAGCCCCGGAGACGACACCAACGATCCTTTCTTGGCAGACAAAATAGGTAGTTCAAGCTCTTCCGCTCTACTTTACGCAAGTTCATCAAACAATCAAAACCTCTTATTCTTAAAGGTTACATACAAAAACAGACCCAAACCTCAAATTGATTCGAGAGCACTTAACCTTGACGTCAGACCTTTGATGAGGTGAATTATTTATTGGGATCTAGTTTATGGTTTTGATAAATTGTCTATGTTTGTCCTGGGTTCTATTTTAGCTCGAACAGAGATATATCGATGGGTTTGATGAGATTTTCGAAAAATTATTGTGTGATTGATTGAAAAATGTAAGATAGTTTCGGATGAGGTTGGAGGAAGTCGATTTATTTGAAGTATATTCATTATTTATCGAGGAAAACCCGACAAACTCACGCCTTTGGGTGCATGAATCAGAAGTAAGCTATTCCATAAGATTTACATTAAAGCATTGATATGAATTATTTTTGACAGTTTATCAAAATATATTGAATCATGTGTTCTGGGTTTTAGTTTTCTGATAAGATGTGTCTGATTTTTTTTTGAAGAAATATGCTTTTTGATTCATATCAAACATTAGAGTCTCAATTTCTAACCATACGTGGTGCAGAAGTTATATTTATTTACATATATTACTCATTTTCTAATCAGCTTTTTTTCTTCAATTTAAAATAAGGATTTTTTTTTGCAAATATCGTCACAGATATGCATGAATATAAGTTTACAGTCATCAAATATTTGTTGAATTCGGCACCCTACAACAACTGCACTCAGTCAACAATTGACAACGAACCCAACAGTTTGATAACAAAATCATCCAATGCTTTTCCTTTCAACCCACATTAAATTCAAACTACTTGAAGTCAGTTAGCTTGCTCGGATAGATATTTGTTTACTAGTTATATTTACATTGAGGGTTCCCAAGAAAAGCCAACCTACCATCTAAACAAGCACTAAACCGTAAATATGCCATAGAATATGGTCGGCATTTTATTCGAAATACGACTACCTAAATTTATCGAATAGTGAGTAGTTCACCAAAGATAAATATATTAAGCTTTGTGAATACACTTATCGAAATTAACCCTATCTTATCATTCACTTCTCGAAAGTCCAAAATCAAATTGACATAGAATTGAATTTTTCACATGGAGTAAAAGTAACTAAATCGATTTCGCGAAATCAATCGATGTGCGATTTTCATAAGAAACAATAAAAATATTGAAGTTTTATTAATACAGATAAGATTGAAACGAATTTCATATTTTACCACACTTTTGCAAACCTACTTAGTCTCATTTACTTGTCTAGCGTTATCACTTATTTGTATCTGGTTAATTTATGATGATTTTATTGAGTACTTTATTATCCATGACATCTTTTCGATATGAATTTTGAGATAGCCGATGCATTTGTATTGTTGTGATTGATGTCATTATGTGAGTGAAGATTTTATTTGTTTTAGTGAATTTATGGAGAGTACGTGACTTCAGGTGGGAGTAGATTGATAGGGTATTGCATTTGGATCAGAAAGGACGTAACGTTTTTAAGAAAACACGATTTTTTATTGGAAATTCAATTTCAAGCCTCATCAATGCACTAATCAAATCTTTTTGAAGGTTTAGTGATTGCGAATGGTAGCGGTCTCATGTCACAATTAGTGATGGGGATGGCGAAATGACTCCTATAAGTGAGGCAGCTTAGTAACACTCAATTTTTTTACAGAGCCTCTCTTCCACAGCCATTCAATAGGACTATTAGTAGCTAGCACTGCTATTGTTTAGTGTACTGCCCAGTGTTGTGAGATCATGGGAATTTTCCCATTTTCTTCGAATTCGAAAACTTGAAAAAGGGAAAAGGGGAAAAGTGCTGCTCGTAGAACAAAATCGTGGGAGAAATGGTTTAAAGGAAATAAAACTCTTTCGTAAAATTTACACCAAATAATTTGAGAAAGAATTCAAACAATCCAGGCAAAATTGAGATTTCTTCGTGTATTCTTACATTTGAGTTAAAACCTGGAATGAAATTGACTAGAATCACTTCTCAAGACATCGGATTAGCGATTTTCAACAAAAAATTTAAGTCAAAACGGCCAAAAGCAAAATTTACGAAATAATGTTACGAAATAATGCAGAATAATAGTGTGAAGGCATTTTTCAGCTTTTTAGAACATAGTTTAAACTATTTCAATACATTTAATGCACTGTTTCAGTCAAAGCAACTACTGATTCACAAATTGTACGCTGAGTGCGTTAGTATTTTAAGAAGAATTTGCTTAAATTTCGTGAAACCTAGTTTCATTGACTTACTGGAAAATATTGAATTGAATGAAGAAATTTAGTTCAAGATATGGATATTTATTTGGGATCAAAATGTAAAGAATACATAGCGTCTTTTGAAGAAGCTGTAAAAATAGAGATAAAAAAAATAGGAAAAGAGTTTTACGTTGCGACCTGTAAAGAGCTTAAAGAGAGATTACCATTTAATGATGTTATCTTTAAAGACATTGAATTTTGAAGCCCCTAAATAGCTCTTGCGATAGTTCAAAACGAACGAATTTGCTGCAGTTCAAAAATTTCGCACAAAAAGTTGGCTGTGAAGAATCTATTGTAAATATCGAATGGAGAGATTAAGTAATAACTTTTTCAAGTGATGAAAAGCAGAGATTATTCCAGCTAACCGTAGAGGAGTATTGGAAAAAATTAAAAAAACCAAAAAATTTTGAGAATGTATGCATGTTTCCTCATTCAACTAAGATTTCAAAGTATGCTCTAGTTTTGCCACATTCAAATGCTGAGTCGGAAACGAAATTCTCCATTGTAACCGACGTCAAAACTTTAAAGCGAACCAGAATAAGTGCACTCAGAAAAAAGTTGCACAGTAAAATCAAGAATAACCAATGTCAAAACAATGTTCATAATAAGCATTCAGTCTCTTTGTATATTCGTTGATGTTGCTTTCATAATTACAATTATTTTTTCAGAATTAAAACGTTTAATGTAAATTTAATAAGAATACAGTGAATACAACACGAGCTTGCGGTTATTTCAATTACAAATCCAAATCAACTAATTGATTAGTTGATTTAACAAGATGCAGTGTAATTTCGTATCTTTTGTTTGATCCTTGACAAAATTCGTGCAGCATTCATTCCGAGATTTTCAAATTGCGCATGTAAGTTTTAGTGCGTACATGGTAAATTGTTTATTGATTTTTTAAATAAAAACTGGTGGCAATGTACGATCAAATTGTAAATAGGTGAATAATAGTGATTAATATAAAATATGTTTGAGAGTAAAAATATATGAGAATGAAACGAAATTTAACTGGATGATAGTAAAAAATATGTATAAAACTCAAATCATCAATAGAAAAGGTTTACTAGTCAATGTTTTCCATAGTTGGCGGAGCTAAAACTAACTAAGCAAAATCAATGAGAGTTTTTGAAATTAGCTTTAAGCATGAATATAAAATAAAGTAGTAAGTGCATCTTATCCTGGTCTTTTTTATTTCAATTATTAGCATGATTATTTTAATGAGTGACAATTTAGCCAAAGTGCAGATACGTCGTAGAAATAAAACAAAATGTGTTTAGAATTCAATTAGTTTCTATGTAATATTGAGAGTATGTTTTGGTTGTTTCAAGAATATATACTGTAGATTTATGACGTTGTTATTCATATTTTCACTATGCAGCTACATTGTTCTTTAAGATGTCATGTAATAACGATGCAAGGAAGTTGTTGGATTAACTATTCGCGACTTTGCAATTACAAGCATACCATGATGATTCAATAGAGAAAATTGCTGACAATACAACTCAAGTATTTATTACTACGTAGTATTTAATTCATAGAGAAACCTCTATGGCGCCAATTTATAGTGAAACATATATGAATTAAAAACGTTTTTTCCCAATGTTACATTTTTTTCCTGAGTGTGAAGATTCACTGAACGCAGTTTGTTGCATTCACTCAAATTTTCAGTCTAGAATTGTTACCTGCAATTTTTTCGAGCCTTCTGATAAACATTTCAATTTGCACAATGCACAAAATCTATTTGATTCGTTTAAAAATGAACGCCTTTTACATTGCATTATAATGAAATGATTTTTTCTTGAAATGAATCTGTTTTTTTTTCTTCGTTGTAATGAATCAAATATGTATATATTTCGATGATCGATCTTTTACCCCACCCAATGTGACGTATTTATATCTACACTGTATCATTAGCTGATTTCACCTCAAATATTCTCGTACGTAATTTGTGCGAAAAGTTGTGCAACTGTACTGTTTGTGCTATCTACTAAAATGTACCATCAATCGCTGCACGCGATCATTTACCCACGCATTTATCATAGCTCTGTGCGATTATCACGCGATCATTTACCAGCTCACCGCTCATAGCTCTATGCGATGAGCTACTTTCAATGCAAAGTCAATGCCGACACGAGATACTGAATACACATGTTTTTCGATGGAGCAAAGGCTACCTTAGAATAAGAATTTCAATCGATTCACTGATTCGATTGAGATGCTAACGATAGATGTATAAGTGATTCGTTGCAGGAAGTATTGCTTGCTGGTCGCTAATCACTTTATGGTGAGTGATTTCGGTTGAACGAAATGTGCTGGCTCACATGGCTAAGCTGCGAGAGTAGCTCCTTTTGATTGACTTACTCTTAAGCGATTTATCACTAGCGATAATCGAAATTCTGTACAGTTATGAAATCAATTATGAAATTCTGAAATCGGTCATTTTACTTAGCATGTGACTCAGCTTAACCGCAACTAGTAGACAGATATATAGCTTGGTATGCAATCATGACTAATTTTTCAAATTTTTTTGAGCCAAAAACACAAACGCTAACAATCAGTGTTCTGCCTACTGAAGAAATATGTTTTATGCTGAAGAAACTGAAAACATTTGAAGGAACATGTGACATCTCTGAGTAAGTGATAATATTAAATAATTGATCACTCATGTGCCAAGTCGTTCTAGCTCAGTTTAAAAAGAATTATTTTAAATGCGCGTTGGTTATTTCTGAACAATTTTCCAGAAGTAAAAAGATTATTTTTGAAATTACTAGCGAATCCAAACCAATAGGATTATGAGTTGAAATTGTTTGACAGTTTCTCAGTCTTCGGCTCTAGAGTACCTATTTCGAGACCAAAACAATAATTGCGTTGAGAAAATCGCACATAAGGCCGCAATGGAACTTAAGTCATTGCATAATTTAAATACTTGGTTGACAAAAACTTTTCCGATAAAAAAAAATACAAGAACACACCAAAAAAAACTTAAATTTTAATAACACGATGAAAAAACAACAATGAAAACAGCTCCAGACCCGAAATCAATAGTTGAGGAGTACCAATAAATTTTATAAGCTCAGGTTATTGGCTCATCACATGCCTACACTGAAAGAAAAATTCGTGGTTGGTTTAACTATTTTTAATAGTATTGAGACGATTCATTCAAAATCATTAAACGAATATATGTTCAACAAATATCGAAAAGATCAAGAAATAAACTGCTCTAATTGTTTCATAACTACGAAAAATAGTTGATCTATAGCAAAATGATCATCAATTTACTTAACACTACAAAATTTTGAATTAACAACAATTTTTATAGTACTTGAACTACTTTGCAATAGTTGAATTTAACAAACACAATTCAGTAAGGAACGTCTTTGGAATTATTCTACGAAACGTAAAATGGTTTGAAATGAAATTTTCCATGCAATAACCGATAGATCATTTCATCCATCAAATTCTGCGCATTTGATTGGCGTGATTTAGAGTAACCGTGCAAAAATACTGAATACAGTGAAACCTGTGAAGTTGACCACCTCCACAAGCTGACTACCTGGCTAATTTAACCAGTTTTTCCTAGGTCAATTCGTTCCCAATACAAATACACCCCTGTCTAACTTGTAACTTGACCGTAAGTCTGTAAAACGTCACATTACATTCCACCTTTCTAAGCTGACCACTTTGGGTTTTCTATGAAAAATCTGTCTGGCTACTGAAATGAAAATGAAAATAATGAATATATATAATTTCGCCACTGTGACATAGTGAAAATTAACTTTTTTTTTAAGTTTGGCTTTGCTTTCTAAGTTGGAAGAAAATTATTTGTAGTGAAATGTATTTATGTTTAAGATTTTTTTTCTAGGCGGAAAATGGCACAAAAAAGACAAGTGTAGAACTAAATTTGCTTACGAAAAAAGGAAATTTGAGATGAAGTCGACGCAAGAAAAAGCCAGCGATTTTTAGCGGAAAAATATAAAATAGTGAAATCTACAGTTGTTAGCATTATCAAGAATAAAGAATGGATTTTAACAGCATTTAACCAAAATGTTAATCTAGAAAGAAAATGGAAATTGAAGAAGACGCAGCTTGAGCCCGTCAAGTTCTAGAATTTTTTAAGAAGTGCCGATCAAAAAATATCCCAGTGACTGGCCCATTACTACGAAATAATATCCAGTTTAGAGCATTATCCGGTGAAAGTGCAAATGTTTACTATGAAGCAGCGGCGCATTGTTTCAGTTTAATGTTAACGAAACTGGTTTGTTTAATATGCAGTTACCAACCAAAAGCGTTGTGACAAAAGATGAAAAGTGTAAAGGGAGCAAGATGGCCAAGGAAAGACAGAGCATTTTGCTATGCTGTAGTGCAACAGGAGAGAAGCTAAAACCGCACGGATTTTTAAAACAAATTCCAGTAAGGTACAAGATCTGCCCGTACTTTAAAAATCGAACAAAAAATCATAGTTGACAACCGCAATTTATGAGGAAATAGATAAAGAAATACAAAAAAGGGGGGGGGGGAATAATAATTTTATTGGATAATGCTACAAGTCATTAACTTGACACCTCTTTTTCGAATGTACAAATAAAAATCTTGTCTCCAAATTTGACACCTGAGCTCCAGCCTTTGGCCCAAGGCATTATCCAATATTATCGGATCATGCATTATCGGAAAAATCTTTTGCTTCACTTAATTTCCATGATAGATACTGACTCCGGCTCAACCTATGAAATGGTGAGAAAAGAAACTGCTTTAGATGCGATCAGGTGGATTCATTCAGGTGACAGAAGATACAATAAGGAAATGTTTTCATCGAGCGGGTTTCAACTTAACGCCATCATTGTATGATGCGGACGAAGTAAATTTACAGCCAATTATTTCAGTCTTGCCTCAAATCATTCTGGATTATTTATAAGCTTCAAATGAATTTAATTCTTTCGCTGGCAATCGTAAGGAAAAAATTTTAGAAGATGTTATGAGCATTCGAACCGACAAAGAAGAGGAAACTGCCGATCTTCAAATAGTTAGTTCGGTGATACCAGTCCCCACCGCTAAGCAGGCCATTAAATTGACTAACCACGCCTAAGATACGCCGCAGCTCATCAGCCAAGTTTAATTGAAACATTGTTTGAGCTAACAAATAAAATAGAAGCTAATGCACTTAATACGAAGGCAAAGCAAATAAGTTTATATGACTTATAATATAATTCTTTAGGCGCATTATTTTGTTTCTTTTCATAAATCTCCAAGCTATTTTTATTGTTATGCAAATGCTCTATGAAACGACAATAGTGTTTAATGAAAAACAAGCAGCCCTCTTTAAACTGACCACCTGCGTATCTTGATCGACATCAACCCGCACCGTAGGTGGTCAACATAGAGAGGTTTCACTGTATATGAAATTTTCACGCATACGAAATTAATTCACTTTGCTTTTGAGTCGCGACAGCACTGAGCTTCATCCTTGGCATGTATTTCTGCGAAAAATACTGCGAGGGTCAATCAGTTCAGTGTTGAAAAGTGCAACTAAATAAGCGAATTTTTAATAGTGCAAATTTTTGGAGAACACTTAAATTTCAAAACGTGAGTTAGTGTCAAACAATTTGCTTCCGGTTAGTAAATGTGCGGTATATTTGTGCAGCTGTAGAATTTTTAGCGTCCTAGTTGATTTTTTATAATTCTTCCAAAAATCCAGGCGATTAAATGAACCTTTTTGAAACCCTCGCTGTTTTTAACGCACTTTAGTTTAGTTTTAGTTCGGTAAATTACTAAAGCTATAAAATCTGCATAATCTTTATTTTGGAGCTATAGGGAATGGTTTCTTAGAAAAACAGCTCAGGGGTTTATTTGCGGACAGATGAAAATAGTAAATAAAATTTTGCCGACTGACATAAAATGCCAGTGGTTTATCTTAAATGTATAATTGACTTTCTTTTATCCATTATATACTGCCGACCTCAGCATAAACGACTTATCTGACATTTTTTTTGCATTTGAAAGCTACAGACTCTGTTGCATCATACTACAAGACATAAAAAAAACCTTTCTTTTGTGGAAGTATGTTAAAATCAATATTTAAAAATACCCTTTCTACAAAAAAAACGTAGCCATTACTTAGCATAGGCACCTTATCTATCGCAGATTTACCGCAAAATTAAAAGAGAATACCAGGCTAATTCCAGACGAATCTGGTTTTCCTGAGCTTAGAAATTAAGAAGGTATTTTGATTTTTGTAAGCGATTTTCTTAACGTAAAGTTTTGTGGCTGTTAGAGCAATCAGCCGATTGAGGATGGTAAAAATTCTACAAGGAGCCATGGGAAGAAGTGAAAGCCCGATGAAAAAAAAAACATTTAGTTGTAGACGTGAACAAATTATTTTAAAACGTAAAAAGTACAAAATAATATATAAAACACTAAATTGCAAACACAATCAGCTAAAATTTGTGCATTTATGTTCTTATATCATTTTAGAAGCAGAGCCATATGCTTTGTCGACGTTTATTAGAATTGCGAACTTAAATGTGCTTGCCTTTCTTTTTAAAAATATGAATACAGTTTTGAATCCAAATGAAAGCATGTCATTTTTATTTTTATGTAGGTTTCTAATTTCAGAGAACTG
Organism: Nemotelus nigrinus; assembly: GCA_947369275.1. Lineage (NCBI taxonomy): Eukaryota > Metazoa > Arthropoda > Insecta > Diptera > Stratiomyidae > Nemotelus > Nemotelus nigrinus. The sequence goes on along the minus strand of OX376375.1, from coordinate 26,434,718 downwards.
TTTTACAATAAAACTTATAAAATAAATGGAATGGTTTTTGTGATACGAATAAAAATTGAAATTTAACTAACCGGTTTATTCCCGTATTAAATATTATCAGCTTGAAAAAGCTTTAAAGCCGTAATACGCTATTATAGACAAGAAGGGCAAAACTGATCGCAAATTAATAACTTCTATGAGAACACATTATTGTTGAATATGAGTCGTAGATGTTCAAATTTACACAGCTAACGTAAATAAAAAAATTGAGCAATGCACTATAAGCTAATGCCTGATGAGAAACCGTGCGTGCTTTCGAAGCCACTAAATTATTATTTCAATTTTTAATCATCTCATCAAAACAATTTCATTTGATTTTCTGCTATCGGAGACTTAGTCCGCAAAATTATCCACATTCCCACATTAAATATTGGTTGGAAAAGCTTTAAAACCGATTTACGTTGTCTATGGGAATATAGACAAGAACGGAAAAAGCAATTACAAATTAATAAAACTGTTTGTCAACTGCTACTAGTTTACAAACATTCAATGTCTGCGCACTATTTAGTTGTCGAGAAATCATCCCAATACTTCTTATAATGTCATTCATTGCTGAGTAAACACATCCCCGTTGTGCATATAATTTAATTGTTGAGCAATCATGTTTGTCTGCCGAAAATTGTTGCTGAATTACTCATTTTTGTTGGAACCCCGCAGACTATAGTAATTATCTATGTCGTACTATGCGCATTGTGGCTGCTTACTTTTTTGCACCACGGACGTTGTTCATCAACCATGCGTCATTATACATAAATGCAATAAACAATTTTTTTGTGGCTATTTTAACTATAGCCCATAGGTGACGCAAAAACAACTAAGGAACATTTTTGATTTTACCAAGAATTTTCTCTCAGTGTACATAAGATGAAGAGAGTTTTAATAAAAACAGAAAACAATAGACTATTATTTTATACAATTTATTACAATTATTATTTCCTGTTTCATTTATTTCTTTGATTTGATTTTGACCTGAAACCTGATTTTTCTGAAGATGAACTTTTTTAGTAATATTTCTAATTGTTTTTAGTGTAAAACAATTTTTTTACAGCTTGTAAAAAATATTTTAATATAAAACCAATCTTTCCCTTTCGAATCTAGATATATTTTACTTTCTTGGCAGATATCGATATTTCAAGGGTAATCTGCCCTCTTCTGATAGAAGATTGCCCTCGAAATATCGATCTGTCAAGAAATTAAAATAGATTTAGCTACAAAAGGAAAAGATTGGTTTTAAATTCAAGTATTTCAAATTCGAAAAACACCTCAAACCATCAAATCAATCAATCAAAAAACTGCTAAATTCACTCAACTGTCAAAACATCTTGCATATCCCAAGCATATCCACCTGATTATAATCAATAAGTTTCTTATCAATTTCAATTAATTAACCCATTCGAAATTCGATAAATGACAACAATCTATATAAACAGATGTACTTACAATGTCCAAAAAAGAGCTCTATCAAAATCTTCACCAAGATTTCCAAAGATAATTGAGTCCACACGATATTAGCTCTAAACTGATAGCACAACTTACGAATTTCTTTGCGATATCACAACGCACACTCAAGTTTCTATATGCGATCAAAAGCTTCCAAATTTGACAAAAAAAAAATATACACACAACTCTTTCAACCTTCGATTGACTTTTTTATGAAAACGAATTGCCTTATCGTCCGAAATTTGGAACGAACTCGAATCATCAAAACTCTGTTGACATACTATTAACGTACCGCACCACCCGAAGACAACTTTGCCCGTATTACTACTACTTTATTATTATTTGCCACAAATTGTTCGATCGATTTATGATGATCCACGTGGACACGTACTATTGACGGTGTATTCGAATTATTTTTTGGAAATCTATTGAGCTTCGACGAATCGAATTTATTGCTCGGCGCGATCGTTCAATAGCCGCACTAATCGCAATAGATAGATTTGTACTCGAAAATGGATTGAAGGTATCGCACCGAAGGCATCCGTTCTTGACAACGTCTCGGACACTAATAAAATTATTTTTTGAAGTTTTTAAATTACAGTAAATATGTTTGTTTTTTTTCGCTCCGTCCGAATAGTGTGATTTTGATAAAAGCGCTCTCCTAAACGAATTCCAGTTGTATTGTTTTCCATGATAACTTTTTTGTGTGCGATTAGTTGGGGAAAGAGTGGACTAAACTAATCATTTGGCACTTTGTGGCATTGTAAAATCTCTTGCTCATTTTGCATCTATGTATATAATTACTCGTAGAGTCAGATATTTTCTCTGGAGATCTTAGTACGGTGAGCTGTTATCGATAAGGCCAGATTTAATGAATCACAATTTTTTTTTCTTTTGGATACAATCTGGGCGAAATGAGGTTTAACGGCCCAGGAAGGTGTGATAAGAAGTTGAATGTTGAATTTTATGAAACCGATTTCCTGTTTTTTAAGTCCTATTGGTGGATATGTGGTTCAACGAATATTTTGAATTGTAATTGTTTTTAATTTGAATGTTGTATTCGACCACAGGATCGGTTAAATAGTTGAGTGGTTTGAGTACAAATGCATACAAGAGTGTAGCTGATGACCTAGAAAAATTAATAATCTTTCAGCTAGCTAAGAACTCAGTTAGGTGATATGATATTTGTCAACTGCCAGCTTAAATATAAAGTAAGGCGAATGCTTCTTATCCCTGTGTGCTCCAAAAGTCGGTTTTATCTCAGGACGAGAATCAAACTCGGTAATATGACTGGCATTTGAATTTGAAACGATTGAAAAATAACAAAATTAAGGTATTCATTCACTGGAAAGATCTGTAAAATGCTTTTCTCAGTGAATAAATGGAAAGCCTTTTTTACTCTTGGATATTATTAAAAGTAAACTAATACCACAGCTATCCTTGTTGTATCTAGGAGTTAAAGGTGGTTGATTGCTTCATTCAAGAATTTATAATATTGGTCTGGAGCTATTAGATCCACGACTCATTTTACCCCTAATTTAACTGAGGTATCTATTCAGAGCTAGTTGAATTCAAAGTTTGGTACGCAATCTCTCGTCTGAGTGTGGATTCGAACTATGGACACTACACACTAGGAGCCAGTGCTCTACCTATTACACTACGCGGACTCCTTGTCATTATTAAACTCCTTTTTACTTGCAAGCAATGATATATAGGAAACCAAAAATTCATTTTATAGCTCTTTGATGTTTTGAAACCATTAAATATCCAAACGAATCAGTACATATCTATACATTACGTTAGTCAAAACTTTAATTTCTAATATAGATTTAAAACAACAAGATTGATGCCTGCTCTCTGTTTGACATCTGATTAGTTGCAGACCCAGAGCAGTTTTGTATCTTGATTTCAGTGCCTAATAGTGTTTCAGGTGCCTGACAGAAGAGAGTTTTTAGAAAATAATGGACAACGTAGTGTATAAAGTCTGTTGTATTATTCGAAGGAAGCACTGTTATTTTTATTCAAGAAGTTACAATCGGTCCACTTTAACGCCGAAAACGTAACTTTCTTAATCAATCACAATCAGCCACCAAGCGCATAGAAACAGTAACAATTAGTATATGTTAATGTGCGCTGCCGTATCTATTTGCACTGATGGAAGTGAGATCCATAACCTCCTCGCGGTGGCAGCTGGAAACAATCCTACCAAAATAATAAAAAAAAATTATTTTGCCATACGTACAGCCACCAGCTGCATAGGTTTATTTATTTATTTATTAATGTCCAAATCAACAGAACAAATCCAATTATAGATTAGACATAACAAAATAAGAAAACAAATATGTATATATATATATATATATATATATATATATATATATATATATATATATATATATATATATATGTATATATATATATATATATATATATATATATATATATATATATATATATATATATATATATATATATATAGGGTGTTTGGTACTCGGTGGACACTTTTGTAAGGAGGCATTCCTTGATATATTTTGAGCAAAAAATTGTTCTACAGGGTGGTCCGGTTTTCAAAATCTACGGAGTTACAGAGTGGCCAATAAAACTGTTTCGGACCTGTACCCTGACTCCCTTAAATCATTATAACTTGAAAACTAATAATCATAACGCATAATTTTATGGCTTGTTTTTTGATGGAATCAAATTACCTTTAATTTGATGTAACATTCTAAATTGTAACTGTACCTGATTTTGAGATATTTACTTGAAAACACAAAATGTTGGCACTTCTACCCCGCAAATTCTGTGTTCAATATCGTTTTTCTCAGAAAATCTCATGAAAAGATGCCATTTGAATTTTATTTTTTTATAGGCCATATTGTTGGCTAAAAAAATTGCATCCAATTTTATGACCTAGATTTTACCATTTCGCAAGTAGTAAGCGAAAATACATATCGCTTAAAAACTGAATATGACATAAAGTGGCCCTCGTTTTCGATCTACACTCTTTGTTTGAGCTGAAAGAATTTATTAAAGGTTTTAACGCTTTATTTCAAAATTTTTGAGCTACAATAAATGTTCAAAATGGCCACCTTCATTTTGAATACACGCTAAAGCTCGTTTCGCAAGCGTTCTTTTCATATTCATACTTCTCAGCTGCTGCCTGACTTCTGTTGCAGCCGCATCGATCCTGGTATTTAGGTCTTCCAATGTTGATACTTCCGTTGTGTAGACAAGAGCCTTCATTTGTCCTCATACAAAAAAATCCATAATTGTTAGATCAGGAGATCTCGCAGGCCAGTATATTGGTCCATTTCTACCGATCCAGCGATTGGTGTAATTGGAATTCCACCAATCTCTGACTGGTCGGCCATAGTGAGCTGAAGCACCATCGTGTTGGTAAAACATGGAAACCAATCGTTGCAGCGGAATATCCTCCAATAAGTCCTGCAGATCATGTCCTAAAAATGTAAGTAATTGGTACTTTTTAAAGTAGGCGGGAGCCTAATAGGTCCAATTAAATCATTACCAATCAATCCTGCCCATAAATTTACGCTGAACCTATGCTGAAACGATGAAGTCCTTCTCGTGTGTGGATTACTCTCAGCCCACGTATTTAAATTGTGAAAGTTTGTGATACCGTCCCAAGTAAATAAGGACTCATCCGTCCAGAGAATGGTGTTCAAAAAATTTTTGTTGTCTAATTGTTTCTCAAGGAGCCAATTGCAGAATTCCATCCTTTTGGGCAAATCGATCGGTAGCAGCTCCTGCATTGGTGTGTGATGGCAGGGATGTAAACGGGCTGCTTTTAAAATACTCCAAACTTTCCACGTAGACACGTTAAACTGCAACGCCAATCGTCGAATACTGATTGATGGGTCAGTTTCCACTGCAAGCAGTATTTCTTCATCGGTCCGTACAGCTATTGCAGGCGCAGGATTTGCGTTTACTCGGCTCGTCCTAACGCTGCCAGTTTTCCGAATCCTTGTGTATAGATATTGAAACACTCCGTCCAGGAATCCATCGATGGGGATATCTCTGTTGATACAATGATGGCGCCGCTTGTGAACTTCTCCGGCACTCTCCATATGTAGCGAGACATTTTGAATTTATGTTTGAAATTTTAGTGATATCTTCTAGTTCAAGTAATGTACCGAAACTCACAATAATTTGAAAGTGGTTCTGGTTTTATAGGGTCTTAATTTTTTTACGTATTTCATTAATAAAGGCGAAGAACTGTACCCAATTTTACCTTTAACATCCAGGTAGGTGCTTCAATTATGTTGAAACTAATTTTAATTTAGTTTATTCTATTGATAGTTTAAGGGGTTAGTCCACTGTTAAACTGCTCCAAATGAACTATTTTTTTAAACAGCTACCAAAAAAAAACTATTCAAGATATCGATTTGATTTTTTACATGCATCTTTATTGAAGTTAAGAGTTTACATTTTCATTGGAAGAAATTATTACAAAGCAAAATGGCGGCCACCCCAATGGATCGCCGCAGCACCGCCGAAAAAAAAGCAAATTGCGCCTCGTAAATTCCTGGACAAAATAAGCGTCTGTGAACAAATTACCAAAAATATTTCATTAGCTTTGAGTACAAAGGACTGCACGGACCTAAATTTAGAACAAACAAAAAATTTTTGACGATCTGGGAAACATTGTTTTGATTAAAAAAAATTTTTTTATTAATTTTTTTGATTCAAAAGTATACCACATTTTTTTTAATCGCTTTAGGGCTCTAAATTTAGGCCCGTGCAGTCTTTTATACTCAAAACTAATGAAATATTTTTGATAATTTGTTCACAGATGCTTATTTTGTCCAGGAATTTACGAGGCGCAATTTGCTTTTTTTTTCGACGGTGCTGGGGCGATCCATTGGGGCGGCCGCCATTTTGTTTTCTAATAATTTTTTCCAATGAAAATGTTAACTCTTAACTTTAATAAAGATGCATGTAAAATTTCAAATCGATATCTTGAATAGTTTTTTTTTGGTAGCTGTTTATAAAAAAAGTTAATTTGGAGCAGTTTAACAGTGGACTAACCCCTTAAAAAGTAATTAATGGGCAGTAAAAAAACTTAAGTACAAATAACAATTTAAACTATTCTTTTCAACGAGGGCCACTTTACGGCATATTTACTTTCTAAGCGATATGTATTTTCGCTTACTACTTGCGAAATGGTAAAATCTAAGTCATAAGTATGTATGCAACTTTTGTAGCCAACAATATGGCCTATAAAAGAATAAAATTTAAATGGCATTCTTCATGAAGTTTTCTCAGGAAAACGACATTGAACACAGAATTTGGGGGGTAGAAGTGCCAACATTTTGTGTTTTCAAGTAAATATCTCAAAATCAGGTACAGTTACAATTTAGGATGTTACATCAAATTAAAGGTAATTTGATTCCATCAATAAACAAGTCATAAAACTATGCGTTATTATTATTAGTTTTCAAGATATAATGATTTAAGTGAGTCCGGGTACAGGTCCGAAACACTTTTATTAGCCACCCTGTAACTCCGCAGATTTTGAAAACCGGACCACCCTGTAGAACAATTTTTTGCTCAAAACATATCAAGGAATGCCTCCTTACAAAAGTGTCCACTGAGTACCAAACACCCTGTATATATATTTATATATATATATATATATATATATATATATATATATATATATATATATATATATATATATATATATATATATATATATATATATATATATACATATATATATATACACATATATATATTTATATATATATATATATATATATATATATATAGATATATATATATATATATATATATATATATATATATATATATATGTATATATATATATATATATATATATATATATATATAAAATTTAAAATTTAAAATTTAAATTAAATGAAATTCAGAAAAGTAATCAAAAGCAAAATCGAACGAAAAAAAGATACAACAAAAGAATAAATTATGACATATTTCATGTGACATGAACAGAACGTTATTTTTTAAAATATTTTTAAACACAGCTAACGTTCGAGGCAGAGGACCAAGGTTAAGGTTATTATGCTGACGAGGCAAACGCAAAAGGGGAGAAAAGAAATAGGTGTCGGTACGGGCAAATGTAACATTAAATTTGAGTTCCCTGACTTAAAACCGAATGTTGTTTTTCGTGTAATTATTTACCTGGATGGTCATAAAATTCAAGTCACAAAAATTAAGGGAGGCGTAAGGGCTGTGTAAACGAAGGCATCACCTGTTTCTCTTTGCAGTGGTGGCGGATCTTTGATGGTGGCTGAGATGAAGGTTCACCTGCGAGGTTTTGGATACAATACTTCACTTTGGCTAGTTCTAAAGCCCAGCGAACCAGGGTCTACAGATAACGACCTGTTAGACTAGGGGCTAGCAGATTCAACGTACTGTGAAGTGCAAAGTGCCGCCAAATGTTTCATATGTGTTAAAAAAACAGTGTATTATTTGCTATTAATCTGTTTTAAAGTCTTCTTCTAATATTGCTGTCAATTTTAAGGATATTGGTGTAATGTTTGATTCAAAGTTCAAATTCGATCAGCATATAATGGGGGCCCTTTTAATTCTCTGGCTTTATTCTTAGACCCTCCAAACACTTTGTTAATGCATCTTTTCCTGTTATTTGTCCGTAGTGCTCTCGAATACCGTTGTCAAGTGTGGTATCCCCATTACCAATACCTTGAGCTTACGTTTGAATCCGTCCAAAGTAGGTTTGCCCGATCTTTGGTTTCAACACTCTTTGTTGTGATTCTAATCATAGACTTTCGATATTACAAACTCCTTCCCTTGAATCACGTAGATTTTTCGTAGTCGAATTTCTCATTTTCAAACAGCACTACCGTCTTGTTTCCTCTGATCTGTGCAGCACCCGGTTTCTGTTAACAGATCATCTTTTGTGTTTCCTTTCGCACGGACTATAATTTACTTTTATTCACCGTTGTTACGTATAGTTGAACAACACAACGATCTTAAACTCAGTCCTCTTCTGTTGTGCTATGTGAATTGTTTTACAATTTAATTACAGAAAAAATACCATGTATAAAAAAAATCTAAATTCAATTCGTAACTTTAGGTACACAGAAAAACTGACTAAAAACTTCAAATAAAAACAAAAGGATAGCGAAAGCCACCCCCAAAAACTGCTCCAAATTGTCCATCTCACTGTGGCGCTTTATATTCATACTGATAACCTACACTTCCTATCTGCGAATGGGCAATGTATTTCACTGTTTACAAACTTCATAAAACTGATAATAGCCAGCGGTATCTATGTCAAGTACTCACTATTATCTAATTGTAACATGCATATTTAAATTATCACAAGAACAAACCAAAACAACAATCTGTTCGCACGCCTGGAGATGCGTCTTCGGCATACATCTTATCAACAGCCGCGGATACGAATTCAAATGCAGAAAACTAGTCTTATTCTATTTGCACAGCTTCCTCTAAGCTAGATAGCTGTTTGTGCGTCTCAATTCAAACCATATCTTCACATAACAGCTGCAAATACATTTTCATTCTGCCAATTTTCAAGTTTGTTCCGGTTCAAGCTCAAATTTTTTTCACATTTTCTTGTAGATTCGCTTTTATCATTCTAAGGTTTTTACCATCGTCTAAGATACCATTTGAAGATATCAAATACATTTATTTTATATGTCTCATGGACATATGAAACTATAGTTTGACTTATCACAGTCTGAATAATCATGAGGAATTTCGCCAACTCTGACCGTGGTCTAACGTATTATAACAAAAAGCTAGAGACAAGGGGCCGACTTCCGTCAAATTATGACGCTACTGGGACAAGATACTTATATAATGCAATGTTTACTTTTTTGTCTTTGGTTTCATCATGCAATTGGGAATTCCGCTGACTTACATAAAATATGGTCTTATGCATCATATTACGCAATAGTCCGAGTAACATTGATATGAAACGATAAAAATTGGTTGCTGTGACGATATATTGCCATTTGAATCTGATTGAATTTTTTTTTAAATGCAAAAATTCTGCCATCTTGAATAATATAATCAAGACATTTTTAAGGAGGCAAAGCTTGGAAGTGGTTTAAGGAAATACCAAAAACCAAAACTGTTTTTTATCGAAAGCGAACCGGATAGTTTCAGTTCTTAGCTGATATTTTGCAGCTGCAAAAGAATCATGCTGCATTCTGCTCTATACTTGTGAATTAAAATTTATTCTTTATTTCTTTATTTCAATCAAACAAGGTGGATAAAAAAAGAAACACTTGCAACTAACATTTACCAATTTAAGTACATTTAAAATGTACATGATAAATAAATACATTACTAAAATTTGAAAAATATAACAAAGTTTGGTATGGAATTGGATAGGCGCGTTTATATCGTAAACACCTTGGCCAGGGCTGTTTTAAACCTTGGTTTGGAAATAGTTAGGGAATAGAATTTTGCAAGTCTGTTGAATATTTTGCAGCATCTATTTATTGACTTGTTGTAGGCATAAACTGTGTGGTGTCGGTATTCATTCAGTAAATATACATGCCTCGTCTGCCTTACTGATTCGTTGAAAATTATCATATTGGATAGAGACACAACATTGATTAAGCTCCTAATAACATCAAAAGCAAAGCATCATCCTGCTCATGATCATCCTGCGCGAAGATAGAGTTGATAGATCTAAAAGATATAACCTGTATCTGTATGATGGTAAACTATCAAATTCGTATGGATTATACAGATCTCTCAACGCAAACAGTAAAAACTGCTGCTATGGATATGAAAATTAGATTGCCCGACAATACATGCATATTCAAGCAAAGGTCGAACTAGAGCTTTGTACAAAGATTTCGTGGCCCCTAGGTATTTGAATTCTTTCGCACGTCTTTTGATGAATCCCAGCTGGTTATTAGCCTTGCTTAAGACCTTGTCATAGTGTAAATTAAAATACAAATTTTTATCCAAAGCAACTCTGAGGTCAATGACATTATCAACATTATTTAGTGAAACATTATTGAGGCGGTAATCAAAATTTATGTTACTGGTTTTGCGGGAAAAAGCTAATGACTTGATATTACTGACGTTAGTATAAAGATTATTTTGTTTGCATTGTTGCTCAAGACATAAAACTGAGTCCGCTATCGATTTAATTGTGAGGTACGTTTTCAGAACATCTGCATAGAAATGGCGAGGAATGTCTAATAAAACTTCAGAAAAATCCAATACGAAAATATTGAATAAAAGAGGTCTCAAGTGACTACATTGAGGTACACCTGATCAAACTTCAATTTATTAGGATGGGCTACCCCGAAAATTAACGTGCTGCGTCCTTTTTCGAAGACAAAAGTCTAACCAGTTTAATAAGAGGCTCGAGATACGGAATTTCTGTAGTTTAATTCGAAGAATACCATGTTTAACGCAATCAAAGGGCTTGCTGAAGTCGGTGTAGATGATATCAATTTGATTCCCTTTCGCGTGCCACAGAGAATATCTAAGATGAGAGTCACGAAGTTGGTAGTAGTTGTCCTACGCTTTCTAAAACCATGTTATTGTTCGTTCAGAAGACGTTCTATTAGAGTTGCGAGCTTATCACAGACAATTTTGTCCTCTGTAGCTATCAATTGACCGTCTATCACCACATTCAAAAATCGGCGTCAGATGGAAGTATTTCCAGGAGAAGAACCCCGCTAAAAAGTGATTCACTGAAAATTAAATACACAAAAAAGACAAACTTTATGAGGGCGTGACGAACAAGAGCTTTTTTGTACATAGATGTAGGTTAGCTCGAAGTTTTTCGTTTGGTGTTTACAAAATCACAAAAAAAAATGTTAGGATCATGAATTATATTTTCGACCATGCTATTAACATAGCGCTCTTACGCTTCACGAAATTTCGTCAGGAGCTCTTGAGCTAATAAATTATATTCATTGTGACTTGAGTATTGGTTTTACTCACTTTATTAAGTTTATTTTTATTGTTTCCGATATCTTAAACTGTTATCCAGCCATGCTTTCGACATTTTTTCTTATCTCTTAATCTTTAGGGCGAACTTTTCAACGGCGTCTAAGCCAACTCATCGAATAGCCCAATTCTAGCCTTGAAAAATTACTAGCCCAATCATTTCTGAAAAGATAGTCCGTAATGCTCTTATTACCATATTGCGAAGGTCATATACAATAGAGTTGTTGTAAGATTTTTTAAGTTCTCTTATAATGAACTAAATGATAAAATCCAGATCACTTTTATTGAATGTTAAAAAACTCTGCAAAATATTTATGCTTCATTGAATTCAACTAACAAAGAAGCGACGATTTTGACACAGTCGACGCAGAGCATGGAAAAATGAAGGAAAAAATATAAGGTGCAGAATGGGAAGCTTTAAGTTCATTTCCAGCACAATTATCATTCACTGCGATATTCAATACATCACTTTTATTAATTTCATATTATTTCCGGAAGATGGGAATGGTTCGAAAGCAACAGATCGCTGCGAAAGAACTAGATTTTTACAGAACTGTACATTAACAAAATAGCAAAATAAAATAGCTAAAACGCAACGTATCCCGATAAACATTGCACAGCGAACAATTCAACGACTGAAAAATAGTCCATTTATCTTAACATATGTAAAGAATTTAGTTATCTGAAGGTATAACTTCCCTAACCAAGCATCCTCCTCAAAAGAACCAAAAGCTTCTTTAGGACCCTAGCAACAAAAAAAAACAATTTACGTAGCACATGAAATGATACAACTTTGTACATTATTCCATCCCCGTTTCCACACAAATCAAATACATGCACACAGTTTTTAAATGCTCCAATGCAATCCAATATATCTGTTCAATTAATCTTGTTCCTACCATAAACAATCAACAATATTGCTCAATCCGTTATTTTCCATCCGAACGTTCACATTGCGAAATGAAAATCAACCGAATGATAAATGTATGTCCAAACGAAACGGTAGAAAACTATAACAATTTTTAATGACGGTAATATTATTGAAGGTGTTACGAGTGTGGTGCAGATGAGATACTATCATGTTAGCCTCGAGTCATTATTAGAAATGCATATTTTTATTGGCTATTGTGTGATGTGTGTTCTTATCTTTGTATACTATTCTATGATCATAATATCTTTTCTCGATTCCCCCACTCACATGCATTTCGAATCGATTTTGTTTTTATCATCGACAAGTTGAAGTTGGCATTCATGAAGTAATCATCCTTCAGGAATTTTCATGCTAGAAAATAAACTCATAAATATTTCATTGGTGTTTGAAAACAACTCATCATTCGGCTGTCGTGCAGTGTTGTTTTGAAATTGAATGTGTCGGAATTTTACTTGAGAGAAAGCTTGAAATTATGCATTCAACTTATAGATTGAATTTTCATTAAAACTATAGTTTCGATCAAAAGGCAATAAATTAAGATTTTTTTAGTCTACCGAAATAACAGTGTTAATTAACACATTTTCATATGAACTATCCAGAAATAAGAAAATCATCCTCCAAACCCTTCATCTAATTTATGTACATTAATTTCACTCAAACCATTCGCCTAGACAAATTCCATATTGTAAACATATCTTCAGCGATCTATTCTAATCAATTTTTCAAACACTTCAAAAGTCCCTTTCGAAATCAAATCAGATTTTAGGAGGAAGCATCAAGTGGCTGTGTGGCGCTTGAGCAAAAGACATTTTCTTTTTTAAGTAAATATTTACGAAACAAAAGATATCTGCCATTTGTACGATACAATGTAAAGATTTTGTCATCAACTCGCATTGCTGAAGAGCTTTCTTTGTTTATTTCGAGTTTTACACTGTCATCGGTTTTTTTAAACCGAATTTCGAAGACGGCTATGATAATAGCATTATCAATTTCATAATGTTGTTGATAGTTGGCTATAAAAATTTACTGAGCTCGTAGACTATGGTGCTACACAAACATAAATGATGTGTTTATTTTCGAAGATAATGATGACTCCTTGGAAAATTTTCTGGTTGGAAGATATTGTAAAATGGTAATGATTTAATAAGTTCAACATGGTCGAGAAGTTGGAGCAAGAAAGAAAATAATGATAGAGACATGGAGTTTTTTTTTTGTGAATGATAAGCTTTGAATTCATTGTCGTCAAAGTGTCACATGCTTGGAAACACTTATTTATTTTCATTTCATTAAATACTAAGTTTCATACATATAATTCAGAACACTCACTCACTAAATTTATTTTCTTTCAATTATTAAATTTTAAAATGAATTAAGTTAAAGATAATTTAATGGAAACTATTGACAAAACCAAGATAATTTTTGAATACATTACTAACAATTTCATAGAATTTTCCCAAATTAGATTATTCAGTTTTAGGCGAAATATGTAGTTTCAAATCGAAGACATATACATATCGAAACTTTGACTAACTATACAAACCTTTGCACGAAAAGAGCTGGATGCAAATACAAAAATATCACAATATTTAGATTTTCCATCGCATAATCTCTTTTTCAGGCTCATTTTACCATCCGATAGACCTCATTTCCTACAATACTAGCTTAACAATTCCCTACGTTGATTTTTGGTCTAATATATATCTCAGTTCCAATAAATATATATTATTGATATCTTTTCTCGAAAGTCTGTGAAGCTTATTATTAAAGTAAAACGTGAAGCTTATTATTAAAGTAAAATACAAAAAAAAAACTCTATCGCAACAGAACCGCTAGAAACACTAATGCTCGATGAACAGTCGAGGAACCATGCAGATTTTTAGTGCATATTTTTTTTTACACGTGCTCCAACGTGTTTCGAGGGCAATGTACCTCTTTGATCACACCAATGCATCTAAACTAATAAGGAGAAGAGGTTTCCAGGTTTGCCACTTGCATGAATTCACACACTTGTTTCTTATATCGGTTACTTATCTTACAAAACTTTGAAAACAGCATCTTCTGTAACACAAATGAAGAAAATACTCAGTGCTTGCAGCACTTTGCCAGCACTGCAACTAAAAGTCTGCCACAACTGCTTCTTGCCAAATTCAAGCAACCCTATGAATCTCGTTTTCATCCACTGATTTTACCGAAAGTTACACGGCAAGAAAAGTATTTGGGGTTGCCATCCAAAAAAATGAAAGAACTTATAAAATTTAAACATTAGATACTTATTTTCATTGTAAATATTTGCGATATAAATACCTAATGTAAGCATTTATTCGTACAAAAATAGCAAAACCGCTTTGTACTCGCAACCCTTTGCCAGCATCAAAGCCAAAAATATACTGCATCGGCCTCACGTTGAAGTCAACCTTCTCTGTGAATTTCATTTTGATCCGATGACTGCGTTGGAATTTATAGGGGTACAAATAAATTTAGGGTTACCAGTTGCAAAAGTTTTCAAAGTTTTACAAATCTAAATAATTGCTGTTTATTGCCACTATAAGATCAAAACCATTTGAAAACCTTATGAAAAAATCGCTTACTAAAGATGAGATGAAAAAAATTAAAAAACAATCAGAGCTGGCAACCTTATCATGGTTTCTCAGCCATCTTCTTACTGAATAATGCCTACAGTAAGGTTTTTTCACCAAATAAATTTCGTTTCGAGTTCATGACTACACTGGAAGTTAAAGGGCAAAAAATGTATTGGCCTGAGCGAATTTTCAAAATTCAAGACACTAACACTACCATAGCTGGCAGTTCCAGCCTAATTTTTCGACCAAATTTCTACCAAACGTGACTTAGAGTAAAATTCAGCTACTGTATGAATTTCATTAAAATCTGGTAACTCAATCATAATTCATAGGGTAAAAAGCGGGGTTTTTTCTTAGTGATTTTTCAAGATGGCACCACTGGTTCATAATTGCTTCTATCAGACCTTGTTCTACCCAAAATCAATACATTCTGTGAATTTCAGTTGTATCTGATTATTGGGTCGTGAGTTCTCGTGAACAGAAGTTTCTGATGCTTAAAATATAGGTGAATTGGGAAAGGGTCACCGTTCTTGCCAGATGTAAAATTTCAAAAGTTTTACTTCGGCTATGCAGACATAGGCATAAGTTGCTTTTTTTTTAAAAAAAAATCGACAAGTTTACAGACGAGTCGATGATTTGAAAGGTTTCACTTTCAGTGCCAGCCATAGCTACAGGATTGCCAACATGCTCATAAAACAACAACATGAGTTTGCAACTTAGTAATATCAATGCGTCCTGTAAGATTTTTTATGATTTCATAGCTCTGTCAAAAGTTATTGCAATTCAAAAATTTTCAAATTTCCCCGATCTCTTTTGGGCACCTAGAAAACACATAGGGTTAAAAACTTCCAAAACAATATCATATTCACATTTAAAACACATTCAAAATTTATTTTCCTAACTTAATTTTTGCAAAAATAATTATTTGTTGTCAGAATAGTAGGTATTTTTAAAATATCAGTAAAATGGCCACCGACGGCAAAGGGTTAAAGAAAATTAAGACTTGGACCTACTCTGCATTTACACCAATGTATCCTGAAAATTTCATCTCAATCGGATAGCGCGTTCTCGAGAAATCGTCACTGATTTTTTTAATGATATGCATATGTATATAATTTTTGGCCAAACCGATTTTATTTCGAACAGTAGTAAAAAAGAGTTTAAATTAGTTCAAGGGGCATAAAATTGCTTGCTCATAATTTAAGTGAGAAAAGATTACATGGCCTAAACTAAGTTAATTATTTTGAAATCAAATTGTATATAGTGTTGTGGCAAAGATTCCTCCGTTTTTCAATTTATTTATTTATATGGTATTTATATTTACTGTTCTATATTATTTTCACAGAAGATTACCTCAATTTCATCACCAAAAAGGAAACTGCTGAATTTGTCAAGTAGGGTAAAAAAAAGCCTGGAGTTAGGCGAGTCCGTATGATAAACTTTACGGAAAACAGAACCGAATGAAGTACAAATCACTAGTTACTGTACTATAAATAAATTACTAATTACTATACTACTACTACTATGAGTCTTCAGATTTAAATGCGAATAAATACCCGTCTTCATAAGTCTTAAAATGAACAAAATTCCAAAATCTCTTAGGTTGAGCTTGAAAATTTAATTTTACCTCTTGCGTATGTCTCTGGTATGCAAATGGAACTTCTTTATGATACAGATCTCTTAATGTAGAAAAAAGTTGTTAGTCAGGCTCTGAGCGAGTCAAGCAAAACTGTTTCCAGGCTTTGTTTTTGGAATTTTTCAAATGACAAAGCTGTGGAGATATCCAAGGAAAACGAATCTTGCTCTTATTAAAGGTAGTTGGCACGCACCGCAAAAAAACAGCCGAACAACCGAATGTGGAAATAAAATGTAGTTTTGTCCGGATTAGGTTGCTACGACACGGAAGACTAATCATAGTTAGCAAGCAAGTATCGCATTTGATAGGCATTAGCTCGTCTGATAAGTCATTACTAGAATAATGCTGAGTACACAATGATGTGCGGTTTCGTTGATGAGAGATGATGCGAGGAGTTTCAGCACAGTAGAAGAGGCGTCAGTCATAAAAATTAGGTCCATTTGAGATCCATTTGAGTTCCGGATTCAATTGGCTTGAAACAAACCAAGTGATAATAATTCATTTGCAATATTGATGTGCGTTTTCCGCCAGTAGATTAGATGTCGCAATTTCGAAAATGCCGTCCGACATTATTTATATGTGGTATCTCTTTTAAAGAGAATTTTTGTCCTTTGTGGAAAACCAGAAGAACACCACCTCCGACAGGAGCATCAGCAATATCTCCACGTCTATCCCGGCGGAAAATAGTATACTCCGAATTAAAAAATTTAGCATTGTGAATATTTGCACAAAGCCACGTTTCAGTAATCGCAATGGCATCAAAAGCCTCAAAGTTCGAGAGCTCATAGAACTTATTAAGTTTAGATCGCATCCCACTTACGTTGGCGTAGAGTACTGGGCACAAGAAGGACCAATTGAAATAACGCATTGCGTAGTGCACAATCGCTATGAACAAGAGATCGACCTGAGTCCTTGATGAACTGGGTGATCCCCTCCAGGTCCATCGACGTCATTTCGGTTAGGCAAGTGAACAAGTATGAGCCAAGAGATTTCATCCATCTCCCAGCGGGTGCCAGCATTCGCACAGGAAATGAAAAACAATTTCTGCTTTTCCTAGCTCGGGTAGAAATCGTTGTAAGCGGTTCTAATACTATGTATGGTTGTACTGTCTTCTCTTTGTGTACCTTATTCCAGCAGCAATTGTTATTCTGCGGTCATTCTTCTCAACCAGGTTATTAATAATAGGTTCGTATTTATTTCCTTAAGATTTACCTACTTTGATGTTTTGATTAGAGAGTATTTTGAAGGGTCACACCAATACTGCATAATGTATTCGCGGAGATAAATATTTCTTGGACACTTAGCTTAACAATATTGGTCAGCGCATCCAATTCGATTTTTTTTATCATTAATAATGCTCAACGAAAAGCATCATATCAGCGTCTACTTGCTGCACGAAAATTCTCAATACAATACTGACGTATCCTTTGATAAAAACAAATACAACATGCATTTTATGATGAGTGGCTAACATACGCGTTCATTGGAATACGATTCTCATTCCACCTTTGATATTTTTAATTTATTGCAATCCTTATTCAAACACTTGCCTTTACTATTCTTTTTCAACTCTAAAGAGAGTAGGTTTAAGACTGACATCGATGAAATTCGGAGTGTTTCTTGTTGCATCTGTTTATTTTCGGTAACCATTTGGCATAAATTATTAACTCACCTTGCGTAAGTCTTCTCGCGACTGCTTTTGAACGCATGATTTTCGCATCCAATAACTTAAAAACTATCCAAATGAGAAATGTTTTATGTTACCACTCATATTCACGTTAAAATTGCATACGACTCCGAAAAATTTCTCCGAAATTCTACAACACTCTGTCAAAATCCCAGTATCTATTTTCGACCCGCGCAAATCACAATTTCTTTCCGCATTCACAT
The DNA here is from genome assembly GCA_947369275.1 of Nemotelus nigrinus. Taxonomy (NCBI): domain Eukaryota; kingdom Metazoa; phylum Arthropoda; class Insecta; order Diptera; family Stratiomyidae; genus Nemotelus; species Nemotelus nigrinus. The sequence goes on along the minus strand of OX376375.1, from coordinate 26,416,237 downwards.
TTCTATTGCAAAATCCATTAACTCGTACACGTAACACAATCACAAAATAGAAAGATTATCGACTAAGTCCAAATTCTTATTACACAAAATCACTTAAAACTTGGTTCCGTCTGACGCAAAACAACAACCGAAAGAAAAATCCTGGCCAAGAAGTTGAAAGTTCTTTTGTTTACTACCAAACTTATACGAAGTGCATTCATCCGAACGAGATACCACTCGGTAAGTTGCTCGCTCGCCAGTTTCGTTCCTTTCATTCAGTTTTCGACTTTTTTTACTTTCTTAAAACATTGCAACCCGAAACAAAACAACGATAAAATCACAAAGTAGACGCTCGAAACATTGCTGCACCCGTAAAACCACCAGACCAAACACTTCTTCGGATTAAAGTTCGCTTAAAGTGGCTATTAAAGCTTTGCACGTGTGCGCTCGTGTATCTCAAATGTCATCCAAACAGTGAAAAGTGCGCTCTTCAACTAAGAAAGTCTGAGCGGTAAGTAAGTGAAGTAATAACAAAACAAAATCACAAAACAAAACAACAAGACACGAAAATCGCTCTTTTTCATGTCTAATAAATTAAACCCCGGGGAAAATTGAAGAAAAATCGCGGCCAGTCAGAGGACGGGGGTGGAGAGTTAGTCCGAGTAACGCCACCGATACAGATATTTGCTTCTTCGTGCGGAATAGCAAGTTTCCAGGCATTCCTTTTCTACTATTTCCTAAGCCGTAACCTTAGAAGAGCTCATAGCCACCCCGACCACCTCACTAGTAGCCTACACTACTCATCCCCCGGGGGATCTAGGAGTAGGAAACATTAGGCACGAAGCACTACCACACGGACACAAGAAAACTATATCGCGGAAAAATTAAGTGGACAATCGTTGTCGGTCGCGTCGACTCGTGTCTGTTGGCCGTTGGTGACGTTTGTTTTTGCAATATTTCCTCGACTTTGGATAGAATAGAAGCGGGTAACCTCACCGCCCGCGACAAGTGTCTGATGAGGGTGGCTGTGTTGGGAATCGCATAATGTCGCGTACGTGCCGTTGCAATCAATGAGCTACGATCGGTGCTGGCGCGTTTTTCTAAGAGACGAAGACGGCATACATACGTGATAGACAGTTAGGCTCGATTATGTCTCGTGTGAATCGAGCCTTAGCTTTAGTGTGGATGAACGACGTCAGTCACAGGTAGATGTGAGCCACTTGCGACGAAAAGAGACTTTGCGTAAAAATTGCAAAATGACTTGATTTGTTGTGAATAAATTTCTAATCAGCCCTTTTCAAGAACATGCTAAAAGATGTGGAGAATTCACAGCAGAATGTTGGAATAATGTGTTACTCAGGAATTCCACTGGATCTGATACAAGTGATATCGATGTGGAGTCACATTTTTGCTACCACGTAGACACATGTAACCAGAGGTGGATTGAATCAGACGAACCAAGACAGCAAAACATGCAAGTTTAGGTTTCATGAATGTGACGAGCTAGGATCTGATGGGGTGAGTGGAACATTTAAATTTATAGGCATGCACGGGTGAAAATCACCCTGAGTTGCATTATAGTATAATTTACCCTTACATGCATACCGATGACTTACCTCAGGCTATGATGGGTGCATGTCTTTGAATTTTCAGTAGGAAATGCTTTATGCGAGATTGATCGGCTACAATGCCATAGGCGCTGAGTAAAATAGTAGTCTACTGTCAATAATACACGCATTTGGAAAAGATATCCAGTTGATTTAATTTGATTCAACTTTTTATAACTTTTAGTGCAAAATATTTTCATTTAAATAACTTTTATTTTTAATTTGCTTCTTGTTGTAAATCAAACTCTTCCAGCATTTAGAGGCGTAACATTAGGATCGCTCTAAAGTAGGATTGACCTGATTTTCCGTTTATTTTATTTATTATTAAGACTTTAAGCTAATCAAAGATGCTGAGAAAAAGACTCTGAAAGTGTTACCAAGCTATGGAACCTAAGCAGATGAGAATTTGAGTGTAGCGTTGAAAGCTACACGAAAAATAACTTTGTCGGTTCAAAAGGTATAGACAAAAACTAGCATTCCAAAAAACACGTCGTAATTGACGGGCCGGAATGCCGCGAGTGGGGTCTTTGACTTCAATGTCAGACTTCGGGTTCCTTGTAAATATTTTTTATCTTCATTGTGCTGTGTCTTACCTAGATCACTATAAAAATAGGGAAATGTGTTTTCAAAATAATTAATAAAAAAAAAACCAAGCATAATTTGAGGGAGAAGCTCATGAAACGTCAAAAAGAGGCGTTAATCCATTTCATGCTCGAGTACAGCAGTAGACGAAAAACAGGTGAACAAATTTTTCGATGATTTAAAATAGGAACTAAGCGTCATTCCAGAAGGAAACATTTAAAGCTACGATGAAACTAAATTAGCTGACAATCTTGGAGCATGAAAAATATTGAGTGTGCTAAAAAGTTGAGCGTTACTTTGAACGTATAAACATTAAAATTGGTGGAGTAGTTGAAAAGTTGGTTGCGTTTGAAAATGGAGATAAATTATAAAAAATTGCGTTATATATTGCAATATTATTATGACAAAAGGAAGAACGCTGCGCAGGCTTATGACAAAATGTTTAATGTGTATGATGAAGGTACTTTATCGAAGTCGGCTCCACGGAAACGGTTCGCTCGCTTTCGTTCCGATTATTTTTATGTAGAAGATAAGTCACGCTTCTGTCGTACAATTACTGGAAAAACAGACTAAATTATTGAAAAAGTGCAGCAAGATATGTATATCAGCAGTGTTGATATTGGTATGGATCTAGGCATTGATCTCAAAGCTGTTTTGAATCATTTGCACAAAGCTGGCTACAAAAAGAAGCTCGATGCATGTGTTCCTCATGAGTTGAGTGGGAAATGATGATAGATCGAACTAACAACTGCGATGCGCTGCTGAAACGCAATGAAATCGAGCTATTTCTAAAATGTTCAAAAAACGGTGATAAGAAATGGATCACGCACGACAATTGAAAGCGTAAAAGATCGTAGACCAGTGATGGTAAGCCGTCACAAGCGTTCACAATGCCAGGAAAAAGGTGATGCTGTGTGTGTGGTGAGATTGGAAGGGAATCGTCCACCATGAGCTACTTCCAGTTGGTCAAACGATTAATTCTCAAGTCTACTGTGAACAACTAGAGAAATTATGCCAGGCAATTGAAAGAAAACAGCCCGAATCGAATAATAGCCTGAAAAAAACACTTGATTCCGTTTTTCAACCAGAAACCAAGAAAGTGCTTCACCGATGGCATCATGGTCCTATCCGAAAAATGGCGAAACATTGTCGACAACAATGGAGCATATTTGGTTTCTAAGAAGGGCTAGTTGCTACACGCTGAGAAATGACCGAAATCAATATATTAGCATCTTAATATTGTTATAGTAACAGCATTGTCCCTAATACATAATTTTAACAGCTCAATATTGTATGTTAGGAAGTTACAATATTATATTTGCAGTTTAACATTACATATTAAGCTGTTAACTTTTTATATTCAGAACATCTGTAAATATAAATGTTTTAACATCTTAACATAAATATATTACTATGCTAATATAAATGTATTAAGCAAGGGTGGTGAAATTGTTGGTCATACAACAAAGTACATTGCTTGTATTGTTAGTTAAGATGTTCATATTTTATGCGGCAATAGCACACTGGAATAACCTAATGTTCCGCGATCATCGAAGTTAAGCAGTGTTGGGCGCGGTTAGTACTTAGATGGGGGACCTTTTGGGACTATGGAAAAATCGTATCGACGGCGTGTTAATATTAATTATTGGTATACCAATATACTATAGTAAGACGTTAATATAACTTATTGCCATGTTACTATAATATATTGGCATGTTAATATATATTATTGGTGTGTCAATATAGTATTGTAAGATGCTAATATAACTTATTGCCATGTTACTATTTAATATTGGCCTACTAATGTAATATTGTAACAGAAAAATTCACCACACGCATGTCAATATATAACATTTTAAGAATGCTATGTGCGGGCAATATAATCTTATTGCTAGGTCAATATAATAATGTTAAGAAATGTTTTTAATATAAATATATTAGCTGCAAAATATATTAAGGGTAGAACAATGATTTTTCAGCGTGTACCATTTCGGGAAAATGTCGAGTTAGGGAGATGAAAGAGAGATGTTTGTGTTGTATTATGATTTATTTAATCGTAAATAATAAATTCTGCTTTTTCAATACACATACCTACATACATTGAAAGGAGACACCTTTCTACATTAAAAGGAATGCAAATAACTGATTATTCATGTCTGCTCATGAATTATTAGACGATGATTGAAAATTCGAATAATTTTTTAGAATGAAGAGATATACTTTTCTTGAGTTTTTGAAATTGATTGCACACATAAAAAACACAAACTTGGTCTCCTAATAAGAAGCTGCTATCAAGTTTAAATATCCCAATTAGTCCACGATTACCTTAAGACAAATATAAATTTGAAATTCCGTATAATATTTTAAAAAAGTGGAATGCATTCTGTGCTTAGCTACAATCATTTTTGCCGACAGGATACACTCCAAATGAATTTAATTCGAAGCTGAATGCAAGCGTTTCTACTCAAAGCGTAAAATTTCTAGCACGCATCTATGAAGTGATGGCTCAGTGGACAATCGAGCTTACTCTACAGCATTTTGAAAGCTATTTTTCCTCTATTTTTTGAAGCACATATCCTGTACCACCATATTAACTTCTTTGTTTTAGTAAATTTATCAATTCAAAACTTTGCCTGAAAAGAAGTTCAAAAATTGTTAACGATTTGGTTCACCGCTTGAACAAGAAGCCTGCCGTAAACTGACGTCTGCCACAAAAAAGTAAATTAAAAATGCGTACAGTTCTCATATATCTTTTAAGAAAAGGTTCCTTCAAGCATTTCGGTCTCACTCCAAGCAGCATCCCGTTCTTAACTTTTCTTCTCAATGACCAAATTCTAAATGCTCAAAGTTCTATTGCTCCTCAAACCTGTTGCGAATCTTTTTCTCCGTATTTTTCATCATAAATCTTCTGAATATGGCACAAAATTCCGGCAAACTTGACACAAGTTGAACTTTGCGGCTATTGATCAAGTCCAATTGTTATTTTGACTCTTTCGACTATAGAAACTATTGTGGGAAACTAAAACCAGTAGAGCTGGCTTGGATAGTCCCCCAAGCTATTATTTGTTAAATGGAAAATCAGCCTCCTTATATCAAACATATTCAACAAAAGCCTTTCCGAAAACATATTTACTGCTAAGTTAAAACATATCTTACGCACTCCATCCCAAAATGTGAGCATGTATCTTGTACTTTTAATTACCAACCTGTGTTATTTTTACAACATGCTCCAAAGCTCTGGAGGAGAAGGATCAATGTCATTACCAGGAAAGTCCTATGATTATGACAGATTCTGTTGTGTTCGATACAGGTTTTGTCTACCTACACCATTAGGGCCCAAAACTGGAGTTCCACAAGGATTTATGCTGGATTCGATTGTTTTTTTGTTTTATCTGAATGGCCTACCGCCATTTCTTTCATCCTTCCTTCTTATGTCAATCATCTTAAACTTCTTGCAGTAGTAGGATCAATCGAAGGCTGTGCATGCCTTCAATCCAATCGGTATAAACTTGAAAATTGATGCCAAATAAATAAGCTTGTGCTAAACCTTTCAAAATTTTCCCCAAAAAGTTAAACCACTGATTTATAGCTATTTCATCAATGACCGCATACTGCATACTGCACCTCTATTAACAACTGGGAGTGTGACTGTTGTCGATCGTAGCTCTAAAATGCGTTGCTCTGTTTTTTAGTTCGTCTCAAAACTGCTCAATCATTTCCTAGGGATAAGTCTCGTATATGATGACCTCATGGACTTTACTCAAATTCCTTTGAACATAAATTGATTCCATTCATATACCAACTCGTGGAAAAATTTCAGAAAAATGTTTTTCATCCAAATTACATTTAGTACCATTCTCTGACCTCATTATCAATCAAGTGAATACTAAGTACATATTCACAAACCTCTTCCACACTGCACAAATAAACTTATTTTCGTTCAAACAATTTTGCAATATCTGAAAATAGTTCACGTCCACATCGCTAATTTTGGCAATTCGCTATAATTCCTGGGAAACTATCGAATGCAAACAAACGTCTTCATCCACCACCCCATCCACCACCTTCACGACGAATGGACAAAAGATACGGTCGCAAACACCAAAAAAACAAATAATATCCAAAAATCATTATGAAAATATTTTGCAAACAAACTTTATAAATAGCACGTATGCAACAGTGCATGCGACAATAGGAAAATAATAAAGAAAACGCTTTAAACGGAACCGCTTTCAAAAGTCAGATTCGCCAATAGCCAGCCACCCCCTAAAGTACACACTTCGTCGTCTGTCTATTGCAAAGCGCTGCTCCACAACACAAAGTCATCTAAGGCTATTTCCAGCAAATTGGGTTAACCCGAATTCGACAGAGCTCATTAATAGACCGGAACGACCTTGGCTATTTTTCGCGCGCCAATTCTATGGGGGGTGAGTGTCGCTGTCGACCGTTTGCCGATGTGGAATTATTCGCGAAACCGAGTCGGAATTTTCAAAAGCCAGCCAGCCGGCCGACTAGCCGAGAAAACAAATCAATTATTGAAAATTTCCAATCGATAAGTTTGTCATGGGATGTGAAGGAGAAATGGCGTGAAGATAAATCGAGTGCCGGATGCAGACGTCGCGGACGAAGAAGATATTCGATTCGCAATGATTTGCGTCAACCAAGAGTCGCGTCTTAGTATGAGTGACTCGTAAATATTGTATTGGGGCTGCGACGTACGTCTGTTCTTAACCCGTACAAAGTGAACTGTGCGCATGAGTCCCCACCAGCATATGCCACCTTGGTGTGGGTGGAGCGTGTGTGAACCTTGACTTGTTTCTGATGTGGAGCAGCAATAGAATGACTGCACCCGTGAGCAATGCAAAGATTCACTTTGAAGCTTGGATTCAAGTATCATTGCGGGAATGCTCCATCAGCTGCCAATGCTGCACAGATAGCAATGGAGTCGCATAGATACAAGTGTCTCTTGCGACCTTCCAAAGGCGTGGTTACAGTCGTGCTGTATCTGTATGTATCACTTCATGCTCCCCGAGTCGACTGTAGCTGTAGCTGCGCCACCACACCACACTCGTGCACGTTTCTTTGTACATACAGAGTGGTTCTGTACGCGATACACTTGGTCGCGCCCCGTCGGTGGAGCACATTGACTCATCCGTCGCGTCGTTCTTATCATCTAGCACAGCGCCGCAAACCGATCCGACGACAAAAAGACACAACGGGAGAAAAAGCCCAAATCGCTTGTCTTGTGGCCGGTACGTCGGTGAAGCACGGCACGGGAGTCTCGCGACGAAGATGATATTGGAATGAATCAACAAAGGTATAGTGGGTGGCAGATAACAAGTGGGAGCGAGCTCTGCAAGTTTTCTGAGCTGATGGGCGCGGGCGGCGAACCAATACACCTGCTCATGCTCCATTGATACATGCGACAAAATGGAAACTGGCTCGATGGGGCTGTAGAGGGCGCGCTCTGTTATCGGGGTGAGCTCCATCGATTATTACTATTCGCAAGCAGATAACGGCAAAGTGTTCTGTTTTGTAGCTGGTGGCGAAGGTGTTTTTCTTTTGGAAATTCCTGGACTGAGCTATCGCTCCGTGGGGGTGTAGTTTTTGTGTGCGTGTCATTCGGAAGAAGGATGATGTTATCTGGTCGGGAATGGCAATAGTTGGTTGTGTGGCCAATGAAAAAACTTTGGATAAGCTTATTGTGTCTCTTTTGGAAAGTGTAGTAGGTACTCCTGGTGCTGTGATTGTGGCAAATTTTTTGTTTCGCTTCTTTGGGTCGAGTTGGGGTGGTGGTGGAGTGTGTACTAAATAGTTTGTTGTATTTACTTGCATTTGTGTGCATGTATCTATTTCGGAATGATATTTACAGAATAGGTTTTACTGTTTTTTTCACCATTTTAGTGACGGGAATTGAATGGGAAGTTTTTAGTGCTCTTGAGTAGATTGGCGATTTGAACTTAGAGACTTATTTCAAATAGTAGGTATATGAATTGGATAGTATTTTGATTGGATACTAGCAGAAAGTACATTGAATCTTTAGTCGTTTCTAGAAGTCGAATATTTCTTATGTGAGCTCATTTAAATCCTTGATTGATTGTGTATCGTGACCTGTCTTCTTATCTAGGCTCATCTGAATTAATCATCTTTGAAGATGATTTGCGCAATAGGTTGTATGTTTCGAATTTCGGTTCAACGATCTGTTTGCTTTCTCAACAACAGGTTTTCCATGGTTTTATCTTCTATATAAAAAATAATTTTATTTATCAGCTTAATTGAAATTGCTTCCTTGTTGACATTTTAATTATCTGAAACTAACTCAATATGAATCTGACCCGAAAATTCTTCAAGTTTGAAATATACTGAAGTAAAAATTTACAAAACATAGATAGGTAGTAGAAATTAAAACAAATTATTTGAAGATAAAAAGAAAAAAATGTTTTTGTCCGCCATGTAAAATTAGGTGATTCTATTATTAGTCCAGCAACCTTACCTATATATCGGACCTTGCATTAAATCTGGTAGTTTTTATTTTTTGTGGACTTTTCTATGATGTTGCCCCAATGAATAACCGTAGTTTGCGCCGAACGCAACCTTGTCAAAATCGAAAAAAAATCGACAAATTTTCGACTTGTTTTTAGTTTTTGCCAATTTATACCACAAAGGACTTGTTTTATGATAAAATCTATGGAGTAAATTTTTAACTATACCAAATTTGCTACAATTTGAGATCAGAACCGTCTCTGTAGACCCGATTGTTTCCGAGATACAGCCTTTTCTACATTTTGAAATTTTTAGCAATATTTTGTTGTTCACAGTGCATTTTCACCCTGTAAGACTTTTTTATTCGTTAAATGCCTCTCCCCCTATTATATTCCAGTAAATCGCAAAGAGATTTCAGAAGTCCACAAATCTCCTCCCCTATATTTTTTATTCCTTATTTGAACCTCCTGTTCTTTGTACTATCGAAGCCTTGTCTGAACGTTATGGATTTTCAAAGAAAATGAAAGCTATATAAATGAATATTTAATACAAAAAAATATATAATAAAACATAATTACATAAATAAATAATAATATAATTTTAGAAAAGATTGTACAGAGCAGACTGCATCAGTCACACACTACCTACATCAATTTAAATAATTTTGACCTATTGGAAGGGCCCGGCTGAGATTTGTCTGTTTCTCGATGTGCCCACAAAACATCATCCATCATGTCGCCATCGGGAAAATCCGCGCTTTATTTCTAGTTTCCGGGATCCTGAACATTGTCACAGGAAGCCCCGCTACAGTGCCTGCAAACCGCTCCGAAAGCCATCCTCGGCCATCGCCATTTCCATGCTTCGCCACTGCAAGCCATCGCCCGTCTACACAATGGGCCACAAGATGGCCCACAGTGAGGAGGCAGCATTCGATTTTGAATCGGGAAGACACCTAAAAATGGTAAAACCATCAGAGAAGTGGAGCATGAATTCGAAGCTGTGGAATCCGTCAACTACTTTGGGTCAATAGTAGCAACCGATAACAAAATGGAGGAAGAAATATGTGGGCGACTGCTCAAATCTAACAAAGCCCACTACAGTCTGTCAAGGCTCTTCAAATCCCGAAATCTCACCCGAACACCAAAGCTTCTGTCAGTACGGTCGTATGGATCCGAGACTTGGATGCTCAGCAAAGTACGCTCTGACCTCTTAGCCGCGTTCGAGAGGAAAGTCTTTTGAAGAATCATTGGCCCCATATGTGAAGAAGATTCTACAATCATGAGTTATATCTAAAAGGAGTTGTAATTAAAAAGATAAAGCTCGGTAAACTTCGATGAGCAGGGAACCTAGGTCGTATACTGCTCGGAACTTGCTTGGAAAACCCTTTGAGGTTGACTTAATTGCAGACAACAGCGGGGGCTCGGAACTTAGGGATACATAATTGGGTGACATCGGCTGGCGATCTGGACCGGTAGAAACGTTTATTGAAGGAGGTTGTAACGCCAATCATCATCTCATTTCAACAGCTTTTTCCCTCGTAATCTTATAACTTTTATTATTTTGTAACCCAATGTTTAATTTTCCAACACGAGCATGTATTGCATAGCTATGTAGTCCAAGTTATTAATTCGGAGAAATTTATTCCCAAGTCACTTTCCTTTCATTGTCAGCAGTTAGCATTTTATTTGCGTATCTGTAGTGCTTTACAGGGAATATCATTTTATAGAGCACTTGCATAGGCTTTTTGTCAAAAATAACTGGATGACGTGATCTTTTTTTATCACAATCCCTTCCTTTTTTTGATAAGTTGTCATGTATCTAACAGAAAAACTTTATTAAAACTGTTTGTGATGAAAATTGTTCATTGTGTCTTTGAATACGGAAAAATACTGTGACTAATTTTATTAATTGAACGGTAATTAATAAAATTCGAATGATAATCTGAAAACGGCACAGCGCCTATTACGTAAAATTCGATAAATCATAAGACACAAAAAACAGGAAACACTTTTTACTTCAACTACAAAATTTTTATATATTTCGTACGACGGGCATGAGCTATTAAGTTCAACTGAACTAGCTAAGCTGAGTTCTGTTGTGGGCTGTAAGTATACCCAGTCCCATAACCAACCAATCTCTGTCTTCTCCGGTTTGGAATTATTTTTCCTAAACTGCCAGTATAACAATACCAGTAGATCCTAACCTGCGCAATCGCTTGAGTTTTTAATTATACCATTTTTGGGTTAAATTCATTTGTTTTTAGTGGTAATTCATAATATTTGCGAGTCTAATTCATATTTCTTCAAGTCGAATTTTCGATACGAATTTATAAGTTTTCGACTTAAATCCAAAATTTTTACAAGTCAAATTCATAATATTTGCGAATCAAATTCATAATTTGTTCCAGAGAAATTCATAATTTTTTCGAGTCAAAATCATAATTTTTGCACTTCAAATTCACAATTTGACATGAAAATGAATTTAACGTGCAAAAATTATAATTTTGATGCGAGAAAATATGAATCTGACTCAAAAAAACTAAGAATTTAACTCCAAAAAAATATGAATTTGACTCAAAAAATTATGAATTTGACTCAAAAATTTATGAACTTGACTCAAAAACCTATGAACTGGTATCGAAAATTTACAAATTTGATTTGAAAAATTATGAATTTGACTCGAAAATATGAATTTGTACCAAAAATCTATGGATTTGACTCGAAAATGGTATATATAAAGCATATAATGAGTACTATTATTTTAATATCCAAAGGTGTATTATGATTTAAGGTATTCAAGGGAACATTTAGAAAAACTGCGTTTAGTTTATTAATTTTACCAGGAAAATCTTTTAACTAATTTTGCCTTGACCGTTGCTTTCAGACAAAGGAAAGTAGAAGATCATTTTCATAGTTTGATTTTTTAGCTTCTTACTTTTTCAAAAATTAATTAATTTCTTATTAATGAATAACTTCAAGAAATAATTATCGTAGATAACGAAGGAATTTTCAAAGATTCAGCATCAATGTAGGGGTTTGAGTATAAAAAATTTGCAGGTATTCGCCTTCGATTAATTCATGGGGATTCATGTGACAGAAGACGATCCAAATGTTATATTTGACTAGTTTGCAGGCTAATTCACTACCCAGGACTCAAAACTAGAAGAACTTTTTTAAACGATGGCACAAATAAAAAAAATTTGGAGTTAATAGTGATGGAGTTTCTTTGCTACCTCTTGTATGTGACCTTTGTGTGAAATGAAAAAATGTAGAAACGAATTCAGTTTAATCGTTCCGAAAATCAGTTTATTTCCTTTTAATGTCTGTGTATATGACTTTCGTTGGTTTACTTTGCAACCACAAAGAGCTCTTGAAAATGTCATTCCAAATGATTTCCAAAGTCTCAGCAAATTAAAAATTTGGTATGCGTATGAGCTATGTAGCTGACACACTGAAATCAGCCTTGCGAAGCTTCATATGCCAAGCTTTGTGGGGTTTTTAAAGAAATTTAAGTTAATTCGGAAATTTCATGTACACTCTCATCACATACCTCTGTGTTCGACAAGCAATAGGAAAGAAATATTCTACGTTTTATCGAAAACTTGGATCTAGCAAGTTCTTCTCTCAGATCCTTTCATCCTTTTTCTTTCATCATCCAAATTTTTCTTAACCCTATGATTATATCACTTACAGTAATAATTAACTAAAATAATTTTTAAAATACCATCAATTGTCGCTATCAGTACATTGTCATTGTTTCTCGTTTCTTGAATTTCATCGTAAAACTAAACAATTCGTATATCCATCCATTTTAATAAATAACTTCAAATTTTAATTAAAACAAAATTATTATCTGTCAATATGTTGCAGCACTCTTCCAAACAACACCGAACGTAACCTCTGACAAACAATCTCAAACCGACTACAAATAACAAGCGACGCCACACCGAACGAAACCCATCCGGTATTAATCATTTGATTCCGGCCTGAAGCTCATGCCATACTGAAGGGTGTGTATCTTCCTAATTAAACAATTATGAAGACGTCGAACGAAGCCTCAGGCCCATAAATAACATTGAAATGAAGAGCTTGTCTACCAAACATTCTACCCGATATCAACAATGAGCAATTGTTTCCATGCCTCCATACAACTACCGACTTTCCTTGAGGCTAAATTGATAATATCCTTCCTGTTCCTGTCCGATATCAGTGTTCATCTTTCGCTTCGGAAAACTACGTAAGGTAAGCATGGCTGCAAATCGTCGATCTGGGGGAATGAGGACGAACGAATTTGAATTGTAGTATATCATCTATGCGGGAAGACACTGTGGCCTGGTGATTGGATTGACTTTCTCAGGAGCATATTGCTCTCCACTTCGGTCGTTTCGTGTCCTACTACACCATGCCGAAGTCATTCAGGGGGAGGACTCGGTAATATCCTTTTGCAGATTTATATCGTCTTCCTAGAGATGATGGTAAACACCCGTGAGCTTGTTTGGACATGGAAACACAAAATTTTCAGGGGCCCGTAATTACATGAATTTTTAAACGAGTGCATTTATGTTAAAAATTGATGGTGGCAGGCGAATGAGCAGCAGTCGTGTTGGTAAACTTTCCAACGTATGCTGGCTAATTAAAATGTTGTTAAATATTTCAATGAAAGGATAGTTGTTTCGTCGCCTGAGACAAATATGTTCGAAGGAGAGTGAAAAGTTTCAAAACTAATAATGGCATACATGGCTTTGATTTTAATAACTTTATGAGGAAAGTTATTTCATTTTGATTTTGGCCTGTTGGAAAGTTACAATTTAGATGAGTTTTATCCTTAGATTCAGTGTTTAAATTATGTTTCTGTGAAATAAAATGTTGAACTCTACACACTCTCCGCATAACCGCAATACGTACAGAATCTCCTGCATATGTACCTAAAGCCAATGGAGCCATAATTTACCATTAACATTACGGAAAAAATGTCTTCTTTGGATTAGTCGATACCTACCGATGATATATTGCGTATATTTTCTCTGTGCACGGCAATAATGTCAACGAAACCATAAACAAAACCATAAACATGTCCTTTTTGACTGGTTAACTTATAGTCGTTTGCAAGACACTTTTGCAGCATATTGCGAAAACGATTCTGACTCTGATGATTTATCTTTTCTTACTATTGGATCCGGATCTGATTCGGTTATGGTGGTGGTGGCATCTTAAGATTAGGGTGGTGGGATACAAATCATTTTCACGGACAAGGGTATTCTTAAGTGAAAAGTTTCATCATGCCTTAGATTGCTAGGAAGTTTTAATGATTTAACCGACTAGTTTTATTGAGCTAAACTTTTTATTGCTTTACGGAAAAACACTCAAATATAGTGAAAATAATTCATTTGACAATGATTTCGACCGGGTTGAAAATGATTCTGGAGCTGATGTCCCTGGATTAACTCATCCTTAGAAGCGCATACTTAGCTGCAATACGCGCCAAAAGTTGAGGCACGCAGTACGGTTCAAATCACGACGGTTTTTTTACAGAATGCTGGTGACGGGATGGGTTCGTTGCTTAGGACACGAACTAAATAAGCAACATAAGGTCAAGATACCCACAAAGTCAGACTGGATGATGAAGGAAATCACCGGTGGCGGTGACGTCTAAATTTATATGGACGGGTCAAAGACGGACACTGGAGCGGATTCAGATTTTTTGAAACGACTCTGAACCTTCACCTGTGATATAGACTGTCAGAAGATTCTACTGTCCTTTAGTCTTAATACTATACGCATGACAACTGAGTCTTTTAGCGGAACATCAACCAAACCAACAACGATTTGCGTCGACCGCAGGGCAGCCATTCACGCTCTTCCAGAACGGCTAACGTATACAGAGTGGCTGTTAACAAGAAGGTAAAATATATTCTTATGCAGATTATGTGGGTGCCAGGAGGCAGTTGTGTCATAGGTAACGAGAAAACAAACAAATTGGCTAGGAGAGGTCCAAGAATTAAGAATAGCCCCTGCATTACTGGATCCTTACTGACACGATGTGCAAACTACACTCTGCGACAAAACTTTAGACCACCCTGTAATATTTTAAAATGCTGCAGTAAATGAAATCACATGTGTGTTCAAAGTACCCACTAGTCTTAGCATTGCACCCAACAAAAACTTTTGGAATTCAAAACATCGCACGTTCCAATCTAACGGGACTTTTCTGAGTTTTGCTTAATATTCACTGCCGCAAATCTTTAGGACAGCTAATCTGATACATTCTGAGCTGTTTTAAAAACGTTCAGAACAGTTTTTTTTTTTGCTGGATGTGTTTTGTTGTAGTTCCGAGAAATTTCTTTGAAAAATCAATAGCTGACCTTTATTATAAAAGCCACAAAATGGCCAGTGGAAAAAAAACTGGACGCAAGTGAAATAAGAATCATCAATAATTTTAAAAAACCGGTACACCATCTCTGAAATAGTGAGAAAATTTACGAGAAGCAAACATATAGCCAGGAATTATCTGAACAATCCAAAAAAACTATCGTAAAGAACCCGGAAGAACGCCCTTAAGCTGTTATAGATAGAGACCGTCGAGCGATTGTAAGAATGGTGTTGAATTCAACGCTTACAGCATGACAAATATCTGCAGAGATTGGTGTAGAAACAAAACTGAGAAATTTACAGCGTATTATACAATTATTTGCAGCGTATTATTAATACGGTCGGTTAAGGATGGATAAAAGGATAGTTTTAAAGTAAGTTATAACATAAAAATCGCTAAAGTGAGAGCGCATAGAATAGATTCTGTTGTAAAAAGTTAATATTTACCCGTTTAATATGCATTTTAAAGTGGAAAGCCAAAATTGCTGTGTGTGCCATAGAGAATTTACTGCTGCAGTCTTTTTCATCTAGATCGATTGAGCGAAAATAGGATCTTATTGATTCTTGGCAAGCAAATTATATGAGGAATTTATTTTTGCTGTGGTATTGGCTATATCTAATTTAATTTGCCAAAAGATGCATTATATCATCAACTTTGAACTATTAAAAAACTTTCGCTACTTATTTAGCCTGTAATATGTTTTCAACTTAACTTTTTTATCATTGAAAAAATAAATTAAAGAAATTAGTAGTTTTTTTTGCTTTCCAATACTAAACATAATTTGAGCTTTTCTGAGATTGTTGATCTGATTGAGTAGGAATATCACTGAAATAAGCTGTTGACAATCAATCACTAACTTTCAATTCAAATATGGTCAGTATTGAAAAAACTAATTGATTTTTTACACGATATTTCAAAAAAATCGCATGTATAGTTTACTACGCGCCTCATAAGTATGCTTATCTATGCTTATATATTTTGCTTGTGCTTCCTTAAGTCTCAAAACCACGAGTCGCCACTGCAAATGGGCGCAATGCGGCAGCTTAATACAATCCATGTAGGCAGAAACCCTCTTCTATAATCTAACTACAGGACCATGAATACAGCTAAGATGAGTATTCTGAATAGAGGAAATCATATTACATAAACGAGTAAAGAGGATGAAAGACAATCATAAAACGAGTCACAATTTGATTGTAAGAAGGACAAATTTATTTATGAGGAAATATGAGTAAATTGTGGCATTCTAATGAGTAGTTTGGAATTCAAATTGGACAAACTAAAAACCAGAGTTTCTCCATGTGTCGACAATTTGACATCCAAAGACGTCAAAATCCTTAAAAATGAAACAACAGAGATTCTAATAAAAGTTTTTAACATAAACTTAAAGGCTGATACATTTCCATCTTGCCTTAAGTTGGCACGACTAACGCCAATCTTCAAGGGAGGTAACCCTTCGGATTCCTCGAACTATAGGCCAATTGCCGTTATTAGGGTAATGAGCAAGATATATGAGAGAATCATAAACTCTCGTATAGTACAACACATCAACGAGACATCAACTTTAGCACCTATTCAGTTTCAGAGAACATAATAATGCAATAGCGGCCACATTAGATCCGGTCGAATTTATTAACAATTCATTTGATAAAGGGAACTATGCAGCAGCCATTTTTGCCGATCTCAAGAAGGTCTTTGATACTATTAATCACAAAATTCTGCTACAACGTCTCGAAAAATATGGCATTTGCAAGAAGCTCAATTCAATGATAAAATATTATTTATTGGATAAGGGGATTGTGACAAAACAATCATAGTGCACGAGTCAAGACCGTTTCATCAATATAGGCATACCGCAGGGATCAATTCTTGGACCAGTGTTATTCACCTTGTGTGTGAACTGCATCCAACATCTCCAGCTGTCTGGTAAATTGGTCCTCTTCGCTGATGACACACTTCTTTTATATTCTGGAAAGGATGAATCATCTCTAGAGTACAAAATCAATAGAGATCTAGAACAATACCAAGTGTGACTTCACCGTAACAAACTGGTCATAAATATCCATTCCACTAAATACATCATATTCTAGCAGCCGAACAAATGCCCTATAAATTCTTTTATTCAGTTCGACGGAATCCGTCTGGAAAAAGCTGAATCAATGAAATACCTTGGATTGATCCTGGATGAGAAAATGTCATGGATACACCACATAAACCACATCAGACATAAAGTCGCACCAATGATTGCAGCTTTAAGGAAATATGAGTTCTTGGAAACCAGTACTAAATCAATGATTTTAAATATCTATATACTATTAAGTATCGAATACGGAGCTATTTTATGGAGTCAGACATCAAAGCAAAATATCGAGTTGATTGGGAGACTAATCTCGAAAGCAATCAAAATTATCTTTAGAATGCCGACTCTAACACCAACATTTGCTGTGTACACCGGAACAGAATTGTTAAATATCCATCTATTAATTAAATTTGAGAGGAGTAAAGTGGTCTTTAATATCCTGAACAACAATTTGAAATGGTCTAACACCCCCACACTGTGTTGGAGATAACTAATCGGAAAACTAGGACTACTAGAAATCTATCTCTTTTGATTCCAAGAACGGATAGATTGTAAATGGACCCAATACAGCAAGCTATTGCATTTTATAATGCATTGCCGAACTCGGTAAAATCGGTGAAACACATAATAAAGTTTAAAGCGTACTTGAAATCACATGCCAAAAACAACAATCCTTAATGAAGACGATACCAGAGTTTTTGGTAGGCTTTTTTCTAGACACTTGTCATATAGCAATACACGAGGCGTAATTAGAATTGATAACTATTATACTTTCTCTCATACCAATGCTTCAATTGTCTTGTACTTGTACGATGTACTTGATGAAGCGCTGATTCACACAGACCGTGCATACTGATAGAGAGATGGAAAGAGTGGAAGAAAGGAGAAAAAAAGTAACGTTTACTTAGGCTGAAATATTTTTTTTTGTAATTAAAAAACAAAACCCTCAGAGCTTTGATTACAATAAAAATAGCAAAAAATGGCACTTAAGAGCTTTTCAGAAAAAAAAATCAGATAAGTAAGCATCAAATGTAACCATTTTCTGGGATCCGACGTGGAGCTCAGACAGGTTTTCTCTATCTAAAACATAATCAAAGCGGCTCGAACTGTCCCCCCAGTGAAACAAAATTTTCCTATTCAACACAAAAGCTTCCTTCCAAGGTTCTGCCAACAATAAACTCACAACCTGATTTTCTTCATCGCTTTCGAATACTAATAATAAGAATGCGACGAAACCCAACAGCTATTGTGAAATTATACGAAACCAAGTAACTTCCTCATCGCGCAAACAACACCTTTTGTATAATACTAATTGCAATTTCCCTTCTTCGGTCATGGTCGCGACAATAATACACGAGAATAACACATTTCTCCAGGTTAGGTGGCTGTTAGGTACTGTTTGAAATGTTGTATTCAAATGAATAGCGGATGCCATAAGGATGCTGCGCTCCGTTACAATGGCAAAGGACACGACACGCAGGATGAGTGTCATGAGCTTGTCACAAAGAGCGCCTTCATTCAATCTCCAGCAGCTGACATTCCGAGGCCAAAATAATTTTGTGCACTGTGTCCTTGTGGTGGATTTAGTGAGGATTCATTAATTAATTTGTGTCAGATTGCTTTGATCGAATGAAGATGAGGGAGGATTTCCTTCAAGAGGATGATGTTATTATTTGGGAGTCATATTCGCATAGATGTAATGAGGCATAATTTATGAGCACTGCACTGTTGAACTTTTTTAATTTGTATCTTTTATAAAGTGAAAAATACTGCAATACTGTAAAAGCAAAAATACTGTTATAGTATAAATAAACTTTGTTAAATTGAAATGCTTAATTTGCGTTAAAATAATTTGAAATAAATTTCGAAATCAACTTAAAACATGATTGCAGTTTGCAGAATGCGATAAATTTGTGAAATGTAACTGCATCTAAGTTTCAAGATTTTTTACGGTATTTGGTAAAAACATTCACATTCCAAACTAACATTTATTAAGATCATACACATTTTTTTCGCAACAATGTTATCCGTGTTAAGTGTCAAAACATTCCAAACTGCTTCAAATGAGTGTCATTAAACATAAACATATGTACATATATGCACTACACCTAAAGACATCCTCTGCCTATTTTGAGATCCTATTTCGAAACATATTCTTATTGACACTACACGTCCGCACGGTAGCCAAGTCAGACATCCGTCCAAGAATTTGATCAAAGTTTAAATTAAAATGTCACACATTTGTGATGGCCACACGTGTCATAAAAGTTCAAAAGTTATTCAATTTTTGGTCATTTTCAATTGTCGCCTGAACGCTGTAGATTTCGAACGACAGTATTTGACGCGACAACAAAGCTTGTTAACGATGCGGGGAGCCGCAGTCACTCTGTTATTTGCACATTTGGTCAAAGCAGGAGGACCATAATGTGCCGCCTGAATTTGGCTTTATCAAACTAATGCAGGAGGACACAACGCGATTCGATGAAAATTTGAAAAGTGATGTGGGCAATTGAAGAGGCGTTTGTATATTTTGGGGAGGTTTTCTTCCCCTGAAAGTGAATATAAATAATAAAAATACAGAAAAATGTTCGGACTTGAAAAACTGTATTTTACGCCATTTGAATTCGAATGGAATTTTTGCAATAAGTTCAATAACAGTTTATTTCAGGCATGAATTTTGGTTTCGTGTCATATCTAAACTAAATCCTTGCGATACGGAGACAATGACTTCGCCAACCTTTTTGTTCCCTCTGTAATATTTGTCTTTTCACGTTCGACCGATGATAAGTCGCATAAAAAGCAACACGCGTTTCCGTCTAGACGTTTTGTCGGTTGGTCACTTATGGACAACTTCCTGATGTCCAGCGGACAGATACTTCTAATGCATATGCAAATTACAAGTGTCCTTTGAATCGTTGCCTCGAACTACTTCCTGCGCTCCATCTACGCGACAAAGACAACCACGAACAGCCATCGAAGCCGTCATTGCTATCGCTGCTGCTACTGCTGGTCGTGGTGAAGAACATAAAACTCATTTCAGTCATTAGGCACGAAAAATCCTCGACAAGCATGAAATGGACATCGAGTCTACAAATCGTGAATGGGAAGGGGTGGATTGGCTGACTGACTGACGCTCTTAATATGCAGGTTGAACTCAATCGGGGATTTATGCCGGTGATATCACGACATTTCCATATTTATGAATAATGAAAATTTCTCAACTACTTAGCTTCTTATATCTGTGGTGAGTTCGGTTGCGTGATAACGGAAAAGTCATCGCAAGTTCATTCCCAAGGATCGTTCGGCAATCTTTCGGTTGAATGTAGGCAGGCTGAAGGAAGTTGTTCGCAACTTTTCATAGTTGGCGAAATGTAGAAATCGAAACAATATGAATGCTGGGAGCAAATTAACAATGTATTAAAGCTGTTTACTGGAATTATTTTATTCAATAATCCTGTGGTGTTGATCCTATATTCAATCTTTTAGGCTCATTTTCCTTTGTATGAGATAGCTTTCATTAAAACTTGCTACGGAGTCACGGGTATCGCACCACACTTCCGTTCCGAAGAACTGTCTTCTTCTAGAATATATTCGAAGACTTTGAAATAGCCATCAGAGGGCCTCTTGTTCCGTGCGCCCATGTTGGAAAATTGTCACGAACGGAAGGCAGATAAGGGCCGAGTTTTTCTTGTCATACCGCACATTTATTACGTGGACTCGTTGGTTCTTACATACACTCTTGCACCAAACGAGTCCTGCTGACCGTTCATTAGTTCGGGCCTCGCACAGATATCGGAGGCAATTTATCAAAGCTAGAGTGATTACCGCTGACCATTAGCCGCTTTTGCAATAGAACTGTTCTGATTTGATGTATGATGGAGTGGTCGAAGTTGTTCTTTGTCCAGTGATAGTTTTACAACGTGAATATTGTTAGGTGACCGAAGACGCTAACTTGAATCCTGAAGTTTTGACTACGTTAAATGTTAATTGGACACGTGTCGACCGATGAAATCAAAAAAGAAAAATTGGGCTTGATCGAAAAGCCTAACAGCAGATTGATTCTGTCGCAGATATGAAAGTAATTATTTCGGTATGAAATAGAAAGTGAAGGTTTGGGATGATTTCGATTTGCAGCTATTAAGCTGTCTTCTCCATGAGTAATAGGCCAGCTTTTTTGGACTTAACAAATCAATTTAGTGAAAAATCATAGATTTAATATTCTGACAAAATTTTGTATTTTATGATTCTTTAATATCCAAATTCAGTATATTTTTCAAATAATCGGCATAGCTTGATAAATTTTCAGCGATGAGGACTTTTTTCGGCCTAAGATCGATGTCCTACATTTAAT
The DNA here is from genome assembly GCA_947369275.1 of Nemotelus nigrinus. Classification (NCBI taxonomy): domain Eukaryota; kingdom Metazoa; phylum Arthropoda; class Insecta; order Diptera; family Stratiomyidae; genus Nemotelus; species Nemotelus nigrinus. Next base: position 26,394,786 of record OX376375.1, on the reverse strand, counting down.
AAAAATCTGAAAGCAAGAAAAGCAGGACTTCAAAGTAAATTTTTTTATTAAAATATAAACAATGGAAATACAGGGTGAAGCAATAGGCCTCAAGTTTTTCAAATAGTACTCAAATTGAAATACATTCAACAGGAGACGAAAACAAAAAATCACTGCCGGGCGTTCCTGTGAGCGAACTCTAGTAAAAACTCTTTCGCCATTTGATTCACTAGTGAGTATTACTGGAGATAGACTACGATCAATTCTGGTTTAGTGAATCTCGTTTAAGCTTTATCCTTGTGTGTTAAACTAATGAAATTTAAAAGTTCAAAGCTCATTGGAGATTTGAGGAACAAGATTCGACTGTAGTCTGTGTACAGTATGAACGTTACCCGCTTTTACGGAAACTGACAATCAAGGGTATACTTTCATTGCCAGGAATGTCTTAAGATATCACCGCGATATAATAAGTATGTTTCCAAACTTCTCGGATAAAAACTAACTTCTATTTTGGGACAACATTTACCGAAAAAACAGGGAAAACTAAAAACTGACCAAACAAGAAGAAGAGTTAAAAGTGAAGAAATCCTTTCGTTTCAGTCATTCTCACCAAAACAATGCAAAATTAATCATTTTTAGGACTACTTGACAGCTGGAACCACTTTCAAAATAATCATCAGCAAAAACAGATCGGGTAAGCTCTTGCAAGAGGGTAAACACTGACATCAGCAAAAATAACTTCATTTTTCACTTGTTGACCAAAAGTCCCTTTGAAGTAAGGTTTAGTTAGACGGAAAAATGATGTCTTTTAGAAATCCTGATAACTTTTTGCAGAGGATCAGCTTAAACATTTATCACAATTTTGATATGGCATATCAGCAAACAAGATCGGCAGTTGTTTTATATACAGGCTTAGTGGATCTAGAATTAGGTTTTTTTTTTTATTGAATATGGCTTTTTTATTGAATATTGCTGTTGAAAAATGTTGCGATTTTTCAATAACTAATGAGCCGGTGAATGTGATTTCCAAATTACTGTTATTTTAAACAGCGATTTGAAATCACTACAGTGATTTTGGTACATTGCTTTTACATAAACAAGATAAGATGAAAAGACGTTAATACTATAGGAGCAGAGAGACTTTGATCAAAATCACAGCAATAAGCTATCAACATCACAGCAATCACAATAGGCAAAATCACATTTTCCATAGTCTGTGACTTGGTCCATTGTAATTTCGTTGGCTCTGTGACTTTACTCGCTGTGTTTTCGATGACTTTGATTTTTCACACAAAAGCCCGTATAGACCTTTTTCATTTTCAGGTTCCGCGCTTGGCTTGGTAGGCCAGACCAATTGAGTAGTGTGCTAGTGGGGAGGACTGATCCCGCAACATCTTTCCCTTCTTTCGTGTTAAAATGCAGCTAGTATAATTTCTACCTACCGTCCTACCTTTTTGGGAAGCTAATCCAACCCATTTTCACTGACCAAGAGCAAGCAAAGCGGCAAACCAGCATCCGTCGGAGTTGAATTAAACGGTGCTTCGCTAATACATAAGAGGGCCCTTTACGGCCATTTCTGGAGTACTCTGCTCCCAAAGCACTTCTTTTTTTTGTTGGCTTGCTTTCTTGATGGTTCGCCATCACCAACCTGCTTGGCATGCTTTCCACTGACCTTCGGTTTAGTTGAGGCGTTTGCCACGCATCGCTCCCACTTTTTACCAAAATTGCTACACATCTCTTGATACAATATCAACAAAATAATCGGTCGTAGGATCGACACCTGTAATCTGCTGCATATTGGGACCAACTTACTTTATGAATATCGTTTTGCTCCGATGACTGGATCGAAACTAATGGAAAAAGAAAGTATTCTTTTGATCAAGGTTTTTCAAAATAATATCGTGTCCACAGGGTTGCCCACATTTTTACATTCCTTCTATCAGACCTGCTCCTATTCATTGCCAATATAACCTGTAAATTTCAAATTGATTTTCGAAATAGTGCGATTTGTTATGGTTACTTATTTGCAGTCTGCGCCCGTCTTGGATAAAGAATTTCCAACGCAAACTTGCTATATCTGAAATTTCTCTTTCCATAGAAATATAGGAAAACATAAAAATTCATTAAAATGTCCGCCGCCATCAAAAAGTTGAACATATCTTCATTTCAACTTGACACAAACCTATTCCTTACAAAAAGTAGTAATTTTTAAAAATGTCAGTTTGATCAGATCACGCATTCCTGGGATAATCTCACTCACAAAATTTGACTCGAACACAATTTCCTTATTTGATATGTCAGAAAAAAATCACAGGTATCAGAATCACAGTGATCACAGTGTTACAGTTTTCATAGTCTGTAATTTTCTTGGCTCTGTGACTTTGCTCCTTGTGTGGCTATGTATTTGGCTATAATTCCGTTCTTGGTGATTTCTTTCGCTGATATAACAGCCCAGCACTAGACATTGGTTATCACGCAGGTGTTTCATTTGAAAGTTTCATTTTCATTTGAAAGTTTAGGTGCAGACGTTGTAGATGTGAGCACTTCTAGGGCTTGTGTTGAGTCTGAGTGTTTGGATTTGTAGTATTTGACCGATTTTGTTTTTGAGGTGTCTGCTTCTCCTTAGCGTCAGTGAGCAGTTGCGATTGTGATGGTTGTTTGTTTGTGATGTTACGCTATCAGGTTGACTAAGATTAGTTTTTAAAACTATCGGCGGAGAGCGCACCGCAGAGCTAAGAATAATAGTCGAATAGAACAAAGATGACATAAGAGATAGAACAAAAGTTTTTTCTCATGTCAAGACACACATAAAATAGACAAAATTCACTAAAACATGTAGATGTACTTCCTTTTCTCCCTAGCTTAGCATGGAAACATCGTAGGCATGATATTATTCTTTTTTTTTACTCCTAATTAATAATGCAACCCATCCCCTAATTTTAAATGCAGCTCATAATTTACTTTGTGTGGTTTAGCAAAGCATGGAAGTTTTTTTGAAAATATGCTTCACACAAAATGGGGAAATGAATGTAACGGTTTTACGATTATCTGGAAAGTACAAATGAAATAGTGCATTGAATTGCCATGATGAATGGTGAAGAGTGTGGAAGGAGCACATAAAAAAATACTCTAACGCATAGGCTATGAACAATTTTTTAAAAAAAAAGAGATACTTTCTAAATTGGCAAAAAAAAGTACGCAGCATAGCTTAGGTATAACTTTACACTAAAATTGGAATCAATTGCAATCTAATTTTAAAAATTTGTCTTCTCCGACAGTACGTACGGCTGATTGCTATTTTTACCCTCTAGGTCATTTTCACTCCACTAATTATTCCTTTCCGCATTAAAATTCGTCATGAAAAGTATTTTTTTTGAAGATTAGACTCAGAAACTCTCATGACTTTAAATAAAATCGTTATATTATTAAATACAGCACTGTAAACCAGTATTTTCTTGTTTATATTCAAAGTCAACCATGATGTTAATAAATGGAACAAACAGAAAAAAATATTTCAATTGAAAAACAAATCAAATATTCATAATTCTTGGCACTAATACAAATAAATCTTACGGAATCTTAAATCAAAAATATTCAGATCAGTAATCGCAATGTATGGAGCATGCATACATAAATTGCAACTCAATTTCAATTAAGATTCCTAGTCAGCGTACTACATTGCAGTATGTAAACAATTGGCATTCTGCATTCTGTTTCACAGATAGTGCATGAGAAATAACGTCACGGCTATAAAAGATAGAATTGACCACATGAACGTATAAATTGTTCGCTGTTATGCTTTAAACATGACACTACGACTACCAACCGATGAATTATCTTATTGTTCGCTTGGTCAGACCAACATGTTTCCCGAGCTGAAGTCACGTACGGAAGATTACTTTTTGCACAACAAAAAGATACAGTGATTTAGCCGAGCCTCGGGCTGAACAGAGAGCAGCAATGAAGGAATGATCTCAACATAACACAGTTTCCTTGCAACGATGCGATTAAAGACGTCATAATGCCATTCAAAATGGCTCAAATTACCGAGCTGTGCTATAAAAACCAATTGTTTATGCTCGGATAAATGATGTTCGTACATACGTTCGATTTATGGCTTGGGGCCGTAATGGAAATGGAGATAACGACCAAGATCTGTATCTTTGTTTTCGATTTTATAGCATATAAGTTGAGCTCTGAAGCGGACTGAGTAGCGACGACGCTGACGACTGTTTCGATTGCTTGCAGATCATGTATTGTTTTTACGAGCAGGGAATAAAGTTGCAAATTATCAGATTTATATAGACACATCGGTACATGAATATAAAGCCGTTGGACTTGGTAGAGCAGTGGGAGAATGAATCGTTTCGTCAGGCCGTCGTATATATGATGAGATAGGTCAAGACTTTTTCACTCGACTCCGCCTTCATTAACCATGACAAATTCTTGATTTCTCGGATGAGGGAATGATCTCAATGAAATCAACTACAATAACTGAGGCACAAATATAATTTAAATAATTTCAAGGCACAAATATAGTTTTTCATCGACTAATGAACAGCCTCTAAATATCTTTGAAATTACATTTTTAAGTCTGAAAAAAATCGCTATGAATCCGTGGCCTCGATGGCGTTTCTGAAACAAGTGAATTTCCTGGCAGACGGACGAGATTGACAACACACCAAATGAACTTCATCGTAAGGTCGTCGTACAAAAGACCGGAATCGTAAGGTACATTCATTTGTTCGCTAAGATAAAAGGATGTACAGGATGTTCCGTGGTCGTCTTTGTCTTGATTCTTCATTCATACGAAAATCGTACATCCGCGCGCCGATCCAAATGTCTTGATCTGTCGGATGAAAGAACAAGAAATGAGATATGATCATGTATCGTAATCTTCCATATTCACATAAATATGGGAAACTAGAGTGGATATTGGGAAGGATGTTTTCAATGACGATGTTTTTGTTCAGAACTGAGAAACAGAGAAAATTGCTTCAGGATGAATTTTTATCTCCGGCTTTTGTATGTATGGATTGGTGTTGACGAGACTATGAATTGTATGTTCATCTCTGCTCAGTTTCAAAAAACTGAAGATGCACTCTGAAATATCAAATCGAGCACAAGTGCAGGAGCTGAGAAAAAATAACAAACTACTAGATTTTCGAATAAACTAAGCACTAATCGAACAATACAATCATCTATAGTTGAAATCTCTATTGAAATTTTTGAAGGTAGGATATCAAACATCTTCGGATTTCCGCTTTGATCTGCATTTAACGTTATAAAAATTGATCAGTTCTTTGAAAACTCAAGGACACAAAACTTGCCTACACTATCTCTGTCAAACTGTCAAATTTACTATCTATCCCATAGAATCTGAAATAGTTAAAATAATAGCCCCCTAAATCATCATCACCTTTATCCATTTCCAACCGCAATAAAATTACGTTTTTCATTTCATGCCTTGTTATTTCGACTTCTAGATTTCCGCCCGGTCGTCAACCGTTTAGTGACTGCCGTTGAAACCAGTCTTTTTCCAACTTTTCAATTATCGGCCAGCCTTAAACAGATGGTTAAACGCATCAGAGCGAATGCACAATTTCAAGGATTCAGTTTTACTCCCCCATATTATGGCCTAGACTACAACAAAACCGCGAAATCTCGGTTTCCCTCATTCTGCCTCTCCTCACTTAACCTCTTGAGCGCCGCATCCTAACTGCAATGCAGAGCAGAACAAGGACAAGAACAACCCAGAAGAACTCGTCGTCAAGTAACACGAACAGGAACATCAGGAGCGTTTCGTTCTGCATTAAACGACCTGGAAAATTATGATATATGGAATTGTGCCAAGTCAAATGCCGAATAGTCAAAGACAAGATTTAGTCAAGAAGCCAGAGAAGAAAATCTCGGAATACGATTTTCCGCTATAGTTTACTCCTATCCTGTACATAATGAGTTTCATCGGAAAGTCGACATTTTCGCTAGATAGTTCACTTATTTCACTTTATGATTGCCTCGATGCCTATTTGATACACAACTTCACTTTCTCGGAACCATCTTGTGGAGCGATATATGTATGTATGTATGTATGTAGTTCGAAGAAGATATTTATTTATGCGTGGCTACGTAAGATAGTGTCAAGATTTTGTTGCGCTTCTGCTGAAAGCGAATGGATCAAGTGTGACACGGCATAAATTTCCGTGTCGAATTGTGTCTGGTAAACGTTTCCATGATAACGTGTATCTGTTGCAATGTGAGATGGATTCGAATACAGATTTTCAGAATGTGGTCATAAAATTTTGCACAGTAAGTAGTGTTTTTGAATTGCAAATCAATTTATGGCTTTTTCTTCGAAACCAAAAGAATATTTTGCACGAGTTCTTTTTCTTAAAAGCTGCTACTGCTGCGATGGTAGGTACGTATAGGTATCTACTTGGAAAGTGAGTATCCACCATATCGCGAAATCTGAACAAATTTTGACTAAGTATTCATAGTTCTGAGTAAATATGTATGTAACAGTGTGCTTAAATTATTAAGTACTTGCACATCTGTGCATACATAAAACGTTTGTATCTGAACTTTGAAAGGGAAACGTAGAACATCTGCTGCTTTCATGGTTAAATTTCAAAACGTGCTCGCTCAAGTGATTGTCCCATTTTACGCAAAATCTGTGTTTGTAGGTGAAAGTAATTGGACTAAATCGAGAGTAACTAATATGATATACAGTAACATGTTTGAGCTTACGTATTTCGAGCTTCCGAAAAAATCATATCAATGATGAAATAATATATCTTATAGTTATATACATATGTAATAATGCACCTTACGATACAATCTGACTAAATTTATGTTCGTAAATATTGAATACTTTCTGCGGAAAAAACTCAGTAGTTAACCTGAAATGCTAGCCCAGTAGTTGACCTGACGTTCTAATTACATTTATCTAATTCTACCCGTCTTATCTTTTGCTGCTAACATTTTTATCTAATAAGAGACTCAGTAAAAATCAATCGTTTGTTTCTTAATGTTAGGTATACTGTGCTGCGACATTTGGTGAACTGATCCTTTCACGTAACATCCTACGCTAAAATTTCCCCGCTATCATTTGACATTCTTTACCAAATTTCTTTATCATTTCATTCATTTTCTGAAATTGATTAGCACGAAACTAAGTTAAATCCCCATTTATTTATCATTAGGATCTAAAAGTATGTACATACAGTTACTCCAAAAAGTATTCGCACACTTCCTACTTTCCGAAAAGAACGTAAAAAACTCACATTCTTGAATTTGCAATTGGAAGTATTGCATCACATATTTATTGTCTACAGTATTAGGCAATTATTATAGCAAAAACATTTCATTTGATGCAAATAATAATTAAACAAAAAACAAAATTTAAGAATTATTCCCTGTTTTGCACTCAAAAAGTATTCGCACACGTCAAAGTAATGAAAGTATGAGAGTAATGAAAGTACATGTATTACTATGAAAGTAAATTCAATTATATTTCTATTATTGTCGCACTTACATAAAATACTTTTACATAATATAGTATTTAATTGATCTTCATTTTCCTCTAACAACAGTTTATAGTGTCTTGGGCATTGAGTTGACCAGTTTTTGTGTAGTTTCCACAGAAATATAATCTAATAAAGCGTTTTATACATCCTTTTTGCTCGAAATTATTCGAGTCCGAATTTTTTGTTCAAGATGGAGTGGTGTTTTGATCAACTTTGGCTTATTATAAAGCCGCCACAGTCTTGTGTTGAGAGCTGAATCCTTGGAATCGTTATCCTGGGTGAATATAAAATTGTCCTTGATACCCATGTTTTCAGCACTTTGCTTAAGATATTGTTTTAAAATGTTTATACACATCTATAAAATGCAAGTCGCCCACCCCATCGGCGCTCATGCAGCCCCAAACAACCACGGAGCTCCCTCCATGTTTCACTGTGGGCTGAATATTTTTCTCATCCAATTCGGTACTGGACTTTCTCCATACACTAGCCTTTCCATCACACCCAGATATATTATATTTGCTCTCACCGGTGAATATAACTCAGTTCCGGAACTCGGGGGTACAACTTTTATATTGTTTCGCGAAGATCAGAACCTGATTTTTATTCACCTTGTTGATACACGATTTTCTTTGGGGTTTTCTTCCATGATATCCTGTTTCATAAAGAACATTTCTTATTGTATCTGGCGAACCCTCTTTACACATGCCTTTTCCCACTTGGTCAGCAAGTTTTAGAGCACTTATCATAGGATTTTTCTTCATATTTCGAATTATAGCCTCTTTCCTTTTCCTTAAGCTTTCTATGTCAACCGGATCTTGCAGCATTTTTTATGGCTTTTCTCTCAGTGAATCTATCGATCACTCCCTTTACAGTTGACCAAGCCAGCTTTCCGCAGCGATTTACCTTGCTTATGTATATTTATTATTATTTTTCGCTTCTCGTCAGTTGTTTTTGCTTCTTTACGACCCACGTCGATAACACTGATTTTCATTTAACTTATTTCAACTCAAATACACAACTTCTGATATCTGTCGCACTTCAATCGGCTTTAAACAACGTCACTAACTAGTTCCCTTTACTAAAACTGCCGTTATTACAAAGTTTTTCGTGGAAACATAAGCACGAAACGTGGGATGGTTCTTAAATTGTTTATTTTTGTTTAATTATTATTTGCATCATATGAAATGATTTTGTCATAATAATTGCCTAGTACTGTAGTCAATAAATATATGATGTAATAGTTCCAACTGCAAATTTAAAAATGTGAGTTTTTTACGTTCTTCTCGGAAAGTAGCAAGTGTGCGAATACTTTTTGGAGTAATTGTATGTATTGCAAGCCAAATTTTAGTTAATAATAGGCAGGATGACTGACTACTGATTTTGAATTTGAATCCTTCAACAAACTGAAAAAATTCAATTCTGAATTAATGAATTTGATCGGTTTTGTTGATTTTCTTTAAGCCAATACTCATTAGGACAGCAACGTTTCGACTACATATCGTCGCTGTGAAATCAAACCGGCATATCTGCAAAAATTGAGTTTTTGAGTTTTTGGTATCAAAAAATTCCATATTTTCCCCTCTATTTTTATGTCGCACCGCCATATCGTAAAGTTGAATAAAAACCCGTCTAATGGTGTTTTGCCGCTTTGCATTCACGTGGAAATAGCCCACATGCAAAAACTTTAAAGCGCTCTAGTGAAGAATGTGTATTTTGCAGATATGCCGGTTTGATTTCACAGCGACGATATATACATTTCATAATGACTTCATGAGCAATAATATTTTTAGAAATCTGATTTCATCAGCAAATTTTGAAAAATCGTTTTTTTTTGTTGCTTTCTAGCACATTACTTTTAGAAGAATATTAGTAGTGCGGGCGCAGACAAGAACTCTTTCCACATCAAAAGAATCACAATACTTGTAACTTGGTGGTCAAATTTGTGGCAATTGATAACATATACCCTTCTGCCCAGGACACACAAACTCTACAGGAGCCCATAAAGTTGGCGGAGAAAAACTCTTAGATGGGGAGCTATTGTCTTCAGCTGTACGTTAGTTGACTGGTAGAGGGTAGAATTTAGTCACTTCAAGTGCGATATCTTTTTATACACAGACTCTGACGTATTCTTCACAGCCTAATCACTCGGGAGCAAACTACAGAAATTAGTAGAGAAGCTCAAAGCCGTTACAAACTCCCGAAAAATTGGTATTTGATGAATGATGGTTGAAAAATGACTAATTTAACTCCGAAGACTCAAGAACGGCATAGATCTGCTGCTAATCAAACAAGCAAATATCCAAAAGTGTAATGGTATTATCTGTAACAAACAAAGTTACTTCAGTTAGTCGTCGTGCATCAAGCCATAAGCACACTTTACCAGGCTTCCTTAGAGTAGCTGGTGAACTCCAAGCGATCTTGCTTTTTCGATGGCTGCTAAAGACAGCATATGATCCAGTTCATCATACAACAGTTTATGTATGACTGTTATATAATAATGCCACTGTTTAATAGGTTTGACGGACGCGGTGACAATATAATGGGAGACTAATGTAGCAATACCTAAACCGTTAATGTTATATAGCGGAAACTGTTGTATAACACACTGCAATCGAATATGTTCCTCAAGAGACAGAGTATAAAACGCAGAGGCTATCGCTTCAGAGAGATCCTACCGTCAGCTGTTAAGTTTGTGCAATTTTAAACTTTTCCTAGAAGTCTATTCTTCGATATAATGGGGTGGTCAATGATGGACCGACCAAGAATTTTGTCATGCGCCATGCGATATCGAGCGTCCGCGAATCGCTCAAGAACAAAAAAATCGACCATTGCTGGGACTTAAACATTTTCCGTTGGATTTCATTTTTCCCCACATTGGGCGCAAACTTACAATTAGCGAGCTGTCACCGATTTCAACACGAAAAGTTTATAAACCCTACTTCTACACAACGGCAGTGAAATGTAAGGCTTCCTACTAGAAACACGATATTTTTATTCCAATTACAAAATCCTAGCAGCACATGCACATCAAAAGGGAAGGTAGTTGGCCATCCGTGTTACCAAAGCCAGCTAGATGGAGTTATTTTTTCCCCTTTTTTTGCTTGAAAGTAGAGCTTGGCACACTTTTTAGTAAATCTGCATACGAATTCCTAAGCTTTACTTTCATTAGTCCAAATAAAATCGTTTTTTTATCAATATCCTTCCGAACGTTTAAGGATCAGTTTCAGACCAATTTCTTCACCATAAAGTGCATGTGGGGAGTGGTTTGTAATGGTATCGAAAAATTGGCCTTTGTGGATGACATTTTTTCTGTTTCAACAAGGAAACTAAGCTCTTAAATGACAAATTCCTCAGCAAAATAGAAAGTTGGTCAATATTTTGATTCTTTTTGCCAAATTTCATGGATAATCCGTTTCTTTAGTGAATATTTCCTTCGTTTAGAAACTCAAATGAATATAGCAATGAATGGGCTTTAAGTGATTTCTTCAGCATGTCTAAGTGAGATGAAACTAAAAGTCACTGGTGAAGGCTGATCAGGAGACAAATCAAAACTAAATTGGAAAAATTATATTAGTATACAAAGGAGATTCTCTAAAATTTGAACATCAAGGACTTTATTACCACTGCAGCTAAAAAAATGTGTGAATAGTGTAATAAGTGGCACTTAGTCATGGCAAAAATCTGTTAATTGGGTGGTTAAGGACAATTCTTCCTGAAAACTGCTTTTTCATTTGAAACTCAGATCGGTGTTGGATGTTGTTTTCAATCTTTAGTTAAACGAAGACGAAAATTTATGTTTCACAAATCATACAACTGAATAAATATTCTTGAAAATGGCTGAATAGCTGAATGGAAAAATTCTCTTTGACAATTTTAGCGGCTACTTTGTTGCCAGTACGCTTTTGTTCTTCAGAGAATCATGGTGAATTTGCAATCACGGACGGGAACAGCTTATTGTTGTGTTTGAATGAGTTTTTCTATGTGCAATAAAGTAATCTCTCACAAATTTATATCATATATTCATAATAAGTTGTCAGTTTTGCTTGTGTCTTCTTTCCATGATAATAGTGTCGCAATTTTTAGTTAAAACCACTGATAAAATTTTAATAATTTTTTTTCTTCAATTTAGCGTCTGAATATTTACGATTTACGAACTGAATGTCAGTCATTTATGTTGGATTATGTCAGCTATTTTCATCTCAAATTTATTTTCCGAATTTCACCAGTCATTTTGGCCATATTGGTTGATCCTAAATTTCCATTTTCCATTTATTCAAGGTACTATTCACTAAAACAATCAAGCTACGATATTATATTTTTTCTAGGAAAAAATTGTTTATTACAAATAATAGTCGTCATTTCATATCATAAAGCTGCATGCTGACTTATCTGATTGGCTTTCGAGCAGTCATTATAAATATCAGTTAGTCTCGTGAGAAACCTAAATGTCACTTCTATGTACGTCTATATGTACTTATATCTCGGCAAATTTGATTGGTTGGCACTGGCAAGGACTCGATGTTTTCATTGCGTGTCGTCTGTTCGTGTTCAATTCATTCAGAAATGACTCGAGAGTTTCAAATGATATAAAATTACACCACGACAGGAAAGCTGATAAGACGCTTCGCAATGAACGAATACCGTCCTCTGTACTTGATTAGCACTGAAATAGGCACATGGAGGTGGCCTCCGAAATGAGGTCGGAAGGAGCTGACCCAAGCCTGGTCGAGCGTCTTGTCATTTGCATTCAGTTCATTACTGTGAAGAAAGAAAGCAACGGAGACATATCTAAGTACATTTATGAAAATATTGAAGGCGAACTGAGTTGCCGTTTAGGTTGATCAGAAGCAAAAATAATGGGTTTTGTGGATATCGAACAAGAATTTTTTTGAAACATGAGATAAGTCTAGATCTGAACAGTTTCATGAAAAGTTTTGTGATGTCACATATCAGCATCTAATTGAATAAGATGTATTATTGCGTAAATGTCACAGGTTTAGCAGTTGTACAGCAACCCTTATCAGGATATTAGGTAACGATTGCGTGCCACTTGACTGATCGTGTCTCACCAGTTTCTTAGCGTTCGGGTAATTTGCCTCCGTGAAGAAGGACTTTCCGAGGCCCTGTTCCTTTATCTTCAGGAGTCATCTACCAGTTTGCCCGATGAACGAAGTCATGTCGTGTCTGCCGGCCCCTTCCAACCTCTGTCCGCCATCGGACGATTATGTGCAATATTGTTTGCGAGTGTATGTCGCAGGCACTTTCTTTTCAAATCATTTTAATATATGTATTATTTTCGTGTCTGTACATCAAGTGGATATTCCATTCAATTTCATGAGAACTGGGCGCAAAACATGAACGAGGTCAATTGTTAATTAATTCATGGTTTCCAGTAGATTACGATCCAGGCTATGTCGCCTTCGAATTATTGTCGATGCGGATTATAATATTTGCTCAGAAAATATTCGTAAATGAATTCCTGAATTCATATTCTTATCCATTTCAAGCTAATTTTTTCGGAGAGGTTACGAACGATTTATGCTAATAGGCTGTGTTTCGAGTGAATTGACATTCACAAACAACCAAGTGGAATTTAAGACAGTTGAGTTAGAGTGGGTAAGAAGTCATCAAATGGGCGGTTTGTGGAAAACGATACGATTTCGTGTCAATGCTAAGCGTGATCTACTTTTTCCTTGTAATATTTGACGTCATAGGAAGAAAACCAAAAGTAAGCTGTGAACTTTTCTTTAATTCTGCAAAAAAAAAATGTTCTAGCTTCATTTTTTTTACTAAAAAAATTTATTAAAACTTTTTATTTTATGTTTTATATTAAAAACTAAAACAAATATTATTTACTCAAAGATAAATGAAAAACACAATTTTAAGAAGAGTTTTGGCATATTATTTACCAAACAACAACAAGAAAACAAACCCATAAATTCTAGCCATTTTCTGATTTTTTTCCGACAATCATTCTTTAACTGTCTTTTAAAATCAACATGTGTTTGCACGTGAACATGATATCACATCTTACTGGAGATGAAATCGATTCTATGCGACTCTCATGTGGGTACCATTTAAGTTATCCGTGACAGTCAGTTCAGGCATTGTTTTATGAAAGAAATCTTCTGGGCGTGACTGGTGACACGCCGTTTTAACCACTGTCTTGGAATTTGAGATGTTTGTTCCTTCAGGAATGAAGTGAAAAGAAGAAAATTTATGAGGTAGTTGACGTCTATGACTTGATTCGCTGAAGCTCACGCTGAAAGAGTTTCGTATTAAATAACAGCGAGTCTAAAGTACTTTGATTATGAGTTTGTATATAATTTCATTGGTGGGTTTTAGAATGAATGAAGACTGACATAAATGAATTGGAATCAGTCAAACTTCTGACGCAAAATATTTGCCAAAACATTGCGAAAAGGCATACATACTTTGTTTAATAATCTACGCTATTTTATTTTATGTTTCCTGCAAAATTACTTTCCTGTATTTTTTTCATGTTCATTCACATATTCAATATAATTATTCCTTTAAGTATATGTATGCTATTTTCAATGTAGAAATCAAAAGACAATATTTGAATTTTAGATAAAAACTAACCAAAAAAACTAAAATTAAATGTTTTTTGGAAGATTTTCATTTGTTGTAAGGTTTGAATTTTTCAGTCATGTTTGTAACCTCTGACCCAAATATTTTTATTTTATTTATGTTTTACTTACTTATTAAGTACGGGAAAACGTATCTGCCGTTAGTAAAGGGATGTCTGGGCATTGATCGAAAATCACAGAAGCGTGCTTATTTTTCTCATCAATGTATTTACTAAATTTCTTTATGATCTTGATTACTATGGTAAGTCATCAAAACTCGAAATTCCGAGTACGTCAAAGAGTACGCTTTGGGAGCCTTTCTAGATATTGAAGACGCCTTAAATAATGTTGCCTACAACAGCCATTATAGAGAGCCTCCACGCAACCAGCATGCATCCCACGCTTTGTAGTTGGATAAGCAACATGCTTAAGCCAAGGCTCATATCAACGGAGTAAGCGGGGCGCAAATCATAAGGAAGGTTGACAAAGGCACCTTGCAAGAAGGGATCCTCTTGTAGAACCTGGCTACAAATTCTATTTTGGAAAGGTTGCTGATGACATCGCGATCTTAGTCTCGGGTAGGTTTCCTCATAGCGTTGGCCAGGCAATCGAGTATGCTCTGGGGCTGGTTGAGGAGTGGGCGAAATCCGTGGACCTTGGCATCAACTCCTATAAGACTGACCTTGTACTCTGCACAAGGAAGTATAAAACTCCTCAATTAGACCCAAGCAGGCTAGGCGGCACCAGGTTAAGTCTCATGTCACAAACTAACTACTTGGGTCTTAAGCGGACAAGCAACGCGATTTATGTCAGCAAGAGGGTTTTGGGTAATACGTGCGCTCTAAGCACTGCTTTTACGATAACTAGGTCAATCCTTGTTTACGGAGTGAATAAAACTAACTTTGCTGGCATGGCAAATAGAGTTCAGCGGTGCACTACAGGTTCCTTAACCTTGACTCCTTTGTCTGCTCTGAACATCTTGCTTCTTCTCCCTCCGCTTGGCCTCTTTGTTAGAGGCACTGCCGCAAAAGCTGGTGACAGGCTTAGGGAATTGGGACACTACGAGTCAAGATCCTTCGGCCACAGAAGTATTGAGCGAGGGTACGCACTGACTACTTGGTCCCCACTTTGTGCATCGAGCAGGGATATCAAGCGATTCTGGGGGATGGGCAGGAATGGAATAAACAACTGGGCGCAGCAGTGCTTAGCATCTATACTGACGGCTCTAAAACAGCTGCTAGAGTGAATGCTGCAGCATATTCCCCAGGTGCAGCTATGAAAGCAGATTTTAGGCTTCCTAATCAATGTAGTATTTTCCAGGTGGAGGTTTTGGCGATATGTAAAACCGCAGAGTATATGCCAAAGATACTACATGTGAGGAGATCAACATCTTTACAGCACTGATGTCTCACGCATACAAATCGAGGTGTATACTCAACTGCAATCAGGCCCTGAATAGACTGCGTTAGCCAAGCATGGGGCCAGTCTTCACTTGTCAGGATTGGTAGATATCCCAACGCCTTTCCAAATGATCAAGTACTCGAATGACTCCAAAATAATGGAAGGTGCAACAAGCAGATCGCACGCAACTCAAACCTGCAGGATAAACAATATCATGTGGGGGTCATACAATCTCGCAGTGACTAAATACCTGCTTAAATCAACGCGGAATGATAACAAACGACTGGACGGGTACATTACTGACCACTGTCTTGTAGTGTGACTAAATACCAGACTACCCTTTTCCTTACGATTTTTTTTGATTGCAATTATTTTTTTAATTTTTGATGTAGAAATTGCATTAATTTTACCTTTTATTCATATTATAAATGTATCAAATTTAATAATATGAACTTCCACAATTATATTATTTATTCTAATCCTTTTATTAGGACTTTATCACGAATGAAATCAAGGTGCCTTAGAATGATCTATTTAAACTATTATATACTAAACAGGGTTGTAGTTAAATATAACATTTGATTTGCAATCAAAAAGTACTGAAAAATTAGTCTTCCTTAATTTTTAGAATATGAAGCGATTTATTGCAATTAGTTTCGACCTAATATTAGATTATTAATTATCCTCATTCTAAATTTAATTGAAGCCAAAATAGAGGCACATCATTGTTCGTGGCACAGGCCACGAAAATGGTGCTCCTAACCAGCGACATCTGTAGGAAGTATCAAGAGCCAGGGGCTCAGAAACAATCCAACATCTGTTGTGTCACTACTCGACACTGGAGAAAAAACTGACAGCGCTGCTTTGGGTAGCCCTGGCTGGTGGATGTCTCGCACGTAGCGGAGCAGAGGCTGAAGGAAATCCTTCGGTTCGTGAAAAAATCCAGAGTCTTCGATGGGCGCTTCGACTGAACTTTCTTTCTCCTGGTCCACTTATCTGGTATCACTATGGACCAAATAGGTCTATATGTGACCTTGTGTCAGCCAGTATAACCTAGCCCAAACTAATCTACTTTCAGTTACTTATCGCCTACATTAAGGGTTTCCAAAAATATTATCATAACTAAAGTAAAAAAAGACCAATATCTATTTTTAATGCCCATTTTTTCTAAATACTTTATTTTCACAGCAATATAAAAGAACTTGTTAAGGGGATATTCTGGTCTAGAAATTTGATCAAATCGTTTTTTTCTCGTTTGCATATTTTCAAAGTTTATACCTTTAATAATAAGCTTTTAAAAGGATTTTCGGAAATTCGAATTATTTTTGGAGTTACAGCTGTTTTTGTGACACGCCAACTAACTGCCCGAAACGAGACTCCAAGTTTTAAACGCGTTTTTCTCGGAACTACTTTTCCCGATACGGTTGACATGATATCTCTAATTGTAATGAACCGATTTACGTGAAATTTTACAAAAACCCTTTTAACACTATTGGTTATCGTCTGACTTAGGGGTTTTTCAAAATTTTTTTCTACTATTTATTAAAAATCCCCAAAGTTAAAAAAATAAGGCAAAAAACCAACTTTTTTTTTACATGGACGCCAGTTTGTGAAACAAAAAGTTTTTTCAAATCGCCTACGTCAAACGAATTTCACATTTGTCTTATTACAGAATTCACCAAAAATGTATGTTTAAAACGACCAGAAAGGTTGGAATCATGTCAACCATGAGACATGTTTTTGTTTTACAGCCTTCACTTCGCCGGCCTGTATCTACATCAATTTTTATTTTTTTTATTTTTTAAATACATTTGTGTACTTTCAATATGTTAATAAAAGACTTATTAAAAAAATATATACCAAAAATGTTTATGGCTTTTTTTTATTGCGTCCGTAAAATCACCTCAAAATCGTGCCTCTAGACCAGAATACTGCCTTAACAATTGCAGAGCTGATCACTACAGTAGGTTGCCAAATTATCAGGGACAGTGCTGATATTTTTGTTTGTTTTTTTTAAATAAATAGATACCATATATATTGATAACATATATGTTTTATGTATATAATGATTTGATTACTAATCTTCTTCGAAAGTCAGTAAAATTTATTATAAAAATAAAGAAATTATATATTTTTATTTTTTAGTTTCAACTAATTTTTTTAGATATTTAAACTAATCAGAGTATTTTATAACGGTCAGAAAAACCACATATTGCAAACAAAAATCTCTTTGCTTATGTCTTAAAGTAAATATTCATTAATAGTAACAATATTTGGAAATATCACCCATTGCTGCAATTAGATTTTCTATGCGTCGGGGCATGCTCTGTACAATGGCTTTTGCATGTTGCGTCAGCTCGCTATCGTGATGTCATTCGCTGATGAGTGTTGCGATCAACTGGCGCTTCGAGCATTGGTTCGTTCGAACCAATACAAAAAAAATGGAAACATTGACTCATCCGAGAATAATATCTGCAAAATATTACAATAAACACGAACAATCGTTATCCATGAACTCTTTTATCTTTATCAAAGTATTACTTAAGGGGGGTATTCTAGTCTAGAGTTTTGAAAAAAATATATTATCTCTTTTTTCCATATTTTCAAAGTTTAGACTTTCAATCCCCCGAACGAATTTTCCAAATTATAATTATTTTCGGAGCTTTAGCTGTTTTAGTGATGTGGTAACTAAACCGGTCATGTAGGTGATGTCAGGTTGAAATAGATTAACCGAAGGTTGTTATAACGTATTTTGTTGAAATTTTCCTAAGCTTAGTGTGCAGTTCAGCTCATTTTAGTTTCAATTCAGAACATTATGAACGAAGTATTAGCAACTTCTTATAACAAAAGTTCAACCTATGAAAATCTCCAGCACCTGTATTGCCCACCTGGTCCAACATGGATTGCAACAAGCAGTGGCTGAGGGTACATTAGATGACTATGTCCACGAAAACCCCGCTCTTAGTGATGAATTATTAAGAGGAGTAATAAAAATATATGAATATTTCAATCGTGTGTATCAGAACACGCTTTTTTTACCCCCAGTTTACAAGCCTGTAACTTTTTGAATTTTGAATATTTTTATGTCTGGTAAATTTTTTTTAGCAAAACTATTGTCGGTTTTTTTCTCGATCTTGAAAAAACCTCCACAATTTGTGCCTCTAAACTAGAATACCCCCGTAATCGACTACAACAGTCATATTCCTGTGCTGTCTGGCCCATTGCTGACAATTAACTTTTATCGTCTCTGCCAGGCTTGAGTGTTTGATAAGCCAGTCACCGATTAAGCTTTCTTCCGCTAATCGTCTTTGATTTGTCCTTTTAGAAACGTTAATTCCCTGTTCTTTAATAATTGCAGTCAGTCAAGCCATATTTTTTCTGTGGGTTTCAAACAAATATCCCTCATTTCCGATCCGTACGAGAAGCAGTGGTCCTTTTTCTACCTCATTTTCCCACATATCTCGCATCCAGAGGTCTGTGTTGCTTCATTTTAATTTTTAGACTATTAACAAAAGACTTAGAAAACACCTGAAAGTTTTGCAATGTGTCTCTGGAAATTTATAATGTTAGCCAGTAAGGTTTTCATTTTCCTACATTTTCGTGCAGACGTGTCTGAAGTCTTACCCATACTAAGCATAAAAATGTTAAGACTAGTGCAGCAAAATGTGTATCAAATCAAAATTGACTCACAAAATTTTAACAAAACCAATTAAAGAAGAAGCTATATTAGGTGCGATTTTTGTACTTTGGGCAGAGCAGATTAAAGAAGGGTTGCTGTATTCGATAATACACTCAGAAAAACACTTCTTCTATCAAAAAAAATTGGTAATGATTCTGCGCCAAAAAAATATTTACTCAGTCGAAATTTGGTATAGTTTTAAGGAAATGTTGCCGTAAATCTGGCATCAATCGACTCTCGTAC
Source organism: Nemotelus nigrinus (assembly GCA_947369275.1). NCBI lineage: Eukaryota > Metazoa > Arthropoda > Insecta > Diptera > Stratiomyidae > Nemotelus > Nemotelus nigrinus. The sequence continues at coordinate 26,375,368 of OX376375.1, read as the reverse complement.
GATCACCGAAGTTAAAGAGTGTTGGGCGCGGTTCCTACTTAGATGGGGGACCCTTGAGAACATCGCATGTCGTTGGCACGCAAAAACTCTCTTTGAAGGGAGGTTTACTTTGAAGAGAGTGAAAAAAGTAAAAAAATAGTAGCAAACAATGGGAGGGCGGATATCAATTATTCCATTATTCTTTTGTTTAAGTGTCACCGTTTTTTTCTTATTTTCTGAAGCGCTAATACCATGACGCTATGATTCACTCAAAAAAGAATGATTGAAAAAGTTTGTATGGGACGAAAGCAACCCACATTTGAGCTTACTAATTTTCCGATATAAAATACCCTAAAGTACCCAGGCTAAAGTATGTACCCATTCAGGTATCTTTCCAAACGTGCGTACGCGTAGGTATATTGCTTTGCATCAAACTCAAACAGACTCGAGGTAAGTATACTCAACTCATATCTTTGCGCCGCGCCGTAGCATAGCGCCAAGCCAAATGGTGTTGGCATTGCAAAGCGGCAGCGCCAACACCATTGATACCGAAGTGCGTTACTGAGCTACTAATACCGAAGTGCGTTACTGCGCTACTGATACCGACAATCGATACCAGCGCAGTGGTATCATGGCTAGTGCTTCAACGCAATTGCGCGGCGCAGCGCTGCGTTACCCATGTCTAGTAGTGTGTATTAAAACACTCAAGAGCAGTATGCACACTACAAGATTTGATGTAAAATAATTGACAATTATGGAGTGCTCTACATGCAAACCCATTCAATTCAAACTGTCGGTTTCATAATAGTCAACACTCGCGCTGTTATCAGCACATTCTACATGTAAACCTATGAACAACTGCCCCCGAACTAAATTCCTAACTCACTGACGTTACAGCGGCAGCGGTTGTTGTTGTTTTCAATGTAGTTGCCCAAATCTGATCTACCCAAGAAAAAACATTATAAGAACCAATTTATTTCTTCAAAAAAAAATTATTTGAACTCGATACTATAAAAATATGAGCATTTTCCTAAATAATTTGGAAACATACTGTAATTCGAGAAGAAGACCTTTTCTTGAAGGGTTTGGTTATTTTTAAGCTTTATTCATGACACTAAAAGCGTAAAAAAATATGCTTGTGTCCGAGCTTGTTTTCGTTTCTTACATAACAACTTTTAAACTAAAATATTTTACTCTGATGATTCTTCAAGTCAGACGGTAGCATGAAGCTTGAATGAAAGCTAATATTTAACACAACTTTTTAATAAAGATTTTGTTCTATGAAACTGATTTTGTTCAATAAAAAGCAAAATTAGGGGACATTAACCTGAAATTTAAGTGAAATATTTAAAACATTTCAACTTTTACACAACAAAACTGTGAAATCGCAATACAATATTATTTTACAAGTGCAACCAAATCAGTATCACATACTGTGACTGTGCTTTTTATACAACTGTATGCATATTTTGAGGCGGTACAATTTAAATTCACTGATTGATTGCGACAATAGTTTGAGCCAACAACCCAGCTGATGAGTTAAGTCAGCACTTAGCTCTTTCGTTTCTGTCTAAATTTTCATGGTTAAACATCGGCAAAAAGCATACTAAATATTATTGTCTCAAATAAAAAGCGATTATTAATGTTGTTTTTCTGAAAATGAGTGTAACATGTAAATTTGCTTTAATGGAAACGGAAAAAGTTTTGGTTGCACAAATATCCGTGCAAATGAAATCGATTGCAAAACCTTCAATTTTCTATCAAATTTCGGAGCCTGTTAATTTGATTTTGTTTATGTTATTTTAGGTTTGCTTTGCCACCAAACTACATTTAAACTTCCGCACACCGACAATTTCAATATTGAAACCTTTTGTCGCCATCAAAATCCATAACCACAAAATCTGCAATCATATCGCGTTCTAATTGAAAATTACTTTCAAAATTCGGAAAACCGAAACCGAACACAGATTAAAATTAGTAACGTGTGAAACTAAACATTATCGTATATCCCCCTCTAACTGAACTGCGCTCTAGTTCACATATCCGAAGCTCAAACTTGCCGTTTTCGATTCGTGCACTATGGGCAATGCAATCGCTCCCGGAAAATGTTCCCATGACGAAGAGGAAAGTCGATAAATCATATCAGACGCCAATTACATGCACTTGACCTCCTCTCATCCCTCAGACAATATTTATGATAAAGTGCACAATGTAATATCAAAGCGATTTTCATGTAATACACAGCGAATAGAATCGTACCGAACAATTGGATGGGGGATGATAGGTGGGTGGGTGTGTGAGGGTGAATTTTATGGATATTATGAATTATCTGATCAGGGTGCGTCAATTTCAGCGTAGAAATGACACAAAAGTGTAAGATAATTTTTCAAAGGGGCTGCGAAATATGTATGTATTGAAACATGTGTATTTTAATGGGAATGCATACAGTGAGAGTTGAGTGTGAAATTGTCGATCAATTGTGGAAGACAAGTTTTTTTATGTCGGGAATTTTAGAATTTTAAGTGAAATTTCGAATATTGCTTTATTTTGATTTTGAAGATGTAACTGGTAGAAAAGCTAGTTGTTGACAATTTATCGCAAAAAAGGCGATTTCTACTGTAAATTTTAAGACTCGACAAATTTCATGCCTCTTCCTCCTTATCCCTGATTTTTCAATGACTCTCATTTTGTCGAATCCCTTCCTGCCAAATCGCAATCCGCTAAATCAGCATCAGTTCGACGAGAACTCATCGTTAGATCTCAGCTCGTCTTTGAAGTGCCCCAAAAGAGTATGAAGTGTTAAACAATGCAAAAACATTTGCTGCCACTTGAACTGAAACCACTGCACATTTCTCAATGTTATATGGTACATACACGTTGTACAAGTACTTCATTCCGTAATGGAGATATTATCGTTCCAATTAAAAAAATATATCGCAGACATATTCTCCCTGAGATACACAGAGAGAAAATGTGAGAGTGAAAAAAGGGGGCAAAACGAACGGGAAAACGGATAGAATTATTTGCTGACTACTTTTGTCATGTCGGCATCGGGAAAATTATTGAATATGAAAATGATAAAATGGCCAAAGAGGGCGACACGAGCACGATGTTAGAGGGAGGCCGAGGGGGTTGAGACGAGGGTTTGATAAAAGATGCAAATTCAACATCTAAATGCTCTTGAAGCAGTACAATGGCATGACAAGAGCCACAAGGGAGTTTCCGCCCGATGGAAGTAGTAAAGCATTTTTTTTCAAGAATTGAGCGTTTAACAGGGTTGCGGTTAAGTCGTCTGATGATCTCTCTGACCCTTGAAATATTTTCAAGTCTTTTTTTCGGTAAATGGCTGAAAAATATATTTAACGGACAAAGGTATCAAATAGACTGCTTGAAGGTAATTTCATAAGGGGGAAAACATTTTTCCGAATGGAGGAATCATAATAATTTGAATTGTATGGTAAAAGAATCTGAAAGGTATATAAAAGTCAGCTGGAATATGTTTGAATATTGTAAGTAACTCAGATTGGATTTAAGTGGCAATCAAAGAGCTACGTTATAGATTATTTAACTCATAAAAATATTAGGTACATAACATTATATTTGAATACTAGCGTCAATTTGTTTTCATCGCTTCTAAGTATATACATATTGAACGTGTATGCCCAAAAATAATGCGGATCCCCAAGAATACCCAGCTCAAGTATGTAAGTGGCATCCAATGATTTTCTCTTGCATATTAAATAAATTAAAAAAATATTCATGTTTTACCGGATCCTTCAAGACAGTCTCCTGGGACTGTAAAAATATGTAATTTTGAATTGATTGACGGCTGTCAATGTTAAAACCTACGAGAAATGAATATTAATCAGGGTTTAATGGTGACTTGAACTAATTTCAATCGACTCTGTGATATTGAAAGGATATTGATTTTAAGAAGTTTTTATGTTTAATTTAATTCAGAACTTCGACATGCTCTTTTTGAGAAAATTCGGGCTGTTGATCGGGGGTAAAACTACCGCAATTTCGAAATTCTATGCTGCTTATATTTGATTTGAATCAAATCAGTGGGCCATTGTTTTTTTTTTTAATTCAGTTTGGGTAAATGTCTAGATGATGGGACCGTCGGTCGTAGGGGAGCAAAATAGGTTGGAGCTGATAGGGCTAACTTTGCTTAATAGTATTATGGTGTTTTGGGGTGGGGGCGGAGACGTGAAGGCTCAGGGGGTAGGGAAAAAATATCGATTTTTTCTTCAAACTTTTCAAATTTAAAAAGTAACTCCACCTCCCCGTTTCCATTTTCAAACAATCAGCAGGAGATGTAGTACGCAGAGGTGTTAAAAATGCATCAAGAATGTAAAAAAATGTAAGTAATAGTGACAATAATTTATTGGTAATCATAATAACAAATAAGGATAACAATTCTTCATCATAACTAGTTGCAAATAAATCGATAAAAATTTAAAATAAACATTAAAAGATGAAAAAATTTACTTGGTATTCTAAAAATAAGTATAGCTCTTTTATATTTTACGAAATGAGCAGGTACATGGCTGCCATGGCATTGAAGAATCTTTCGAATACGTTTGTGAAAAATAAAAAGCATACAATACATTTACAGCATATTTTAACGTAGCATACTTCTCGCATACTATTGTAAAATTGTTAACTCTCTTCTCATAATCTTAATACCAGTTTATAACGTTAAAAGTTAGTTGGAACCTAACGCTAAAACATTCAAGACGCACAACCTTTCATCATTATTGTTAGTCTACCTAGTTTCTTAATAAATTACTTAATTAAATTTATCGCCGGTGTTAATTATTTGACATTTTGGTGCCGAAACCCGGGAACCTTTAATTAGTGAGAACAGAACGTATCGTAAAGAATTCTGGTAGAACCTCGTGTCTCGCAAAAATGGATACCAGTGAACGTACGGTATATCGCGGACAAATCACAAAATTGGTGAAAAGTGCACATGAGTACTTAAATAGTTCCATCTCTCCTATTCATGACACTGTTGATTCTTCGGTAATCGAAGAAGAATTGGTTTCATTTATCGATCGTTTAACGGCGGCAAAAACTACTCTTGATAAAATTAATTGTGAACTCAGACCTTCAATCAAAGCCGAAAACGCTACAAAAGAATTCGAGTCCATCTGCGAATATGAGGATAAAGCTACGGGAATGTTGGCCAGGCTTAATCATCGCCTCAAGACAATTCGTGGGTCGTCTGATTGGGCAGCTAGCGGTACCCGCCAGCAACGTGTCCAAACGGAACAACATCGTTCAAGTAGCTCTTGTAATTCAAAACTACCGAAACTCTCTTTGAAGGTGTTTAATGGCAATTTCATTGAATGGATCCCATTTTGGGAACGGTTTAGGACGGCTGTTCATGAAAGGCAAGATATATCAGGTGCTGATAAATTTAACTACCTATCAAGCAACCTCGCAGGTAAGGCGGCAGAATGCATTGCCGGGTTCACACCCAGCAGTGCTAACTATGATGCTGCTCTTGCTCTTTTATCAGAACAATTTGGTGATAATGATCGACTGGTTAGCCATATAATGCATAATTTGATGAATATGCCTAAAATTTTTTCTCGACATGATATTGTTAGCCTTCGCACATTGTATAACAATGTAATTGCAAATACCAGATCTTTAACAGTGCTGAATGTTCCATCCACACAATATTCAATTATGTTAAGAACATTATTGCTACGATGCTTGCCCCGTGAGCTTGTATTGGAGTATCACAGAAAATGTGCTGATAATAAGTTTGAAAAATTATCTTCTGCTATCAGTGATGACGAAAATGTTTCAGTATCGGCATGTAGTGGTAAGAGTTCTCTTGGAGGCATACAATGCGGACAACTACGTTCAATACTAGCATTTTTAAAGCGCGAGGTTTTCTCTCTAGAAAGTGTTGAGCTAACAACGGAGAAAGCCCAACGAGCGCAATCAAATCACAGTAAAACTTTGAAAACTGCAACTGGGCTCCTAACATCAACTAAAGAAGCTACTATTGTGTGTTATTTTTGTAATTCGCACACCCACACTACGGCTCAATGCAATACGGCTCGTAATCTGTTAGAGAAGAAAGACATATTAAAGCAAAACGGTTGTTGTTTTAAGTGTACAAAGAAAGGGCATAATTCGAGAAATTGTAATTGTAGGATCAAATGTTCTGTTTGTAGTGGTAGACATGCTTCGTCAATGTGCGATCCCGAATACAGAGCACGACTTTCGCTTGGTGCTTCGAACTCCACCGTAAGCTCTGTAGATACGGAAGTTAACGATAAGCAATCATCAGCCGCTCTATGTTCCTCGTCAATATTAACATTGTCTACAGTTCTATTGCAAACTGCTCTCGTAATCGTTTCGAACGATTCTAATTCTTTTCTAATCAGAATTATATTGGACGGTGGATCTCAACGAACCTTCATTAAAAGAAGTGTTGTAATGAAGCTGCAACTGCAAGTCTACGACACTATCAAAATGCACATACTACCATTTGGTAGTAGCAAACAGTATGCTCCCAAAAATTTTGAGCGAGTCAAGGTTAAATTGCAGAGTCGGTCAACGAATCAATTTGTTGAAGTTCTAGCTGTCGTCGTTCCGGACATATGCCCCGACGTGCTGCAGCCTCCCAACATTACAGATTCAAACGTTCTGAATGGCTTGGTATTAGCCGATGATTATAATTTGAGAAAAACTGAGGACGAGATCGGAGTATTGTTAGGTGCGGATGCATACTGGACTATCGTAAAAGACGAATTTAAACGCATAACTGATAAATTAGTTGCTGTAAATACCATTTTTGGATGGACGTTGCATGGGTCTGCCCCTCTCAGTGGCACGGAACTGTTATCGTCAGTTAACCTAGCAATTGATGAACTGGATGATAACACAAATTTTTCAAGGTATGAGGTAAAACATATTGAAAAACTATGGTGTATTGATGAGATTCCTTCGGCTTTCGATATTCCTTCCAATACTGATGATATTATCAATAAGTATGTACGTGACAATGGAAAGCGTTATCAGGCATCGTTACTGTGGAAAAATGAAAATTGTGCCATTGATAGTAATCGACATGGTGCTCTAATTCGATTTAAGAAGTTGGTAAATAAACTCGAAAGGAATCCAGACAAGCTTAGGCAGTATGATGCGATAATCCAAGAGATGATTTCTTTGGGTATTGCAAAGAAGTGCAACGATGTTTCAAATCTAAGAGAATATTATATGCCTCATCGTCCTGTTTATCGCTTGGAAAAGGATACAACAAAAATAAGAATTGTATTTGATGCTTCTTCTCGATCCAGCGAGCATTTTTCTTTGAACGAGTTGTTGTGGGCTGGTCCGAATTTGCTTCCGAAAATACTATCGCTCTTATTAAATTTTCGGCTCGGAAAATATGCTGTTGTGGCGGACATAGAAAAGGCTTTTTTGCAAGTTGAATTAGATCCTAAGGATTACAGTGTTCATCGTTTCTTTTGGCTATCTGAATTAGAAGATTTGAATTCGATCATAGTTTTAAATTTGACACGAATGACTGTTGGTGTTACTTGCAGCCCTTTCTTGCTATGTGCTGTGCTGAAAAAACATTTTTTGAAACTGGAACACAAATATCCTGAAACGATTAGGCTTCTATTAGCTAGTTTTTACGTTGACGACTTGGTCCTAAGTGTCGACGAACTTAATGATGCTGTGCGGTTATACACGGAGTCGTGCGAAATTCTGAAAAACGCGTCAATGAATCTGCGCAAATGGAAAACGAATAATGATCAGCTTCGAAAAATCTTCTCAGAGGAATCCTACAGCTCAATGAACGTGAAAGTCCTAGGTGTAACTTGGGATATTGAAAACGATAAACTTTCTGTGGAAGTGGAAAAAGAAAAAATTACTTCTTTTACGCAACACTGTGTAACGAAACGAAAACTGTTGCAATTAATTGCATCTATTTTTGACCCCTTGGGTATTTGCGCACCGTGCGTTATGAAATTGAAGATTTTGTTCCAAGAAACGTGGAGGCAGAAACTACCTTGGGATGAAACTCTACCAACGACTTTGATGACCGATATCGTTAAGCTCACTTCTGATTTTCATCTTTTACCTTCTTTAACTTTACCCCGTTGCGTTTTCAATCATCCTCGTCGAATAAAACAGGAGCTGCATATATTTTCTGACGCTAGTCCCAAGGCCTATGGATCAGTGGCCTTTATACGTTCAATATATACCGACAAAATAACTACCGTAGAGTTTTTATGCTCTAAAAGTCGTCTAGCTCCACTTGGCAGTGATTTATCTAAAGAACTCACGCTTCCTAAAATGGAACTTGCCGCTGCAAGTGTATCAGCTAAACTGCTTAACTATCTTAACGAAACTCTAAGATTAAAATTTGATGCTCATCACCTTTGGACTGATTCAAAAATTGCTCTATTTTGGATTGTAAAGGGCAACTTTAGGCGAAATGCATACGTTGATAATCGAGTTCATGAGATTCGCCGTTTAACGGATATTCATAGCTGGCATCACTGCAGCGGGTCTACTAATCCAGCAGATTTGCTTACTCGAGGAGTTTCTGTTAAAACATTGCTTAGTTCAACATGTTGGCGTCATGGTCCAGAGTGGTTGAAAGATGAAAGTGAATGGCCTGTTCAAGATTCGGATTTGAATGACGGTGCAACAGAGTGTAATAATATGCTAGTGGCAGAAAAGCCTAACGAGCTTCTTAAAAAGCAATCTTTATTACCACTGGAAAATTTTAGCCAATATCGTAGGCTCATGCGAGTCACTTCTTACGTTCTGCGATTTACCAAACGCTTACGTGGAATTAAATCCTGCAACAAGCATATCAATGCAAATGAAATCAAGGATTCTGAATACTATTGGATTAAGTTTGTTCAAGCGAATGCTTACTGCGAGGAGATCACTGCACTTTCAAATAATGGGAACTGCACTAAGAGTTCAAAAATATTATCTTTAAATCCGTTTTTGGATCCCCAAGGAATTCTTCGTGTTGGAAGTCGGTTAAGCGAAGGTGAGCTCAGTTACGAAGAAACATTTCCTATCTTGCTTCCGTATAAAACCCATTTTACTAGTCTGCTAATCTATCAAGCACATGAAAGAGTACTACACGGTAGCACTAATATGGTTCTCGTACAGTTGCGGCTTCGATTCTGGGTTGTTAAGGCGCGTCAGGCAGTGAAGAGCGTTATCAACAAATGTACTGTTTGCAAGCGCTTTAAAGGAAAAGCTGCCAATCAACCGTTTGCACCACTTCCCAAGGAACGATTAGTATCCACACGACCTTTCGAAACAGCCGGAGTTGATTTTGCCGGTCCATTATATATACGAAACTCGCCTCACAAAGACACTACTCGGAAGGTTTACATTCTGCTCATAACTTGTGCTGTCACTCGAGCAGTTCACTTAGAACTTGTTCTAGATCTTAAAGCGGAATCATGTGTATCGGCGCTCCGACGATTTTTTGCTCGCCGTGGGATCCCGAGTCTCTTAATGTCCGATAACGCAAAAACGTTTCGAAGAACAGCGCTGGAGTTTCGACAGTTACATATGATAATCCAATCTGAAGAATTTCAAAATTATATTACCAATAAAGGAATATCCTGGCGGTTCATCGTCGAAAGAGCTGCTTGGTGGGGTGGCTTTTGGGAGCGGTTGGTGAAAATTGTTAAAGACCTTCTCAAGGTATCTATTCAACGCGCCACTCTTAATTTCGACCAACTGAACACATATCTAACGGAGGTTGAATTTATTGTAAACGCTCGGCCTCTAACATATGTTAGCTCTGATCCAGCTGATTTATCACCACTAACACCTGCTCATTTCCTTCTTGGATGCTTTCTTTCAACTTTAGCTATAAACAAATCGACTTTTGCTGCCGATCAAGAAATACGTTCGAAGTGGCAATCCAGGTTCAGGCTTGCTAATTCGTTTTTCAGGCGCTTTAGAAACGAATATATATGTGCACTTAGAAGCGCTCATCACAATCGCATCCCCTTCTCCCGTGGGGTCAAATCGGGCGATGTAGTTGTTGTTCACGATACTTCATGCTCGCGGCTCTTTTGGAAGCTAGCGAAGATCGAAAAAACTCTTTTGGGACGAGACGGCCGCGTTCGAGCTTGTGAAATTAAATTGCCCAACGGAGTGATCACCAGACGAGCCATTCAGCATCTGTATCCTTTGGAAATCAATTCATTGGCGGCGGGAGGATGTGAAAAATAAAAAGCATACAATACATTTACAGCATATTTTAACGTAGCATACTTCTCGCATACTATTGTAAAATTGTTAACTCTCTTCTCATAATCTTAATACCAGTTTATAACGTTAAAAGTTAGTTGGAACCTAACGCTAAAACATTCAAGACGCACAACCTTTCATCATTATTGTTAGTCTACCTAGTTTCTTAATAAATTACTTAATTAAATTTATCGCCGGTGTTAATTATTTGACAACGTTGTTATAGTCAAAATGCCGCATAAATTAAAATGCGGCTATGTAACCGGGCCAATGGCCTTTTTTACAAATAAACTGGGGCACGCCACCTCGCAAATCCCTCCAGAACTTCCCGATGTTCTAAGTGTGGGCACTAGTCACCAGATCGATGTAATTCATCGAGTGATTAACTGTCAGATGTCGACAGCCTGTCTGTTCCAGACAGTCATATTCAAACCAACATTCTGAATATATGGCCTTGCCATCGGCAATATTTTCTCTGAAAGCTGCCAATAACGTTTTGCTGTCGCGCGTGTCAACTGCAACGACAAACACTTCTCTTGTCTCACGCCAAATACCTCCAAAAACCCATTGGCCCGTTAAAAGCCGACCGCGATAATTTTTCCGTTTGCCCAGCTTGCATTCGTCGATCTCAACAATAGCTCCACTGCCGATTTTGCTATTCATCATGCTGATCCAAAAACCGTATATTTCCTGCCAAAAACTTAGCCAATCAATGATCGTTTGTCTCGGAAGCATCAATTCTTTCTCTTGTCGGATGACATGTGGCGGTGGAGAAGTAAGATAATATGCAACAAAACGGCAAATTTTCTCCAAACTTAAGTAGGTACCGGAAAACCAAGTACCCGTTATCACAAAAACTTTGAATGTGCACCTGATTTTTCGCCGCCTATGGTATCCAACCTACTAATAGATCGTTCCAGGATACCTTAAAATAAAGGTGTCGCGATTTACACGGACATTTTTTTCGCACTTCCGGCACAAAACTGCTTATTCTAACACGCGAAAAAAAATCGAGAAACCCGTCGCGATGGCAAATTATACCCAAAACTACAAATAATTGCATCATTTTGAAATACGAATCAATATCTACTGATAAGCAAAGACAAATAATGCACAAAATTTGTAAATCGAAAAATTCAATCCGTTTATGACCATTCGCCTGGTAAGATCAAAGCATTACCTAGAATGTTTCTGTATACATGAAAGATTGGAAGCATTTCAAGGAAACAGTGTTGTCTAGATAACGGGACCATCAGTCGGAAAGCGTAGGAGAAGGTTGAATTACACCGTTTTGATCGTTTAAAAGTGGGGGTAGGGAGGTGAAGGTTGGAGGATCATCCGATTTTTCCATTCTGATGAACTACATTTTGATGGTTAAAAAGTGAATGGAATCATCCGATCTCCCTCCAGCCGAGTGTTTGCGCACAGGGCGTGGAGAGGGTCGAGGGTGGTCGGATAATTTCATTCAGATTGTTCAAAAGTGGAGGGCGGCCTTTGAAGTCACATTTCATTTTTGAAAAACATGAAAAAAAATTGAAAATAGAAATCGAAGCACTTTTTTTGTCATTATTTGCAGTTTTTTCGTTCAGAGACTAAGTCTTGAAAGTGTATGGACAACATATTTCATTTTATTAAATTAAAACCTCAAATGTTGGTGGGTTCGGACCACCGGATAAAGAGAAAAATTCAGCAGTCTTATCATCGCTTCACTGCTTATTATTTTATTCATATTTCTTCATGTTAATATATTTGTACATTATGGCTAGAGCTGCATTACATCTCCACATCTAGACACTAAAGCTCATGCTGAGATCGAATCCAACCATTTCGATCAGCTGATTGATTTGAGGTCAAATCAGAAATCAAAAGATATATGCAGCGTACAGTGGGATGGGAGAACCACGCGGCATTGTAAAAGTGTGACGTGAGTCATCAAATATATGAATGGGTTTTCAAGTAACACCACCACAAATACTGTGATTTTTCTGTCAAGAATATTTCTTCTCCTATATCACGACCAAGCACAGCACTAGTTTGTCACTTCATCACACAGCAGCAAAAAAATCAATTACCCATGACACTCTATCATCAAATCTTCACTATCGTCTGTTATTGTCTCGAAGAGATATAAAAAAACATCTTTCATCTAACGTCTTGATTTCAACGGTTTTTGCCAGAACAACGGTGAATTTAAGGCACGCGTCATCATTTCACAATATGCTACTGAACGCTACTGAACGTTGACTAAATCCTTCCGTAACGCCCACCCTTTATTCATTTTCTCTCCCATACCATATAACGCGTATAGTCTTTCAATTCGTTCAGTATCATCTTTCATGTCGAGGACGTTCCTCGCTGCTATCATAGACCTCTATCATCAAGTCAGCAAGCGAACAATTTGCCGCCCATCAAAAAGTAATTTTGTGCTTGTATCCTTGTACCAGAAGTTGTACCGGGTGCTGCAAAGATATTTCGTCGACAACAACTTCCGACAGATGTTTGACATGATATGAAATGTTCGCGCGGTAAATCCTTTTTTGCCGATAACACAGGGGAATGTTCGTATTCATATGAATTTATTCAGGATATTCGTTTAATACAGGATACTTTGAGAAATTGAATATTGTGTTAAATAATCGCAACGATTGGAGACGAGTTTATATTTGTGTTCGACCTGATTTATTCAAAACTAAGTTCAGGTGATGCAACAGACTTATTCGGAAAACTCTTTTTTCCACAGTTGGTTCCTTCTGTCCAAACAAACAATTCTATATTTTCTCAAAACCATTCCATTGCTTTATTCCATACGTCATGAAAAAAAATCAATTCTACAGTATGATGCTTAGATAAGATAAAGATGCAAATATCATGACCCAAAGTCATTGTCCATTTTCCCATGAGACATTACTATCACCAAACGATTTTCATTCTGTCCTTCACATGGGAATCAGATGTCAATTTCTTTCGATTCACAAATATCGATTGCCATTAAATGGAAAATCACCCGAACAATAGCCAGCAATCCTTTTGAGTTTTTATCATTTTCTCGTGCTATTTTAAAACATTCGACGTTACGAGTGCAGAATTTCAAGTAAGCATTTCTTCACTTACTGATTCTGTACGAAACGAATTTTGGTGTTCTTATCTTTATTGAAGACCACTCATTCGAATGGCTACTCTTTGCACGTGAAAAATCGAATTTAATAGTCGTACTTGCAACGAGTGAGGCTTATCTTATTTTTCTCTTGATACATTAAACTGAAATGAGATTTTGGTGCAAGTTTTGTTGGATGTTGGTATTGGAGGGTGGGGTGTGTGTTTCAAGCATTTTTAAGATGGTCTCGAATCGAGAATTTTAATAAAATTTGTATTAAATGTCAAATTAATGGACACCAAGTTCATTACAGTAAATTGAAACAATCTAGTTACAAGGACTCAATGATCTCAACTAAGAAGAAATTATTTTGTCAAAATATTACAAAAATTCAAAATAAATATGAAATAGAAAATATTGTATTGCAAATTGCGGAATATCAATTTATGCTGATATGTAAATTTATAATTGAAAAGTATGAGACAAATCGGTATTGAAATTTTTTTTCCGACGATAATTTTTAAGAATTGCAGCAAGTTCAGTCATACGACAAGTGTGAGAATCGCCAAGTTGTTGGCTTTATGTACTGAGCTACTTTGAGAAAATTATTTTGACCCTAAAATAGCACGAAAAACTAGATTTTAGTGACTTGAAAATTCACATAAAATTCAGTACCTAGTATGGTAGCAATTTGCATTTATTACATCGTTAAATCTCTTAAGCATAGAATCCACAAGTTTTTGAGTAGTTTCTGGGGTAATTGTCGTCCAAACCTCTAAAATGCCTTATATTAATCGTTTCTTGTTGGAAATACTATGCCTCCGAACATTATTTTCCAAAACTGTCCAGAATTTTTTTATTACATGCATATCTGGGCTCTGTGCCAGCGGGGACATAACTTGCGGGCAGCTCCAAATCAGCCACGATTGCACAATACCAGACTTATGTTTAGGGTCGTTGACTTGGTAGAAATGGAATATGTATAGAATTTCAGGATTTGCAACACTTTGGAGCAATTTTTTTTCGAAATATTTAGAGACATGGTTTTGTTCATGATACCTTCAATGAATTCCTAATTTCCAATCCCGGCTGTTGACATGCAGACCCGAACCATTACGCTTCCATCGCCATGCTTCACTGTAGCTTTCAAATTTTCTTTTCATAGCTCAGTATTAGGTTTTCGCCATACATATGCCATGAGAACCAAAGATATTAAATTTTGAATCGTCTGAGAATATGACGCTATTCCAGAAGTCCGATTTTTTTGGCGTGCTCTCTAGCAAAGGCAAGTCGACTCAACTGGATTTTTCTGTTTCTAAATGGCTTTTTTCTTTTTTTCGACCATTGAAGCTGTGGTCTCGGATCACGTGGCGGACAGTTTCTGCACTGCATGGCTTACCTATTACTTGCTATACCTTCGCGGCTAGCTTTGAAGCCGTTAACTTTGGGTTCGCCAATAAACAAAATGAGCAATTTTCCGCTCGGCTTGAAATTACTTATCACTGATTCTCGCTATTACCCATTATTTCAAAACTCTTCTTGTCCTTTACATGTATAATACTACACTAAATTTTGACTTTAGCTAGTTGCCAATTTTTCAAAAAAAAAAAAAAAGGAAAAAAAAGTTCCGTTATACAGCCCAACACAATCGGACAGAAGTGGAGACAGGTATCTGCATGAAAGAAACTGTGGCCTGCGTTTCTGCTGCACAATCGGTCTTTTCAGCTTTGAGAATGTGAGAATCTATTTTTTAACATTTTTTTTAATTAATTGTAATCAATAAGCATGTTTTTCTAGATCAACATTCAAAACTGCATGATTTTCTAATTAGTTTTTAAAATACAGTGTTCTATAGTGTAAAAATAGCACTGCATGAAAGATAAGATAAAATAACACTGCATTTCTTAAAGATATCACGTTTTCATTGCTATAAATTCAAAATTTACCGCCTAAAGAAATAACACAAATTTTCTATGACATCAATTCTGATGGCTGTGGCCCTATGGTTGATTATATAGCGTCGATTGTCGAACAACAATTGATATATTACCTTCTGTTCAAAATTGAACTGGACTGTGCAAATAAAAAAAACAATTTTTAGTCTCCAATATTTATTTAATCTCCTTGAAAATAATCATTATCAGAATCAGAGTCGACACTTATGTGCCAACGATTTTTTCCAATCTTCAACATTTTTTTGATAGGCCTATTTTGGAATGAACTTCAGCTCTCTCTGCGGAGCCTCTTTTAGAACTTCAATAGTCTCAAAATAAATTCCATGGGGCCGTAATTTCAGTTTTGGAAATAAGAAAAATTTACACGGGGTCATATCTGGCGAATATTATGTCTGTGGGACGATATTAACGTTGTTTTTGGTCAATAAGGTGTGATTTGTGACCAGGTGCGTTATCGTGGTGCACAAACCATGAATTGTCTTTCAATAATTCTGGACTTTTTCGACGAATATTCTCTCGCAAATACTTTGAAACATTCAAATTATATTGTGCGTTGATTGATTGTCCTTGTAAAAGGAATTCCGAGTGTACGACGCATTAAGAATCAAAAAACTCAGTCAACATCACCTTAATTTTAGAACGACTTTGACGTTGATTTTTGGGTTTTAGCTCAAATGGATAGCGCCACTCAGTAGATTGTTGAGCTATTTCGGTGTCACATTGATACACCCAAGTCTCTGTCTGCACCAGTAATGATGAGATGAATATCCGTATCGTCCAAAGAGAGCATCTTCTCAGTGACAGCTCAACGATACTGTTTTTGAAAAAAAATCAGCAATTTTTGGCACAAGTCACGCTACGATCCGTCGCATATCCAAACGCTGTGCGCAGCGCAGTTTTTTCCACTTTTTCGAGGTTCGATCCAATCTATGTAACAGATCGTGAGATCTTATAGTAGTTCTACCAACTTTCAAAAAAAAAAAAAAACATTTTACCTCTATGTCAGCCGCGGTTCATTTGAATAATACAGTCCAATTCAATTTTGAATAGAATTTATATTATGTTAACTTGAAAAGGGTACTCGGTATCTAAGTTTCTTGTACTCTGGCGATCTTTCATCTTCTGTGAATACTATATGTGTTCATGTATTTTCGATTGCTTGCAGATTCCAGCTCTATTATTTCACATACAATCAGTAAAATGACCCAACCACCTCTATGTTTTACACATGGACTTAATTTTTCATTATCAGGTCTTTGCTATTTTATATATATATTTATATTTTATATAATATATTTATGTAAGCGAAATATTATGTTCTTCTTGAAGACAAAATCATTAGAATAAAATTGCAAAACCGTTAAAATAAAAAGCCTGCAAAAGTGAAGTAATCCCACGACAACCCGCGTACGGGTCTAAGGGTTGAAGCTGGTAGAGAGCTTCATTACAATTTTTTCAATCAATGTGAATACGAGTGTGGAGTGACTAGTTCCACGGCTGATTTAAATCAGGTACCTAATCAGAGCTAATTGGACTCAATCCTTGATGCGCGGACCCTCGTCTGAACCTGAATTCGAACCAGGACCCCACACGCAAGAAGCCAGTGCTCTATCCACTTGACTATTCAAGGTTTTTCAATTGGCTAATGATTTAGCTTTCTCTGCGTTACTGCGAGAAAAGTCTGTAGTCTACTTTTTAATTCTTTTGGCTGTTATATGGTTCTATCCTGACAACTTCGCCAGCATATTTATGCTCTCTGACAGCTATTCGAATCTTTACTTCTATATATACTGTTACTGCTTCGTATAGTTAAAATTCATTCAATTTTAGGATCAAGATACACTTTATTCAATATGCATCTCGGCCGGAAAATGGCTTTTCAGAAATATGATTCTCTCGAAAACTCTCAATAACGTGTTATACTGTCGATGGAAGGACCCTTATTCATGATTTATTTCAGCAATTTACTGTATTCTTTTATTGACTTTGAAATGATGAATTCATGTACCCATTCACCATTAGTTTTATCGCTGACTAATTTTGTTACTAGTTTTGTTGCAGCAATATTTTTTTAAAACAAACAAATCGAAATGTTATCTTTTAGCCTTACATTAGCTTTTGTCGATGCTTAAATATCGGGTAAATTATGGTTGCCATGAGCCATTCGCGGCACTAAATAAACGATATATATAATATACGAGTAGGTTTTCATTTGTCACCGGCATCACTTAAACGAATTTTGCTACAGAATGCTTTGTTAATTTTGTAAACTGTAAAGATGAATTTCTGAAATTCAGTAAATAAATTATCACCAGCTGTAAATGGGCCAAACTTCTAATATATCGTTTACATTTTGAGTGAAGTTTTGAACCTTTTTGCGAACTTATATTATATTGCAGAAGCTATGTCAACATTTGTGTAAATAAATTATTAGCTTCAATAATAGAATGAAAAGCAGTAGAAATAAATTTTTATAGATGGGTTATTTAAACGTTAAGTTACTTTACTTCAATTTGAATTTTAAGGACTGGATAAATACTTGTTTACTACGCCACAAGAAGAGTCCTATAATAACTTAAACTTTACATAGTTTGAAATTTATGTATTTTCTGGTCCAATACAGTTTCAGTCTTTCCACCTTCCATCCAAACTCAGAAGCCTTAGTTTGAAACCTTCGCAAAGATTTCATTCTGATGGGTTGTACGATGCATGATCTGATGTCTCACTTGTTTCACGGTAAAACTTTTGATGAAGACGTAGTATCCTACCACTCTTCATAAAACCACAAACAGCTACCCATCTAAATGCAAATCCTAAACACCTCCTAAAATTACTTACATTATCCTACTAAAATGACTATGTCAAGATGAAATCAACCGAAGACAAGGACCTTCAGTTTACCTAACATTCTAATTAAAATATCACCACGGGTAGCCCCAAAACGCAAATATCTACCGCCAACAGTATCCAAATCAACAGCATCAACGTCACAACCAACAACTCATCTCATCTTGTAATTTCTTCCTTAACACACTTGCCACCATCCACTCGTCTATAACACCTTTCGATTTATTAAAGATAAAAAGGATTTATGATGGAACACTATGAGACAATAATTTCCGTCTGTTTCAGTGTCAAGACAACATTCCTATTAAGCGACACTGCTTCGACCTCGACGATGTGCAGACGCTGCTTGCTAGCTGGATACCGACGACAGTCAAACAGTTCAGTCAGCTCCTTTCACTGGCATTCGGGATCTCTTCAGCCGACATTCGCAACCATCGGAAAATTACTTTTTGATCTGATGATGGTGATAAATCTATAACGCAACTGTCAGAAACAGATTTTCGGTGTGCTACTTGCTCTCCGTAGAGTGGATGTACGAGTACAAGGCTGTTAATATCGACGACGAAATAAGACAGAGAGACATGATAAAGAACTTTTTGTGTTCCTAATTTTAAAGTCTCAAAAAAAGTATTCTTGCTAGGGGGTGTTAAGTCGTGACTTTTACATTTGAGGTGGTATGGATAGACAATGTATCCTCAAAATGAAATCAAATCATTGATTTTATGTTGTTATATCCTGACTCTAAAAAAAGAACTACTCATCTAAATCACTTGGATGCGGATGTTTTTTTCCTATTACGTAAAAATATGGCTATGGCAATAGCGAATTTAATGACTTAGTCAATTTGGTGACCTAGTTAATTAAATTTTTTAGTCTTTTTCTCATACACAATGCTAAAGTCGATTTGATCTTCGCCCACATGTATTTCAAAGCTGTTAAATACGCCCAAGTTTATTTTTATAAGTGAATCTATTTGTTCATGAATAAATTGCTTATTTAATCCAAATCAAATGAAGCCCACAACTATTTTCATATAATCAACTCCTCCATAATTCAAAGTCATTTTACGCAGCACTGATGTTAACAAATCATCGCCATTGAAGGTGATTGAACGACAACGCAGCTTTCTTTCTATTGACACCATGCCAGGATTAAAGCACCACGCATGCATTTTTTACAGTCAAACATGCATTCAACTATCATTCTTCGCCCCGTTTAAGTTCACTCCTACCATTTCACTTTCATACTTTCAAATGACCGATTACATTCTCAGTGGGGAAGCAATAACATATGTGTTTGCCATTGACTCCTGTAGACTTTGAATTTCATTTTAACAATGATAAATCACAAGGATATGATAACAACAGACAAACACGTGTCGCTTTCATTTATCGCCTTTCGCCACCTTACGCTCTGTAATGTTTTCATTGTGAACCACGCACACTAGCGAGGACGTACCGAAGTCAGCCTTTTGACCCCTTTCAAATTTATCTATAGAGTCCTTTTTATATCACGGTATATCTTAATGTCCCCGGAGAAGTGCTTTTAGAAGAGCCAAGTTTCGTCGACAGCAAATAAAGTTTAATTTCGTCACTCGGAGTTCGGCAATTAAATTTGACTTGCTCCTGGTATGCTACTTGTCCCGTTCGAATAAAATCTGCAAAAATATTCGACAGAAATTAACAATTTTCTCATAATTGTCATTTTCCACAGATGCTACCACACGATTTAGGAGTGAAAGACTTTTCTCTTGGCTCTTTTTCGATCTTAAGTCAAAGACCTTTTGTCATGACTTGTTTATATTCTTTCACGTACATGGTAGCCAGGACCCGTTGAAAGGGTAACATAAATTTTATGACACGAAAAGATATCGATTGTCGATGCTTGGTCTCCGAGGTGCGTTGCATCAGCCTTAATTATTTCGGATCCAGTGCTAAAAAAATTGTTTAATTCACTTAGTGTTTAAAATTTCAATTGATTTTGAAATTCAAATACTGGACTCTTGATCAGTCAAAATAAATACCCTTCGATACCCTGTATACAGCCTCCCAACCCTCTTGCATCGATTCAACCATGAAACAGGACACCGAATAGAATGCTAATTAAAAATTTGGAAAAGCGAAATAATTATGATACTGTCGCCAGCGTTGCTGTTGTTTGTCGACACTTTCTCTAAGTCGGAACCGAAAGAGTAGTTTTCAGCAACTGCTACGAGAAAAATATCGTCAGCTTCGATAAGAATTATGCGATCTGGATATCATAAAGTCGATAATTTTTTGTGACTTAATTGAACGTTTCAAATTAATTTTGCGCAGCGTGACTTTTGAAGTTTTTACTTTTGAAAATGTGTATATCGTCTGATAAGTTCCCTGCTAGAGGTTGAGATGACGTTTTCCATAAATAGGCGTAAATGTGTTTATTGTGAGCTAGGATATTCATATTATTTCCATCAAAATACTATTTGAGATTGTTAGGAGCTAGATATATTTAGACTTCAAAGGTTTGTACTTTATTGGGAGATCAGAGAAATTTTAGTAGAAGGTTTGGACGAATTTCGGCGCAATAAATGTAATAATTATCAATAATATGCGTCGTTTACTGCTAGAAAGTCAATGCTCGTTTGGAGAGGTGAATAGTTTCAACATAATTGCATTATCTGATTCATTTATCAAAATTATTATCTTTTATTCAAAATTTACTAAGAAACTAGTAGATAGTTTGTGAAAATATGTTGCAGAATGTTATTGATTTCATATAAATTTAGTATAGTAAAAGCTTAAAAATTCTTATAATCGACTATTTCATCTATTTTCATAGTATTATTTGAAAAAATATGAGTAATATTAAATCGGATCTGAAGTGTATGAAGTGCTTACTACGTTAATTGATCAGACTAACCGACTTGCGATATGATCTCGGCTGCATCCAAGTTTTAAACGCGTAATGCGTTACTACTTTTTTGCTCCTATGGTGAAAGATGTTTCTTAAAAAATATTTAGTATTCAAGTCAGGACATTTTGTTATTTGTCTATATGAATCAAGTAGTTGTAAAATTGTTATTTCACTCATACTTCACTCATACACTCAATAATTTGTTTATGTGAATAAAATTGTTAAAATAGTTCAATCACGTCAAATTCATCCAATTGTTTGAATTTTATGTGAATTTGATTATGCATCGTGAGGGGAGGTAGGTGCCTCCGATTGTTTTTAAGTTATCGATGAGTTTGGCTCCATTCATTACACTCAAGTGACAAGCTAGAAATATTGGCCTCTATAAACCGCTTTATCTCTAACTTTTTTCAAAATGATGACAAAAATGAAAAAATTTTCTGAGTTCCCTTTTCGGCTTCGCAATGGACCGCTCTTTTCAATGTTTGTTCCATGTCAGCATGATTGGAGCTCCTTTCTGGTCGTAGTTTTCTTATTTTGGCGCGTTGCGAAATTATCTGAATTTTATTTGCGTGAATCTTTTCTTTCAAATAGCCCAACAAAAAGAAGTCAGAAGCCGTTAGATTTGGATATGTGATGGCCAACTAATTTCTGATCTCCTGAAAACTATGCTTTCTCCGAAAATCTCCCTTAAAAAGTAGCACCATCTTGCAGAAACCACATTGCAGGACTATTTTCGGCTCCAGGTCTCGAAAAATTTTAAAAACATGGCCCAATACCGTTCTTCAGTGGTGGCCACAACGTTTCCAATATCTTTCCGGAAGAAGAATGGGCCAATAGTTTCTCAGGACACTGTTCCGAGCGATGCTCGGTTAGTTACAGGATTTTTGGGTCAAATTTTCAAGTTATTTTCCAAAGCTGCCCCTTCACGTTCGTAGCTGAACGATGTCTTTTAGCATTTCAAATACATTCTCTGCTAATTCTGAAAAAAAAGTTGTAAGCTATTTCTATCCATTCGTGGCTTATGATCACAATGTAACTATTGCTTCAAAAGCCACTTCGGTGGCAGACAAGGAATATTAACGAGTGTTAAATAGACCGCAACTACTGCAATTTAACTCCTAATTGTTGCTGCAAATCTATTTCTTTATTTCACTCTACTAATTTATCGTAACCTGTCGGAAAATATTTCAAAAACAAATAGCGATGCCAAAGGTATCGAAAAATATCGTGAAACTTTGACTCAAACCATCGCGATACAAAACGTCCTAACTTGTTACGCCTTAATAACAGAACGGAAAAATCCTATGACACAGGAAATATATAAGAGACATCTAGCAACCACAACTTATATCATATGGGGATGAAAAAATGTCTACAGGACGAGAGAGGTCTAGAATAGGCAATCGGTTGACCTTTTTGGAAGTGCCTAAGCTAGTGTAAATAGTCCCGTTGTTAAACTTAGTGGTCAAGCAGTGAAAGTCATAGCAATTTATTTATTTATTTTATAATTTAGTGCGTATTCAATACAACAGGCAAAACTGCCCAATTACAGATTGGATATAATGAAAAAAATAAAATAACAAGTACTAAATAAGAATATATAATAAGTATATAAAATAATTATATGAAATAAGTATATGAAATAATTAAAGTTAGAATAAAAGAGTAAGAAGTAAATGAGTAAATACAAGCATATAAAAAATAATTAAAGTGGTAAATTAAATAAAATAAAATAAAGTAGAACAAAAAAAGAAAGAATGCACTGAAAAGAATACAAAATATAATTAATTAGAAACAAAACAAAAAACAAATAAAAAAAAAACAAAAAAAAACAAAATCAAATTAGAAGTTGCAGAGCAAACATATATATAAGCATATATAAAAATAAAAAAAGTTCATAAAGCATTAAATATAAAGTAAAATTAAGTATAACAAAAAAAAAAGAGAGAATCCATTATAAGCAAGAATAAGTAATAAAATTAATTAAATAGAATCAAAAATTTTACTACCAACCATATTTTTGAAGATGGCAATAGATTGTGGAAGAGGACCAAGTTGAAGACTATTTTCAGTGCGAAAGAGTCGCAAAACGGGAGAGTAGAAGAAAGTGTCAGTACAAGCATACGGTACTTCAAATAGAATGGAGGACCGGATTGGCCTTACGGATTCCCGCTCAATGAACAAAAATGCTCATGACGAAGATAGGTAGCCGCGACAGATTTTGAACAGGAAACTCTCATCCAAATAAACTCTGCGCTTGAAGGAGAGGAATGTCAAGAAGGGATAGACGTTCACTATAAGATAAATACGGCAGACTATATTTAAAAAGTAAAGTACGTGTAAACCTGCGCTGAACTGATTCAACAGCGTCAGGGAGGTATTTGAAACGAGGATACCACACTTGACTGTAGTATTCAAGTACAGAACGGGCTAGGGTAATAAACAGGTGGACACAAGTAGAAATACTAAATGAATTGTGGCAGGAAAGAATCACGAAACCAGCAATCCGAGAAGCTTTGCTAGTGACAGTAAGGACATGAATGTTGAATTTCAGTTTGCGATCAAATGTGACCCCAAGATCTGAAAAATCATCGACTCAAGAGAGGATAGTGCCATCAATAGCATAAAGAAAGACATGAGTGTGAAGCTTCAGAGAAAAGGACATAGAAAAACACTTGGAAAAATTAAGGGACAAACAGTTCAAGTTACACCAACCAGAGAGAGCATACAAGTCATCCTGGAGAAGCAGTATTTATATATATATATATATAGTAATTTATTTGTTTTGAGTGTTTCTGAAATAAAAGTATGTTTAGTGGCGATGAAGCAACTTTTCTATTTAGACAGCACAGACAATCACAAGTTCAAGAAATAGGTTTCAAGTCAAAAGAAAAATATTTCTTTTTTCCTCCTGCAGACTAATATTTGTTCGCAAATTCGCTAAATAAAGTTTTCCGCAAAATTGCTGCATCCAATTTCAAATAGTTGAGGATCGGTCTCCCATTTCGTGCCTAAAAATAATGTAAATTTTGTATAAAATTATTTTGTTTTGCCTCTTGTCGCTGGTTGTGCTGACCGATAATTTTGCATAAATACAAACACATATTTTCGTTCAATCGCATAGACCACACCAAATATTTAGTGCATTTTATACATTTCAATCAGTTCCAAACAAACATTTTTTCTAAGGATGAACCCATTATGCACTAAAGTGAACCTCCTCAGTAAAAACGATTTTTCAATGCATACATTTTTAAATTTTTGGTGGTTTCACATTTCAAATTCTCTGGTGTATCATGTGGCTCATAACACTAAACGTAAATTTTAAATGATTGTCAAATGATAGCACGTTTTTGAAAGGTATCCCTATCAAAGAAAAATACTTTAAATTTCTCTAACTAAAATAATGCTGAAGATTTTAGTAATAGATTTAATTACTTAGCGATATTAATTTGACTCAACTTTGAAAATTGTCCCCAAAAAAAATCCAGCCAAATTTTCCTAGTTTCTCCGAGAATCACCTCTCATCAGAGTTTAACTAACTCTAATTTTATCTTCAAACTCATCTTTCCATTGATTAATAACTCAATGGCAATTCACACAATTAAGATCAATTATCAAATTCACTTGTTACTTACCCTATCCATTGCTCTAATGAAAAAACACAAAAGCCGGCGACGTCGTTATGTCGGCAAACGTGTTACGGAGTCTTTATACTAATTACCACTCATTTCACTGATGGAACACAACGTGTGGTGAAAAGGATGATGAGGGCGCGTACAGAAGTGATACACAATCACTCTTTCCGGCTGGCTGACTTCCCGAAACTCAATCAATAGATCCGTGAAAGTTCCGTGCATTCGGTCATACAGGACGAAACAAGTTTCCATGAAGCCACAAGAGTTTTTGTATAAACGTTAAAGGAATCATCCCTCACGACATCATCATTCTCAGTAGCAACAACATCATCTTTGCAGCCAACAGTGTATTCGTAGTCAAGTTGAGTCGTCTCAATAAAAATTAAGCGGTTTTTCGTGTCACGTTTTATTACATCCATTTTTCTGTTAGTGTTTCTTTGGCTATGTCTAAATTATATCGAAGAGACACGTGTCGGAAGCGTGTCCATTCAGTGTTAGGCGTTTGCGTTGGAAGAGTTATTTCTTATTGAGCCGCAAACCAACGTAAATGTATTTTCTTTGAGGAGCATTAGGTATTGTCAAATTGATGATATTAATGGTGCGAAAGAATTTGTTCAAAAGAAAAAAATGTTTTTGTAAAGCACTTCATCATTGAAGGACTTTTGACTGCAGTATTCGAGCAAAAGTTAAATATCTTACGGGAAAAAAACTGTCAGTGTCATATGAATATGAAAATAGCCCGCTATAGCTTAATTTTTTTCATGTTGAATTTTTTCAGAATATAGATAGCATAAGGAAACAGTGGCGAAGCGTCCATACAACCCTATTCCTTCCGGCTTTCCTTTCGAATATCTAGACATACTTGAGATTTTTCAACACATGTATGCATCTTAAACATGTACATGCAATTTCAAATGACTAAAGATCATACTATCTTCTGTATAATACGATAATCCCATTCATAAGCCGAAATTATCCGGCTTGCGAATTCTTATTTGCGAGCCACTAGAGGCTTTGATCAAAAGTGTGTTGCCTTGTGTCTGTCTCTTTTCGTTTCTTGCTGAAATGCTATCATTGTCTCGCTTTAACAGATGAAAAACAAAGCCGTGATGGATCGGCTTATGAATGGTTCGAGAATGGAAGAGCATTTCGATCGGTTCATTCAATATTGCCGTTGTGCTATTTTTATGTGAACGTTACTTTCAATAGTCGTATTGCTCATATAAAAAACAGGACGTGAAGATTATATATTTGAGATATGAGTATGAAGATACAATTTTACTGGCTATCTAAAAACTAAAAATGCTTCTTATTTTTAGTTTTTAGAAATGAATTTTGCCGTGCTAAGAAAAAAGTCATAAGCACTACAATGCAGTTTTTGGGTTAATTTCATGATGTAATAGAGCGCATTGAGCTCTGTCTTTGTAACCTGCCAACAGTTGGTTTCTGTTTATAAACAAATCGGCTAACATTCTTGTCACATCTCGAGAATGTAGCACTTTTCCTTAGTTTCAAAATCTTAGCCCCATTTTTTCTACGGCAAAAAGGGAAATCTCATGCTTGCAGAACTGTAAATCAGCTAAGTTTAAAAATTTTCATGCAAGGTCCGCTAATATTTACGTGTAGTGATTAAAAGATTCCTATGAACTAGAATATTTGTTTTTGCCAGAGCTTGCCATAAGAAAGTTTAATTGAAAAAAAAAAGAGACTACAACAATTCATACTAAGAGAGATTTAAGATTTTAAGTTTATGTTGATTGATTTAGGTATTACAAGGACTATCATAATTTACAATGTAATATCTTTTGATGAAAATGTTGTATCAAGTGAATTTGTTTCATATTTTTGATAAATAATATTAAAGAAATGTCTTTTTTTGTTTTCGTTTTCGTCATCGGACGTTGTTCTAAGCAAAAAAGTATTAAGTTCCTCTATTCACGAAATATCAAACATTTCTTGACATTCTCTGCACTTATGAAAAGACCAAAAGCTATCTAACCGGCGAAGTCATTTTTGGAAGTGCAAAGCTTTTATTACATCATGCCAAATCGACAAAATGAAAATGCGAATTTCCTGAAAACTATAAAAATGGAGCTAAGAATTTTTAATTAAGGACTACAGAATTCCTGTCTTGCATCAAATTCTTTTATGATACATATTATGCTTAAAATTATTTTTCATCTTTCTAGTTAGCAGGAAAAAGCAGAAATCAGGAAATAATAGAAAAGTAAATAAAACTTTTTATCGTGGGAAATCTGAACCTGGATATTTTTAATATGTATGCCTAAAATATATATGTACGTTAACACTCAAAAATATTTTAATTGTAAATTGTAAAAGTCCCGATACATTTTGAAAATATAGTAAATGAAGAATTTTCTATACATCCTCATGTTAAGCGTTGACATATTTTTGCGACTTTTTCATTTCAACCGTTTTATTTCCAAAATATTTATAAATTTAATGGATGAAAAATATTTGCTTTCTATTTTTTCCATTCAGCGTTCTGCAGGCTCAGAAAGACCTTTTTCAATGCCTCTTTTTTACAAACATGATTTACATTAAAACAAATGGTTTCATGCATGTTGAATGTGACTCTATAAAAACTGCTTACTAATTTGTTGATATACATATGCTTAGAATTTTTTTGAATTAAGATTTTTTATACTATCTGTAGTGAGGACGGCTGCCGGGAACGCGGCCAGCATTAAATCACCAGTTTGGGTCCATTTGCCACCCTCATAGACAATCACACGCATTCACACTAACAAACATGGCGCTGGCGGGATTCGAACCCGCAGGCCCTGTAGCACGCCGCTTTTCGCCCTGACGCCTTAGCGAGCAGAGCTACCGGGCCCCCTATATACTATCTGACATTATGACTAACAGTCATGAGAACTAAATAGAAATTAGTAACAAACATCAGCATGCCAAACATCATTATTATATATAAAACGGTGGATCAGTATTCGGCTTCCCTCCATCGATATTCCACCCCTCTCCACTGTAAGGAAATGCTTCAAAATTTTTAGAGGTTTTTTTTAAACAAAACATGTTTGGATTGTTTTTCTAATAAATCAAATTTTTTTTGTATAAAAAAAATTTGGTGTCAATTCAAAGCAGTTGCAGTTTAAACTGAGTTTTAATTCGTATGAATAATATTAGCGATTAGATGGTCCATAAAACACTTTTATAACTTATACAAATTTCAAACAAATGACGAAAAGCGAATACTTAATATTTAATTTCGAATTATACGCCAATTCATCTTTTACAGTTTTTTCATTCGTTGTTTTAAATTCACAAATTTGCTAAAATATATTTTTTTCCAATAAAAATAAATTAAATCTTTCTTTTGAAGGGTCCAAAAATATTCATCGTATGCGAAATACTCAAGCTCCAGAATACAAATATAAATTACGATCGCATTCATATTGTGCAAAACAAATTGTCAGTCATTATCTATATGGCCTTGAATAGAAAGTTTTGCCTATCCGAACTGACCGCTGTCCTTTTCCTCGACAAATTCATGTCAATTTATTAGGACCATCTTGTCCAGACAACAGGTCATTCATTAGGGCAATTTTCTAGACTGTTGAAAAGCATGCATCTGTCAATGGGTTTGTTTCTGACATTTTTAGGTATTCGGTGAATTCGTGCTTAAGTTTTCCTGTTTACTGTATTTGTTTTTTTATAAAAATGAATTTTTCATCTCTAACTGGAATTTGGTGAAATTTAAGTAAATATTTTGCAGAATATTTTTCGTTTATTATTCCTACTCATGTCATAACATATTCTGAGAAACAGTCCTTGGTATAAAAAAAATCGTATAAGACCAATAATCAATTTCTTATTCGTTACCACAATAATCATACATCTTCACACCCTTGCCAAACAATCACCATCAAACTAATGTAATCAATTTCGAGCAATCAGATAGAACAATTGAATCTCTATCCCTTCAGATCAAGGATCAAACAGATTTTCTATTTTAGTGTGATTTTCATCTAAGTTTTTTCATCCACTTGGTCCCCCCAACCATAAAAACTCCCCAAGCCATGAACATCGCCCTTTTGTTTTGCGGTGGTGCTCTTATCGCAACTCACCCCTCGTCGCCATATGTTCTCGTAATAATACGCCACTTTAGGATTTGCCATGCTGGCAACGACGGTAACGATATGTTGCCCGGAATGCCGCAAACAATGTTAATTAAGGATTACAAGTCATACATGGAGTTCACACTCGTTATTTCTAGTCTTTCTAGTTGACTGAATCTTGAAATACTATTGGGGATTTTTGGGATTGTCTTAGCTGATAGCACAGTGTGAAAATTTTATAGGAGGGGCGTGGAGTGAATAAACTGTTGAAGGAAATATGTTTGTAACGTATGTCTTTTGATTACTTCTGTGTTCTGTGTTCTTCACACACATATTTATATGTATTTTAATTGTGACATGAAGAGGACGTGTATATTATGCATAATAGTTTTGTTTTTTTTTCTGATTAGTAAAAAAATTTTTTACAGAATTAAAAGTTGAATTTGTCAAAAGTTCACGGTGTGGATTCGTGTGAGACTCATAATTAAACCTGAGTGTTAAAACTGGAATAAAATTCAAAACAATGCTAACGTATCATTATTTAACACTGGGTGTACAGATTTCGTTTTCGACAAATATTGTATAGTGAGTCCGAAATATCAAGTAGTTTTCACCAATCGAACAATCTTCTCTCCAACGTACAAACAACCCATAATAACTCACCAATTGTGTTTTTGACCATCGTCATTATTATTAAGTCTCTCCGTATATATTATTCGATGTCTGTCATAAATGTCCTTAATGATGACGCAACATTTCCAAATCACAAAACAATATCTACAGAGAACGATTCAATTTGACAGTACGACAGAGTTCAAAGTATTGTCGTAATAAGGCAACACAATGTCATTACAGCAGGGGTCAAGTCCGGGCTCATACGTTGCGTTGTGGCCGCTTATGCCCTTCGAACACTCATCCTGGTCGATTGGGCCTATATAAGATTGTTTGATGCATGCCTGGAACTGATGGCTCATATGATTTATTGATGTCCTTTGTGCTGGATGTGCTCTTTGCAGATCCGAGTCAGATCGCAGCCATCGAGCCGAACCTCTATGCTCATACTTCCTGATTTCACAATATGTCTAATAATGTAATAATCGTGTTATTTTCTGTGGGGAAATGAAGTGAAAATAAAGCAACTGCTGCCTGCCTCCCATTTGCCATTTCGTCAACGTGCACACCGCGTTTATGACCGTAATCGAACCGAAGGGACGTGGATGGCTGAAAACAAAGCTCTTCAAAAGTATTAAATGATTTTCTTAGATTTGAAGAAGTTTCTGTTTTTTTGTGAGTTCGAATTCCCTGGACTTTCTAAAGCAATATCTCAATGCAAAAAGTCAATGCTTTCGAGTGTCCTCAAATCAAAACACTCATATTGCTCTGACTACATATTCCTGACCAGCAAGGTCTTAGAACGATTAACTAAACTAAAGGGACGTGTGCCCAGCTCTGAATGAAAAAGATTGATTATCCTTCACGCCAGACAATGAACTCTGTCAAACTATTCAGAGTTCGTTTAGAGCTTAATACTGGTCGATAGCTTCAAACTTGAATAAAATCGGATTGCATTCCTTAATACCTTCCCTAAACTTTTCGGATATTAACTACTATCAATCGAACTCATTCCTCTCTGATTTTCTCTACATTTTCTCTATATGCACTTGCTAAAATAAATTGATTACATTGGCACGGAAGTATCAGTTGAAGCTATCAGGATCATTTCCTTTCGCCGTTCATTCTAGACGGCTCTCACGTGAAGAATTAATTTCCGGAAGACTTCAATTCAATAGACACTTGCAGTCAATTGGAGGTTTGATGGGATTATTTCACCTAGTGGTATTTTCTTGGGATAAACGAAAAATATTGATCCAACACAGACTGGGATTTAGTTGAAGTTAAGAATTTCGTGAGAATGGTGGTCACGTGATTTGGGACTGGAAAGTTTTAATATGAGTTTCGGAGCGATTGGCTTGCTTCACACTATTAGTACAGAGATTATTCGGATCTATGTGGGACGCACTGCTCAATCGGATGGTCCTACAGAAGCTAATGAAAACAGTTTTTATTGAATCAGGTTCTGATTTCACAAACAAACTCAGTTCAAGAGCTGCGATTTAAGTTGTGGCATAGCTCCGACCACAGACATGGTCTTAAATGCCGGATCTGTTGGTCCAAATTGGACAGTAGACAGCCACATTTTTTAGGCCGCTGGAATCGGGACAAAACAGATTATAGCTATGACAGCGCAGAGTATTTCTGTCAATATTTGAGCAGTATGGGTAACAGAAAGCTAAACCAGGCTTTTTCGATTGCCTATCTTTCGCTTTATGCGTATTAATGGAGAAACTCAGTTTTCATTGAATCTGTTGTAGATGAGAATTTTTTTGAAGACTCATTCAAGTCATAAGTATTTCATCGATTGAAGAAGTGCGAGAGTTGGCAGTGTCAAATTAGCCGTATTGGATCATTCCAGTTACCATACGGATGTTTCCCTTGTGCGAAAACAACACGTTATAAGACGCGACGTGATAGTATATTTCCAACAATTTGATCAAAGTAAAAAGGGAATATACTTTGCATATTCTGCTAGCTCATGTAATGGAGATTTTGGTGATTTTTTTACATTATACAAACAGGAAAAAGTATAAATCTGTGTCAGCAGTTGTTGCAGAAATTTCGAAACAGAAATTGCAGCGCCAAAAAACAAACAATGTTCCCAAAGTCAAGTTCTCACAATCTCAACAGATCTGAGCGGCTGGTCCTGCGAAATTTAGCAAAATAAAATCTGCGACCACTGCGCGCCACTGAAGAAGTTAGTAAATAGGAAAAAGTTGTCCCGCATGACCTTTTCGAGTCAAATCTAATGTAGGAAATACATATTGGCCCAAGCCAGACCAACAAAGCCTATGGCCAATATGTGTACACCCCCTTGGTGTGAGGTGGCTACGATTGGCCGATATTGGCCTGCATTCCGATCTGAGTGGGATTTGAGCACCAACATCCACCAGCCAAACGGATTTGACAGGCTGACAATAGACAACTGAAGCTCACCAACTCCGGCCATGGTGAGGACAGCAGCATCTGTCCTCGAATCGGCCTGTGGTGGCCCAACCCGAGATGGTTTAGCTTGGGCCAATATGTATTTGAAGCATAACAGAGAAGGAGCCTTTGTTCGCCCCAATAAAAAAAAGGGAACGAGATTGGCTTAGTATTATAAGTACACACATTAGGTAACATAATATGTAATATGTGTGAAGTATGTCTTCTTTCGTTTTCTATACAGGCTAAGATCCGCTTTCTGAGTCTTTTTTTTTTGCCTCCCACTCAACTTGTATACGCCGAATCAGCTCTTGAATATTTTTGGTCTGGGATCTCTAAATAGACTTTACTTTAATCTGGGCTACATATTTTGAATCAGCTTTAAATCAGGAGAATTACCAGGCCAATTCATCCGCACTTAAAAAAATGTACTCATAAATTGTCTCATAAGTTTTCAAAGCTGTATGTGCCTTGACTCCTTCTTACATTGAAATCACTTCCTTTCTGTCCATAATTCTTGATATTATTATTAAAACATTGTACAAAAACAAGGAAGATATTTTTTGCATGCAATTTTCTCCCTTGAGAAGCATTCCTTGCTCAACAAAATGAAATTGACTTTCTCCGCTACTGCTCACTCCGCCAGCTATCCTGACTTTTAAGCTGAATTTCGGGGTCTGTATTACAGGTTCATTTCCAGGATCGCTGTTTCTCACTGTCCTATTCTGTGGGTGTATCGGATGCAGTTGAATCCACGACTCGTCCGTAAAAAGGATGTTTACACATCGGGTTCCACCACGGACATTGTCCTAAGTCATTGCAAGGTTTTTCAGCTTGATAAAAGTTCAGTCGGCCTCGAACGTTCTAATTCGAAAGAATAGGTTTGATGCGTTGTCTGTAAACTTGTCGCCCCCAGTTAATTGATCGAATGTATCGCTGAACAGTTCGCCTCGACACTTTTTAGCGGCCTCCGATGAGTTTTTCAACCGTTTCGTCACTAATTGCGCTCTTACTCCTGCTTTATATTCACCCAATGTTCAAATCTTTCTTTTTGCTCCTTTAGAAAGTACCGACGGTCGACCACTTCTTTTCATATCCTCCTTGTTTCTTTTTACAGCGTTGCGCCTTTTTTTCACGGTGTCCTTCTGAGCCCTCAATGCCTTACTTTTGTCGGTGCGGTTGTAGCGCAATGGATGCATGCATCGAACTTCAAGACACTTTTGAATTTGACTATAGAAAAAATGTCAGTCCGATCCGTTGAAGATTTCCAAAGTTTTTCGGGTTTTGACAAAAAATCGTTAAAAACAAGGTCTTGGGTGAATTGGGTGCCTAGACTTCAATTAACAAAATCTGAATAAATAGATTTATGTTTTAAATGTCTTTATATTATACCACAGAAAACACCTGAGTCTAATAAAAAAAATACCCAAGTAATAGTGGGTTTGCATATTTTACTTTTGGTACCTGTGTTTGCCGGCTCTTAAACAAAACTCATTATTTTGAAATCAGGACTAAAATGTATACTCTATCTCGATACAGGAGTTAAATAAAGCTATGTAGGTTTGAGAAAAATTAAAAAGGATCTAAAAAATTTTCAAGATAGTTTTTTCTGATAAATTCATTCGGGTTGATTTTTCATGTCGAAGGTCTGAAACTTTTGCGTCACCCTAAATATTTTCGATTTAAAGCAGATCTTACTGGCACTGGCATAATTACACTCAAACTCTTTCGTAGGCTGAGCTTAAAGTTAAAAATAACTACTTTTGAAAATGAAAACTATTAGTGGGCTGACTGCCATGGCGATTGTAGACGACCGCTTGAAAACTTTGCTTGTACGTCCTGGCGATCAGTAGTTCATACCCCGCAAAATACCGAAACATTTGCACCAGATGCAGTTTTCAACATTTTATGCAGATTCCTTCAAAGTAAGATCCATTCAAAGCTATATTTATCGTCAATAATATAGATTTACGAATTTTATGATTTACTGGCTAGACCACATTGGCCGCGTCAATGCTAGTCTAAAAGCGCAGTGCCTGGTCTCTTAACTAGTTTTTAACAGTAATATGTGCTCATAAAGGTTATTGATTTGTGATCACGGTTCCCTTCTTGTCTATAAATCAGCATAGACAACGTATATCGTGTCTCTAAAGCTTATCAAAGCAGAGAATAATTGATACGGGAAACTCGATCGTTTTGCGGAATAAGCCTCCGAAAGCAGAATCAAATTGGAATTGTTTTTGCGAGATGATTAAAATTGAAAAAAAATTTTATTTAGATTGAAAATTTTATTTGACAAAGTGGTTTCGAAAGCATGCACTGATTCTCATCAGACACCAGCACGCAGTGCATACTTGACTGGTGTGACCACTTGCAGATGGAAATCATTAATTGTTATTTACGCTGGTTGTCATCATTAATTGTTATCTGGAAATCATTAATTGTTATTTACGCTTTCGAAACCACTTTGTCAAATAAAATTTTCAATCTAAATAAATTTTTTTTCAATTTTAATCATCCCGCAAAAACAATTCCAATGTAATATGTGGCCCGGCATTGCACTTGTGAAAAATTGTCTTGCTATTTTATGTTCATTTAACGCATTATTTAGGCATCGCAGCTCAAACTAGATCACACTTTCCTTAATCAACAAAATGCAGATCATTATCTTGACACAAGCAATGTCATAGCTTAACTATGATGAATATGCATCATGCAATTTTTGCGGCAGAAGTCTCGTAATATATCCATTGCTCATCGCATCTAATAATTCATTGCAAAAAACAGTGTTGTGGAGTCGGAGTTTTGGCCTTTTAGCTTCCACAGCCCTGCAAAAAACCTTACTTTTTGCCTCTCAATCAGGATTTAAAAAAAATTTTTCCACACTCAATTTGTCTCTCTTTTAACTCACGTTAGCGTCCGTTAATTTGAATCTGAAACACATTCCTGAAAATATTTCAAACAGCGGGCTGACTTTGGTTGTGCTCACGAGAAAATTTCATCGAGTAATGCTTCCAATTCAGCATCTTAAAATACTTCCCAAAATGATGTTTTGCTCGAAAGAAATTTTTATTTTCCACCGAAGTAAAAGATATACTCGCCCACGCTTAGAACGATTTGTTACCTGTTTGTTACATACTAAAACTTGACAGGAACAACATTTCTGTCAAGTTTAAGTGCTGCCAGATGTAAAAAAAACATGGAATTAGACTAGCGATATCAGATCGCAAAACATTGGAATAGTTTTATACCCTTAAATTTTGACTTTATAATGCCATCTGCTTCAGCTGTTTTGACACATCGAATGGTACCCAATTTAAAATTAAAAAATAGATTCGTATAAATCAAATCTGTTTTAAAAAAGTACAATTTAACACTAAGGAGAGCTCAAACCAACTGACAAAATCTATGAAATCGCCTAAAATTTTTTTAACCTCTACTTAAATATGAATATTTAATGAAAATTCGGTATGCTTACTCATCAAAACTCATCAAGATCTTATCAAGATTTTCAGATGCAAGACATAGCCATCTTGCTATTTCATTATTGTTAACAACATTATTTTTCTAATCTTTGAATAATTAAAAACAAGGATTGTTCTTTTTTTTTTCTCTAAGATGTTTCCTTGATTATTTTATTTATTTATTTTTTAATTTCGTCCATTAATTAGCCAAAATATATTTCGTGGTTTCTGAAACAATATTCAAAAATTAGAGTTGTTCAGTGTAAACCATCCTTTAATACTCAAACTGCTTATGAATTCCTTCGATTTATTTAACCAGTCTCGAAATACTGATGTCATTGAGTTGATCTTGAGCGAATTTCTGATGCAATATCGAGTGAAAATTGCAAAGCTTCAAACAACTTGTGGAAAATTCGCAGCTGAAAGTCGAGATGAACTATGAAAATATTTAATTGATTAAATTTACATAAATATACATACGTGGGGATGAAAGTGGTGTCAACATCATTTACAATCAAATATTCAATAGATTGCACGAAAACGATTGTATAAAAAATACGTGTAGTTTGGTAAATAAAAATAATTTTAACTGATGGTAACTAAATGGATGATATGAAAAGATGCGAGTTCAATACGATAAAGAAGGCTGAGATCCGATTCTCGTATGATCTGGTTCTTCCTGATTAAAAATTAACTCGGTTAGCAACAGAAAGTAAAATTAAAGTTTCCTCGGAAATCCGCTTCATGTTAAATTAAATCAGACAGCTGTTCATCACAGCACCTCAAGATTTTTGCAAAAGCTGACGAATGAAAAACCACTGAAAGATAGATATCCATTGTCTACTTCAACTAGTTGTTCTAGAATCACTGACCGTAGACAGCAATTTCTTTCAGCTCCCGTCGCTTAATAAAAATGAAGGCATGCTTAGAAGAAACAATTTCACTAAGAAGCTTCATTCCTTAACATAGCACTGTCAGCGCTCTTTGTCGTCAATTCTGATAACGAAAGTTGATAAAATCACTAAAAACGTACAGAATACCCTCAAGTAAAAATCAAAACTTTTCAAATTAAATATACATATATTAAACATTAAATCAAATCTTTTGATGCATATAACTTAATTTCATACACTTAACAAAAAATCAACAACAATAAAACGTATTTAACAAAAATGCAGATTGTTGAAACCTTCGCGATTGTTTGTAATCATATTGTTGAACTTCCATTTATTTTCGTTTGGACTCGGCTTTGAATTGGCAGTAACTTGCACTTTGGATGTAACTCCATGGCTATGTGCAGGTTTCTGGTGATGATTGCGCATCGGACTGACATCCTTGGCTGAGACGTGAGAAGCGTTCCTAGCTTTGTGAACCATTTTTGCGGTCTGTTTTTCTTCGAATTCAATAATCCTTCAAAAGCTCAATTGAAACGGTCGCTCTCTGATTGTGCTCAAGGAACGTGCTGTAAAAAGTTGAGTATGGAAAATTCCAATTTATTTCCGGTGTTACCGGTCCGTGAGCCTTTTTTCGACGACAAATGTTTCGACAACCTGGAAATTTTCGAGAGAAAATTTGTAAATTAGATAAAATTTGTCGAGAAAATTATTGATTGTAGTCGAATTACCTCAAATTCGTTAGAAACTTCTCCTTCGTGTCCGCTCGATTATTCATTGACACATAAGCTTGTATAATCCAACGTGATAAATTTTCTGGGTCCTAAATCCTCTTTAAAAGATTTAATTAAATTACTAGTACACTATCGGCACTTGTGGCAACTTGTGTTTTCGCTTGAAATATCTTTCGACAAATGATTTCGCTTGCTAGCATCGCTTCGGCTTTTATATGTGGCGCTTTTCAGATACTTTCAAGATTGTTGGTCGTCATGTGGAGCCTTTGTACACAAATCAAACGGGTTTTCATGTCGACTATCTGTTTTCCCCTCGTTCAGCTTCGAGATCGGCATATCTTAGCTTGGGTTATATATTCAAATTAGTTTCAGCGAATCGATGGTGATGTGCTGGATAAACAACTCTTCTTCTTCCGCTGGCTCGTTTTCAGGTTGTCAACGTGACGTAATGGATCAGCCACTGTGAACGTGATCCCCGGCATGAAAGGATGAAGCTATTCAGAACAAAAGAAAGCCACATGATTTTGTTGATTGCAAATTTGATATGGGGAAAAAACTATTTATCGTTGTGTTCGATGTAAACAGATTTTTGGGGAAATGTTTAAATAAATCAAATGTGATGTAAATAGTACACGATTTGAATGAGTGATTAAATTAATACATTCGGAAATTATGAAGGTGTGTCAGATATACATGTAAACGTTACGATTGAAATTGTAACGTATAGTTGTGCTACATTTGCGAACCTATTTCGAAAAGTTTTTGGAGCAGCTTGTAATGTTGGGAGACTTAATTAAATAAATTTTAATTTTTTGGACATATTTACACCGCTGTTTTTCGATACCAACAAGTGTTGGTATCGAAATTCCATCAGTGCTGCAGCTGCTAAACTCTACATAAAATACAGAGATTAATACCCAAATATTCAACTACTTAAACACATTCTTTAGATATTCTTTATTGTTTGAATTACTTCTTGACAAATTGGTGGCTGAATATCTAATAATTACCCGTTTGATGGCATTTGAAAAATTTAATTTGCATGTAGCCAGCAGATTTGAGTGAAAAACGTAAACTATGTAGAGCTTTTCGAATATTATTTTTGATACAGAATAGTGGACGACAAAGTATTGGATAACACAATATTGGTTGTTTCTATTAAACCTAAATGAAATTTAAAAATTTCACTTAAAGACTCGATGAATCCTGCGTCATTAACGATTTCATTCAAAATGTTAATTTGACTGCTGGGTCTGCCAGTTTTTGAAAATCTCTAGCTTTGAACGGAGCAACGGTTGGTCGTAGCGTTTTCAGCCAAAAGGGATGCTATTCTTCCATCGCATATATGAAAAGAACAGTTCTGCCAATGCTGGGAGCAAAGCAGCTGTTGCTACTTTGGAATGTTGAAGTTTTACCATCAATCAGAGTTTAGCTTGGGTTTTCTTCGCCTCATTTCTTTTTCTCTGCGTCCAGAGTCATAAGGTCGGTAGTCCCAATACGAACCTTATCAACAGAAAGGGATTTCAGGTGGTTTATCAATCGGCGGGTGCGTAAGCAGAAATCCTATATAGACTATATTGTCTATATGGACTATATTGTCTATAATGGACTATATTGTCCTTGAGTAAACAAAACAAACCAATTACACCAAAATTTGATGAATACGGTGGCGACCTTTGTGGTAGCTCTAATTTTATAGAGTAAGACAGCAGTGAGATCACTTCAAATCCCAAAATTTAGCCAGAATCTTAGAGCTGCTGCTGTACATTCCGAGTAAAATAATTCGCAGTCCTCCAGTTAACTAAAATACCCAAGTCACTTACCAATCGGAATCAGACAATAACGGATTTAATAATTCTAAAAATTATGAGGTTAATAGCTTACAGTAGGCCGGGTGAATTAAGAAAAGGAAAATAATTAATTCACATAAAGGACAGGATGACCTCTGCCTAAAAGAGGCTGGCAACTGCGGGGTTTGTGAATGCCCAGCGTTTGCGCGTCTCAGATATCAATGCTTTGGCTGGGAGGTTGCACGCATGCAGAGGATAGCATCTTATCGCTTAACAGTGATCAAGAAGTCTGGGAAATCATCAAGAAGTCTGGGAAACTATGATAAACAATGGGTCTTTTGGTTTGAGTGCTTAAAGGTGCCAATGCGCCTCTCCCCCAACCCACACACAAAAAGAACTATAAAAGACCAGCAATAGAATCTTGCGGAACTTCTGGGCTAAAAAAATGATTCGGAAGCAACAAAAGCAACAAGAAGAGAATAAAGTGGAAATTACATGTGAAAACCATTGAAAAAAATTATAATTATTATCTCATGGAATACATTTTATTCAAAATCTATAAACTATAACTAACTGAAACACATACAATATTAGAACTATAAAATTTAAGCCATCATACATTGTTAAAATAACGTTGAGCATATCGGTGCAAACAAACATCACAAAACCCCGGGTGATCTCTATTAATTTCGAAAACTATTCTCTGCAGTTTCATAAACCCGTCCTTTCGATAGAGAACATATAGAATGAAATTTCCAGGTTGCGGGTGACATGCGACACATAGCTTTTCCCTTAACAGAGCACTGTATTGTATTTCATAATCCAGCGTCTGATCGTCACTAATATCTATCGGGTTCGCAATAGCTTCCTTCGCTACAGTCGCTCTAAGATAGAATTTTGAAGGAACTACAAACTCATTATGCGTTCCAAAGGCTATGTCTAGCACTTCTAAACCGTTCAAGTCTAAGAAAATATCATGGCGCTCGGCCAACCTTCCCGCTGTGACATTATCAATAGTGGTTGAGAAAACAATTGGAGCGGGAGCTGCTGCGTATCGGTTTGGAGGCAGAAAAATATCGTCGTCGTCGTCAGAATCGTCGGAGAATTCTTCATCGGAAAATTCTGATTCACTGTCATATTCATCCAGCAAATCAAATTGTTGCTCCTGAAATTCTTGAAGGCTGTTCTTTTTCACTGCTGGAAAACCCATTTCGATACAGTTTGTTTTTCCGCTAGGTTATATTTGATTTTGAAATACTGTCTAAGAAGCTTCGGCTCCAAGTGATTTCCAGGATCAGAAGTTATAAGTTTTATGCCACAAACTTTTAAAATTTGGTTTTTATTACACTAGTTACCTAATCACCTATAACCCCATAACTAAGGTATGATGACAACTCAATGAGTGACTTGCGATTTTAAGCTTTGTAATCTTACTTGAGCACCTGCGCGCAAAAAGGGTACACGCACTAATTACATTTTATTGCCTGAATTCCATTTAGCTCCAGGTAGTGAAAACAAATTATGTCAAAGGATCTTAAAAAATGTCTAATCAGTTAATGTTTGGTTTTAGTTGGGATTTGAAAATATCAATAAATAAACATAAGAGCATATAAAACGAAATAAGGGATTATTATTGGCTTTTGTAAGCCCGATCAATATTTAATGAGTAGCAGAAAAAATCCTCTTATTACATGTTTTTCAACAGACTCGTTCTTGATAGCGATACAATGGCCATTTTGTCCATGTCGCAAAAATTTTGAAAAAAAAGGCCATTAATGATATATTTGGCAAGAATTCAGGCTCGTGGTTCCGTCTATACAGCCGTCTACCTCAGTAGTAGTCCCAAAACTTGCTGGAAGTTTCCTCCTCGACTCGGGCTTCCTCCATCGGATTATGCTGAATTGTCTCAGGATCTAAAGCTCTTATCTCGATTAATCTTGTACAAGCGATATTGTGATCTAGCATTTTTTCAAACTTCAGATTTTGGGTGGAATTATCAACATACTTGTAACTGAAATCGCTTGGTTAGGAATTGTCAATTCATGGGCACTTTTAGTCATTTTGTGTCTCCATCTTTTAGATTGCTGCTGATAGTATTATGATTGAATCAAATTTTGTTTAGCTTGAGAAGTTTTCTAAAGAGTTATAATTTACTTTGTAAAAATCAATTCCAGTATTTTATGCTGCATTCCAAAATCGATTGATCCCACCTGAATGTAAGAGTAGTTTACCATCCGCAAATATTACCTCTTTACCTGATAAATGAATATCATGAATACTGTTCACCTAAAATATAAATGAAGGGGGACCTAATATAGATCCCTGAGGATCACGGCGGTTCTCAGTACATTTACGACCAGCGTTGCCAAAATGGGGGTTTTCCTCCCTAAAATGGATTTGAAGTTCTTTTTGATGGACATTTCGAGAGTATTCATTCGAAAACGATCAAAAATATTGACTACCATATTCGGATATGACATTTGAATTAAGGAATAGATAATATGCAACACCAAATGTTACATATAGTCTAGTTTTTTCTAAGTTGGATGATATTTAATGGCTTTCATTTGGATTCTGAGTCGCGTTAGCACACAATATGAACCAATAATTTGTGACTGGTCTATAGCAATCT
This sequence comes from Nemotelus nigrinus, assembly GCA_947369275.1. Lineage (NCBI taxonomy): Eukaryota > Metazoa > Arthropoda > Insecta > Diptera > Stratiomyidae > Nemotelus > Nemotelus nigrinus. The sequence continues at coordinate 26,334,042 of OX376375.1, read as the reverse complement.
CTCCATTTTCATTTTTTTTTTTGAGCGGGTGTCTAAAAACATCATTCGTCGACCATGGAAATTCGAGCCGGAGCCGCTTTTGCATCATTTCAGCTCAGCTATGCTATTTTATGCTTTTTTTAAGTTTTAGGCTATTACGTAGCTGAAGATGTCTGAGGGGTTTTATCAATGTAATCAATTTTATTTTGAATATCAGTCTCTACTTTTACTAAACTGATACTACTTTGAGGATTTTTTACGTTTGTTTTTGCCCTTGATTTCACTTAGGTAGCTTCTAAGATTTAAACATCTTTTCTTCAATATTAGATAATCATTCACCAAGTTGCTGACGAACTCATTATGTAGCACTTACCAATATTAAGAAGAAAGTTGTTTACAGAGCACCACTGATCAAGAAAGCCAAGTTTAGACAGGAGATATTGTGCATCAGGAGGCAAAAAGGAGGGTATATTTCATAAGTCGCTCCATAGATAAGAAATCAATATATTGAAAAGTACAGCGCCTAGATGGTCACCTCGTGGTACACCAAAGGAAGCCAATATGCATGTTTATTTAAGAAGATGGAGTCAGTTTAATTTATATTTCGCAAAATATAAATCGAATATGTACAGTATACATACGGAGAGAAAGTTCCAAAGTATTGTTCACTACCAAATGGGTGCCATAGTTGCGAAAATGGCCGATAGAGTACTCGCGCTAATTGGAAAGCATTTCGTATCATACCAACAAATAAGACCAAATAAAAATAAATCAAGCCATTGGTTTAAACAATTTCAACAAATTGGATATCTCTGCAAAAGGAAAAAGCCAGGGCCGGTCCCGTGAATCAGAAGATGACGTCAAACGAATTGTTTATAGTGTGATCAGTTCAGCAAAATATGCAGGGATTTATATACAATTTGATACACTCATAATAAGAAAATTGGAGGCAAAAATCAGATTTAAAATCCTTGCTTCAATCAAGCTCCATAATAACTTTATGTACATCTCCACTTAGCTAACAAAAACTGTTGAAACAGTATCAGAGGAAGACAGGTATGTGTTTGATAAATCAGCCGGGCAAAATATTTCATGGAAACTTGGTCCAAATAAATCGCGGGTCTCTTGAGGAAAAGCGAACTACATCAACGATGAATCACTAGTGGTTTAACCGCTTCAAATTTACGAAATCATAGAATTGTTCGGGGTTGCATATAAAATTTTCGCCACATATGTTAACGAAAGCGTCATAAGCCTGCGTAACTTTGCTGAAAATTCCCCAGCTATTTCGTGATATTCTTCATGCATATATATTGTGCCACTTTTTCCATTTATGAGCTTGCATAGTTGTTTGTTCGTTCACATGTGTCTTAGGTCCTTGTGAAATCGTGGTTCAGACAATTTTTTTTTTGCTTCATATCTTTCAACGACATCAAATATCATTTGGTATAATGAAGAAAGGACTTTTTCAAGATCTTTCACTGAGAGAGTATCTGCCTAAACGGTAGTGTCAAGAACGAAAACAATACTTCACCCTCTGGTAATCTTTGATTATAAACGATGTCCTGGATCAAGAGCAAACCCCATTATGGTCTAAGACTTTCGCTGCTCGGTTATGTATGACTATAACCGAGAATTTTGCATGCCCTGAAAAGAGCTTAGTCATACCAAAAAAATATCAGCAAGCTATATTCAATATTAAAATCAGAGCATCCTTTCCTCCAATCCTAGCTCCATCCTTCGAAAACAAACAAGCAAATATATGTGTAAATACCAATTACGCATTAGATTGTTTACTTCCCTATCATTTCGAATCCCTTGAAGTTGCTGACTTTGTCTGCTGAACACAAATTCAAAACAACATCCATTTCACTCTTACAAAAAAACTAAGAACATTCGACTTTATTTTATAATCCGCTTTGAAACTTGACGATAACTATTTGCATAGAAAAACACTTCAAAGCAAAAATCAACATTCAATCCGGATAATTCCGGACTGAAAACGCTGACCTTAACCAACAACATCTTACCGCTTGGAAACAGTACAACTACGTCACTAATCCGCCGAAAACTAACTTTTTGAATTAATTACCTCTCAGCTTTCAATAAAAAACGGGATGTCCCCGTAATGATGAGTAAGCCCCTCACCTCATCTTCATCATAAATTAAACGTTATCAAAGCTGGAAAAGATCGACCTGACCGAAAACAAACTTTCATCATGTCAAATAATTAGCTAAGCGAGTTTCTTTGTCAAATTATAACGATCAGGTGAGAAAGCTATATTCGAAAATGAAGAAGGAATGCGAATGGAAAATTTCCGCACTGAAATTTGAAATGTAAATTAAGAACCGGCAACCGGACAGGCAAGCATACGTTATCAGCAGTGTCACTGGTTGTTTTGACAATATTCAAATTTTTTCGGGGTCCAGTTGTGAAGCAACGACCCAGTTATAAATAAGCAGACGATCGGATTATTTTGCATCAGGAGTGTTTTGTCGATTCGACCTGATTGGCATTGATGTGTTTTGCGCAAAATACGGTTTTGACGTCATTGAAGCAAATCAGTTGTTTCAAATGAGTTTTAAGAAATTGTGCATCATCACATCAATATGCATGGAATCCAATCGTCAAATGAAATTCACTGGACTTAAATTAGTTTTCAGATAATTCGTTAAAGTATAGTTCCCAACAATGTAGAATTCACCAAAAATTTTGACAGTCGTAAGTTATTTTTCCAGAAAAGGAAGGAAAATCGCTTTCAGGCTATCAACCTCAACTAATTTCGGTCATTGGACTTGAGTCACGGACGCAAGGTAAGCCTCTATGATCCTCCAATGTATTGGGTTAAACCAGTTTATAACGTCATCGGTCAAATGAGTGACTTATAGTTTGTGGCATCTTCTTGCAGAGACATCTCGAAAATTTCTTTCTTGAATTTTTCAAGCAAAGGAGGGATATTAAGAGGTGAGGTCTAAGCTACCATTCAAAGCGACGAACAAAGTATAAATACGCTGGTCAAATGTTAATATCGCGGAATCAGCTGCATCAGCTTCACCGGTCATGATAGATATTATTTTGAATGGAAAGTAGCGGTTTTGGCAGCGCTGTAGTGACCAAGTTGACCTGCTTCTGTAAGAGAAAAAATCAAACTATCACTAGATTCAACATATTGTATATGGGGTTTCTACAGAGACGCGATCAAAAGTGCGGATACATTTTTGACGATAATTTAGCCTTAACTCCTAAGTCTCAGGTCATAGCTAAATTAATAGGCATAAATCTACCACGCTCATTATGAATAATCACTGAAACCAATTTAGTAGAATGTTGTAGACTATTTCGTATTTATAAATCATATGATCTAAAAATAGAAAAGTTCCCAACGGGAAGCATCCTTTGGGAGCTTTTCTATTTTTTCTCCTTTGGAGTTCCCAACTAGAAGCATCCTTTAGAACAATGTTCCCATGAATTAAGCGAACCTTTGTTTTTCCTTGAAACATTTTCTATATTTTCAAGAATTTATAGATTACTAGTTAGAATAAGTACACATAAATTTTTGATAGTGGCCATTTGTTTATTAATAAGTAAAGAATTAGTCTAGAATCAGTGATCTAGAAGCTGGCATCTTCCAATCACACACTCACACAGTTCCGTGTATAAATCAATAAAACAATAGATATTCTGAACCCTGAATTAGCTACATTTCCTCACGTGGGCTTGAGCGCTGATTTTTTAGGCCACGTATTTTCAACAAATCAATGAGGAGGGGTTTGACCTGGCAGATATATAGGAATATTTTTTAACCACCCTTAAAATTTGAAAGCTATGCATTCTGTCGATAGAATGGAAATTATAAAAATATAGAATGGAAATTATTCTTCCAACGGTTGGTTGGTTTCTTATCCTCGTTTGTTGTATTATTAAATCAGATGTCCCATGGCTGTCCCATGCCACGAAATAGCTACTTTCTTATGCTTGCTATTTGACAGTCGGGCTGTCCAAGATTCCGGAATAGCTGCTAAGGTAGCAGCTATTTGCTGCTCGCAGTCTGGAGGATAGGAAGAAAGTAGCTAAGGCAAAATGGACGTGCGTAAACGGCTGACATACTGCTCAAACGTCACTTTTGATTAGAATTGGAAATGAAAAGCGGTTTTCGCGCTTTGGTAGCAAAGGAAATGAACAATAAAATTGAAAAATGCTATCGTAAATTAAATACGGGCTTTCGAACACTTCAACTTTAAGTATGCTTTTCCACAGTGCAATTCATCTTGAGTTTTTAGAAGGCGGCTGTGAAACACATTAAACCGGGAGTGCTGAATCGTATACCATCATATTTTCAACGTTTCTTTTTCGCTCATTTTCACAGATATGGTGTCAAAAGCCAAGAATAAGTGAAACGTTTTGAAAATGTTTGGAAAATTTTAATGTTTTTTCTGCAGCTCTATGCTGAAAACGCGCAAATTTGATACAATTTCCAAAATGCACTGCAAGTGTTTAGTTAATCCAAGTAAACACAAAGATTAAAGTTAAAAAAAACTGAAGAGATTTGTTATTGAGCTGTGCTGTGTAAAAACCGACCCTACGTAGCAGCCAAGAGCTGCTACGTAGCAGTTCTTGGTTGTCCAATATCCATAGCTGCTTCATCTAGTTAGTGCGAATTTTGACACTTGCTAAAGTGATGCTATTGCTTTTGGAGCAGCTATAGCATGCACATTGAACACACCCCTGGTTTCGTGAACCTCGCTAAGCTTTTACTCCAGTGCGTCAAACGAAGGAAAACCTAAAAGTTCAGAGCTCATTTAGGATTCACGAAACCAGATTCGATTGAAGCCTGCCTCCAGTATAAATGGTTTTGAATGTTTTCTTGATTTGGTCGGTGTGATCGAACAGCAGGGCAAGCTTGATAGTTTTTTTTTCACAAACGGCAATATAATCGAACTTATTTTTGATTGTGGCAGAATATAATTGTGTGTCAGCCTTGAATCAACCAGTGCGACCTGAAAATCATTTACAAAAAAGTTAAGTATTAGGTGTGTTCCCTAACTCGGTGTTGGGAAAGTGTGGTTGCGCTTGGAAGCTTACATTTATTCAAAAAAGATTCCCTAATTTTTTTTGTGTTCGAAAAATGGCGTTCTCGTTGCTGAAGTCATAGCTTCCTCTCTTGTGAATATTTATTTAAAAATGTTCTACTAAGGATTTCGAGCAGAATTCTAGCAGACTGATTTCAATTGTCAATTATCAGTGGCATATTTAAAGTCATTTGTGTGGAAACTTCGAACCTCAGGCATTGCTTTTGTCTTTTTTCTTTATTTACAAGATTAACGCGAAATAAGTTGTTTTGCTTTTCTGGTTTCTATCAACTTATTTTCCCAATAAAACAATGAGCTTTCATTCGAAAGTAATTTGCCGGAAAAACTAGGGAGCATATCTGTTATAGCTCCGAAATTCCGCCAAATACCCACAAATTTCATCTCGTATTTTTTTAGCTTCTTCATCAAGCAAACTACTACTCTGACCACCGAGAGAATAGAAAATGATGCAAATCCACCCGTATACCTCCAATTTCAGGCTGATCACTTAAGACGTTGTACAGTTCCACTCAGCGTAATCAAACCCACTCAAAGCAAAAATCGTAGGTTAGAAAATAGCAAAGGTGATCGCGTCAGGATATTGGAATGAGGCTTTAGTGTGAACTTTACTAGCAACTGAGTTTTGAGTCTTTTTTTATAGCACTATCGTCTTGGTTTGGCTGGCCATTCAAATTTATTACTAGGAGAAGTCAAAAACTATGGTAGAGAAGTCCTTTGAAGTAAACACCAATATAATGGTAAGCAGAAGCAAATCATATTTAACGAGCATAGTACAATATTCAAAACTCGTGTAGTCGAGCAACTAGAGCACTGGTTTTTAATGAGTGGGGTCGCTGGTTCGAATCCGGGTTTTGAAAAACGACCTCGTCCCAAAAAGACCTCGCGAAACTAAATCAGGGGTGAATTGAGTCGTGGAACTAATCACTCCGCACTCTAATACATTGCTTCTAAACTTGCGAACGATGCTTTCTACCAGCTTCAATCTCTAGACCTGACAAAAGTTGTCGTGGAATTTCTTTACTTTAATCCAATTATCACTCAGAAAAATTTCATCGCTTAACATTTTTGTAGAATCTTTTTAAATCAAAAGTTGAAACACTTTTAAATCAAAAGGGAATCTTATTTGAATTCCACTTAATTATAAAAATTTTATTTTCAAATCAAAATGTTTCATCATTGAATGATAAATAAAACATTAAAACAAGCAAGATTCACTTTGATACAACGTTGACTCACTTTGATACAGCGTTATTGAAATGAAGTGGGCTTATTTGAATTAAAAAGAAACGTATATGAGGCCAAATCATATTTGAACATTTTTGAATCAAAAATTCCCTTTTGATTTAAAAGTGTTTCAACTTTTGATTTAAAGTGATTCTAAAAAAATGTTAAGTGATGAAATTTTTCTGAGTGATAGGTCAGTTGCTTTATTCGCTCAAGCACAAGTCTTATGCAACAATAGGTGCGTTTTTTTATGCATCCGGAGTAGTGCAGGATAGCAATTTGCACGCAAAACAACAACAACATCCAGAGTACGAACACTTGTGAATTCAGTGGAGTTCGTACTCGTGCACTGTGTGGAACGTATTTCCATAAATCATGTCAGCTGAAACAGTTGGCTGCAGTGATAAGTTCCCAAGAATTTCCCTGTCAATCTAGCAGCCAGGAAACATTGAAATGGATGAATATGATTCAAAAATCAATGCTGTCACCAGAATTCTCATCCTATGATTCGGAATATTCTTCGATTACGTTTTAAACAGAAATTCACATGATTCTAATTTTCTAGGTAGACATTTGTAATTTCGAAATTTGAATTTTAATTTTGAACTGACAGATGTCTGACAAGCTAAGTGCTGCCAACCAATTAGGAATGAAATAAACTCGCATGCTACTCCGGATTGTTTTTTTATGCATGCAGGATACCTACTCCACTCGGGATGAAAATCAAACGCAGCTAATCTACTGCTTGTTTGGACTGGTTGGTGAGATTTTGTGGACTGTGGACTCATGAGCATTGCTCTCTGGCTTTGTGTCTTTTGAGGTGCAGATAGCTGAACATATAGTGCTTCAGTAATCTAAATGATTTAAGTTGCCTTTGCATGGAATAGAAATCAGCCATTTCCATGTGAACGAATAATGCAAAACTTATTATAATAGAAAATATTTTATTATATATAATAATATACTATCCATTGAAAAAAACAAAATTAGGAAAATGATTGTGTATTTTGACGTTGATTGGATTTCACCAGCAAAAAGGAAAACGATATTTTTAAGCACTAGAGAAGCCGATGCATCACGCTGGGAGAAGTAAAATATTTGAAATCCCTTCAAAACAGCTTACTTTCAATGAAAAAAATTGGAAATGGCATAATTAAATTAAGAATTGAGCTATTAAGTTTGACAGTTATTAAATTATTCAAACTAGACGCATCATCTATTAGTCTTTAGACCATAAGCATTAATTTATGTACCGTATTCAGCACACCATTTTGAGATTCTTCAGCAAATTAGCTTTAAAAAATTATGCAATTCTTGAATAAACTAGCCAGGATCAACATTCGACCCCGTCCACACAACTGACATCCTTATGTGTTTAATCGACAACAAGTACATAATTTTCATTTTGAGGTATAAGTTTGCATTTTCTGTTTGAGGTCAAGTCTCATTTTGGATTGGGTTGGTTTTTCTCAGTAACTCTAGCTTTTGTTTTCAACTGTTTTCTTCGCGATGATGAAATGTCAAATAATAAATATCGATCAATACTAAAAAGGGAACAAAATCGTAAACCATAATATTCATCCATGAAATCTATATAAAAATGTTGAACGTCCATAGAATCTTAAAAAATTTTTTTAATCCTTGCCTTCAATACAAGCTTATTGTAGCTATCCAATACCAATGATCATTTCTGCAATAAAATGCACATTCGATACAATGTTGTAAAATAGAAGTCATATTCGCTTGACTTGAAGAAGATGATGAAATCGAAACCTGCCATTGAGTCAGCCTATCTTCACGCAAGAGGTGCTGGGAGGAAAGGGTGTGGAAGTAGTCTATACTCGAATTCCAGCATATTCTACAAATTCTCGCAAGACATCCCTAGCATTTACATAGAAAATCCATTAAATAAATTAAGAAAAGAGAGAAAACCCCCATTAAATCTGAAAAATAAGCTCTCTCAGTAAGACATCATGCGAGAAGAACTGGCCATGCACGCGACTATTTAAGACGATTTGTAAGCCTTATAAGGCACTAGTGCTTCACGAACTATCGAATAGTATCGTTTCTTGGAATTATCTTGCATCGCAAGTGCATTTTACACGTACAGAAGCAGTGAGTGCCAATGCGAGCACCTCAAGCCATCAAACGTAGCGCTTTGAAGTCACTAAGGTAATCCATTCACTTGCAACAATTCTTACGCAATCCATCACTAATATGACATCATTTCAGAGTATCGAAACATCTATCGTCGAAGAAAGGATCACGAACGGGAAACTCGGGCAACAATCTGGAGCTACAAGTCCTCACTCAAATCGAATACGTGCCCTGAACCGATAACCCCTCAAAAATTGACAAAATGGTACACAAAGAACATGCCATAAGATACTCGAATAAAAGTTCAAAGCCGGACGATACGAAGAAGAGCGCTACGAACAATTCCAGTACGGCGTCGAATAAAACCGAAAAATCTAGCACGTCAGATACGAGTAAATGGAAATATAACGACATGGTGAAAAACAATCGAGATAAGTTCAACAACATGCATTTGTGTTGAGAACTTCGGAAGACACATATCGAAACAAGTCGGAAACTAAGAAATAGTATGCGAAAATTAATTGTTGTGTCGGAAATAAATCTGATGAAATTATTTAAATCTGGAGTGATTTTGAAGAGCGCGGGAAAAATTTAACGGTTTTTTTCGCGCACAAAGCGCCACCTGCTAGTCGTATTGAGTCGGACTCAACGTGAGTCAGATTTTTGGCGGAAAGACTTATCGTAGACATACACCGAATCGTGCAGCTTGTTGAGCTTTTATTAAGCTTACACTGGCTCGTATTAGAAATTTGCGATTGGGAATATGTTTTCAAGTTAGAAAAATTGCGAATAAGTGGATTTATTTTTGATGTGATGCATGATGATGGTTGCGTGGAAAATCAGCGCACTGTCGATTTGTGCTTATTTCGTTAGTTTCGATAGCAATAAAATAGTTTAAAAAATTGTATTTTTGTGGAAATTTGAAATATGTCATTCAAAATGTCTCTTTTTATACATATTTATTGTGTCTTAAAAAGATTAATCACCAGCAGTCTATGTGAATTTTATCAGAGTATTACAAGAAGAATCGAATTTATCGCTGGGAGATAATGAATACAAATGACAGAGGAATAGAGTGGATATGCTAGAAAATATTTTCTTTATAGTTTATGCTGTGAATGTATAAATAGAACGTAAATTAACACGCAACAAAAAACATTATATGATATTAAACCTTTGAAAAAGTATGATTTCAGTTAAAAATAATTATTCCAAATAACAAAATATTTCAGAAGTTAATGAGTATGATGATTAATTCAATAAAATTGAATTCAATAAAATATTGCCAAAAGAATTTTCTTTCCGAAAACTGCGAAAAAATTTCAGAAGAGTCGATGATTTGTAGGCTTTATCTTGCCGTGCTTATCAAAGCTATAGGGTCTCAAGCACTATCATGAAAATATTTAAGTGTTTATACTTTATTTTGGTCAAAGCGTCCTGCGAATTTCATAACGATTTGATGACTAGGTCGAATGTAATCGCAATTTCCCGATAATTTTTTTCTGTCGCTTTTGGGTTTTTCTGTATGTCGAATTTTTTTAGTCTATTTTTTTTGTCACCCACATAGGGTTAAACATTTTCGAAACTATATCATATCTATGTTTGAGACACATTTTGTAGTCATTTTCCATACTTGTTTTTTTTTTCAAAGTAATTTGTTGGTAAAGTCATTGGTTGCTAAAATATCACTAAAATGCTCGCCGGCGCCAAAGGGTTAAGGATAATTAATTTCTTTTAAGATTTGAACTTATCCCACATATGCATCCATGCATCCTGAAAATTCCAGTACATTCGTATAAATGATAGTCACTGATTTTTTTCGATTATGTATAAAACATATATAGCATTTTCAGTTTCATGCCAGTGTAGTTTTTATCACAATATTTTTAGCTACGTTAATCGCATTCTGTTAGATTAGCCGGAACATAATTAGTTGCGTGAAGTGCATTAAGTTGTTAATTCATTGTTGTCATTAATATTATCTACTGTAAGAGGAAGTAAAGTTTTGCTTATGGTATTGTTTACTCGAAAATAATTTCAAACGCAACCGTGATTGCTGAAAGATTTAAACTATTCTTACGGGAGCCCTTGGAAAGAATTTGTTCCATGCCAAATATGGAGACTTCAATTCTGATTATCGATATGGAGACTTCAATTTTGATTATCGATAATGCAAGTAGTGAATGTATATTCAAATTTTTACACCCTTACTCGTCGATGCTGGGCCCAATCTAAAAAAAAGCATTTTTGAAAATAAAATTGCACCCTCGTTCTCCACTGAGCGACATGAGTACAGCAAAGTTATTAAGGAAAGCGTGATTTAAGTGACTTCAGATGATTGCTCGAATTATGTCCTAGATAAGGCTTTGCAAATACCAAGAGCTACAGAAGCCCAAACATTACATTAAATTTTAATTTATAATTAAAATATCACTAAAATATATCCTATATCACTTTTATTTTCTTCATATGTTTTTATTATTCTTCATACATTTACATCAAAAATAAATTAATCTGATACTATTATTTACCGAGGTCTCATTCATTTGGTGAAAGGTTTCATTTCATTTGAAATAGTTTTCATTTCAATTGGAAAAGATATCATTTAAGCTGAAAATGCTATATATGGTTTATACAGAAAAAGATTTTTGGGTAGCGATTCAAATACTAATTTTCTTCGAAAATCGGTAACATGAGAAACCATTTTCAAGGACTCATAGAAATATAATTGCCTAAAACTAGTGTTTTTGGCACTTTAAGTGGCTGACTTCTTCAGCCCATTTCACTTTTCAGCCAAAGTCAAACATGCCACTTAGTGCAGCTGCTCTGCTCTACTCCGTTAACTGTCTGAAGCTTGAGTATCTCCTGTTTTTCAGTTGTTTTGTGGTACTGTCAACATGTTCTTCTAGTCGGTCTAACAGTTTTAACGTTTTTTCGCGTACATATTTGCCTATTGTCTCAACCCGTGGTTCTCTGTGAATGTCCATGTTGCGAACAGACTATGGAATTATGAATATTTTCCTAAGATCAAGGTTGTGGCAAATGTGCAGTTGATGTTTGTTTGTCTTGTGCGTCTGGAGTGCCGCCATATGTCAGCATGGGTCGTATGCACTGTTTGTAGATTAGTGTTTTGTTAGTTCGTTCACTTTGTCTGGTCTGGTCACTGGTTGAAGTCTGGTTTGTACACAACTAATCGTTTGTCTCTTCCTTTTTAGTTGTGCAAACCATAAGTTACCAATTGAGTCAGCCAGTTTCAGGTGATTTTCGCTTAATGAGTCCGATCACAAGTTGTTTGACTCTTTGGAAGTTGGTTGGTCATGTTTGCGCAGAAGCAAAGCTTCGGTCTAAAGGTTCAGAAACTTTTTTCTTCGTTAACATCATCTTCTGGAGAGCAGTTTTCTTGAAATTGAGCCTCCAGTACCTCAGCGAAGGCCTCTGCTTCGCAAGCACTATCAAATATGAGCCCATTTGGCCCATTTTTATACCAATTTTATTTTATTTTTGGCAAAAATATTTGCCCGTGCACCAGTTATTATCATGCTGCGTCACCCTACTATTAGAAAAATCCCCGTTGACACGAAAAAAACTCTATTATTTAAGTCGACACAGCTAGTAGCTTACGCTGATGAAAAACTAAAGTTATGACTCAATCAAGGAAAAAAACATAACGATAGCTGACTATAACCTTGAAAACGTAGACAACTTCGTCTACCTAGGGACGAACCTCCCGAAGGATGGGAATGGGCTTGACGAAATCAAACGACGGATTCAATTAGCCAATAAGACATTCTTGTCGGTGCTTCTGACTTTGAAATCTCGATGAGTACCCAGGAATACGAAGCTTCGCATCTACAAAACAATTATAAGACTTTTGCTTTGCGACGGAAGTGAAACCTGGACGCTGACCCAGGCATCTGAAAAAACCTTGAATACGTTTAAGAGAAGGGTATTGCGAAGGATCCTCGGTCCAACACGGGAAGAAAATGGATGGCGAATCCGATACAACAACGAGCTGTATACCGTATATGACGATCCAGAAGTCTCTACCGTCATACGACTCCAAAAACTACAATGGGCTGGCCACGTCGACAATCGAATCCCCAAACGGTCTCTCAAGGGGCGATCGAGCGGAGCCAGGCCAGTCGGTAAGCCACGCAAGCGCTGGGAAGATTCTATAGATGCTGGCAGCAGGTCACTTTTGGGAGCACCGAACTCGAGGACGCGGTCACTGAACCGAGACGAATGGAGGCGAAGTGTTAAGGAGGCTAAGGCTCGATTCGGGCTGTAGTGCCCCGATGATGATGAGTCTTCTTGTTGTCACCCTTATGACGTTTGTAAGCCGGTTTCTTTCCGTGTTCGTTCGCCAGTGCATCGTGAAAAGTGTCCCCATTTGCTCTCTTGATCATCCAAAGAGGCTTATCAACGAAACCATCTATTATGACGAAAAGTACCGACATATGGTCAGATGAGATATCATCGAGAACTATCAGTCGCAAGCTCAGGTGAAAGCCCTGTATCCTAGGACATGACTATAAACTGCGCCTAAGTGTGTGGATTCGTCAGGCAAATGCAGGCTTATGCAGTTGTCCGTAGTGAGCTCAATTGCAGTTTGATTGTTCCTTACGTGCCTCCAGCGGCGGCGATAAGAATTTAGGTATCTTGCTACAACTGTCAATCTATCATTGAAATAGAAATATGGAGACGATTAGCTAGATTTAGAAATGTTTCCTAGATGAGCATGATGTCAAGTCTATAATCATATAAAAATTGTATCAGCTCTCCGGTCTTGCTGGTTTATCTTCAAGGCAAGTAATACAAGACTCATATATCACATGGCACGATAATAAAAACCACACATCAACTATGACGTCGAATGCCAAAAAAACTGACTATAGCATCACTACAAATGAATAAAATTTTACAGAGAATTAATAGGAGAAGTATCTCTGCGGAAAAAAAATAAGTAGAAAAAATGAAAAGAAGATAATTATTTTAAAAAAATACACCGGAGACGTTTGGAAATATCTGCAGCCCATTTACCGATGAAGGGTCCTTGCAGAATATTCAACATACATATTTATCCTGATACCCTACGTACGCATTGTACTCCTGTGTAAACATTATTGGATGAATTGACGTACTTTGACGGTGATAATAAAGTAAAAATCAAAAATGTTTAAAAAAGTTGCCTCCGTATTTTCAAATAAATCATTTGAAAATTTCATAGATGACTCTGATCAAATATTTATATTCGCATAGCCCTGAATAATATTTCGTTTATCTTTTTTCACCATTAACATGTCTATAAACAGATTCATAATATGTACACATATATTTGAATAAATGTCTAACGTTTGACCTCACTGCTCATCGAAATTCTCGCAATGTTTAATAAAAGCATTAGTGCAATAAAATCTAGTAATTTTTCTAACGAAAAAACATTCAATTCCTCAGGTCAAAACTCATGTAAAACTAGTTGATTTAGTGAAAATGTATTTTCGTAGATTTCATGTTAGCATAGAATTACAAGTTGACGAAATTTTTGCTTCCTGATCAAAACCAAATACGATCATAATATTTGATTATTCAACAACGTGTGAAATTTTCGATGCCACGAACAATATGCATACATAAATAAAGTAAAGAAATTAATAAATCTGGGCTTCGTTTCTGAGCTTGAATGGCAAATTACACGAATATAAGTGAAAAAAACTTAGAATTTGTATACGTTTCTATTTAGATAATTGCCGCTGTAATTTTAGTTTTGTTGTAGTATATAGTTCACCTTGTATTTTTTCCATACTTGACCCATTTTTTTTCTCAGATTTTAATGCAACAATAATTTTGATGTTGTGTATTTTAACAAAGCTTAACATATGCGTCGTTAATTCAATCAGTGGGTTCGAAACCAGTGAAAACGCATGAAATATTTTACTTATTGCGTCAGGTGTCCATTGAAAACGATTTATTTTGTGCGGCGATGTATCACTATGAATTTAAGTGGTTCAGGTGGGATTCGATAAAAGTTGAATGCATTCGCCAATGTGTTGTAGGTATAGCAACGTAAAGATAAGAAAATTTCAATTATATTAAGATGAGTTCATCAGGTCATGCATGTGTTTAAAACGGTTGAAAGTGGAAGTTATTTCTCAGAATGGTAATAAATTTTCACGATGCTGAATTCGTTTTAGCGGTTTATTATGTTGCAAAATGCTATTTTATTTTTACGTGTATAAATCAATTTGAAGATAAATCAAGGTCACGAGCGTATAAAATGCTCAATCGAATTAATTAAAGTAAAATTTTTATTTGAAATATTATTTACATTTTTAGCCAAGCTCACTGAAAAACTAGAATTGAAATGTTTAACATCTAGCGGCTTTACTATTTTCAAATGCTGGCTGTTATTGATTTTGGAATAAAATTAGAACTAGAATCAATTTACTATATTTCTATATTTTAGAAATATAGTAAATTAATTTTCACATTTCTAAAAAAAAATTCTACTACAACCTCTTCATCAATGATCTTCCTATTGCTCTATCGTCATCTTGCCTGCTCTGTGCAGATGACTTAAAATTATTTCGGATAATAAATAGCTCAGATGATCATCTACTTCTTAAGGATGATCTGAGCTCTCTTACTGATTGGTGTAACTCTAACTGCCTACCGTTAAATGTTTCAAAGTGTTTTGCCATGTTTTATTCTCTGAAGCCCCAGACTAATGCCTTTCTTTACTTACTGTGTGAATCCTACCTTGTCTCTGTGGATTATTTCACTGATCTGGGAGTAACCTTTAATCGTAAACTTAAATTTAATATCCATGTTCGTACCATTACTAATAGTGCCTCGCGGATTGCTGGCCTTGCTATACGTTCCTGTCACAATTTTTTTTAGCATTTTTACATGTTTTAAGATATTTGTTACCCTTGTTCGTTCCAAACTTGAATACTGTACTCAAGTTT
Source organism: Nemotelus nigrinus (assembly GCA_947369275.1). Lineage (NCBI taxonomy): Eukaryota > Metazoa > Arthropoda > Insecta > Diptera > Stratiomyidae > Nemotelus > Nemotelus nigrinus. Next base: position 26,318,686 of record OX376375.1, on the reverse strand, counting down.
GGTCTCCTCGTTTTGCATATCTTTCCAATGCCATGAATCTGTTCAACGGAGGTTCACTCGCAGCCTACTCTTTAAATATAATCTTAACCCTACATGCCTTATGATGAACGCTTATCGCTCTTTAATCTCCCTCTCCAAGCAAAGCGCAGAGTTTACCTGGATGAATGCTTTCTTTTCAAAATTTGCCGTGGCCATCTGAATTCATCTTTTACATCATTGATCAATGAGCGGCAGTGTGAGAGGCAAATTAGGTCCTCCGTTGTCTTTGATGTACCATTTGCCCGTACTGATACTTACTTTCATTCTCCTGTTTTGTGCCTATTACGTACACATAATGGCCTCCAACTTGGTCCTCTTCCACACTCTATTGCCACCTTTAAAAGATGTATTCGCAACACAATATTTGCTGATGATTAATTTTATTTATCTTTTTTGTCTTTCGTGCCTTTGATTTTTCATATCTTAAATTTTCTCAACTTTTTAGTACTAAGCTATTCTATTTGTAATTGGGCTTTTTGCCTGTAAATGGATTGTTTGAATAAATGAAATGAAATCAGGTTTTATTCTTCATACTTGTGTTTTTTAGTTTCTTCTTTCTAAAGAAATATAGAGATGTTGAAAACCTCACAAAAATGCATGCCGCTGACAAGGAGTGAAAGAGTTATCGGCAGTTGGGTACCTGAGGTACCAGGTACCTGAGTCAAAAATGAGGCGTGAAACATATCATTTCACACTGATTAAAGTTTGGATTATTAAAATGGAGTGCCTACCACCACTTCTACTCCCCAATATTCCAAAAAGGCTTATAGCAGAAAAACTTTGTTCGTATGCATATGCCAGAAGTCGCAAAATATCATTTCCCTTGAACGATTTCGTATCCACTCCTCTTATATTGTCGTTTGAACAAAGCTATTGAAAGCTTCTTTCCATAGTCAGGAAGCCAATTATTTCAAATGTTTTGGTGTGTTTTTTGAAAAATAAACATATTTACTCTAATAAATCATAAGCAAAATATGTAAAATAATCCCCGGGTTAGATTGATCAAAAGTATTTTCATTCCAAGCAAAAAATTATATGGAATGACGAAGGCTGGACATTTTATTCTCCATTAACTTTTACTTGCAAATTTGTTCAACAATCCCGTACTAATGATCCGCCTTAACTCTTAGTTATTATTAATACTCTCACATCATTACGTATTTTTGAAGATTCGGGACACTACTTTTGTCTGAACTGATGAATGTTTAGGAAACAATGCATGAACAAGCTGTTTTACATAATTTCAATGCCACAAAAATGAGTAAGAGGATAAAAGCATTGATGACTAGCGTGTTCTATCGAGGGTTCAAGTCTGAATACTGACAATGAATTTTCATCGCACATCAGGTCTGAAGTCAACTGAGTAATTCAGATAAAAACCACACACCTAAACGAATTTGATTCGAATTTGTTTGGAAAATATTTGATTACTATTCAAATGCTCAAAGGCAAGCTGAGTTTTGATTATATGAATTATTTATCACTTGTCCACAGTGACAAGTTGGATTTTCCACTCGATGTTTGGGTCATCACCACGGTAAAAAAAAAAAGAGCTATTGAGCTATTCAGAGAAGACTTAACAACAACGAACAATGAGTAGCCACAGCTTAATTAATATTTGGCCACTCAAACAACTTTTATGATTTGTAAAATAGTGTCCATAATTAATGTCATATGTCAGCTAAAAAATAGCAGGTAATTTAAAATTATAGTTACTATCCTCAAAAACACACCATCAAGGGAATTTTCAAAACAGAGAAAAATTACGATAACCTAATAATTTGTTTTGTTTGTTAATATGTATTTCACCCGTAAATTGGCAATGGCTCTAGTCAATAAAATAGCCCCATCCTAACTTCCAAATAATAGGGCTACAAACAAAGCTCCATATTATTTACTCTAATCGTTAACTGAGCGTGGAAAACCATGCTTTGTTTACACTCCTCGATGTGAGATCATTTTTTGGATCGGTAAGCACAAGTCAAGATCGAATTGACAATGTATCGTGTGGGTATTTATTAGCTTTTGTACTTAGCACGTACTTATTAATTTAACACTAAATGACCGTTAACAATGAGCATCATAATAACATAAAAATTACGCTGAAATCGATAGTCAACGACGCGAATGTTATTGAAAAGTTACGTAAAGTTGACAGTTTTTTTTTCTGGGTCCATAACTATCCGCGAAAATATAAAACGGATTCTTCCGACCGGATTTCCAAGCATTCTCGACGTGAAAGCTGTACTGATATCAAGTGCGAAGATTAAATTAATCTATAAATCCAACAACTTGAGCAGTATCTTAGTCAGTTGCGAGTAAACCGCTTTTCAGCTACGAAATATTGATAACTTGCTGTAACGAAACGATGAAGTCCGTTGTAATAATTGCAGTCTTGGTTATGTTGGCCGTTTCGGTTCAGGCGAAAAGTGAAGGTGCGTTTTAAAATCTCAGTGGATATTTTTGTTTTTCTTTTCTGTTTTTCATTTTGGTTTTTTTGAAAAAAACAATACGTGCATGGATTCTTATTGGATTTATTTTCTGTAACAGCATGTTCACAGCCAAAGGAAGTAGGACCATGTCGGGCACAGCAGCCGTTCTTCTTCTTCAACAATGAAACAAAAAAATGTGAACAATTTTTCTATGGAGGATGTCGCGGCAACGATAACCGTTTCGAGACCCAAAAGGATTGTGAAAGTGCTTGTTCATTATGACTACCTTTGCAGTTTGCGAAATTAAATTAGGTTTGAATGAATTTGACTAGTGTTTGTAATTGAATCAAGGATGGTGAAGCTTAAATGTAGTAAGCTGAAAAATAGTTAGCTCTGCCAATTGAATTTTCAAATTAATGTTTCGTGCACAAGGGCTTTTAGCTATGTGTCCACTTGAAGATGAACTCATGTGATTCGATTTCTGTAAGCATTTCAGATATTTATATTTTAGACAGCTTATTAAGCCTGGGTAGTTAGCAAATTGGCGTATACTGACTATATTAGTTAGTTCAATAGATTCGTTGGATGTTACTATTTCGTACAGTCGCTAACCAAGTAAATGACGATCCCTCATCTTACATTGACGGAGATTTAATTTTTGGACAAACTATGTTTCCAGCTGCCACAGCCCACTCAAATTCGGGGCCAACGTTTAGAGGAACCTCTTCTTGGAAATTAAACTTCAACTTTTTTAGATGTGTATTGACAAAAATCGAACGATTAGCGCTTCTCACCTTATTAGTTTGGAGCGTTATTTGCTTGGTTCATTATATACTCCGGTTCAAACCATTGAATATGTATGCACTGAGAAAAAGCAGAATGACAGAGTCAAATTCGAGGATTTTTGGTGCAAATTCATGATATTTTTGGATTTTATTCACATTTTCTCAGAGTTCGTAAATTTTCGATACCAATTCATAAGTTTTCGAGTCAAATCCATAGTTTTTTGGAATCAACTTCATAGTTTTTCGAATCAAATTCATAATTTCTTCGGGTCAAATTCCTTATCCTGCAAGTCAAATGTGTAGTTATTTCGAGGCGAATTCATCACTTTTGCACAGCAAGACCGTAATTTATGAGCTTGACGCGCAAAATATGAGCTTACCTTAAGAATGTATTATGAATTCAAATTAAGAAAATTATGAATTTGACTAGCAAAAATTATAAATTAGATTCGAAAAAATTATGAATTTGACTCGAAAAATTATGAAATTGTATCAAAAATTTACGAATTTGTTTTGAAAAATATGAATAAGATTCGAAATATTATGAATTTGTATCAAAAATTTACGAATTTGATTCGGAAATAGCTTCAAGCCACGCTCGAGATAAAGGAAAGAGTTCCTCCTCCTCCTTTTTAGTTACCCAGTTATATAAACTGTCAGTGCATGATGACAGGACTGTCCGGTCGAAAATCTCCGCCTCTGCCATGGCCGTTTTGTGATAGATGATACTATGGTCTTAATAGCTCTGTCGTGTTTGTTTCGAAATATCCATCAGAGTTGAGCTTTGACAAAACCCATGTACTATCCACTATGAAACGGAAAGGCGCTCAGAATCGCTCATTATCCCCGATAGTTGGACGAATCGCGAAACACAAAAAGTTGTATCTTATTGGCCGAAATAAAGTTTTAATAAAATAGCACGATGGGCTCTGCGCTGACTTGAACAAGTCTTGCATCGACGCGAATAATAGCATAGCATCTGCATATTGGAGGAGTAGAATTTGAGGCTGATCCACTCGAATCGGGAGGTCAGTGGTAAAGATCGTGTAAAAAACGGGTCAGGTAATCGAATCTTGGTGTCACAGGTCCTTCATTTAAATAAGATCCATTACCGTTGACGTAGGCTTGTCTGTTGACAAGGAAACTTGCAGTGCAACAAGCAACTTGATTGATTTAAACCGAAGATCCATACAGAATCGAAAGCTTTTTTAATATATAAAGCACGACGATACTATAAGACAATAGTGATCACATACTAAGATCAAATTCTCTCAAGTAGTTTCCGCATATTAGAAAGCAATGATATTAGACGGACATTTTAGGGGTATTTTTCTAACCTTTTTTTGAGCGGAAACAATTTTAACAACTTTCTGAAAATAGAAAAAAAATGCGGATCCTCCGAGGAATTATCCTCGTTGTGACTATTGAGGATATTTTTCTATATTTTCTATATTCAGTTAGTCGTTTTCTAATCAGTTTTTGAGAAGATCGGATGCAAAGATACAAAAATCGGATGTAAAAATACTAACGAGTACAAAAGCCACAATTCATACTTTAAAAAAAAAGTGGTTAAAATGATACAGCAGCTGCACCAGCAATAATGATGGTGAAAACACTTTTAGTGTAAGAACGGAACAGGAGCGGTTTAGAAAATTTCGGAATGGATGCACTACAGCAGAAGATGCATCTTGCTCAGGACGTCCTATTGAATTTGAGAACACGGCGTTTAAAAACCCAATGGAGGCCTAATCAATTTTAACCTTGATTATGATTGCAGAGAAAAAGTATCCAAGCTTGAAAAACGGGTCCCACATCAATTATCAACATCAAATCTCCAGCAAAGAGTGAATATTTGTTCCCGTCTGTAACGCCACAATGAAATGAAACTTACGATTGAGAAAGTATTTTAACAAAGGAGGAAAAGTGAATAGTTCACAGCAACTTCGTACGGAAAAAACAATGGACAAATCAGACACCAGAATCAACTTCCAAATCGGGGCTACACTCACAAAAGATTCTTCTATCTGTTTGATGTGCTATATCAGGAGCTAGTGGATTTGCTGAATCCTAATGAAACTATCACAGCTGATGTGTATTGTCGTAAACTCAGTACTTTAAGTCCAGAATCGATTAAAAACGCCCTTCTTTAATGAGGAAGATTCTTTTTCACTACGATAACGCCCAGCCACATACTGCTTAAGTGATCTTGGAAAAATTGAAGGAATTTGACTGGGAAATTATGCCTCATCCAGCATATTTTCCAGACATTACTCCTAGCGATTTTCATTTTTTTAGAAGCCTGCAGTGATTTTTATGTGGAACGGTATTTCAAAACGAAGATGATGTCAAAATCAGCTTAACTAATTTTTATTCTGATCAATTATCACAAAGATGGAAAGAGATTGTAAATAATAAAGGAAAATATATAATGGATTGATATTGAAATTAATGGGTTTTTATATACTTAAAATTACCTTAAAAAACGCGGGTATACAATTACTGGCGCTATGCTTTTTTCAGTGTGACGTTTATTGAACTAAATTCCAAACAATAAACCTTCGAATCACTGCAAATCGAAATTCTTCATGATTTCCCAAATATTTATTCAAACAAATCAAATATACGCGCTCTAATAAACATGGTTCGATTCAAAAACCATGAACCTTAGCCATCTAATTGATTGCGTTCGTTCAGCAAAAAAAAACCCACAATTTGAGTCAGTATAAAAGCATCCGACCATCTATCTCTAATTTCAGTTATAAGTTGTATATAATTTCGATAACTAGACCATTACGAATTATTCTTATTATCAATTTGCGACCGAGGAATTAGAAGTTTTGTCTGATCATGAAATTTTTGTCCGCAATTTTTCTTCTAATCAGCTTGATTGTGGCTACGCTGGCTGCATCGAATCCAAGTAGGAAGCATTCGAATCTCTAAGATATTATCTGGATTTTTATGTTCGTTTTCTTTTCCTAGTTTGCTCGTTGGCGAAAGATACTGGGCCATGTCGTGCTGGAAAGCCGAGATTCTACTATAATTCAGTTTCGAAACAGTGCGAAAAATTCATTTATGGTGGTTGTGCTGGCAACGAAAACAATTTTAATACAATCGATTTATGCACGGCGGCGTGTAATCAGTGAAAGTTTGAAATAAAATAAGGAAAAAACAGAAGGAATCGAATTTTATTTGTTATTTTTAATGTGTACAGCTTCATTTAGGTCTTGTGTGTGCTCATCCAAATGATTAAATCCAAGCTTTTCGATAAGAGCAGCGATTCGGTAGACTTGTAATCGGGCTGGAATTGGATTTGTCTTTTGTCCTTCATTTCATTCTGCTCAACGTGTGTGCTTGATCTAAAGGTAATGGATACGAAATGGTTATAATGACTCTAAACGACACAAAATGAAGCACGATATCTATTGAGTGGAAGCGTCAAACAAAAATTAGTAACGCGAAAACTGCTGCATAAACTCATTTGGCACATACATCGCTGTTTGGCTTGAAATGATTGAAATCAATCCAACGAAAAGCTCAGTGGCGCGTTAGCTGAAAGAAAAAAGTCCATTGTGGGTGAAGTAGCCTCCAACCAAGACAACAATTAAAATCAATCAGAAATTTATTGAAAAGGAAAAAAAACAATTATTTCAATGAAGGTGATGATTCCGTCTTCTGTGCTAATAAAATAGAAATCAAATCTTTCACCAATGTTTTTTTTTTCAAGCCATAATGAGAAATGCAATGCATAAACTGTTTAATGGATTTTGGAGCCAACAAACGAAGAGAGACAAAAAATCAAAAACAATAGCAAGCAAATTAGTCATAAAAACTATTAGCCAATAGCGAGATAATTAGGGAAGGTAAACGAACGTGTGAAAAGTTGTCACCTTTTCTGAAAAGGCTCAACAATGTCGCACAAACCCCAAGCATCCAATGCAACAATAACGTCGGAAAAACCGCGAAATTCTCTCTAAAGATAGAAGGGGACCATTTGGCCTGTTTAAACCAAAGACCAATAACGGGTGAGAAATTATGCCAAACCCAGCGAAACTCATTCAATATGATGAATGCAATTGCAGGCATAAATATTGATGACTATTTTCAATAACAACTTCTGTAAATTATTAATATGCCTGTATTTATGTCCCAACATATTTTTCCAAATTCGCTAAAAAATTTCATGTCAATATTTTCGTTCTGATAACGAGAACATCATTTTTTCTACTCTGTTATCACGTGGAATCTTCAGGGAGTGTACTGTACGTATGATAAAAAAAAATTATATATCCAACAATCTTGTTAATGATCTTTGGTTTGCTCAGTTGAACTTGAATAAATGCTTTATATAAATGGAAATTTGAAAGTTGTACGAAGTCTTTTTGCGCGATTTTCTATTCGCAAAAACATCAATTATCTCGTCGTATCAAATCTTATTCATTAGTTCTGACTCTATGCACAAAATAGCTAAGGCGTTTAGCTTTTCTTGGCTAAAGGTAGATTTTAGCATATTGTTCACCCGTTTTAAGCTAGAAAAGCTTCTCTCACCCGAACAATTGATCGCTGGTGCCCATGCGAACTGATACTTTCAAGTTTACATAAGATTTCCAATGATCCAAGGTCTGGATCTACCGAAATTCTTTCAGAAGAAAGGTGGCAAAGACAATGTATTCATTTTTGCACTAAGCCAGTTTCTAAGTCATAAGGCTACATTTTTTCCAAGAAAAAGACTTTTTCTTTAACGGTTGATGATGACAATTCATTCATTTTGGGCAGAAATAAACTTTTCATTGAAATTGTTGTAGACCTCCTGCCATTTTTTTAATTCGGATACGAGTCTATCAATGAGAACGAGAAATGTGTTAGCTCTGAATGTATCACTCGCAGTCATTCTCATTTCTTCATCGGGTGTTTCATCACATAAATTTTACCTTTCAGGTTGTATTTTTTCCATGTCTTTTGTACACTACTTTGACACGTTTGATTTCATCGCCTTTTCTTCGAAATACTTAAAAATTTTTCTACGAAAAACTTGCGAAGAGATTCGTAAAGGTTGTCAACAGTGATGAAATCTACTGGTAGAAGCCTGAATTTGAATACTCACTTAATTTCCTCACTTAGTCTTTCCAAAAAAAAAAACATTTCACACAGCAACCATTACCACCGTTTCCAGTTTTTCTAAATTCAAAAATATGCCCGTCGTTTCGCTTCGCGTTACAATCTCTTCGGTACAATCATCCTTGATTGATTCCAAAGTCTTAAGGACTTCGTTCACCAAATCTCTCAAACTTCCACATGCGTCCTCTCTAGTTAACCAACGTGTCAGATTTACTCTCTTTAGCATTTTCCCTTTCCCGATTTCAGTCATTCATTTTTGCAAGCGTTGTGCGGAACTTAGATTTCTTGAAGCGACAAGTTCTGTGCAAAGTTTAACAGCCGCAGTTACCACTAAACTCAAAAACTGGGAAGAGCAAGGCACGAAATAAGCAAGAGGTGCTTAACTTCGAATTTTAGCCTGTAAGCCATTGTACACACCAGACATATTCGTGGCATTATCATATGATTGTCGACGACAGTCTTCAATATTTATGACCAAAATAATGGCAAAAAAACATTTCTTCAGCTTTATGTCCCACTGAGGGCAAAAAAACTTGAGAAATTTTTCAAACGTTTCGCCTGTTTCCAAAACCTATCTAATGACGTGGATAGGTTGGACCACATTTGCTATATCTCTGGACTCTCCGGTTCTGCTGAGGCGCTTCCAAGCATCCCTCATACTCTTAAATAGCTACAAATGAGTTGAAAATATTCAGAATTTGCTACGTTAACGAAAAAGGAGGACTATACCATGACTACAACGCTAACACATTTCTCGTTTCGAAGACTTTGCCAGATAATTTAAAATTCACTTTAAGGGGGGAAATACATGTAAAATCGAAAAAAAATTGCTAATATCAGATTGATTTAAAATATATATATTGTTCATTCAGAAAATGTTTAATATTAAATCCTTAAAATACACGTTTCACAGTAAATTAGAATCTTCTTTTAATAATTTTTCAACACAAAATGGCGGCGATGCGAGCGAATGAAAAAAACACATCAAAAACTGCCTCGTACAACTTAACGCCTTTTCCGGGGAACTTGCAACATTCAGAGAAAAAAAAATATGCTAATGAAATATGTAATTCATAGGTGAACCATTAATTTTAGATTAAACATTAAAATCGATTATTTTTCAAAAAAATCACACTTTAAACATTAATAAACAAACTATTTTTCTGAAATTACAATAACATTTAATTTAAACAAGGAGATAATACTCTTTTGTAGATGTGGTATAAATTTGAGCCGGATCGATTCAATATTTTTTGAGATATCTTGTACGGCAGTTGAAAAAGTACTACTTTGAGAAAAACGCGTTTCAAGTTTTAAAGCTCCACTGACCTGGGGAACGCCGCGCTGCCTTTAACTGACTATAACTCGAGAACTAATACGAATATCGCTTCAAAAAATTTTTTTAGTTTATTTTAAGAGCATTTCAAACATTTTGATGTAATAAAAAAAAATCGATTTTTTTTTAGCAGTTACATGTATTTTCCCCCTTAAACCTAGCGATAAAAGTCGTCAATTTTATTAAAGGAAGCGCTTCAAAAATGGAATATATATTAGGAACAATTGCTATTTTACACAAAAATGAGATGGCTTGCGAAGGGAAGTATGCTGAGGAGATTGATTGTTTGATTGAAAAATCCAATTCTTCTGATATTGCAATGTTAAACACATTTTCTCGCCTAAGTATATCTTTCAAATGTATTTTAATATCTAAACGAGCTGAATCTTAGCTTGCAAGGGTCTGGAAAAGATAATCTTCCAAAAAATCGGTCTGTGGAAAAAAAACATAAAGAAAATAATTTTTCATTGTTTGCGAGAGTGTCAAAATTGTTTATTTGCACAGCCACGCTGAAGAATTAATGGACTACCAGATGAACGTTGTTTTCAAGGTAAACAAGACAAGAGTATTGTATTTAGTTTGCTTGGAAATTGTTGTGATTTTACCATAGAAGATCTACTGCGATAATAATTTTCACCTAGATCTTTTGAAAAGAAAAAAAAGTACTGTATAGATTCGTGGTGATTACGACCACTAATTTTACTTTGTACTTTTTTTTCTAAATAAATGAAATATCTTGTACGATTGAATCATTATTGAGATTGATGGAGATCATTCTGAGAATGGAAATCACTGTCTCAAACTATTGGAAATCGATTACATACTACTCTTAGCTTTTAACATATATGCTGCTTTGAAATTCCTACTTGTGGGACGTGTGGGACTCTGGTTCGAGTGCTGTAATTGGCATTCGAATACAGGCTATCTGAATTGAGCTCTAGTATAGTTTTATTTCTTCTATCACTCGAAAAAAATGTTTCTAATCTCTCCCGAAACATCGTCTAGTTAAAATTGATTAAAATGTTTCTTTAATTACCCAGGAAACATCAATATGTTTTCACATGTTTCAATATCAAACCGTAACAGTTGATAAGTTCTACACTAATTTCAACAGCCATTCCATCACTTTTAACAATAAAATCAATTGTTTCCATTAAAAGTATGAAAATGCTGATCACGGAAATCACGGTCTCACACAAGTATAAAAGGAGCTTACAATCAAAAGCAGACAAAGAAAGTTTTTCTTTAAGTCATTATGAAGGTTTTGTTTGCAGTTTTCGTTCTAATCAACTCGATCGTAGTAGCACTTGCTGCACTAGATCCAAGTGAGTAACCATTCAAAAGTAAGCCTGCGACTTGTATAATATAAAATGTGCTTTTCTGATTCTCATAGTCTGCTTTTTGCCGATGGAAAGAGGAGTTTGCAGGGCTTTATTTCCTAGATTTTATTTTAATGCAACTGCGAACCAATGCGAACAGTTTATGTACGGTGGCTGTGAAGGGAATGCAAATAATTTCCCTTCATCTGTCGAGTGCAAGCTTAAATGTCCAAGTCAACATTTAAATAAATCACCAATGTTTCTATTGGGTATCTTGTTGAAATAAACAAATATATCTAGAATTGTTTTATTATGATGCCATCAGGACCTTGTCATGACACTGTTTTCCACTCCATGCATTGTTGCTCTTGATGCTGAAACTCTAGCCGTTGTCATAATACTACATCAACTTCGGTCTTTGGCTTGAAGAAGCAGGAGTTGTGTCCCGCTATAGCAAGTACCCAAAAGACTGAGTATTTTTTTTTTGTCTAGGAGACGTTTAAGTTTTCAGTGGTCTACTAGGCTTACCTAGCTTGTGTGGCCGAGTGGATAGAGCAGAGAGGACTAACGTGTGCGACTCTGGTTCTAGTGCTTTAAATGGTGTTTGAATTCCGATTATTTTAAGCTCTAATCTATTTTTATTTGTTGTATTTTTATTTTATTTATTTTTGAAAAAAACAGTTTTTTTCAAAAAATTTTTGTTTTCTGAAAACAACAGAAACGCCCATCACTAATGGTAGCACCCAGTATCAATCTGCTGCTAGTCGAGTGAAAACAGTTTTCAAAAAATTTAAAAAAATAGTTGTTTTTGAAAAAAAAAACAGTTCGTTTTCGTTTTCTGAATACAACAGAAGCGCCCATCACTAGTGGTAACTGATTTAATATTTTTGGTAAAAATAAAGTTAAACTTTAGTGGCTTCGGTGAAAGATTGAACAAGTCTTCACGGTGGGGCATAGTATGATCTCGGCTTCATTTTTCGTTGTCATAATCTGTCCCATTCCAGTTCCATATTTCCTCCTTTCCCTATATTTTAAGCTGATTTATGTAGCATCTATTTAAGGTAAAATGCATGTGTGTATGTAGATGACAAGTTGTTCAAACGTAATTTTATATTAGAAATGGAAATCAAAAGCAGTATTCTCGCTGCAGTGCCAAACGATGTGAACAATAAATTTAAAAACCGTGCTTTCATAAACTATGTGACTTTTACACAGTGAAACTCGACTCGAGTTTTTAGAACAGGGTCAGTATATCATTCACTATGTAACGTTTTCTTTTCGCTCATTTTCAATTTCACATTTTCATTTTCAATAGTCTTGGATGAGCGAAACCTTTTGAATATTTTCTGAAAATGTAACTGGTTTTTGCAATAGCAGGCTGCCAAAAGTCAGAATTTTCACACATCACAAAATTGATGACGAATACGAGTGATAAAACATACCAATCCGAGCGTCGAGCTGTTCTGCGAAAACATACTAAGATACGCTTTAAAAGAAATTCGAGAAAAGTGTTTCACATAGAGTTGAGCAATGTCAAAGCCGACTTACAAAACAGCGTTTGGCATAGCTGTTTCTCCTTGCTACTACGAAATTGGACAGTTGTTAAAGTAATACTATGTTTTCAGGGCAGGTAAAGCATGCATTTCGAATCCATTTCATTTATTCAAAGACATATTATTTGTATAAATCTATAAGGAGCCAACAAATCAGCCACCTTCACATTAAAGATTAGAGTTTAAAATGTAGCTACATTGCAGATAAAATGGAAGATTGCACTGAGGCGGACTGTGCTCGATTTGAAGTTTAGAAGTTTTGACCGCGGCAATTAAAGCAATTTGTATCAGGTTACTAGTTTGTTGAGATGACGGATCAAGGCCTCCGAAAAAAAAGCTGAAAATTTCTACGACCAATAGTATATTGTGAAATATTGCTTTAGAATATAAAATTGTCAGCACCACAATTCAACAATAAATGTCAAAAAGCTGTCCAATGCAAACCCAGTAAAAGGTTTATATTAGTCAGCCTGTGAAAATAATTCACAAATTATTATGTTAACATATGAGGTTAACTGTTCTGACAAAATTTTTACGTTGCTACAGTCGCATTAGTTTGTCGTATTCTTGACCTTATCCTCTCTAATATTCTCTATATATCTATATCCGCAGTGATCCAACCCTATGTTTTAGTAGACCTTGACCGCCTTTCTCTTTCACTTTATGACCCACTGATATACTCTTCAGAGATGGGAGTTTCAACTGTTCTTCGGTACAATTTTAGCAAGGCTAATGACCCAGAAATGAGATCGGAGTTGGAAAAAGTTAACTGGTTTCCGTGGATAAATTTATTTAACAACTTTATGTCTACCTTTACACCTACCTTTTGCTCTCGTAAATCTACAGATTTTCCTTGGTTAAAACTACCAGTTTTGTTGACAATCTAATTGAAAAATTTTACTCGGAAAGAGTTTCGGAAATCGGAATGCGCCTGCGATTTTACGTTCATTGGTTTAAATTTAAATGAAGCAGACAATGCACGATTACTTTGCTAGTTTGGAGTCATTTATTTATTCTTCGTGTAAACTTTTTTGGTCATACATTCGGTCTTTGAAGAAAAATACTTCAATCCCAAATCATGTTACTTTCTTTAAAATATATTCCTCGTTTTTACATATTCCTGATTTTCCATCCTTTCCTTCTTCACTCTCTCCAATCGACTACGAATTTGATTGAAGTTGAGAATTTATTGCTTTATTGCCTTGATCAGAGTTCTGGTGGAGAATCTGATTATGTTCCCAATTTTGATGCCTGGTTTATGTCTTCTTCATTGTGCGTCTCCCTCGATTATTTATCCAATTTTTAAAGCTGGCGATGTTTCTTGCATCTCCAATTATCGTCCCATATTTCTTCTCCCTTGCTTCAGTAAGCTTCTTTGAAAAATTATCTTCTCTAGAATATATCCCATGATTCATTCTATCCTCTTTAGATTCGTGAGCCTCGTCGACATTGACTAGCCTCATCCGCTTTTGAAACACAGTTGGCCTTGCCTTAGATCATCAGGAACAAGGGGACGTAGTGTACACAGATTTTTCAGAAGCCTTTGATACTTTCAACGATAGAATCTTCCTGCATAAAGTCAGAGAGTGAAGTTGTTTCGGTTCACTTTTTTCTTGGGTTTCGTCATGCTTCAGTAATCATGTGTGTTTCATTATTCTGGTATTCCACAAGTGTCTATTCTTTGTCCATTACCTTACATGATTTTTATCAATGACCTTCCTTCTGTTTCCGATTCGCCTTATTTACTGCATACTAACGATTTGAAACTGTTCCGAGTCATCAGTTCAGCTAATGACTGTAATATTTTAGAGAATGATTTTTGTGACCTTCTCAATTGGTGCAACCTCAATTCTCTACCCTTAAACGTTAGCAAATGTCAACAAATGACCTCTTCTCTCAAATCCTCTCCTATGTCATTTTGTTATTCATTTGCAAACAACTATCTGTCGTCCGTCAATCAATTCTTCTCTTCTCCTTTTGCCAGAATCATTAGGCGCCATAATGTTATCGGGATTGGTTCTCTGCCACAATCGTTCTTTGCGTTCAAAAGACGTTTGAAAGTATTTATACTCGACCTAACCGTCGGGGCGTTGGTTTGTTGAAGCGAGTTTTCCTGATCTTTTTGGTAATACCAATTTTTATTTTTTATCTTTTTTCCATTTCCTTGTCATTATTTAAATTTGTATTCTGTTGCAATAAATTTTGTAAATAAGTAAATTAATAAGGACATAGATTCAAGCACAAAAGCCTACATGATACCAAATTGACAAAGTAAGTTAAGCTAAACATGGAGCGAATTCCATAAACTATTGGTTGTGATATCAGCAATGGGCTGCCATCACGATGCATTTTTCTATTTTGTACCAATAAATTTTCATGTGACAGGCACTTAACGACAGAAATAATCAAGAAAGACAACCTTCCAAATCTTTTCATCCCTATAACTTCTGCTTCAGTCACCGGTTCAAAATGAAATTCACAGTATCAGCTGTTCTTAACGTGAACTAGAAGCAGTATATCAACGATTGATGTCCGTGGTAACAAAAGATTGCCAGCATCGGCCATTTTCTCTTTATTGTACCGAAGACAATACCTTAATTTTTCATATGATAAGCATTGATAATGAAAAGAAGCAATTTAAGCATTAATGAAATTTTAGCGGGCGACAGCTCTTTAAGTCATTCTACCCCTATAGTTTCCGACGCAATTAAGGCCACCAAAATTTATGCCACTTGTGCATCGAGAAATGCTACGAGTACCACAGAATACAACCTCATCGAAATAAATATTTCAAACCTATTCCGAAGCATTGTCGAGCTATAATTCATTAGAATGTTTCTTTAATTACTCAGGAAACACAAATATGTTTTCATATGTTTCTATATCAAACCGTGACGGTTGGTCAGTTATACGCTAATTTCAACCGCCATTCCATCATTTTTAACGATAAAATCAATTGTTTGCATTAAAAACATGAAAATGCCGATCAGAAACCAGTATAAAAGAAGCTACAGAATCGAAATCGGTCAAAGAAAGTTTTTGTCTAGGCCATTATGAAAGTTTTGTTCGCAGTTTTTGTTCTAATCAACTCGTTCGTACTAGCACTTGCTGCATTAGATCCAAGTGAGTAACCGTTCAAAGAGTAAGTCTGCGACTTGCATATTATAAAATGTGCTTTTGTCTTTCTTATAGTCTGCTTCTTGCCGATGGAAAGCGGAGTTTGCTTGGCTTGGATTCCAAGATTTTATTTTAATGCAACTGCAAACCAATGCGAACAGTTTATTTATGGTGGCTGTCAAGGGCTGTCAAGGGCTGTCAAATAATTTTCCTTCAGCTGATGAGTGCGAGCAAAAATGTCCCAGGCAATATTTAAATAGATCACCAATGTTTTTATTGGGTATCTTGTTGAAATAAACAAATATATCTAGAATTGTTTTATTATGATGCAACCAGGACCTTGTCATGACCCTGTTTTCTACTCTAAGTATTATTGCTCATGATGCTGAAACTTTAGTCGTTGTCATAATGCGGATTTACACTCTTCCCGAGATATGATCAATGTTGCCTAGCACGAGAGTGTAAACTGTCACCTCGTCTATTCTCGCCAGTTTTTCTATTAATTAATTACCTTCAAAGGTGCTTGAATCTTATCTAGTGCTTTTCCTGTGTTCCTATCATAAGCGTATACTAATGGTTCTTCCGGATGGAGGATCGCCGTTGACATTCGGGGGTGTGCTTGCCTATGAGCGAACTCATAAAGATATATATTATACAATTTAAGGTCTAATATAAATCCTTGCTCCTACTCTGTAGTTTAATTTTATTTAACTGGATCAGGGAGAGATTTTTTTATGCAAACCGTTAACTTCTTATCGGACATAAATATTTGCAAAAACTTCAAGACCCAAGTTGGTGTTTGTAAATGCAATAATTTGTACATAAGGTCTTTAACGTGCAGGTGCAAAGGTGCAAAGTGCACACCACAGTTGCTCCTTTGCGTCTGAGATTATTGACTATTTCATGTTGGATCATGAGTAAGGCCTGTTCCGTAGAGAGTAGTAAAACCAAACTGTTCACCGGGGACAACAGAGTTGTCGTTGCAATGTCTTTCAATTTCGAAACCAATAACTTTTTCCAAAAATTTTCCGACGTTTGTTGACATCCAAATGGTTTTAAAGTTGCTCACGTCATGAGAAGATTTATTTTCAATCACGAGTACCATTTTCACAATTTTCCACTGGACCGGAAAATATCCATTATTTATGCAATTATTAAAAATAGCATATAAGTAAAGCTGTGCGTTTATTTATAGACTTTTAAGCATAAACGTGAATATGTCACCCAATCCAGATGAATGCTTTGACTTGTTTTTTAGGCAAAAACAATAACAATAATGAAAAATGCAAACTATAAGAAAAATATGATGCTGGCATCCATAGTCGTATCAATAATCATGTGGCAAGGACCCATGATTTATTACGCTTGGCGACTACTTTAAACTTATTTTACACAAAATTTAGTACAAATTTGGCGGAAACTTTCTTTTTTCTGATTCTAATAACTACAGAAAAATACCATCGGAAGTTTAAGAATTATCAAAACTAAATCTACAAAATTAGCAACATTAACATAAATCACTCATAAACAATTGCATACATGGATAAATATTCAATGTCAAAAATACACTCTGCATATACTAAACCGACGCAAGAAATATTAAGATGATGTAATAGCGAACCCAAAAATATTTGGGAAATCTTTCAGATGTTTTTTTTAAATATTACTTTATAGTTTAACGTAGTTAATAATGTCTTCTTATGAAGTGGCAAAGTATTGTACATCTTTGGACCCAAAATACTAGCATGTTTTTTAGTCAGCTCTAAATTGTATCAATTTACCTCATGAGGTAGTGCGTTTGGCACCGATTATTAAGATTGTTTATGCAGTTAGGGATTTTTTTTTGTTTTTAAAGATGAATTTTAAAATGGTGTATGTGAAAAGCTCGCAGATGCTAAGTACATTGAGAATTTTGAAAGATAGTTCTGTGGAAAATAGTATTGGCTGATTGAGGAAACTTTTAACGATTCTATTTTGTAGATCCTATAACGTCACGATTGTTGTAGAATAAGTGCTACCCCACTATGATACCATGTAGCAAAATGCTTTGTACAAAACCAAAGTAGGATGTACGTATTACACTTCTTGGTGCCAATTCTCTTAGACTTTTGAGTAAAAATACCAATTTTCTCAGTCTGTTGCACGTCAACTGAATATGATCATCCCATTTGACATTTTGTTGCAAAATTATTCCCGGAATATTTAATTGATGAAACCCTGTGTATCTCAACAACATTCAATTTTATTGAGATGCCATCCAAAAGAGGGTTGGAGCCAAAGATTATGAATTTAATTTTAATCATGTTCAAAAAAAAGTTTGTTCTTTCGATTCCACTGGAACAGAGTTTATAATCCAGCATTTGCTCGATCGGTAGCTTCACTAAAGGTTGATCCAGTAAATAAAAGTACAGTATCATCACCATAAGATATGAATTCTCTCTTCCAGTTGCAGAAAACAATTTATATGTATAATCAACAAGACAGGGCCTAAAACAGTTCCTTGTGGCACTCCACACTTGATGCATCTTGATTCATTTAAAATATAATCGATTTCAGCATTTTCCGATCGGCTATTCAAATACGATTTGACGATTTAAAACAATTTTATCTAGAGTTGAGAGCAACAATGCATGATCAACTATATTGAAAGTTTTTTGGAGATCTTGAATTCAATGCATTTTTAATACAGATAGTTAGGTCAGAGATAGCATCGTGTGTACCTATATTTTCTCTAAAACCATACTGTCTTTTACAGAGAATACTATTTTTCTCAATGTGATTGAGTATTCGATCTTCCAGACATTTTTCTAGAAATCTGGTCAGGTTTGACGTTAATGATACTGGCACTTAATTAATAATTAAATGCTGCTCTCAGAGTTTCGTGTGCTATGAATGGATATTGTAGGTCATTATACATATGTTGAAGACTGTTCAGCTGAGAATGAAACTAACGTTTTGTTGTTCTCATTGTTTTGCCTAAAGTTTATGCCCTCAAGTGCAAAAACCTACATAAAACGTAATCCACAAAGTGAGTTGATCTTAAAATGAAGCGAATTCGATAAATTTTTGGATATGGCATCGGCAAAGGGTTGTCATCATGAGGCATTTTTTTAATTTTTGTAACGAAAGATACTACCAACAAAACTTTTTAGATTAAGGCTTTAACGATAGAAATAGTCAACAAAGATTCATTTTCCGGAAATTTTAAAACTTTTCGGCCGGGAACTTTCCAAAATATTTTATGCCTAGAGCTTCCGATCCAAGTTCACAATTTCAGCTAGCTTAACGTGAACCAGAAGTAGTGTATGAACTGTTGATGTCGATGCTAGCAAAGGGCTGCACGCATCGGTAATTTTGTCGTTATTGTACCAAGAATAACTACCAGTAATTGTTCATAAGATAAGCACGTATACAGGGGCGGATTTACTACTAGGCCCGGTAAGCCCGGGCCTAGGGCGGCAAATTTTGGGGGCGGCAAATTTTCGATGAATGAAGCTCTCGATACATTTGACGAATTAAATTCTTTTTGGGGCGGCCCCTTTTCGATTTTCTTTTTGGGCGGCACTTTTTTTTCTGTCGTATATGTACATATATCTGAGTCGAATGAGCCTAACACCTCAAGCCAACCGAATTCTCCAAAAAAAATCAATGCACGCGAAAATTCACCTCTAATGATTTTATTCGGACATTAAAAAGTTTGACTTATAATAAATATCGAAATGCGATCACGGTAAAGGACCAAAGAAACTCAAAAATACCTAATAAGTACCTAGAATGTATCTGAAAATACCTAAAAAGAGCCTAAAAAGACCTAAAATAGGAAAAGCTTATCAGAGGTAAATATTTGCGTGCATTGATTTTTCAGAGAATTTTTTATTTATTATTATGGTACAGGGTATATCAACAACATGCGAATCTCTTTATTTTTGACGTGTTTTTTAAATTGTACTTCATTAGTGAAATTAATTTCTATAAAAAAATTTCTATAAAATGAAATCTAGAACATAGGTCAAAATATTTCGGGTTCATCTTTAACTAATAACATATCGAACATTAATTTACAATAGTCGAGTTCATAGTTGATCTCCAGTCAAGTGCGGAAGCAAACTTTGAACGGAATAGTAAACTTACTTATAAAAATTTTAGCGAAGACGTTGGAATTACATGCGATCCAAAGGTGTATACGGTTTTTGACTATTAAAAATTGGTATTTTTGGATTCCTTTTTAGGTACCTACTTTTAGGTTCTTTACCGTGTGCGTATTTTAATAATTATTTGTGTGGCAAGGGCGCAATAAAAGGGAATTTTTACGAACGAACCGGTGCCAGTTTTGCTCTGATATTCCTTTTTTTGTGAGCTCGGGCGCAACGAAAAACAGCGAAGTATTCTAGGGAATCGAAAAAAATCACGCATTGTTACATATAATATAATTCACGAAGAGGGCGGCAAATATTTCTGAGGCCTAGAGCTGCGAATTGGTCAAATCCGCCCCTGCACCTATAATGAATACAAGCAGTCTAAATTAAATGTAAGGAATGAAATTATAGCGGACAATAGCTCTCTAAGTCTATCTTACCCTATGAATTCCGATGGAATCAACGCCACCAAAAATTTTGTCACTTGTGTACTGAGGAATGCTATCACAAAATATAATTCCGTAGAAATAAATATTTCAAACCTTTTCCGAAACATCATTGATATATAATTCATTAGAATGTTTCTTTAATTACTCAGGAAACACCAACATGTTTCCATATGTTTCAATACCAAACCGTGACTGACGGTCAGTTATACACTAATTTCAACGCCATTTTATCATTTTGAACGATAAAATCAATTTTTTGCGTTAATGATATGAAGATCCCTGTCAGAAACCAGTACAAAAGGAGCTAGAAAACGAAATCGGTCAAAGTTTGTTTTTAAGTCATTATGAAGGTTTTTCGATCGTAGCACTTGCTCCGTTAGATCCCAGTAAGGAACAACACAACGGGTTGCAACCCGAACAATATAAAATGTGATTTCTGTTTCTTACAGTCTGCTCTCTACCGATGAATGGAGGACTTTGTTTGTCTAGCTTTCGTAGATTTGACTATAATGCAACTGCGAACCGGTGCGAAGAGTTTACTTATACTGGCTGTCGAGGGAATGAAAATAATTTCTTTTCAGCTGATGAGTGCGAACTAAAATGTCTAGCGCGCGATTTAAAAAGAACACCAATGTTATTTTTGGGTAATTTTGGGTCTGTTCTACGCAATAGGGATGAAGCCGACAATTGTTGGGACTAACTTTTAACGCAACCTTCTTCCACTTTTCAATTTACAAATTTCATTCAAAGATCTCATTATTTTATCACCTCATTTCATGTTCTTTAGACCGGGGTAATTTTCCTGACTCATACCTATTCAGTTAATAACATACTGGTTTTATTTAATGTTGCGGAAAAGTTGTCTCCTTAATTGAAAGATTCAATGAATAGATCACGGTATACAGCTGTTACCCATACACATGCACACTAAGCACAACAAACTTTTTAAGAAATCTTCGGCAAAATTGACATATCAGTATTATGATCTTGCACATAGTTTGCATATTCAGTTGTTCCGAGTATTTCACAAGAACTTACGGGAATTCCTATTTTCCTAACCAAACAATCCAATAAACCTAAGTATGTGCATAAATCAAGAAAATTCCCATAAGAAACAATCAAACAAATATTTACATTTCTGTCTCATAACAATCATTACAACGTTTTACGAGAACTGTCTTATCAGTCTTATTTATTCAGTTTTCTTATTGCTATTTTTGCTCATTCCTCCTTTCTCTCAGGCAAGCATCTGAGTAATGTATAATTTCTTGTTACTGATAACATTACTGTAAATTTTCCGTCTATTTGTCTGTTATCTTACCGACATCTGCAAAGGTCATGAATTCTGTTGTGACCCTATTTCTGTATAGATACGGTATATACCCATTATCGTAATGAGGAAAGTATGTCGTATGTGTCAATGAAAATGAGTTCGTATTGATTGTGAAGTTCGCTGCTTCGATTTAATAGTGCGAAATATTTCAATTGGAGTACATGGGGGATCTAGGTAATAGGTCTGTTCCCGTACTTTCAGTCACTGAATTTTACTGAATTTTCCTGAATCATGTGGTGGGGAATTTCATGAAAAGTACGGGAACGCTCTCATTGTTTTTCCTGAAAATTGTCAACCGAATGTGTCAGTTTTCGGTTTTTGGGAGAACAATAGTGATTATAAAGTCATCCTAAGCGGTAATAAACTATGGCCATAAAAAAATTTGATCTTCATAGCAACATTACGCAAAAAATATGTTGCTTGCCGCGCACATTTGAAAATATTTACTCCGTTTGACACTTTCAGTATTTTTCAGTAGCTCAGATCCAACTGAAATATACTGAAAGAGGGGAAATTTTCAGTTTTCAGTAAAATGGAGTACGGGAACAGCTTCATTGCAATTAATCGCGATTAATCGCAATTAATCGTAGTACGGGAACAGACTTAATGCTTAATAATTGTGTAAAACTTGAGAAGGTATTGGAAAGTAATATAGGAGTGGATATATTTGATGAACTATTATTCGAGTTCATGTTTGTATTCTGCTGTTCATTCATTTTGAGGGAGAGGGATGATTCTTTAGAATAACCGTATATTTTTACCTTGCACCAACTTGATCTCACAGTTAGTTCCAGCTAACTAGGTTCATTGAACGAACTCATGTTTTATGATGTTTCGCATACTGCAATTTGCGGTTTTAGATTGATTGTGATTCGTATACTACAGTTTTATAAAATACCTTACGCTTTCATTTATGAACATTACTGAATTATATTATTCATTTCTGATATAAATGTATATGTATATACAGTGCCGAACAAAAGTCTACGTACACCATACAAAATAGTGGAAGATAATTAATTATAGTATGAATAAAAAATTGTGGTATTGCAAAATAAACATAATCCTTTGTAAAAAATATTTTATTGAAAGTGTACGAAATTTCAGTTTCTACGAAATTTTTTTAACAAAATACTCTTATATCCACAGATAACAAAGAACAAAAGTCTACGTACACCTACTACTCATTTTATTATATGGTAGGTTTTTATCAATATTAATATTTCGTTGGCCCGCTATTCGCTGTAATTACGGCCTTCATCCTGTTTGGTATGGACTTGACAAATATTGTGCGTCACTTTTATTGGTATTTTATCCCACTCCTGAAGCAAGGAAGCTTTGAGGTCTTCTTTATATCTGATGCTGTGGTTTCGGACTCTACGCTCGAGATAATCCCATAAATGTTCTATAGGGTTGAGGTCGGGCAACTGAGATGGTGAATGCAGCTGTTTTGGTATATTGAAAATTAACCACTCCTTCACATATTTAGATATACTATGTGATCCATATTTTCTTCAATTATCACCAAATTTCCTACTCCAGGCGCTGACACGCCCAATCTAGAGCATTACCACCTCCATGTTTAACGGTTGGAATTAAGTTCTTCTTTTTAAGGCTTTTATTATTTTTCCTCCAAATTCGGTGTCTTCCATCATATCCGCACTAGTTAAACTTGCTCTCGTCACTAAAGAGAACAGTGTCCCAGAAAGTTGAATCATCATGGAGTTTAGCAAATTCCAAACGTTTCTTCTCATTTACTTCGCTGATGTATGGTTTTTTTGCGCCAATCTACAAACACCTACTTTCCAGAACTGTGGAGAAATCTGCGTACCGTTATTGGACGAAGAACCTTCCCAGTAGTATGCTGAATATCTTCCGCAAGAATTGTTGAAGATGTCCTCGGCTTATTTCTAATTTCGCCTAATATACTCCTTTCTTAACGTTCCTTTAGTTTACGAGGTCTGCCGCTTCTCGATTTGTTTTCAACAGAATTTCTCACCCGGTAGTTTTTAATGACGGTCTGTATACTGGAATGAGATTTATTTACTATTTTCCTGATTTCGCGGTAAGAATGTCCTTCGTTTTTCAGTGTCACAATAAGTTCCCGGATGTTTCCATTCGTCTCGATTCCATTATTGAAAAAAAGAATTTACCCTGCAATCTGCATTTATCGACAGTCAAAAACAAACTGCTTTCATTATTTATTACTGCATGCAGCCCAAAACAAATTTACCGCTATTTCTTAGAAGGAAAGCTATTTATTTACTATTTTCTTAGAAGTGTACGTAGACTTTTGTTCTTTGTTATCTGTGGATACTTGAGTTTTTTTTTAATTTTAGTTTAGTAGAAACTGAAATTTCACGCTCTTTCAACAAAATATTTTTGTACAAAGGGTTATGTCTATTTTGCAATACCACAATTTTTTATTTATGCCATGCCTAACAATTTTTCGCTATTTTATGTCGTGTGCGTACATAGTCTTTTGTTCGGCATATATATATATATATATATATATATATATATATATATATATATATATATATGTATATATATATATGTATATATATATATATATATATATATATATATATATATATATATATATATATATATATATATATATATATATGTATATATATATATACATAGATATATATATATATATATATATATATATATATATACATATATATATATATATATATATATATATATATATATATATATATATATATATATATATATATATATATATATATATATATATATATATATATATATATATATATATATATATATAGATATATATATATATATATATATATATATATATATATATATATATATATTATGTATGTGTATGTACACCAGCAGAATAAGCAATCCTTTAAAACTACATATCTAAGCTAGAAAGTATATTAACTGCTCCGAATGAAGGTTTGAGCGACTCAGATATCAGTTTGAAATGAAAATCTCCATAGCACTCTTGGGCAAATACATTGAAAACAATCGTCGCTTTAACGTCAGTGCGGTAGGAATTTAGCTCGGAAGCAGTTGCTCATGGGCTTACATATAGAGTATACTGATAACAGTAAGGCACTCCGCCCACGGGTCGTTGAGCTATCGTCAGGGATGCGATATTTCTACGCTTGGTCGTCACAACCCAGTTAAATCAATGAGGTACCTCGCTAACGAAGCGTTAGCCAATCGTCAAGAGTGAGAAGCGTATTCGTTTCGTTTTGAGTGCGCTTCAAGTGCTGTGTATTGCAGACCTCAAGCTGAACGACCGGTCGTTTTATTGATGAAAAACTTGATATTTCGAAACGATCCACTGAAATTTGAGACAATACTGGCGCTTTCTTGGGTCGACCCGTGTGCGGCGTGAAACGTGGGGCGACAACAATCGTTCTTTTGCACGATTGACGATTGTCAAACGCAACTCTCACGCATCGCATGGGCAACGACCCGTGTGCGGATTGCCTAAGAGTGCTCATAACGGTTCGTGCCACTGCTGTTGACTATTGTGGAACCAGCGGTTTGAATTGAATGGGCTAAACTCGACTTGACGCACCCCATTCCCGTTAAATGAATTTCGCCGATAGATGTCTGGGTAGTATGTTTTTTTTTTGCTTATGTGCTTGTTTTGGGGGTGTTTTTTGTTTATTTGTTTTTCTGAAGTGTGCTGCCTTCTCGTGTATTTTTTGTATATTTTTGTGTGCTTTTCTTCAATTTTTTACTCTTACTAAAACCTATTCGCCCTCTGGTGGTGAAATTTCCCGGCTGAGGTGCATCAAGTCGAGTCTTATCATTGAATGAATTTGCAAAGCACTCCGTAATTCTCAATTATTTTACTTCAAATATTGTATCGTGCAGACTGTTTTTGGGTGTTTTAATGCACATTACATTTCACATTTACATGCAAGTTTCATATCTGATTTCGATTAAAACCGTGATAAGATTTCATCCAGGTGTTTTCTGTGTGTCATTCTAGTTTAACAACCAACCCAAGTGAAAGCTCAGCGAATGCAGCAACATTATCGAATACAACAACCTTTTTGCTCGTGATTGTATTTTTTTGCAGCGCTACCTTAATCTGCCCTGCCCATGGTACGAAAAAACGCACCTATTACACAGGTCGAAAATTTTTTTTTTTGGTTTGTGCTCTAACGGTTAAATTCTAATTCTGGCATCGAAAAACACAAAAATATTCATTTTTAGCTTTTAGAGTTTCTTTTGTCTGTTTTACGTCGATAAGTATGTTTTACAGATTTTAATTGATTTCATGAGCAGCAAGTGGTAGAACTTTGAGCTACCCGGTAGCAAATTGTATAGTACAGTAGGCTCCGCTTAATGTGATCACGTTGGGACTGAGCAAAGTAATAACAATAAGCGAACGATCACATAAAGCGGAACAATGTGCATTTCGCTGCGCCGAACTCTTTCAACCAACTAGTCAGCGTAGGAGATTTTAAGATGGTTGGTTTACTGATGGGAATACAAGGCGGGTGTACCTAATACCCTTGTCATCTTTAATAATCGGACTGTTGAGAAGATTCAGTTCATTACCAACAGCGTATATGGTTTGATCGAATCGAATTTCTGATAGGAAAATATAATAGGCGCGGTTTTTGCTCCTGTATGCAGCAGAGAACAGAGTATACGCATTGGAAACAACACACCTGTACCAGTGAATTCACTAACACAGAAATTCTATTCCTCATATGTAGTTCACGTGCTGAACTATAGAATGTGCTGATAGAAAAAAGAAAAGCTCATGAGAAGTGGTCTTTTTTTCTGCGAGTTGGCTTCAGTTTTTTCAAGGTTATGTTGAATGTTTTGGTACCTAGGAAATTAGAAAAAGCCCTCATAATGTGTAAAAGTTAAAAGAAGTTCTGTTAGTTCTTTTTCTATTTTCTATCGATTGTGGTAGTTTTTACTCGTTATTTTCTTCCTTTAGAGCCGTTTCACACGAGACACTCGGTGTCCGGCCACTGAATCCTCAGCCACTGTTTTTGTATGGAATAGTGGCCCAGACACAGTGGCTCTGTGTGTATGCTCTCATTTATTTCTATGCCCCGGCAGTGGCTAGAGACACAGTGGCCGGACACCGAGTGTCTCGTGTGAAACGGGCCTTATTTTCAGTTGTTTTGTGCTACCACAGCGAATACAGCGACCTATGGCAGTCTTAGCGAATGCACTGCTGTTTTGTACTAGATCGCTGTTTTTGCGGCATAGTTCTATTCTGTTCTGTATTGTAGCAAAAAAACCCACCTCATGTATGTGAACCAATTGTGAAGCCTAAGAATTTATTAATGCCATATAAAATTAGGCCTACTGAAGCAATTTGTGAAAGCTCTACATCAAAAGTCTGAAGCTTCTGAATATTTAAAAGGAATCTTTCCCAAATTATCTGAAACTAAAGTTAAAGGGGGTCTTTTCGTCGGACCACAAATAAAAAAATTTATGCTCAGTGATGAATTCACACAAGTACTCAATGCTCATGAAAAACAAGCCTGGAGAGTCTTCAAGCTGTAGTTAATGGTTTTCTCGGAAACATCTGACAATTATGAAGAATTGATTGAAACTATTGCTTTAAAACCTGAAAACTTCAAACTTATGGGATGCAGAATGTCCCATAAACTTCATATGTTACTTTCTCACCTGAACCAATTTAACGAAAATATAGGTGCCTACTCAGAGTAGCAGGGAGAAGGTTTTCACCAACATGAAACCGGCTTCGAATGACGTTACCAAGGGCAGTACCACGAAAAAGTCCTAATAAACACAAAAAAAAATCACTAATAGTATTCATTTTTAACTTGATATTGTATTATTTGACATCTGTGTGGTGTTATTTATCATAATTTTCTAATTGAAATGACTCTCTTAAACTAAAATAAAACTAAAAAAAAATATAAAAAACAGTCATTCAACTTTGGTAAAAAAAAAAATGTTTTTTCCTTATTGGTAACGTAGGGGAAACCAAAATTTCATAGGCAGAAGCCAGACCCAAAAATTTTGCCGACCGGTGTTATTTGATTACAATTTTTGTTTATTTTTATTTTTGATGGAAATAGTTAGAAAAAAAACTGAACAAAATCTTGAAAACTAGTTTAAAAAAAATATTTTCAAAAAATATCATACGATATATATTTTCCTTCGCCAGCTGCGTTAATTGGATTCACGGTCTGTTGTGATAGATTCTACTGATTTCATAGGCCCGTATAGGTTTTATTGAAGCTTGAGCAGCATAGTGGATAGAACACTGGCTTCTGGTGTGTGGGATATTTGGTTCGAATCCTGGTTTGGACGAGGGACTGCGCGTCGAGATTTGAGTTCACCTAGCTCTGAATAGGTACCTGAGTTAATCAGGGGAAAAGAGAGGCGGAACTAATCAATTGTGAACACATTGATTGTAAATATATGTTGAAGCTCTCTATCAGCTTCAACTCCTAGATCCAACAAGGGTTGCCGTGGGATTACTTTACATTCGTCAGATTTCACTTGCCCACTCGCACATTACACAGTCGAAAGAAAATAAGCTGCAACTAATATAGATATAGATATAGATATATATATATATATATATATATATATATATATATATATATATATAGCACAATTCACTCTTTACGTTACCGACATTAAATATTCTAACAGAATAGGTGCCGAAATGATAAAATACATCACAAATTCAGCATCAAATCGCTAAACAATACATTTATTTGAAAGTACCAAACATAATTCTGTCAACAAAAACAACTTTACGATTCAACTAACATCCGTCATTTCATACAATCTTTCTGGCATTTTGCGAGAGATCTGAATCTATTTCTGTTACCGCCGCAGCCACCGTAAATAAAATTTTGGCACTTTCTTGTTTTTGAGTTGTAATGGTATCGCTTCAACAAGGCGCGGCAAGTACCAGTATTGGCTGGAAGGAAGCAATGAGAAGCTTGTCCGATCACAAACATGACTAATTCAAGCAGAATAAATAAAAGCACCCAAAATTTCATTTTTTTTTTTTTTGTTGATAGGTAAACTGTTTTTATGAGGAGAGCTAACGTTCGAAAGACCTTTGTGGAATGCCAGTACTTGCTATTTAGCGTTATTTTATTTCCACGATAAAAATCGAACTATCTTTCCGCCTGATTGCAGTTCGCAGTGAAACAAACGTGTAAGAAATCGATTTCCCAGTTCAAATTAACTGAAGTGGAACAAATAATCATAGGCTAATGATATTTCAGGAGGCAACTTGTAATGTAAAAATAGGCTGAAAATGTGAATTGATTTTATTGGTGTAACTAAAACACTACAACGGTGCAACTGTTGAGTTCACTAGGCAAAAAAAAAATGGTAGACTAGTCACCAACCGCCAATTTGGCATTGGTCATCAGCTCAAAAAGATATAGCGTGATGAAAAGTTTATAGCAGTTTTGAACTATAAATCTTTCACTCTATACCGACAAAACTCATCTTTTATTTGGATGTGTGCAATTTAATGAAAAGTATAGTTACGAATCAATTACGTTTCATAATCTGTGTTGACGCAAAACATTTAGTTGAAATTTTAGTAACTTTTCATACACCATAGCACATATCCAGTTTCGCATGTTTTTTGTCATGAAGTTAGCCCATGTGCGTATGTGTAAAATGCATAGAAGGGTTTTTAAAACTGACACATCTTTTCTTTCCTAATCTACAATCTTTATTTTGTAGATATAATTCATAGGATGAATATAGACAATGGGCCTTTCTACACTTGTATTCTTGATACGATCCTCAAACCGGTTTTCTGGGCAAGAGACGGAAGAATCAAGGGGAATTTTCTACTTTTTGTAAGGCCCAATGGGCCTTTCCACACTTGTATTCTTGATGCACTCCTCAAACCGGTTTTCTGGGCAAGAGGCAGAAAAATCAAGGGGAATTCTTTACAAAAAGTGATGCACTTGAAGAGAAATTTGCATCACGTTTGAAACTGATTGAAACTGATGCACACAACTATAAACATAGTTCATGGGTCAAGAATTTTTCATGAAACACTCAAGTCGAAATGAGAAAACAACAACACGCACACATTCATATGCATAATCGGTATGTGAACGGTTCCGTTGCTGAAGAATACAAGTGTGGAAATGGTGATTGTTGTCAAACCGGTTTGAGGAGTGCATCAAGAATACAAGTGTGTAAAGGCCCAATAAAGGGAGAAATATACTTAGTAAAACCGAAAGTTGTTGAAGGAGGCCAAGTCCGGACCCTAGTTGCACCAATAATGCTGATGAACACCGAAGTTTACAAGTGAAATATAATACTCTAGCTATGAATAAATATAAACTTACAGATTTCCCTCATATTCTTTTCTTAATGTTCACACTGCCTTTCGTTCCATCGGATTTTAATATTTCTCTGCCAAATTACAAATACAGAATAGCATTTAAAGTTAAAGCATTTAGCGGCCACAGGTTAAAATTTAAATTTTTGCAATTCCTCCTCGCAGACGTACGGCAATACTTCGACAAACAATTATTTTTAGCAGGTTAACTTTGTGTTGTGTAAAAAATAAGCTGATAAACTCTGCCTGGCGTGCCATCTTGAAATAACGCTGAACAATATTATAGCCTTATGTTCTGTGCCCTCCGAGGAATTTATTGTTGGCCAAGTTTGATAGGATTTCGATTGCGGGGTTAAGATAAGACTGCGAGCTACGATAATTTTTGGTCATTATTTTTTGGCTAAGAAACGCTACCGTTAATTTTCAAATGTTTCAAGTGTTTTCAACAGATGTTTCAATTTCGCAAATTTTGAAATTTTAGCAGGCGATAATCCTTTAAGCCTTTTGCTTCCAACGCAATCCGCGGATTGAAACGAAATTCACAGGAAGCTGGCCTTAACTTTTGGATGTAGTGCTAGCGACGGTTTGCAAGCACCGGACAGTTTTCTTTTTTTTTCGTACCAGCAGATGTTACTGTTAAATTTTCATACAGAAATATTTACAATGAAAATAAGTAACCAATAAAAAATATTTTGAAAATTTCAGCTGGTAGCCCCAAAAACCTTGCTACTCTTGAAATTTCCGATGTAGTCATCAGACTCAAAGAAAATTCACAGCGTGGGTTTATTTGGACGTGAACGAACTGTGACAGTACAGAAAAAGTGCTGGCAGCGCTCAACTTTTTTGATGAATTTTGTTCTAAAAAATGCTATCATCATGATTTTAAATGATAAACATTATCGATCTTACCTATCTTAATTTTGAAACCGATGCTAGTGGGATCGCTGAAAATCTTTCTACATTATGGGCTCCTGTTTCGGCTCTTAAAGCTACCTATCTACGGTCACTTGGAAAATTTCAAAAGTTAGCTGCACCTCTGGTTGGTGACAGGAGCACTTCGCATCACCCGTAAAGACACTTTTCGTAATGCTTCATTAGTTACCAGCCAATCTACTAATTCCACAGCAAGCTAATCTTGCTGTAGTAAAACTTCAATGAATTACAGGGTCTGACAAAGCTAGAATTTTATCTGCGGAAGTTCTACTAGATTTGGAGTTCTACTAGATTTGAATGGGATAAAAATGGGTTAACTATGTGTACACTAATGGTTCAAAGATGTGGGCTCAGATGAGCTGAATCTAAAGCTATACCTTCATCTACCAAACCATTGAAGTGTCTTTCAAACAGAAGTTATGGGTTTTTTTCAGGCAACCGGCCGGCTTCTATGTAATCGAATATTTTGAGTCAATATTAATATTTTCTCAGATAGCCAAATGGCTATTAGATTCTGGACTGGACTTTGTTTAGTGCCCAAGATTAGTTTAAGAGGATGTTGAGACATTTGGCGGTATAATTGATATGTGTACCTGGATAGAGGTATTCCAGACAGGTGTGAGGTCGCTGAACTAGAGAGACTTGGTATTTTCCTTGGTACCATACCGCTTTTCAATAGAAATACCGATATCGTAGGTCAAATTAACAACCAGGCAAAAATACCTCGAGGACGCTAGGAAGTCCTGAGCCGAAGAATCAGTCTATGTGATATCAAAACAGTTCTGGATCTCAAGATTTGGATCAAGTTCTACAGGTTTTGTCACGAACATGCACGTCCTCGTGACATCACCGGATGCAGACACGCCTACAAAAAAACCCAAATTAACCGGTTTTTTAGGTGAGTTGAGATTACTGTTTTCGGTTGTGTCCCAATCTATCTGTTGGTGAAAATGTTTTGTATGTTACAAGCCTAGACAGACAAGCACTTAAATTGCTGATTTACTAATGATGATTTATATCGAAATCAGTCATTCAATAATTACTTACGCACAGCCTTTATGTAAATGCAAATGATGAATACTGTCACTGAAAGCGCTTAAAGTGTATGTTGCCTCATTTATGCTCTAATTAATGAAGTTGAAGTCTTTAAATTCTTTAAATATTTTGAATTTAAATTTGACATCTTCTTCTTCACCGGTCATCCAATACCTCCTAGATGTACGGGCCGTCAGGCTACGTAATCGTTCTCGCTGTGACGTCATGGCGGTAGGGAATTTGACATTTCCGCGAGGCAGTGCTGACACGCACCGAGATTTCACTTGCGGTTTTTTAGCTAAAATATGAATAAAACGTTAGTTTTTTGTGCGTGGATGCGTTGTAGTGTTAATATTTAGTTATAACTTGCATTTTGTGTCTATCAATTGTATCGAAAGTGAATCGACACAAAACACCACATAACCTAAGAACATCTGATAAACATTTCGTGGCGAATTTTTCTGATTATACCGCGCGTACCGCATTAATTTGTGTTTTAGCTGTTCACTAGCACTGTTCCCCGGATCTCACTTTGTTTTCACTTTACTCACTTTAACACAACCCGTACAATTTACATTTTCCCGCGAACGTCCCATAAGACTATGTGT
Organism: Nemotelus nigrinus; assembly: GCA_947369275.1. Lineage (NCBI taxonomy): Eukaryota > Metazoa > Arthropoda > Insecta > Diptera > Stratiomyidae > Nemotelus > Nemotelus nigrinus. Next base: position 26,286,164 of record OX376375.1, on the reverse strand, counting down.
GTTTTTCGCGACATTTTGGCCTACTGCTCTGACGTCATCATTCTGCATTGGGTCATCGAACGTGACGTCGGTGGATGCAGCGCTGAGCAGCGACCACCTGTTGTCGTAATCTTTTTTCTTTGATTCATCGTTAGATTTAATATGTAGCGCTCTGTGTGGGGCTGTGGGCATTCTCACGGCTCATAGGACGGCACGCAAAACGGTTGGGCGCTAGGTTCAGAGATTTTTGTCGCAGCTGTGGCTCGGAGGACGAAGAGAAATCCGCCATTCATCTCATGTGCTAGTGTCCGGCTCTAATAAGGCGAAGATTGATAGCACTCAGTGCATCCTTCCTCTTAAATCTAACTGATCTATCGGTGGTTGATCTATGAGAGATAGTGAGGTTTATCAAAGAAAGCAGATGATTTCCTGCCTTAAGTGACTAACAGATATATATACTCCTACTATGGCATTACAACGGGCTTTTTCCTATGTGCGTCTTTCAGCAGGTCTGTGACGATCGACAGCCATTTCCGTCAATGCAGTTATCGGATTAAAGTGGCACACGACCTTCGATGCAAGTTGGTTGTAATAATGGCACGTTTGGTATACTATGCATTCAATATACATACAAACCTCTGCGTTTCTTCGAAAATCAGCTTTTCTAGCAGTTCACATAAACTAAAGTTTTATGTAGCACCAAAATTAAATCAAAGTGTTTGTGCATATAGTTCTATAGAAAAAACCACTAGACATGTTTTATATTAAACATCACTTTTCTTTTAATTACTAAAAATATTCAATTTGTCCTCGTACTGTGAATACTAGAAAAGTTTCAAAAAAAATCCGCTTTTCACAAATTTTTGAAGAATATTTCTAAGAGTTGCTATGTTACCTAATACCTAATATTTCTAAGAGTTGCTATGTTACCATGTTACCTAATTTCAATATATTTTTAAGTTAGTTTAATTTTAAAATGACATAGTCTTAAGACAAAAATAAACATAAAATTTAAGAAACTTTTAAATTTTGTTTAGAGACAATTTATATCATTCTTCATATAAGAACCTGCAAAATAATGCCCCGATGCGTCTTATTGTTTTGGCAATCTTGTCGTAGCAGTATGTAGATCATTTTAAAATCTTGTGCTGAGCCTCTGGAGGCCCCAATTCATGAGCAGTCCAGTAGTCCAAATGGCGTGAGTCCAGGCCAAAATCTCACCGTGTGACCCCGGTTGACTCATGGACTGAAGCAACTATGTTGCATTTTCAATCATTCCAAAGTCCATGGACTCAGGCAATTGGGCCACTCTTTGGCTTAACTGTGTGTGGTGAACTAGTAGGTCTAGTTTTGTCAATTTATCCAATGGGCTGGTCGTATGTGCTGAAGCCTCAGTCCAAACAACGTAGCAGTCTTGCTTCCCACGCTAACCTGTGACAATCTCATTCTCATTGACTGTTTCTGTGGTTATTTAATTTAATCTAATAATTCAGCACAACGTATTCTGTTGGCCACGGTTTTTTTTTGAAGGTAATTGAGAAATATAGGGCACATGAATGTCTTTGGCAAGTTACAAATGAAAATTATAACGGCAAAACCAAACGAAATTCTGCTCTGAACGATATTTTAATATTGTTTCGTACAAAAGACCCCCAAGCTAACAGAGAAACCGTACAAAAAAATTCTAAAGTATATTGTGACACAATAAAGAATGTAGAAAGGTAGGTTTTTGTTTTTCTTCTTCTTTTAACAATGATTGTAGTAAAGAAAACAAACGAAATGCAACACAACAGAAATAAATACACAGGCCGACTGGAATGAACCGACTGCATCGAGGCTCTATCGTGAGTGGCGATAGGACCGACTTAGAGTGACTTGACTTGGAACGGCTTGAGATAAAACTTCAAAGTAGGTTTTTGGTGTGACTGGATTAAAGTGGATTAACCGAATAAAATGCAGCTAGTTCTACTAAAGTGAGGTATATCGCATCGTAACGTCACATATAAGAATAGAACTCAAGTGGGCTTCACATTTTTCAATCCTCAATCGCTCGATCCGCGTTTTGTAACGCCCAAGTCGATCCAATCCAGTAATATTTTGTGATCGGATTGACTTAACTCAAATCAATCCACTGCGCGTATACAACGTGGTTTGACTAATCCTAAGCTGGTTTGAAACCACGTTATAAACGAGGCTATAGACAAAGCGGACTGAAGCCAAACAGACTAAAGCTGTTTGAATTAACGGGCCTTAACGATACCTCAAAATTCATGAAATCTTCCTACTGCTTAGAACCACAACCTAAATGGTCGTAAACATCCTGCACCTCATCTCCGCCAGTAAAACATGTTGTTTTGATTCAAGTTATAGGAGAAAGGTTTTATTTAGTTATCACCAAAGTCGATTTGTTTCTACTCGATTTGTTTCTACTCGAGGTCAACACATTCGAGGAATTTCAGTTCGATTGTATGATCTGGTCGCTCAGAATAGAGAGTTTTAAGGAAATGAAACAATTGTATATATATACGAGATTCAGTGAAGCAATTTCGCTACATAGATGATAAAAATCTATAAATAGAACGACGAGAGCATAAATATCCCAGATTTTCCCTTTGGTTTCTCCGCTACCTTAGCTCGGCGAGCTTTGGGGAGTGAATTTTCCGAATTCATTATAGCTTCTCAAAATTGTTTTATGTTCGTGGAGACCAAGACTGTCTAATTCGCCCATAGTTTTTTTTTTCTTCACTACTACTAACACTGGGATTCAGGCAAATTGATCCAATTATCACTGCTACTTTCACTTTATTATATCTCTCTGTTCTGAGCCCGGTCGTAAATGCTCGCAGACATAAATTTCAGGTACTCAGAGAGTACGAAAAGATTAACCCTTCATCATGGTTACTATTTTTTGTTGGGTGAAGAATTTAGAAAAATTTAGTCTGTTCAAGCACTAAATTCCTGCATATTTGTTTTGTGCTTTTAGAAAATAGTCAATTTTCCACAGAATACTCAGTGAGTTTAAGGATTTTATTTCACGTGATTGCCGTAGCTACAGGATTGCTCTCATAATCATTAAAAATCAAATAGGCCCCTTAAATGAGCTAATATGTTTGGTGAAATTTGTGACTCTGTCAGAACCCACAACTCGAAATTTTAGAAAGATTGCCTAGTTTCAGGCACTAAGCACCCGCTAGATTTAAATTTTTCCAAATTTTTAATCAATTTTTGTTTTTCATACTTATATTTCAAATTATATTTTCTAGAGAGTTACAGGTAACTGGAATTTCACTACATTAATGTCTTCAGCTTGATCGCAGCACAAGAACAAGTTCTGCAATTTCTGGTTTGCTATTATACTGGTGTTCATTGATAATATATCCAATGATGGCATTCGAGCCAGTTTCACAATTTGAATATTTGAAATTCACATCTTATTAAAAAAGCAAACACATTTCATGAATTTCAATTACAATTTATTCTTGATAAATATTTATCTACTGAATTCCTTAAATATGTTACTTAAATTACCTACAGAGCCTAATTCACTATTTTATTAAATCCTATTCATCCCGTTGACAGGTTTTCATGCATGCCTCCAGAGTTAAAAATCGATTTTCGTTTCCATCGCAGCCTCCATAGTCGAACTCGTCGCAGGTATTTGTTTGTGGGTTGTAATAAAATGATGGAAATCGAGCACGACAGGTCCCAATTTCACGTGGTAAATTGCAGATATCTGGTCGACGAACAGTTGCTAATTTAGTTAGGAAATTGTTCAGAAAAACACGAGTTGCACCTTCATTGATCGCCCCAACAGCACAAACAAGACACAACACAAACATAAAACACACGTGGACTTTCATTGTCTCTTTGAATTAATCGAGAGTTTCAATCGCGAATTAGAAATTATTTAATACGGAATTTAAAACTGTCCTTGGACCGTCCTATATCGATCAGATTAACTAAACTGCTCAGCGGCACGACTAAAATCATTAACCAGGCTTAAAAGCTTTCGACATTTGCTTATATAGCATAACAACTTAATCAGCTTCTCTAATCGACGAAGATTCCGGTGACTTGCTTATTCTGCAAACAAGAAAAAGTGCATTTTCATCGGACTCGTTGTTTGGTGTTTTTTTTTTATTTAAACAACGGATGCTGATTTCTTTCGGGTAAATAAATCGTGAAGTAGTTTGGAATTCCCATGTGATGTGTACTCATATGTACAGCGCAGAGCACGTGTGAGCGCCTTAAGACTTGAGAGATCAAGTCTGGTTATCAAGATGGTTCGCATTTACTTGAATTATTCCGGTTTGTTTTGGATAATAATTTAAAGACTTTCATTAAATAAAGATGTCAATATCTTTAAAACTGGTACTGTTAATAAAAAATGATAACATAAGACCGTTGTCTCAGTTTTTCGCGTGACAATTCATTGAACAAGACGCACTAGTATTTAGCTTCCGACATTTTGATGTAAATAATCGGATTAAACCAAAATAACGAATATATTAAATTTATGTTCAGAGATAGGCAGTCAAATAGTATTAAAATTTATACAGCTGGTTAACATTAGTAGCCAAATGGTGCTTTGGAGGGCCCATTTCAGTCTAAGCGGCACAAATAATTGGAAAAATCAAAGATAATTGTTTGCAAAAAAAAGATATTTTACTTGAACGAACAGTTAATAAAATAAACGTACATATATTACTTCTGCAGGGTATCTTAGTCCCCTGGAAAGCAGTATATTTATTGGATCACTATACTTACAAGAAAGATTGACTTAAAAAAAGTTTAGCGCATCAGAACCGCTAGAAAACTGAATTTCGAAGAAATTGTCTTTGAGTGACCAACAAATTTGGAAAGACGTTATACACTTTTTTGTAGTATCATATCAACTATTCCTTATCCAAAGCAACTAAACCCAACTATAATATATATGATGAAAATGTTCAGTGGTGGTAACACTTTTCCGACGAAACAGCAATAAGTTTACCATACCAAGCTCATACTTAAATTAACTTATCCTTTGAATTTTGTTCTCATCGCAGGATTTCATCGAAAGTTTCAGCGTTTAAACGTTGTTTAAGGCTGCCATCCCACAAATTTTCAAAACTCGGAAAATTTAGAAATTGATTCCTTATTTTTATTGCAAATGCTTTACATTTAAGTATGTAACTTGTAGCATCTGTTGGTGCAATATTTACGCAAAAGGGTTTCCTGGTTACCCTGTGTTAGCAGCAAAGCAAAATACTCGTCTATACCAAATCTACTTCACGTTAACTTAAAGCAACCCTGTGAATTTCATTTCGATTGAAGCACTGCGCTGGAAGTTATACGGGTGAAAAGAATTTAAGGGTTGCCACCCTCAACACTTTTCAAATTTTCACAACGTTAATATTTGTTGTTAATTTTCATTGCAGGATAATTCCCATTTGCAAATCTAATGGCATAATCGCTTGGTCAAGAGATTCCAAAAAATTACAAAAATTGTCATAGCTGGCAGCCCTTTCATAATTTTCTTACGAAATTCCTGCGACATTTGGTTTACAGTAAGGTCCATTACTGCATCAACTTCGTTTCGATTTCATGACTGGACCGGAAGTTATAGAGGAAAAAGCTTTATTTTGCTGAGCAAATTTGCAAGATTTAGGAGACAAAAAACACCATAGCTGGCAAATCTATTCTAATATTTCAATCGAATTGTGATCACATGTTGCCTGGGGTAAGGTCCAAATATTGGGTGAATTTTGTTGAAATCTGACAGCTGAATCGGAAGATATAGGCCAAAAGGCGGTTTTTTTTCTCAGTGATTTTTCAAGATGGTACCACTGCCACAGTGTTGCCTGCATTTCAAAATCACTTCTATCAGACTTGGTCCTACTTAATGCCAATATGTCTTGTGATCAGCGTTGCCACTTTGGTCCATTGGGACCATTTTTGGTCCCTTTTACACAAAGTTTTTAATTTTGGTCCTTTGGTCCCTTTCTTGGGAAAACCATCAGGTTTTGGTCCCGTTCGCATCTATCAGCAATTTACTTTGCTTTTCTTACCAAATCTACAAATAAAATCCCAAATCTCTGCTTTCATACATAGATAATATTGAATTTTGTTTCATTTGAAATCAAAAAGAAGGGCTACATGCGCAGCGTGCGCTTCTTCAAAGCAAAAACTCGATTGTATGTTTCACTTTAATTCGTTAGTATGCATGTCAATCTACTACTAAAGCATAAAAAAATATAAAACATGATTAATTTTCAGTGCACATATCTAACTTTCTGTTCCGTTCTATGCAGCTTATTGAATTAATTACAGAAAAGTGATATTTTCTTGAAGAAATATTTGCCTAAAAAGATTGACATCATTTGATTCACTTCAGAAATACACATTCAGAAATACAAAAAATATTTATGAATATATGTATCTAGTTCCTGAATCAACATAGTAAAAAGTTATGATATAATGACGTATAATAATTGCATATAATGAGTAATTAACTCACTATTTAGGGTATAATGTGCTTGAATCACTATTTAGGGTATAATGTGCTAATCAAATGAGCGTATGAACTAAAAATATGGCAATCGAAGACAATTTTGAAAATTTATTTAAATTTGGGTTTTAGTATTTATGTAAAAAAACCAAATTTTAGTTCTCAGAGCACATATCTAAAATTCCGTTACTTTTTTTGGGATTTAATTGAATTGCGTGTCAAAAGATTTATATTTTCTTGAAGAATTGTTTTACTTTCAAAAAGTGCATTTTGATTTGTTTATGCCGCATAGAAATATTTCTGACGGATGGCTGATTGTACATATAAGACTGCTCCTTTCTCGTAAGAGAGCTTTGAAACAAAAAGAAACCATTTATCTACAACGATGCACATACATGGGTATCTACTTTATGTATAATATAATCGAAAAATGTTATATTTTCAGCATTTTGAAACGAAATTGGTTGGTCCCCTTTGGTCCTTTTTTTCCAAAATGTTGGTCCCCAAATATTTTTTTTTGTGGCAACACTGCTTGTGATTTCATTATGATTGGATTAGCCGATCGTCAGTTCTCGTGAACAGAAGTTACGAGTGCTGAAAATAGAGGTAATTTGGTGATGGGTTGCCGTTCTTGTGCAAGCCGGAATTTTGAAAATTTCAATTTGATATGATGGACAAAGGTTAAAATTTATCAATGATTTGAAATTTTTGTCAAATAGCAAACATTTTTCAGGAGGGTCGTTGATTTGAAAGATTTTTTTTCAGGAGCCTGCCGTAGCTACATGGTTACGCGCATTGTTTTGAAAATCCGCATGTGTTAAGTTTTAGTTAATTTTAACACGCTCTGCAATTGTCACGATGATCTAATGTTTTTGTCAGAAGTTATGACAGATCAAAATTTGGCAAAAAAATCCTTATCTACTTTTAGGCACTCAGCACCAACACACGGCTCACGGCTCATGCGCAACCGAAAAATCATGACTGGGCCATCTAGCGGCCCAGTGTGTGGAGGCAAATTTGTTATGGTGACCATAATTGTGGCGATCATTGCGACCATTGCATTGGCCGATGATGGCCCACAGTGAGGAGGCAGCATTAGAGAGAGATTATGTTACAAATGACAATGATAGCATCTGTCAAATGGCCAAGCATCTCTCCTATTACATTGCTTGTAGTTGTTCAAAACTCACCAACTAGACCAAGCACAGTAGAAGCTCGATATGAGACTTTTTCCTCCTGTCATTCAGCCATTCAGCTGGGCCTTGGCAGCTGAAAGACTGAAAATTTTGCTGTGTGCACTTCCAAGTGACAGCCCAAATCGTTCATAGAGGTATCCCAATTAGAAATAAATGCTTTTTCACCCAACTTTTTTTTTTCTCACAACCAAACTGTAAATGGAGAAGATAACAGTTAGAGCAAAACTCTAATAAATTTTCCAATTTTTGATTCATAAAAAAATGCAGTAGTAATCTCTACTTTCTAGTTTGGAATAACTGTTTGAGTTAATTTGCTTAGGTATTGTTTCTAATACTGCAAGCGCGCTTATACTGCACCCGAATGTCAATCTGGCTAAAGGCAAAAATAATTACGTACTTCATCTGAATAGACGGAATACTCCAACAGTGCTAGATAGATATTACAGCATAGCATGAAGGCATTCTATAAAAGCTAATCATGTTTTGATTTTCGGGGAACATACGATTTAACACCAGCTTCCAAAACAACAGACAATCATAGGTATACGTCAACCGAGTAAATTTATTTGAAAGAACTCTGACATCAGAGGCACCACAAGTTCTGTTACTTGACCTTTTTCGAGCACCATTTCCACTGCTGCCCTCCCTACTCGAGTCAGCCACTGTCAAGCTTAAGCTCTCTAATATGCAAATAACATACTTTAATAAGCAAAGACCTTATAAAAGCCAACACATGATAAAAACCAACACCTGCTCGAAATGGCAACGATAATGAAATATTTCTTGATGTATACTTGGAATTAACACATATAGTAGCAAAATAGAGCTTTGTGTGTTTAGAAATCCTTCTAAGGGCGTTTCCGAATTCACGTCTTTTTTTCATTTTCAGCAGGTTATGACAGATTGTGACGTCAGCAGAGTAGTTGAGCTATTCTAATAAGTTGAAGCAGACCAAAACAAGGCATCCGAAATCGTTGCCTTTGCTTCGTAACATTGCTTCAAAACATTATCAAGACAACGAAAAGTCAAATCAGACTTCGGACAAGCTCGACTTGGTCTCATGTAACATTCTGTTATAACAAGTTGAAGATGAAGGCAAAGACGATAGAATCACTACGGGCCTGACATTAAAAATTTCTTAGAGTAGATACATATGAGCTCCTGAAATTTAATCCTTATGTTCAACATGAAATCAAATCGGCCAAATCTGCTTGCCAACACATTAGACAACTTATCACCAAAAAGTGGGCATGACAGCAAAAATGAAGTACAATCCTCATATATGCATGCCTATCCTGGATCACCTGTTTAAAACCAGCTATGACGGGATTGGAGACATTCAAATAGAGGCTCCTGCTTTTCTACAGTAGCAGGTTACTCAAAGGTGGCCGAGCAAGTCTTAAGTGCATTAAAAAATTAATAGATATAATTAGGCCAAGCTATTTTGACTATTATACTCGTGTATTTTGGATTAGACTAAGTTTAGTGCTAGCTAGCTAAGTTTAGTGCTAGCTTGAGTAGCCTAGTGGGTAGAGCACTGGCTTCTTGCGTGTGGGGTCCCTGGTTCGAATCCAGGTTCGGACAAGGGTCCGCGCACCAAGCTTTGAGTTAACCTAGCTCTGATTAGGTACCTGATTTAAATCAGGGGTAAAGTGAGTCGTGGAACTAATCACTCCACACTCGTATCCACAATGATTAAAAAAATTATAATGAAGCTCTTTACCAGCTTCAACCCCTAGACCCGTACGAGGGTTGTCGTGGGATTGCTTTACTTTACTTTACTAAGTTTAGTGAGCTAAGCTAGCTTTTAAGTTTGAAATGGGCATGGCAACCTTAAGGTACGTTCACATTGAACCAACAAACGGCCTATGAAAGATCAATGGATATCCAACCGAATGTTTGTCCTCAACGATTCGCGTTGGCCGTGCCATTCACATAAAAAGGGATTGGACCTAATGACTTAAAACCAAGGGATTGGATGCAATTCAGGTCGAATGTTATTAGCATTCATACACACTTATTTCTTTTCGCCTCTCTTGCGTTTGTTTCGTCAGCACAATAAACTTAGCCTTGGTTCCCTTCTCTGAACGTTATCTGCACTTCGAAATTCATTGAGGAATAATGTTGCAACGTATATTTATTATTTCGTTTGAATTATTCTCTTTTTACGTTCTATCTTGCTCTAAATATTTTGTTTGCTTTTGGAATTAGTTTTATGATTTTTATACTTTTGTCGAGTCTACAATTGGATTTATTTGTGTTGATTGAAGCTTGAAATATTTTCTAGATTATTATTTGCATCATATTGCCTCAAAGTAGCAATTAAGAAAATAAGTCATTTTTTAGCGGTTTTTGAGCACTAGAGTTTTTTCCATAATGTTTTTAAGCCGATTAGATGTTTACGTAGTTTAAGTTTAATGATATATAGATTCAATAGCAAAGTCACCAAACACCACAGCTGCTAGACTGGAGTATTTTCCTCACATTTGGGGGAAAATTTTAATTCTGGGGCTCACCTACGATTCCGTCAATATCTATGGGGCATATTTTGAGGGAAATAAGATTAAGTTTTGAAGACTTTAAATTCGACACCGCATCAGTTGAGAGAGTATTCTCAGTTATAAATATAATAACAAAAAAAAATAAACAGATTTGATATTGCAAGTGTTAATGGCCAAATGAGAGTGCGTGATTATCTTGGAAATGACTGTATTCATTTTGAACCTATTGAAAAAATATTATTGAAATTCAATTCAGAAGATTGCTTGGATATGTTTTCATATAAAATCCAAACGATACGAGTACACAATGTACCTTTATAAATTAAATAAAATTTTATTCGTTGACTTTACTTCGTTTACTTTTACTTTATGGGGGATTTTTATCAAAACCTAATTTATTCCACTTTGGAGGAGGATTTCGATCAAAGCAGCCTGGCTACCAAACCCAAGATCAACATTAAGAGCACTACCGCTTGTTTAACAAATCAAACCATTTTATTAACAAGATTCCAAAAGTTTTCACCAAAATAGACGATAAGTTCGAGTATTATTGTTTTTCTTCGAAATTCGGGTAACTTTCATGTTCGGTAGACAAGTGCGACGACATTCTGCTTTGGTACGAAAGCGATTCTTATTCCCTCCACAGCCGCCGTAAGTGAACTCTTCACATCTCTTCGTTTCGCTATTGAACCAGTAGTGTGGTTGCCGCATCCTGCACAGACCACTTTCTTGCGGAAGTGAACATATTTCTATCAAATCGAAATTAAAATCAATATTTTCAAATTTAGTAAAAAAAATATATTTATAAATAAAAACAACACGTACCCGCGTTTTTTCCTTCACTAAACCAAAAACAAAGAACAACAACACTAATGAAAATTTTCACTTTCATGGCAGCAAGGAGTGTAGGCTCAGAAAATTTTAGAATTTTTTTGTTATAGCACTGCTGAATCGTCAGGTGTGAATGGCGTGAATAATGTAATTTCTTACTATAAATGGGTGCATTTGAAATTTGGGCAATGTCACAACACCTGATTATGTTATCAACGTGTGCTAATTTTTTCTGATCGTCTGTTACAGCGTCTTTTCAGCAAGGGCATCATCTTTGATCACCTACCTACATAAATTCAAATGACTAGCGAGCAATAGATGTGCGAATTGTCTGTGCTGGTCTATGTTTAAGCAAATAAAGGTTTATAAGCCCCCATGAATAGTGAAGTGCAAAGCCGAAAAGCTTAAATCAAGAAACCATTTGTACACAGAATGATTGTTGAGATTTTTTTCGGTACCGGAGTCGTGTCGGAGACAACACAAAAAGAAGTGTACAAATAAATTTATCAGTGTAGCAAAAGTGTGTTTCGCTTATAATAACCAAGCAAACAAATTACAGCAAAGCTTTTCACTTTGGTATCAAACAGCTTATAAAGAGATTTTGGTGTAAAATCATTGATGAAACTACAAATTTGCCAGAACTTAAAATTCGAGGCTGAGTCGTAGTTTTTTTTAGCAGTTTTTCATCAATTAAAACATTTCTTGACTACATAATTAACTGCGTAGTCCAGAGTACCTTCCCATACTTCCATCTCACGGCTTTTGTACATCTTATTATATTTTAACTTAGTACTTAAGCCGCAGTACTTTCAACACAATTCATGGAATTGGTATAAGCAAAAGTACAATCCATATCTGAATCTTGTATCCACTGTTAAGTATCAACTTGATGTATTTCAGAAAAAAAACATTCACAAAAGATACTCTGATTCTTGGCTAATGGAGTTATATTACTTGACAAAAAAATTTTAAGTAGTGGTTTTAGTTGAAATTACTATCCGAAGTATTTAAAATTTTTGGTAGAGACTAACAGACACTGATGAAGAGGGCAGATTACCCTCGAAATATCAATATCTGTGAAGAAAATGAAACATATTTAAAAAAATATAATTTATATAAAATATATATTTCTTTTAAATCTAGAGAAAATCAAACTACGTCCATTCTATTACTTAGTTTGTTATTAGTTTTTATAACTTAGTGTTAATTTCAGCTATCGGACGGTGATTTGATGGATCTCTAGGATAACCTTTGTTGAATGTAGGCATAATTCTTGATAGTTTTAGATATTCTGGAGATGATTCCAGTTTGAGGTGGAATATTTTAGGAGGAATATTTTAAATCACTTGAAAAGATTATCCAAAAGTTTAAAACGAATCCAATGAATATTTTTCGAGATATTCTAAATGGTTCTATGGAAAAAACTGGCTTAATTTCGGCTACGTGTTCCCCATAGCCGTGAGACGATTTTACCGATAGATTTCTGGCTGATGTGTTTGTGTTTTTATGGTTGTGTGTATTTTTTTGGGGATGTTCTTTGTTTGTTTTTCGTGAGTTTGTTGTAACTTCGTGCATTTCTCATATGTCTATGATCATTTTTCCTCAATTTTTGGCTCTTGTTACCACCTATTTGCCCTCTGGTGGTAATGTTTCTTGGCTGCGAATCATCAAGTCAAGTTTTACCGATTGTTAATTCATCTGCGTGAAAGAGATATACCCCATTAAGCAATATCTTCGACACATTAGAAAAAAAGCAAGCAGCCTAAATGACAGTCTTGTGGTTCTCCAGAAGATGCGAAAGCTCTTTTTGATAAGTAGTCTTGGAATATTACATCCGGATATACCAAAGTTGTAAAGTTTTCATACTAGATTTTGATGGTTGGCCCAGTCGAAAGAAACTACGATCATGAGATCGGTGGAAGTCGATCTACTCCTACGAAACCCAAGTTTTTGCTCATTAAGAAGACGTTCGATAATGCGAGTAGGATATCCATAAACTAGCCTCTCAAAGAGTTCCGCGATCACAGAGAGAACGGTGATTCTTTGATAGTTATGATCGTGTATACCAGTTTTGAAAATAGGTGTAAGGTATAAGGATTTCCAAAAAGACGGCAAAACACCAATAGATACGGTTTTGGTTATGGGCAGAAACCAGACCCAAATATCGTATCGACCGGTGTTATTTTTGTTCAACATACCACAAGGCTTGGTTCAAAAATCCCCAAAATTCTAGTCACGGATTTTTTAAATCAATCATTTAAGGGTTCATTTTTGGTTTAACATAAAATCTTCTTGTAAGTGCATGGCATTTGCATTTGATATTTTAACTGAGCATAGAGAAACCACAGACTTAGATACATTATCGTTTCCGTGGCCGAGAGATTAATTAATTCTATGCTTGGACTGCAGTTTCATTACTTCATCATCAGATGTAATTGTAAAATACATATGTCTATGTATATAAAATAAAAAAAACAGAAGTATGTATTACGAATTTTCACCATCGAACCCGAGGCTTTCAAGGTGAACATGATTGCTGGTTCAAAAAGTTGCCAGTAATTTTTGAAGTAGCGTATTGAAAAATTGTTCGTTGCGTCGAGGACAACATTTTCATAAGAGCATGCAATATTGATTTGGTCACAGCCCATAAATTTGTTTTGGCGAAAGGTTGAAAATGGTTGGCAATCAATTATATTTTTAATTTTCAATTTAAGGAGGTTATATTAAAGCATTGAAGTCATTACGAAATGTCCGCGTAAATTGCACGGCTATGGTCATGAAAATTGAGTCTTAATCGATTAGCATTTTTTTTTCAAAAAAGCCTTTAAATTTAAAATAGTCAAATCGTAAGATTTTTTCGTTGCTACGAGAAAATTGACCTGAATTTTAAATTTAAATAATTTTACGGTTTCACGGTTAATTCAAGTAGCAATGCAAGACTAAACAGTCCCGACGTTTAGAAATTAGTCTTGCTCGAAAAAAACAATTATACACATAATTTCGCTGACAGGTTTATTAAGAATTTATTTCGAACTGTCCAGAGCTCTTGAAACTATTTTCATTTTAAAGAAATAGCCATAACGGTCATAAATACCAATTACTCAATTTGTTTGCTTTACTGATAAGCAAACAAAGTCTATGGCAAATATAGCAAAACAAAAAAAAATAACAAATACAGCAAAACAAAAGTGGAACATAACATTTAATCGTTAAGCCACCTTTTTCAAAAGAATTGATTTCCTATTATTGAACATCAATTGAAAATCGAAAATTCAGCCAAACCCTAATGCGATTGTGAATCGGTACTCTGAAGAGTTTTGTCAGCGGACTTTTTTTTATTTTCGAATTTCTACTGAAATTCAGGTAATTAAAAAAATCTTCTGAATCGATGGCATTGACTATCCCAGGAAACATAGAGTTTGATTTAAATTGACAGTTTGAGCATGAGCCAGATTTTAAAAATAGTATTTGCCTTACATATATGATGGTTTTGGCATATGTATATGATACAGGTTTGACTTACATCTATGATTACATCTATGATTACATATACATATGCTAAAAATCAATGTCATGTATCCGTTCGTCTGTTGATAGCATCAGCTCATTTTCTATGCAGAGTAAAATGGTTATTTTAATTTTATTCAATTTGTTCAAGCTGTCAGAAAGAAATATGTTTTAATTTAGAGACATCTGGTACCTTGAATCTTTTATTTATAACAATCGGTTCAAAAGCTTTTCTTATTGAAATACTTTTAAAAGGGTCTTTAAAAAGAAATCACATTCCATTCAATTTTTTAATTGGTTTTTTATTCTTCATTCAGGTTTACTTCTATTAATAAAATAACGTTTCAAAGTTTTCTAAAGAGTGCTGATATGCAATTGCCATGGTCAGTATTCATCGAGGTTTTCCATATGTTCAGGGTGTCGCCTGCATTTAGTTTTCGTAACTTCTGTACCTTCTTGATCACCTCAACGTCATTCCATATTATACTGGGCTCCTTCTTCACCGCATTCAAGTAGTGTTTATTTTCCTTGCCGAGATTGAGCGAGTTGAGGAAAAATCCTTGCCCAGACTCGACCAAACGAGGCTAAAAAATCTCGACAAAATGTAAGGGGACTATTGGCGGAAGTTAGTAGAATGTGGGTCTCAAACTTAGCGTTCCTAAGAGTAAACAGCCTTCCGAAAATATACAAAGAATAAAATGAATAAGGCGATTTGTCAGCAACACAAGCGAGTTAATAAGGATTATCGCGAAAAGGATCGTAGACGAATGTAGAGCTTTAGGAAAGATTAACGATATGCTGGCTAGAAATCGAGGGGCCGAAATAGAGTGGCCTGGAAAAGTGACGAAAGTGTTGGAAGATAGTTCTACTGTTTAATGTCAAAGTTTTGTTTATTTATTTATTAATTTGGTGCGTTGCACATTTTATTTCATTAATTTGGTGCGTTGCACAATTACAGATTGGATACAATGAAAAAATAAAAATAAGGAGTAAATAAGTAAATATATATGTGTCTAAAAATAAGTAAAGTAGGAATTAAGCAAAGTAAAATTAAGTAAAGCAAAATCAGTTTACTAATAAGACAAAAATATGTGATATGCAGCATAATAATGAACAATGAAAATAGAATAATAATAATAAAAAATCCATTGAAAACTAGAATAGGAAATAAAATTAATTAGAAACAAAAATTTTACAGCCAACCATATTTTTAAAGACGGCAATAGAATAAAGAAGAGGACTAGTTAAAAGACTGTTATGAGTGCGTAAGAGTCACAAAACAGGAGAGTGGAAGAAAGTATCAGTACAACTATACGGCACTTGAAATACAATGGGGGGCCTGATTAGCCTTACGGGTTGCAGGAAGGTACGTAACAACGACAATTTTGAAGAGAAAACTTTCATCTAAGTAAACTTTGCGCTGCTCAAGAAGAGGAATGTTTAGACGAGACAAACGTTCAGTGTAGGGTATATACGGAAGACTATATTTAAAAAGCAAGGTGCAGAAACCTCCGCTAAACTGATTCAACAGCATCAGAGAGGTATTTGAAACGAGGACACCACATTTGACTACAATATTCAAGTAAAGAACAGACTAGGGTAATAAACAGGTGGACACAAATAGAAGTACCAACTGAATGGTGGCACGGACGAACTACGAAGCCAGCAATCCGAGAAGCTCTTCTAGTGATAGTTAGAACATGAATATCGGGTTTCAGTTTGCTATCAAAGGCCAGAGAAATATTCGACAAAAGAGAGGATAGTACCGTCAATAACACGAGAAAAGACATGAATATGAAACTTTAAGGAAAAGGACATAGAAAAACACTTGGAAACATTAAGGGACATACAGTTCAAGTTACACCAACCAGAGAAAGCATTCAAATCTGCCTGCAGAAGTTAAGAGTCGGCAACATTTTTGATGACACAGAAGATTTTTAAATAATCTGCATAGAGAAGACAAGATGACTTAAAAGCACTGGGAAGATCATTGATACACAGATAGAACAAAATTGGCCCTAAGATGGAACCTTGAGGTTCAACAGAAGAAAGGGAGAAAGGTGAGTACGACAAGCGCTCCAGTGAAAGTAGCACTGAGGAACTTGAGGGTTCTTTATTAGAGAAAGATAGATCCGCGGAGTGAAAAAAGAATATTGGAGACTGCTTGAGACTTAAGTCGATTTGCATGGATGAAAGAAATTTCACTTTTAAAAGTAAGTACTTCAAAGCTATTAAAGGGTTCACCATGGAAAAATCTTTCTCACCACTATTAAGTTAAATATACATGAACAGACTGGATAAGAAATTTCATGACGAATGCTCGGTGTCCCGGTTGTGGATGAGATACTTTGACGACATCCTGATAAACGTGAAAAAATATTTTTGAGTAGAAACTTTAGAGAAGCCAAACAAAACACAGAAATTTATCTTATTTTCAATGGAGATCGAAAATAACAAAACAATAACGTTCCTGAATTTGATGAATAAAATTATAATGAAAAGTTTTCCATATCCCAAAAACCCACACACACACACACACCCAGAAAAGAAGATCATCTACGTTTGTTCGTTGGTGTTCCGACAAATCACGTCGTACAATACAATTATTCGCCGGTTGTTAACGATGCCAAGCAAGCAATCTTGGCGAGAAAAAAAACTACTTTACTAACTCCTGGAGCAGGAGTACAACATAGCCTGGGACGGAGTTGAGGTGATCAGGAAGGGACAACATTTACGAAAATTAGATGCATACGCGAACCTTAACATATGGAAAATCTCGATGAATAGACAACTAAACACCATTGCTCAAGCTGATTCGGACCATTATTTCAATGATAGATGCAAATCTAGCTGCAGAAAGAAAAAATTATTTAAAATAATAATAAACTAAAAAATAAAAACTCTAGCGCACCTGAACCGCTAGAAACACTAATGTTCGAAGAACAGTAGAAGAATCGTGCAGGTTTTGAGTGCATATTCCACCACATGTGCTGCTTATTACGGCCAAACTGTTTCAAATGCCACGTTTTACTTTCGTCTTAAGAATGCATTATAACTCATATGGTGCAAGGTTTCAGATATTACCACTGGCATGAATTTCAACGTTTATGAGAGCAAAACACGGGTTAATTATATTCGTTATCAGTTGCTTATTTCACATAATTTTGAAAGCAGCATCTCATATAACATCAATGAAGAAAATGCTCAGTGCCTGCAGCACTGTAACTGAAGTTGGTGTTTGAGGCTGCGATCCGAAAAATTTGCAGAACTTTGGGAATTGAAACATTGGTTATTTATTTTCATTGTAAATGTTTTCGGTATGAATACTAACTGTAAGCATTTATTGATACAAAAGTAGCACAACCGACTCGTGCTGGCAACCTTTCGCCAGTATCAAAGCCAAGAATATATCAAATCTGCTTCACGTTGTTTAATTACATTCGAAGTTATAGGAGTATAAAGAAATTTAGGGTTACCTGCAGCGAGTTTTTTCAAATAATCGAAAACTTAATATTTGCTGTTTATTGTCGCTACAATATCATTACCAATTGAAAATTCTACGATGAAACCGCTTAATAAAGATATTGCAATTAAACACAAAACCAACAATAGCTGGCAACCCTATCGTAGCTTTTCAACCAAATTTGGCCTGAATACTATTTATAATAAGTTCCATTAATTGTATGAAATTCGTATTGATTTCATGACTGCACTGGAAGTTGTAGGGCAAAAAGTTTTATTTTCCTGAGCGAATTTTCAAAACCAAAGACACAAAAATTACCATAGCTGGCAGCACCAATCAAATTTTTCAACCAAATTTCTATCAAACAGAGATTAGAGTTGGGTTTAGCTTCTGTGTCAATTTCATGAAAATCTGGTAACTTATTCACATTTCATAGGGCAAAAAGCAGTTTTTTTTCTTTGTAATTTTTCAAGATGGCACCACTGGCACAGAGTTGCCCACAATTCAAAATCGCTTCTATCAAATCTGATCTTACTTAAGTCCAATGCATTCTGTAAATTTTAGCTGTATCTGATTATTGGTTCGTGAGTTTCCGTGAACAGAAGTTTTTGATGCTAAAAATATAGGTTAACTGGGAGAGGGTTACCGTTCTTGTCCGATTTGAAATTTCCAAAGTTTTATTTTGAACGTGTAGATAAAACATAAGATTTATATACAGATTGGTTTTATTGTAAGAAACGGACATTTTTTTGAATATTCGATGGTTTGAATGTTTTCACTTCCAAATTTTTTTTTTCAAAATGAAGACACCAAAATTATCATAGCTGGCAGCTCCAACCGAATTTTTCGACCAAATTTCTACCAAAGTTTCGTCAAAATCGAACGATTCAATCAGAATTTATAGGGCTAAAAACAGTTATCTTTTTTAGTGGTTTTTCAAGATGGCACAACTGGCACAGAATCGCCCGCATTTCAAAATCACTTCTATCAGACCTGGTCCTATTCAAGGCCAATACATGCTGTGAATTTCAAATAATTCTGCCCATCGGATCGTGAGTTTCCGTGAACAGAAGTTTTTGATGCTAAAAATATAGGTAAATTGGGCAAGGGTTACCAGGCGTGCCCGTTATACCATATCTTTTTTTTTTTTTTGGTTATGTAAACAAAGCACAAAATTTACATATGAAAGGCTTATTTTTGAAGAAACGGCATTTTTTCAAGAGAGACGATGATTTGGAGGTTTTCACTTTCAGTGCCTGCCCTAGCTACAGGGTTGCCAGCACGCTCATTAAAAGCTACACAAATGTACAACTAAATAATGTAACTATGTCCTAAAAATTTGGTAATGATTGAATAGCTTTGTCAAAAGTTATCGAAATTTAAAAATTTTCAAATTTTCCCGTCCTCTTTTTAGGCACCCAGCGCACACATAGGGTTAAAAAATTCCAAAGCATTATCCGATTCATATGTAAAACACGTTAGAAATTTATTTTGTTAACTTTATTTTCGCGAAAATCATTTGTGCACGAAATAATAGGTATATTAAAAATATCACTTAAATGCCCGCCGGCGCGAAAAGGTTAACAATAACTGACATTTAAAGAGACCTGGACCTATTCTGCATATACACCAATGTATCCTGAAAGTTTCAGCTCAATCGAATGGCGCGTTCCCGAGATTATCTCACTGAAATTTTTTGATGATATATATATATATATATATATATATATATATATATATATATATATATATATATATATATATATATATATATATATATATATATATATATATATATATATATATATATATATATATATATATATATATATATATATATATATATATATATATATATATATATATATATAT